>CM044448.1:46692411-46731085 GCA_024363595.1 Xenopus borealis
GCAGTAGCGAATTCCACGTACACAGGGACTGGACGCAGAGTTACTTCAACTTTATTATATCAACAGAGGGTGCTGCAGTGCTATTGCTGCACAAATTAACCAACAGAGGGTGCTGCAGGGCTATTGCTGCCCAAATTAACCAACAGAGGGCGCTGCAGTGCTATTACTCCCAAAATAAACCAACAGAGGAAGATCAAAGGCCTTAGTTTTTAATATGACACGCCCATTCATATCGGTGAGCACGCCTTCTCGGCAGCAGAAGATAGTGTTGTGTGGCTGCAAGGAGTCCGGCCGCTATCCCGTGCGGGGGTTACGCCAGCGTCATAGACGCTTCCCATTGGTTATCGGTGGGGCACATGCGCAGTGCGCATTTCCACGGACACAGGGACTGGATGCAGAGACACTTGGACTTTATTATATAGGATATCCAGCGCTTTCCTGAGTTTATATCAATTAAATTAATCGTGGAATATAATGACGCAGGTAATGGAAGAATTGTTACTATCTTTTTACTTTGCAGTTCTACTGTATTGGTATCTGGTTACTAAGCTCCTGCTGACCCTAGTAACCACACAGTGGTTTGAGTAACTGCAAACAAGGGGAATGTTATAGTGAGCAAAATCATTTGAGTATTGCCTCATCTCAACTCATTAGTTTTTCTATACGGCCCTCTCTTCCTTCTGTTCCCTGGTTGATTCTTTAGTGTTTCCCAGATGTAGAGGGGAGGCTGATCCCCATTCCACAAGACACAGCATGGTCCCCCAACAGAGAATGCACGAACTGTAGGGCATTTGGTTCCTATGAGCCCACCAGCAAACTCCCATCATTGAAGTGATGAGATGATTACTATGTAGCACCATTGCCCCTTACTTGTCAGAAAAGAATGGTACTGCTCCCTCGTACCCCTATTCTAATATTCTCAATACTCTTTTCCAGATGCCACTGGATACAAACAATGAGCTTCTGATTAATGCTTTTCCCATTCGAACAACCACAGAAAGGTTCTCCTCCACCTCCTGATTGCAATGCTTTCCCAAAACACAAATCGCAGCTGTCATCATTCTGATATTTTTCCTTTTATCTGCCTTATTATATTCTGCGCCTTCGCTCCCTTCCTGCGTCTTCTTTCTGTGCCACTAAACATTCCATTTAGTCGCCTTGTAACCCCTGTGGTGAACTCGGCTTGGCTTTGTACACTGCCTGTATTACAATTGGCCGGGGGCAGAGGCAGGCGGGGGCCGCCTTATAGTTGTATTGAGGGGAGGCTTTGTACTAGACAAATGCTGTCAATATTTATTTCTATAATGACTTTGGCTGGGGTAAATAAGTGGTATTTACTCAGAGACCTGAGATCATATCTGTCTGTATTGCTGGCGGGTAATGCGAAATGTGTCAGGAAAAAGGCACAGCAGAGTGGTGGGCTGCATTCATACATGAATATTAAATGAATTTGAGCCACACAAACAAAAGGGAACACAGAGACAGAGAGCACTGCTTCAAACACAAAACACATGCAACAAACACACATGTACTAAAATAAACAAGAAATATACTATGTGCCCTTTTTAATTGTGCTCAGTACAAGGGTACACCAGTGCTGCCATAGTATAATGGTATCTCTCGTCACAAGCTATGAACAAACTTAGGGGACGGTTTCTGCTGAATTGTGCTTAGTACAGGGGTGGGGACCTGTGTTGTCAAAGTTTTGTGCCATCTCTGTACTGGCTAGGAATGATGCTCAGAGGTCCCATTTGGCAGGCCTCAACCCATAATGTGTTTCAAACTAACTTCACTCTCACATTGCCCTATCAATGTATTTCTCATAAGCGGTTGCAGTGTCAGCAGTCTAAGAGCATCAGAACTGACCAGCTGAGTGTTTTACATTTAGTTATTGATGTTTTATCCGGCACAACCTGTTTTGTATTTAAAATTCCTTCATCAGGTGGAAGGTGACATTTTACCTGTCTTTGGAAGTCTTATTCATGTACAAGTACAATAACTTAACCCACTCTGCAGGTGTGATATAGTATAATTTCCAAGGAACAATTTAACCATTGAGGTTGTTGTCCTACACCTGACCTGTAGGCTGAAACTGCAAACACCTTTCTCCTTGTTTGAAAAATAAATATAGAGGAATTCAAGTCAAACTGTGCCATGAAAATGGCTATTTGCCACTAACACTAGAAAAAAGATCATTTAATATTGAGTCAGAACAAACTGTTTTCATAAAACAATTTAGATATTAAATGTTTTAAATCTAAGATAATCCCTCAGCCTGTCCAGCAGGTATTTTTGCTTTAGGATTTCTGCAGTTTGATACCGAGGAGTTGCGGTTGTAATTGCAAAACACAGAGGCAACAAAAGGGAGTCAATGTACACCTGAATGCATTGCTCTTGGAAATGCTCAAAAACAGCTTGAGCTCTTAATATCTCCATTATTGTGGAAAAAATTGAATTTTAATGCAAAATTTCCCTGGTTGATTCAAATAAGAAACTACACTGCCATGTTTTATCTCTAAGCTTGATATCCCCCAGGGTGGGGCACATATGGCTAAGTATAGGGCTTTTGCCAAGTTTACTATGCCCATCTTAAATCAAACAAGGGACACCTGAGAAGAAGATAAAACATTGTGGCATGTTGCTCTACAGGAAATTACCCTATGTTGATGCTTTGTTTATGAAAGGAGTGCACCAACCCAGGCAAGATGGTTAGAGGTTAGGCTTATTAGTGGGGGGAATGTGGGTGTAATATTTCAGTTTTGGGTTCCCTTGATTGTTTGTGGACAGTACCTTGTACTTCGATCAAATAATAGTGTCAATGGGTACAGTACATTAGTCCAACTAAATCATAAAAGTAAGTGATTTAAGCTCATTTATCTTGTGACTTTATTTCCCTTTTGATTCTTGCATTGCCGTGTTTATTGGCAAAACCCTTATCTCTACGAGATTTCCCAAAAGGCCTCGCTGCTGTTTTGTGCATACGATGTGACATTGGACAGGTGGCTAATTAACATATTACCAGAGTCTGTTTGCATATCGTTGTATGTGTTAACATAGTAATGAGCTGATTAGAGGGTGATTTGCATGCAGATAAATGAGTGGTGCTAAATTCAATGAGGGAGGCGTATTCCCATTCAGAAGTCTTGCATCTTTCATGCCGAGCCCTTAGAGAGTTTTATGGCATAGACAACTGGGAATACAGCACAAAAAACACTACAACCTGCCTATAAGGATTTGTCATTTATTACTGCCGAGCTTTACTGACTGGAACTGAAGCAACAGACTTTTTTATGATATTTGTATCTGACTTTGATATCTGACTGATTGGTTACACTTTTATACCTTTATGGGAAGCAATGTGCTCACACACGGAGAAAAAAAAACATGTAGGGGCAGATTTACTAAATTCACTCATTAGCTCCCTCAATAGTTCAAATAGTTCAAATAGTTCAAATAGTTCAAATATTCAAATTTAATTTTATTCGAATATTCGACTATTGGATGGTTGAAGAACTTCCTCTTTAAATTTTTATTCGACCACCTAGTTCGCCAGATCAAAGCTACCGAATAGGGTATCATTATTTTTGATCGCATAAAAAAAATGCGATCGATCGAAAAAAATAGTTTGAGTCGATCGATCAAATTTTTCCTATTCAATCGTTCGAATTACGGTAATAGCCTTCGAATTCAAAGGATTTTACTTCACATACTATTCCCATGGCCGAATTTCGAAATATAGTAAATCTGCCCCTTAGTAATGACACAGGCACACCAAGAGGTGCTAAGTTAAGGCTCACAAGCAGAGCATTTGTGTCTGTATGTATTTGGGTCTGGGGTGTGCTCTACACTTTGTGCCATTTCATGTTGTTCTGATAACTTTATAGCAAACAATGTGCTCATGGATGGAGAGAAAATGCATTTAGTAATGACAGAGTAATTGATTTTTGGCAAAATGGAATCAATAAATGCTCATCCCAAGAGCACCTGCACCTGTATTTTTGTTGGGTGAGATCTGTACACTGCATCTTGTGCCTAATTGGAATTCCAGTGCAAGTTAAAGGGTTCAATGCTACTGGGTGCAGGAGAGGATCCCAATAAAGGGCAAAGATTATGAATTAGCGACAGTACACCCATTTTCATTTTATTGTTGGCATGCATTAACTTGGGAGTGGGGGAATACTCAGAAAGTTTTGTATTACCAATGATTATTATTGCAGAAAGGCTAAGGGAAGTAGATTTATCAAGAATCCCCTTGAGGACAATAAAACAAGATCTTGCTTAATTTTTTTTAAGAACAGTAACAATTAGCATTCAATTATCCATGTACTTGCCCTGTTTAATTACCGAGAGATGCCAACAATCTCACTAACAAGGCATAAAACACTTGCATGCTTTTCACCACTCGGTTTTGTGACCATAATAAATACTTTGGACTTTCTGCCAACCCTCTCTGTTTGCCAAATGAGCATTGGGTTTAATTTCTTCCTGACTTCGGACACCTCCGAGCTGCCTTGAAAACTTTCCTAGCGCACAGACAGGATGTTCTGGATGAGATAATGATTCTGCAAATACAGCATTATGATTGCTGCGGTCTGTAGTCACCAATTTAAGATACTCACATTAACTTGTAATGGAAAACAGAACCATATGCTTGCAAATAAAATCACATGAGATGGGGGTAAGGAAAGAAAAGATATTCATATGACAGTCATTGCATGCTGGCATTCCGAGAATTAATTAACATTGAGAGGCGGGGGAAGGAACATTTGGGTTTCACACTGATTGGAAATTATAAATCAGCTTTTATTCTCTTACAAACATTCCAGTGATTCACCTTTCAGAGCGAGAATGCAGTTGACAACAGAGAAGTAAAATATAATATTTTATTATGTTTATTGGAAAATATATGAAATATGATGCTCCTACCTGCATTCCTTTGTTAGTACAAAATACACCAAACCCAATATACAAGTGCTGTATATATATCTGTGTGCAGAGAGTATGGGGTGGAAAGTATATGAGCATCAATTGGAAATTGGCATGGGAATGCTGAGGCATCACTTAGCTGTATGACAATCCAAAGAAGGAAATATTTAAGGGCTCATCTATAGAGATGCCAAACCCAAGGTCTAGCAAAGTTAGGGGTTCAAAATGGTGCCCCATAATGTACATTTGCATTCCAGGACTGTGTTATGTATCTTGTGCTGGCAAAAATATCTGGCATAAGTTTCAGAGCACAGTACCATTGGGCACAGGGCAGCCCTGTCTTTACTACCTTCCAGTCAGTAAGAACTGGGCTTTGTTGCAACCTGTACCTGCTTGAGCTCCCTAACTTGACCATCTGTATGATAAAGAATTCAGAGGATGAGCAAGTGAGGGGGGGGACTTCTATGCATCTTCCCCCACTTTACCTCTTCAGTGTGCATGTACAAAGTGCTAATGACAGGCTTCCCTGCTTTGGGATTTGCCAGGTGAGTGCTATAGTTCCACCAACTGTATATCTGACTCCATGGAGTTTAGGCTGGGGACAGACAGGGAGATTCGGGGAGATTCTGTCGCCTGCTAAAAACGCCAGGCGATACAAAATCTCCCCAAATCTCCCTGTCTGTCCCTACCCTAAATGTAAGGGACCAGTAACAATAGCAAGGTCTGATTTTAATTGTCAGGTGTTTACCATCATTCTGCCATAAAAATGACCTAGTCGGCCTATTGTCTTGAATACATACTGTAACTTAAGAAGCCTTAAAAAGCAACAAGTGATATACTTAAATAGCATGTTTTCTAGAATTTCTAGAATCTTTGAAAATAAAGACTAAACTCAGAGATGCATAGACATTCTTTATTGAGTTGGTAGTTTAATAAATAAAGTCTAAATCATGACTGCTATTCAGTTGGAAATTGTCTGGCGAATACTGCCAGATGCAATTCACAGTGGTCCATGTGCGAGGTTGTCTTCTGCAAGTCTGCAGACCAGACAATCAGATCATGCTTTTTTGGCCCAAAACTTGCATGGCAAAGTGCAGAAAACATGATGGAATTCACCTGTTATTTGCACTCTGAACTCTGTGCTACACTTTAGTGTGTGGGAGCCAAGTGCAATGTATGGCCAACTTTTATGTATACTGCAAATTAATTTAAGGCACCCTCATTGCCTGGTGTTATTGGCCTGTGGTTGATAGATCTTACAGAAACAGGGATAGTGAGCTGGCTATAAATGTTTAGGTGGAAGCTAATAAACATCAGAAGTCAGTCTGAAGAATAATGGCCAAAACTCATTCTTAATTGTATATCCAATGCAGGAATGTCTAGTTTGGGTGAAGTTTGAGTAGCAACATTTGAAGCTACAACAGCTCAGTCGTCTAAACTTCTAGGTGGTGGGATAAAGGAGATTGAGGTTTTAAATCAGATTTCCTGTTAGCCAATAGAATCGGCTTTAGCCAGACATACTGGAGGTTCATGATAAAAAGAAACCATGGTTTAGTTAAGCCCTGTGTTTTAAGGTTTTATATGAATATATTTTAGTTTCAGAACAAACAATTCCAGCAATATCTGACATGCAATTCTATGTTTCCATGTATAACCCCAAACAATAGCTTTAAAATGCCAAGCAAAGATGGAACCATGCCAGTCTGTATTCCACATTTCTTAAGTAGTAGGAGTATTGAAGCAGATTGTGAGTGACAGTTATAAACAATGTATACAAGTTCCACGTCTTGTCTTTGTAACATTGTGATTAGAGAGAAAATAACATGCAAAGTAAATATCTAAAAAAGAAATGCAGCTGGTGTGCTGGGCTTTTAAGCAAATCATAGTAATTGAAATGTCCTTAAATATATCCATCATTCTTCTGTTGTTATAATAAATCTTTTGTATGGAGCAAAAACAATTGTTTTTCAGATTTAATTTAGTATCAGAGGCTGTTGGAAATGTGCAGGAATGGGGAGGTGTTGATTGGATTGCAATGTTTAATTTTCTTTTCATTATTGGAAAGAACTGAGCTGTACCTTTACTTTTGGGATGACTTACAGATGGATCATTCTTTACTGGGAGGTCTGGTGTCCATAATACTGTACAAAACTCTTCATTGTATGAAAATCGGACAAATGTTGTTTCTGTATATAGGTGACAGATTGATTCACTTGACTGCAGTTGCTATTTTAACTTATTTCTGAACCAATTCTCATCTTATATCTCAAAAGAAAGCTAATTAGGCAGACTGGTAGCAAATGTGTAGCCTGATCCTTGCCCTTAGTCTATATCCATTTACAGGCTTCGTGGCTAGATGTGACCCATAATCTGTTTATAGGTTTTAATACAGTTATTTGTAAGATGCCATCATAAACATGTAGCATGAACAAGTGAAACAGATAATTGGACCACTGCTTGGAAAGCAAAATTGGACAGCATAGGTCTATAACAATATTTTTTGTAGCTATATTTTGCAAATTAACTAAAACTTCCAACTGAAATATTTACAGTGCTTAGTTAAAACACATGTGAAATGATTCAGTTGTTGAAGAATTTATAGTCTAGTCTTGGTGGTGTAGGTGTGTGGCTAGGTGCTTCTCCTACAAAGAGATTAAGAAGCATACAATACTTTCAGAAAACAGGCACCTCCTTGTGACCTCAGTGATGCTGGAAGTCTTGTGTGGTAAGTTGCATTATGGTTAAAAAAACTCAGTTGCACTCAAATACCACTTTGCTCACTGCATTTTCAGACGTAAATGAGTCTGAAAAAGTGTGAGATTCAAGCTCAACACAGTAAAATTCCACCACTTTCTTTTTCTTTCCTATGTGAACTCTATCTGTGTATTTATCAAATAGTGAACTTTCACTCATTGATAAGTATGCCTCCTGTAGGAATGAATAGACAGTGGTGGAATTTTATTCTCACACTACCCAATGAGTGAGAATTAGATGGTCTCACAGTTGAGCAAAGCAACTTCAAATACTGGGTGCTCTGATATTGCTGCAGAAGATAGGGTGTTGATATGTTGTTAAAATGAGGATTTAATGTAGTAAAATAAATGAGACAAAATAAGGTCAGAACAAACTGGGAACCAAGTTCAGCCAACCAAATCCAAACATTTCTCCTGATATTACTGCAAAAACACAAATGGTCAATAATTAATCCTTCCAAGGAACTGATTCAGTTACATTTTTCACATTCAGATTATCGCAATTGAAATGTTTGAGATATACAAAATAGTAATATACAAAATAAAATTCTTTAAATTTCCATCTAAAATGTGGAAAGTTGCTATATATACGTCAGAGGTAAGTGTTTTCAACATTCAAAAAAAAATGTATTTGTGTTTTGTAAACATTCATATTTGTAAAAATGAATTGAATAATGTGATTTCAGTGGTGATTGAGATCTTTACCTGATATGAGTTTTTTGTAAAGATGAGAAAGTTTTGTAGCAGTTGAGAGAACAATACTAGGAAAAAAAAGCTTGATTGAGTTTCTTCACGATTTTATTTTCAGAAAATTGGCCTCAATTTAACTATGCCATTCTAAAAAAGAAAATATTCTAACAAATAAGCTCCTGAAAAATTAATAATTCATTGCAATGTTTTGCTGACATTACCCTCACATATTATTGGCAGGCATATCCCCAGTAATATGGACACCTAAATCAGTCCTAATGGGGAACTTGTGTAAATGCTCTGCTTACAGGTATGTAAGCTCCTGTAGTTGTACACTAGATGGCACTGTGCCATAGTATAAAGGTCTTGGGAACAATGCGGTCTGGGTCAATTACTTTAGCCCAACCAAGCAGGCTGTAAGAGAATGGGTAGTGGAACCTAAGAGCTTTGGCCCTAGTAGAATTTATCGCTGGAGGGGTTGACTTTCCCTTTAAATGCTTCAGGGGACATCTGCCATTGACTTTTATATTCATTCAGAAGGTTTTAGATGGCATATTTTTGGACTTGGAACAACTTTGGGGCATGATAAAATGTGAAAAAAATCACATCCTTTTTTACTTTTTCAGGTTTTCAGCATTAAAACTGACACTGCGAAAAAAACTGCATTAATAAAAACCGTAAAACATCAGTGACAAATAATAATTTAGGGGATTACATATTTTTTGAAGAAGAAATTTAAAAAAAGAACACCACAATGTGCCAATTAGTCCATCAGTTACTGCCCTTGTGACAAGCCATTAGAGATTATTCATTCAGATCATTAGTGACACCAAAACTTACAGTCTGGGATAAATTTACCAGGACTTTTATAGAAGTTTGTACAAAAACTTGTCAAACTAAAATTATTCTGTTTTATTCTAACTCTGGGCAAATAAGGAGGAAGAGTCCTGTCATTTCCATATCACCTGTTGAGATTCTTTTCTCAGACAAAAAACAAAAGAAAAGAGATAAAAGCTTCATTTTGCATTTGAAAGTCAAGGTGAAAATAAGCGTCTGCCGTGTTTTTCTTAAAGAGATTTGATCATTTTCCCCTTTTACTACTTCAGCATAGCAGATCAGTAATAACATGACAGGAAAAATGTTGAAGACTAAATCTGAAACATGTGAGGAAGGTAAGACATTATAAGAGCGACGTGGCCATTAATAACAAGAGTAGGAACTGAGCGGAGCTTCATTTGTATGGCAGATATGGAGGCGGCTGCCCAATATAAGTGTTTGGGCTTTCCCCAAACATTCAGGTAGAGAAGAGAATGTAGTATGGATTGATTTCCGTGAGTGCAGTGCAATTGGATGTACAGGTATGGGACCTGTTATGCAGAATGCTTGGAACCTGAGATTTTCCAGAAGGGGTCTTTTTATAATTTGGATCTCCTAGTACCACTCTCATTATCATTCTCTTTTAGTGGTGGTTGAATTTATTTGGCAGCCATGGATTTGCATTGAAGTTCCGCATTTTGCCAAATGCAAATTGTTTCGCAACACTGCTGCAAAAATTTGCCACAGAAAAATCCTGCTGTGACAAAAAAAGCCACAACTGTAAAAATTGATGCTAGGTGAATAATTTGAAGCCTGTTGACTTTAATGCACCTGGACAAAAGAGTTGCACATGAAAAGATTGTTGCCCATAAAAATTATTTTGACTCCCACTGACTGTAATTTATTTGGACAAAAAGGTAGTGCATGTAAAACTTGTTGCACAATAAAAATTTGTTGCCCATCAAAATTATTTTGACATCCATTGACTAGTGATGGGCGAATCTCCCCAGTTTCGCTTTGCCGAAAAACTAGCGAATTTCCAGAGAAATTTGCGTATTGGCGAAAAATTTGCGAAACGAGTAGTGGCCTGCTTTTGATGCGCGTCGCATCAACTTCGACATCGTTTGTGGCGCGTAATTTTCGGCGCGCGTCGCGTTGTTTTTCGGCGTGTTTCCTCAAAAACGATGCGCAACTCGTTTTTTTGGCGGGAATTCGCTGCGAATTCGCCCCTGGCGAATAAATTCGCCCATCACTAGCATTGACTTTGGTGATTTTTTTGGTGAAAAGAAACAGATTCACCCATCACTATTCTCTTTATCATAGACAGATATTGTCACCTACTGTATTTAAGCTTCTGTCAAGTCTATAAAGTGTGTAATAGTGATATAAAATATGTTATGCAGTGGACTCGGCTTTGAATTCAAACAGAACATTAACTTTATGTGTATTTATATATTGTGCCCATGATTGTGCGATTTTCCTTTGGGTACCGCAAGTGTCCTTTAAAAATCATACAGATAGGTTAATTGGCTCTTGGTGAACCATAAGAAGTCATTGCAATAATGGATGCAGCTTTTGCATGCAGTGACAAAATATATTAAAGGCGCTTGTGTTCAAAGATGGTTTGGATCTATGGGAAGGGTACAAAGGCATGGGCCTGGGGTGGCATACCACCAAGGCTGCATCCACTTAGCTTTCAACAATTGAGAAAACTATTTAAATTTCCTGCTCAGTACAATGAACTGGAAGTTGGGTTCCCAAGTGAGAGGAAGATGGTGGAGGGTAGTTAAAAGCAGGGAAGGTTGTGAACCATTAGAAGGCATTGCAATAATGTATACAGCCTTTGCATGCAGTGAGACAATATTTTAAAAGTGCTTGTGAACAAAGATAGTTCCGACATTTCCATATAGTTGCATCTGGCCTGTCCCTGTTTTGAATGACAAGCATCCATGCCTATTGGGGCAGGAGAAACCTGGAGCTAGGTTTGGAACTGTAGGAAGGGTACAAAGGGAGGGGAAGATGGGGGAGGGTAGTTGAAAGCAGGGAAGGTTGTAAGGCCTTTATTGGCTGGCATCCTCAGTGTTGGATTCCTCGGTGTCCTTCTGCCGCATCCTTGCCAGAATCCAAGATGGCACATCAGGAATTTGCGCAGGCGCGCATGCACATTACTATCAAACATGCACTGTCCTGACGCTGGTGTTTTTGCACATGCGCAGTGGGTTTAAAAGGACGGCAGTGATCTCCATTCATTGCAAAGTGATTATTGCTATTTCTGGTGTGACACTAAGGGGCCAATTTACTAAATTCACGTGAAGGATTCGAAGTTCGATCTAATTCAAATCCAATTTCCAATGTAGGATTTATTTGTTTGGTCGAATATGTGAATTTTGGCATATTCGATCATCGAATAGGGAATGGTCGAACAATCGAATACATTCGAATAGAGTCGAATGGACGAATATTCGATCATTCTATCATTCGACCAGCAGATTGGACCTACTGAATTGCACCGGAGCACTCCCATAGGCTTCTGAGGCTAAGTCCTGATCGAATAGGATCGAATGATTTATTCGTTCAGTCTAATGATTTATTCGACTGATCGAATAAATTTGTATTCGATCGTCGAATGATCGAATATCGAATAAAAGGTAGCCTAGAACTATTCGATTAACATTCGAAAATCGAATGCTAATCGAATATCGAATAGAAACAAATTATTTTTGGGGAATAATAGTAAATTTGCCCCTTAGCATTCCATATACATTCATGCCTGATTTCTCTTTGTTTGACCTGGCCTGTTTTTCGACTCTTGATACCTTGCTGCCTGAACTTGACCTCTGCCTGACTGACCACGCTCCTGTCTCCTGCTTTTCTGCATTGACCTACCTGTGTATGACCCGGCCCGTTTATGGACTTGCTACTCAGCCGCCTGGATTGACTCCTGCTTGTCTGACCAATCTCCTGCCTATTGTTTGTGTTGGACGTTCCTGAGAACCGGATCTCCTACCACCCCTCCACTAAAGTACAGTCCTGTTTCCAATCCCAGTGTCTGTTTTTCTCAGTGGGAGGTGTAGGAGAGGTCAACCCTCATCAATCTCGTCCTATGAAGATGCCCGTGACAAAGGTTGTGTTTACCAGGGCATAATAAAATGTGGCTGTTTAAGACTAATTACAATAGTTGAATATTTATTTACTCTATACATAAAAATTAAAACATTTATATCAAATTTGTTTAATTTGTAACACTATGGCTAACAAGGTTTGACTACAATTCGTTGTCCTTATTTGGCTTAACATACTGAAAGTGTTCATTTGGTCTTTTTGCTCTAGAGAATGGCTACAGGATCACAATAGAGTAATAAATCACAGTCTTTTCTGTGAAATAATTGCTTATGAAAAACAAAAGAGAGATTTTTTCTGTCACCAACTAACAGTTTGAAAGTTAGTTAGAAATTGGGACACTATGCACACTGCTGGTCCTGAATGAACATAAAGAATCGACTGACTAACAGTGGTAATATCAGTTTTGACCCAGATCAGAATCTTGTAATAACCAGCTGTTTAATGCTAACAGCAGATATTTTGCTGGGGGTTATTTGTAATTATTAAATGTTGTATTATGTAATCCTTTCATTTGCAAAACAGCAATAAGCCTAAAATCTCTGAACCTGGCTTGATAGAAAATAAAACCAATAATTCTGAGCACCATTAAATATCCAACCAATGCATTATACAAACTGAAAGTATGCACCAATGACTGAATTTTAGGTCATATAGGAACAGTGAGTAGCTATTTTCATGAAAATGTCATTCTCTTTGTCCATCTTTAAGTCTCTAGGGCATTTTTACTAAAGGGTGAAGTGGCCATCTGCAGGGACATTGCCAGTTTACTAACAGGCATAGAGGACAATTCGCTAGGTCCCATCGCTAGTGTAGTTTTGCGTCATGTCGCCAGGAGACTTTTCACTCACGAGAATGATCCTTACTCAAGAAATTCAAGTGTGAATTTTACAGAACATGACCTCTTTTGCCAGAATTTAATTCACCTGCTTAGACCTGATGAACTGATAATATAAAGCTACATCTTTCTCAATCTTATCAGTGACTTCATATCCTGTATGCGGAAAAGTCATAAAAGTTCTAAAAAACGCTTGTGTTTTTTCATATTTTAAAACAGGAAAGTTCCAACTATTAAATATTTTTGTGTTAACATTTTTTCCCAACCATTTGAGGGCCACATTTGTTTTAGGGCGGGCTCGTGTCTAGGGCATTAGAGGATCTCTTTTGTCTTTATTATGCTTCTTTGGACATTTGTAATAATAAGTGGCCACTAGTGATTGTCGAATCTGCGGCAATCACAGCGAACAAATATACAAAACGCCATCTGCTAGTTTTGGACGCAAGCAAAATTCGCTGGCGTCGAATGACGGGAATTTGGCACAAATTTGTGTTTGGTCGAATAAATTCACACATAACTAGTTGCCACTTCAAGGATTTGCACCAACATCTTTAATAAAGGGGGGACATGGAGACTTACCATGAACAGCATGAGGGATGCAGTTTTGGGTTATGACCCATAGGTTAAAATACAATTCACTGCTCTAAAATATAGGGCTAATTTGATTTGTTGGAGCAAATGAACCCTGACAGATGAATGTGGTTATATGGGCTGGCATGGCTGGCTGCACTGTACAACATAGCTCTGACAGCATGCACATTCCTCCACTGTAGAAGTCATGGAAGATTTATCTGCAGAGTCATAGCACAGGGCTATGCACTTAGTTGTCAATCCTTGAAAAGTCATCACATCACACATTAGGATGCAATTGGCAGGCAACATCTTTAGTACAGGTATATACTATATTATTTGGAATTCTTGGGACCTGGGGTTTTCCAGGTCTCCATGTCTTAAATTTGCTAAAAAATTTACTCAATAGGAAATGTACTTCCCGTAATTCCCATGGATAATGGGGTTCCCATACCTGTATAATATTTGACATATATTCAAATATATATATATATTTCTTCACCTGAACAAAAGACAACAATAAGGTAACAAATGACATATATACGCAACAAACTAACATATAACCATAGTTATGCCATGTTTCATTAGCAGCCACCACGCCAAAATGTCAGTGTTAACTCAGGTAGGCAAGCTATATTTCAATAGAATGTCCAGCTCAGCAAAGACATACTGCAACCCCCCCCCCCCCCATATGCCAAATTATATGCAATAGTTTCTAATTTCAGTGTAACTTAACAGTTAGCCCAGTTCAGATGAAGGACGTACAGGGAACATCACTCTAAACTACAGTAATTAAGAATTTCTGAAAAAAATGTACTTTCAGGTTAAGAAGGAGCTAAGAGACATTCCAGAAATTAGCTCTTGGATTGAAAAAAGCTGGATTTAGATAATCAGTGGTAGAGCTCAGTCACACAAAGTCATACAAGTCTGCACAAATCTGAACACATTTGTAACAATCTGCTTATCTTTTCACAGATAATTGTGATGATCCTCTTGCTTTTCTCCTACCATCGACAGCATTTGACAGTTCGTCAGAACTTTTCAGTTCACGCAGCTATGCAAAGCTCAACAACCGAGATGGTAAGATCTCACTCTCTGAAGTGTATGTCAGATTACTGTAGAAGGGGAGTGAATTATTCATCAGCTGAAACATGAATAGCTATGATCCTACCTGAGCCTATAACACCAAATCTTTATTATTGCCAAATGTGGATCCACAGCACATCCACCTCAGTTCCGTTTTCCACTGTCTGTGTCCCAATTAAAGCCAACTTTTTATGCAACGACTGTGTCCTCACTTGTCCCCAAGCAGCGCCTTGTCAACGGGAATACATGTGCATATATGTTATCATAATAAACCAGCCTTTAGAAACCCAGTAAATGTGTTTTCAATCTTTTTAAACAGGAAAATATTTTCAAATAAAAAAATAGCAGCTAAAAGGTTAATTGGATGTGTATTTTTAACATCTAAGAAAATGAATACATCTGTCTCTTAGCCTTGAAAAGGAAATTACAATATCCAGGAATCAATAATAACTGTTACATTTTGCTGCCACATCAGCAAAAAGCACAGGGGTGATCAAACAATAAGCAAACAAGGGATGAGCAAACATTTTTGCATGGCACTGTTTTGCAGTAAAATTCTATTTTTTGGCAGTGACAAATATTTTTACAAAAAACTAATGCTTTTGCTGAAGAATGGAGCAAATTTATTGGCTATTATCTATTTAAGCAGATAATTAAAAAAACTTTTTTAAATTCAAACAAATGTTATGCAAGGTTGTTCCATGGTGGGCCTTGTGGTGGTTTCTAGTTTAAAGTCTTCATGTATCTCATACAAAGGGCATTACTGATGTGAACAATTTATTTTGGTGTAATAATGCAAAAACAGTTTGCTCTTTTTCATTCACATCCAATGTTATCCAAGATTTTGATGTAAACAGAAAAAATAATATCTAGAATCATGTTTTATACATTTTTCATGCGTCAAAAATGTACATAATTCTATATATAAAGCAATATGACATCATTAGCCTGGCTGTTTTATAGGCAGCCCTTCACCATATTAGTAAGGTCATAGCAATTAACCAACGATGTTTGAAATCGATTCCTTCTTAGATGTAAAATGTATAAAACTGAACTTGATCTAGCACATCATTTAACACATTAACAAGGATCGCATCATATCAAAACATCCATTTGCCAATAAAGCATGATAAAATATCAAGAGGATTTCAACTGATAGAATCATGTTTATTGCTGTAGAGCAGATGACTCAGAAGGTGTTTTTTTATCACAACTCTGCACATTCTACAAGTTCTGCAGAATGTCAGAATAAGGTGCTATCACTTAAATTAAACATGTATGTACATGTTATACTTATAAAGCGCTGCACAGTTTCTTACTGTAACTTATATAATACGACTAATGAATATAAGTGGAAAAGAACAAAACTCAGGAGCAGTAACAAGCAGTGTACAAGGAACAGTTTTCTCTCATGAAAGAATCAGCCATTCTGTATTTGTTAGATTACAATATACTTTTACCCTACAAATAATCTATGTAAATAATCTATGCAAAAAAGACACCAACCCCTTCTTGAAACTATCTAATGTATTTCCCAGTACAGCTGATTATGGGGCTCATTATGTCTACAACCTTTTTTGGGACTTTAAACTATGACCTTTTATTGTCAGGGCAGGATTTACCTAGCGGAAGCCCCTAGCCCTGCTGTCGTTTATCCCCTCCCTTTTATTTGCTCAAATTTTCATCATCAGGACAGAGCAATGGGAACTGGTACACAGGAAATTTTAATTTCTGAACCAATGTGGATGTGGTTAGGTAGCATACCACCCCTAAAATCCTGCCACCCTAGGCCCGGGCCTAGGTGGCCTCTCCACAAATCCAGGCCTGATTATTGTATTGCCCTTTCCCCAGGAACAGGTGGTTGGACACCGCTGGAATCTAACGTGAGGCAATGGCTACAGATTGATCTGGGAGAGAGATTCGATATCACTGGGGTTGCTACCCAAGGAAGACATGGAAGCTCTGACTGGGTGAGGAGTTACAGCCTTATGTTTAGTGACACAGGGCGTAATTGGAGGCCATACCACCAAGACAACAATATATGGGTAAGAGTTGACATTCTATTAAACTAAAAGATGTGGGAGTTCATGGATCACTGGGCTTTTTAAAGATGCTATCTTTTTTTAATAAATGTTTTGGCAAGAAATTAAAAGTATAACAGACTGTTGCTGCAGTGTTATTTCAGGGGCTATATAGTCTAAATAGTTTATAGACATCCGATGAGCTTCAGGCTAATGAGGCATTATAAAGAACATTTGGCACCATCTGAATCTGGCCTATGGCCTCTACTGACCTGTACATGTTGATAACAATACAATTCAACTGGTGAACTGTTCGTGGAAAATACTATGTTTTTTTAAATTATATCAATGAAACTTTACAGTGGTGTTCATAATTTCTGGCATAGAGTGGACACTCTTTGTAAATGACATTTTTCTCTTCTCTGTGTTTTCTTCCAAATCTTATTTTTTCTGCAAGGCTCCCAAAAAAGGCTCAGCTTGTATACAGAAAATAGAGAGGTTATTATTTGGCTGCTGCAAACAATGTGGCAGAACAAAATGTTCCAAAAACTATGCATAATATAAAGACTTTAAATATAGTTGTACTGCCTAAACGGGAACTAAAAATTCAATACAACTTATTGCACCGACATTCTTGTGCTCCTGCACTTCTGTCAGTCCCTTGGAATAGAGCATATGGATCTGACAACTTTATAGTAATAGGAATTAGAATTCCTATTATAGTAATAAGGAATTTACAGTATAATGTATGGGCAAGACAAAACTAGCATGTGAAGTAAGATATAGGTCTTGTTGCAATACATTATTGTTAAAAGAACATCAGGTTCAAAACTGAAGTGGAAATGGGTCCCAATGATTCTGTATACTTGATGGCACTAAGGTTATGACAAGTTATTGTATTATTGGATAGAATTTTGAGGTAAGGGATCAAAAACCCAAGTCTCACTTCACTAGGTTAAGAATTGTGGAAGGAAGTGAAGTTTTTAAAAATTGTAATTGGTTTATAAAAACTTTCTTTTCTTGATTTTCAAAAAAATAATTTGGTAAGGTCAAAGCATTATCCTCTCATATTTTGTGTAAATAGTTATTTTTGTCATTTCATGGAGTCTGCCTTCATCATTACATTGGGTAACTCTGTGCGAGATAAACTAGACAACACTATAATGTTCTAGGAAGCTCTGATATGTTCTTAAAGCTTATAATGAGGAGGAACCCACTATTCAACTTAGAAACCAGGTACATTCACATATGACTTATGCTTAGTCTGGCATTTTAATACTAAGACAAGAAATCATGTATACAGTTATTATATGACGTAAAAGTAGGACTTTTGCTTTAAAGAAAACCCCTTTTCACATGAACTGTATAGAAATATCATGTTTACAAAGAAAGATGGGACATGTGCCAAATGATTTGAAACCATATCCCTATGAGCTAAAAGGTGTTTAGCATTTTTGCTGAAGAGAAATCTGAAAGAGTATTGGATTCCTGCTCAGATGTGATACTTTTAATATATAACTGAAATGTTCCATTAATAATTCAGCAGAAGAGTTTAAAGACAGAGCGCCCCAGTTGATGAATAATTAATAGTGTAGTTGAAAGCCATGGCAACATACTGGCATTTGCTTTTTTATTGCTGCTTTATAGACACGAGTGCCCATTATCAATGAAAGTAAGCTACTTGGTATCACAATTCTATTACCAGTTGCATTGCTTGCTTGTGTTCTTTGTTTTTAAACATCAACCTTTGACTCTGGTTGTCTCAGTGGGGCCAGGTTCTTCTCCTAGGGTTAATGTTACACCAAGATCCGGCCAGAAGCAGTAAAGAACAGGATGAAGCCCTAAAAATTATTATAAAGTTGTCAGATCCAAAACCAGTGCCGTGTAGCTGCACAACCCTTTGGTGCCAACTATTATAGGCAATTCTTAGTGACAATTCCTGTTAAGAGTTTTCTCCTTCTGTCTTTGAGACCCCATTAAACAGATCATGAATGCAGAAGGGAAAGGTTGTAGCTACTTTGTAGACATGTTCCTTCTGTTTTGTGATTTGTGTTCAGACAATTGTATATGCAAATCTGCAGAGCAGAAGCTTTTTGTGCTCAAGAATTGTTTTGGTTCTTTTAAATTGTCCTTCATTAGACATTTAGTTAAAAGCTATTGTTTTAAAATGATACCCAAACATTTTCAGTCTGAAAATGTGTGGTTGCTCCTTAAAAGGTGGTAGTTGTTTTTTGCATTTTGTTTAAGCCTGAAAAAGAACAAGATACTGAAACTGCTGCTTGGACTTGTCTGTGACTTATATGATATGAATAAGGGAAAAGGGGCATTGCCACCATGATTGAAATGACCCAGTGCATGGTAATAACGGGGAGTAAGGAGTGTTTTGTCTCAGTAAAATGACTTTATCATACCTTGTCAATGACTTATACTAGGCCATCTACTTTTTCATCAGGACTGCGTTCATCCACAGCTGAAATTCTGAAACTTCTAGTTACAACCTCATTAGGGAATGGCTGGGGTCTATCTCTCAGTTCACTAAGTTCTGCATCACAAACATCTCGATGAAACTCAGGGCTGCCAATAACTTCTGCCCATCTGTCCTTTACTAAGAGAGACTAACACTATGCTTTAAGTCTTTATTTGATCAACTATCAACTTAGGTGAAGGGCCTGATTGGCAGGTCCAATAGAGAGTTTAGGCTCATGCACACCTATAACAAGTACAGGTATGGGTGCAGTATTTTAGTTATTTTTAAAAACACCCTGTGTTAGAAAACCAGTCATTCAACTAGTGTAAGTTCCCCTTTAAAGATAGAGAGTTTTTCTCTTTTTTTCAGGTGTGTGAGAGAATAAGTTTTTAGGTGTTCTTCAAGGCCTTCACCCAATTTGGCAGGAATGCCTACTTACAAAACAGCAGTCAGATTCAGACGATTGCCGCTACAGTAGGCTACAGAGGAGGGATGCAAAAAATATATTGCAAAATAGTGTAATACAATTTATAAAAAAAAAAAAAAATTTAAAGTCACATATGGGTCAGTCCTTAGCGGGTAGCCCTTGTTGTAACCGATAAGAAGAAGTTTGCCAGTGTTCTGCTCTCATGGCATGTTCTCCACAGCTCCCTGTGACCTCACGTCCGCCTTATGCGTTGCAAACTGCCAGCAAACTTATTCTTCTATCACACACCTGAACAAAAGAGAAAAACTCTCTCCAGTTGAATGACTGGTTTTCCAACACAGGGTGTTTTTAAAAATAACTAAAATACTACACTATATTCTGTTCCTGCTTTTTGTGCTTTCTCCATTTGCATTAGGTGCTGGTCCGAGGAAAATATTTATGTATTTTTCCTACGTAAGATATACTTTTTTCTTCAGCTGAGAGACTGAAGAGTAGTGATGGGCAAATTTATTCGCCAGGGGCGAATTCCAGCGAATTCATGAAACGCCAGTGAAAATTCGCCAAAAAAGGTGTCGCGTGTAATTTTTGACACGACGAAAACGATGCGCCGCGTCAAAAATGTCAATTCGAAAATTTCGCTGGAAATTCGCGATTTTTCGGCGAAGCAAAACTGGGTAGATTCACCCATCGCTACTGAAGAGGAATGGCAGGAGAAAGACATTCTGAAAGACTTACTAATCTGGTAATTTTGTAACATAAGTAAAGGTATGGGACCTGTTATCCAGAATGCTTGGACCCAGTGTTTTCCGGATAATGGATCTTTCCATAATTTGGATCTTCATACCTTAAGTCTACTAGAAATAATTGAAACATTAAATAAACCCAATAGACTGGGTTTGCTCCCAATAAGGATTAATTATATCTTAGTTTGAATCAAGTACAAGGTACTGTTTTATTACTACAGAGAAAAAGAAAGCCAGTTTTAAAAATATGGATTATTCCCTTATAATGTAGTCTATGGGAGATGGCTGTTCTGCAATTTGGAGCTTTCTGGATAACGGGTTTCCAGATAAAGGTTTCCATACCTGTACTATATATTAGAAGATTCACAGGTGATCCTGATATCTTGACTTATTGCTTATGTAATACCATGTGGACCCGCAATGTAACCACTCACACAGAATTTGTAACAATTTAAATAAATAGAGTAACTGGCAAGTGGGCAATTAATGCAGTTTAGCAGCTATTTTATTCCATCAACCCTGCTTAAGTGACACAGCTAGGAAAGCTTTTTAAACAGCATTATATCTTTCAGAGCAGAGTATCTGCCTCTGAAATTATACTCTGCCAAAAGTAGATTCAGGCTGAGATTTACTAGCCAAAAACATTATTTAATGAGCTTTGTTTGAAAAAAGAATTTAATCAGGGATAAGGGAACTGAGTTCAAAGAACCTGTAGCACTTAAAGCAGTGGTTCTCAACCTGGGGGTCGGGACCCCTTTGGGGGTCGAACGACTCTTTCACAGGGGTCACTTAAGGGGTTCCAGGAGCAGGTTCATCTCTCTCCTCACTAGCCCTGGGGCAAGGATGTAGCTCTCCGGGTGTTGGTGCTGGGAGTTGTAGTTCAATAACCTGTGTAGGGAAGCCAGTTGCACTACAACTTTCTAAATCCCTTTAGTAGGGACTGTCATACAGCTCTCCCTACCCATTTAAAATTTGTAAAATTAACCTGGTAATTGGGGTGTGACCACAAAATGGGTGTGGCAAAAATTTTTTGCCGCACTACGCATGGAAAACAAACTTTTATGCAGCCACGCTGTCTCCTGTACTTTCCTAACAATCTGCTCTGGGCTGGCAATGAAAATATTTTAATATTCTATGGTTGGGGGTCACCACAAAATGAGGAACTGTATTAAAGGGTCACAGCATTAGGAAGGTTGAGAACCACTGACTTAAAGGCTCAATACACATAAGAGCAACTGTACTAGAAAAAGCAGTTACCCCTCTGGAAACTGTTCTCTGCTCACATGTGAGCTGATTGTTGAGGAAACTCTTCCTCATGTGCACAATAAATATTATATCAAGATACTGAACTTACATTTAACAATACTCTGTGAGTGGGCCTAGGATCCCAGGTACTAATTGCCCAGAAGTAGGGACTAAGTGCTATGGTCTAGAAAGACACCCTTTGGGTTCCACTTTGAGTAAAAGCTGAAAGCTGGTAGAGATTCCTCTCTGTGCTGTATATTCTCTGTGGGACATTCACTAAGATCCGAAAAATCGCCAGCACAGACTTCGCTAGCGTTCGCCACACTTCGCCAGGCGAATTTTCGCCAGCGCTACGCAAATTCACTAAAGTGCAAATTTACACTCAGGTCGGCGAATGGTAGCGTAGTTGCGCTAGTGTTACTTCACTAGACATAGCGCAATTACGCTAGCGAAGCCTAATTTGCATACAGTGCAAATTTCTAAATAGAAGTGTATGTTACAGCCACTAGGTTGCACTACACAAGCCCAGGAAACCTTTAATAAAAACAAATAAAGTTGTCCTATTGCCCTACATGTGCCCCCTATATAGTTGTGTTGCCATATGTTAGGAAATGTAGGGGTGGAGGAGGTTAACCCCCCCCATAAAAGCAGGCGAAGTGAAGTCTAGCGTAAGTGGTAACGTTCAGCAAAAAGTTGATCTTAGTGAATTTGCGTAATTACAATCCTTCGTCAGTGCGCAAATTCTCCTGGCATAAGGGTGTGAAGTTGCGCAAGTCTATCTACTTCGCTAGCGTAAATTCACCAGAGATAGTGTTAGTAAATTTGTGAAGTTACGATTTGACGTCACTCTGGCGAATTTGCGCTAGCGTTAGACGCTTCGCGCTTTAGTGAATTTGCCCCTCTGTCTTACTCTACTGGGATATGTACTGACCATTGGAACTAAGTATGAACCCATGTATGAATGTTCCTTATACCAGCTCAGTTCTGATAAACTCCTCTCTGGATTGTGTTCTCAATAAAAAAAGTTCCATGGTTAAATTAAAAGGACCACTGGCACCCATTATTTGTATTCTACACATCATCTCAGTTCATCTCAGTTCAGCAACACCTTGCCTCCACACTGTTACGAGGGCTCACATCTGAGTGTAGAGACCTTAATACCGTACTGTCTAAGGGAAACAACATGGCACCTTGTAACTAATTGTAGATATACAGAGACGTGCTGGGCCCATCACAAGCTATACCCTTATACTGTACTTACTGAGGAAAACAATATGGCATTTGTAAAAATACAAATATTCTGAGCACTTATGTTCAAATATAAAAACCATAAGCTAAACCCCCAAGTCTCCTTTTTAGTGGCAGAAGGAATGGATGACAGACAGAAGTTACCCTTTAAATCATAGCAGCTGCATGCACCACAAACAAGACACAGTATACTCGAAGGGAAAATAAACATATTGACACAAGCCATAAGTACAGGCTGCTACACCATCTCATGAAAATGCAGTATTTATACTATTGCACCTTTAATCCCCAACCATCTGCCTCATATGTTCCAGATAATTAGCAGAACGATGCTGCAATGAATAAAATAGCAGAAGTCAATTTGCTTCATCCTTTTCCCACTTTCTGATGGTGCTGGGTGATTTGAGAAATTTAGCTAGAAAAGATAAAAATGTAAATATTATCAAACAGTAAAACGGTAAAAGTGCAAATCATTATTTCATTTAGTGCAGATAATCCAGAAGTTCAACTATATGATGCCAATGAAACTCCCAGATCATGCAGTCTTGGTATATTCTTCACTACTACACATACAGTATATATATTTATATCACAAACTGTCACCATACCCCCAGTACCCTGTATAACTGTGCAAACACATACTCTAGCAAATCACAGTCCAGAGGATAAATGTATCATGTAAAAGGAAACAAACACTCACTGTGCAGCTTTACATAAGCAGAATTTTTAGCTCTTAAACTAAAAATACCTTCTGCCTATTGTTTTAATAAAAAAAAAAACTGTAATGTAACTAGATTTGCGATTTTAACTAGACGAGGAGCTCTGCATAAACTCTCTCATTTCAATGCGAATAAATTCGCGAAACGCCAGCGAAAATTCGGCTGCCGAAAATTCGCTGGCATAAAAAAAAAAACGAGTCACATGTCGAAATCGACGCGCGTCAAAAAAAAGACTTGTTTCGCAAATTTTTCCGACAATTCGCTAATTTCACTCGGAATTCACTAATTTTTCAACGAAGCGAAATGGGATAGATTCGCCCATCACTTGCCAACTATAGTTAAAATGTCTGTTATGCTGATATCTTATTATCTAACTGGCAAGAAAGTAGTTTCAGTGCCCCTGTATGCCCTGTCTAGTGCGGAAAATGACCAAAACCATAGATTTGTGCAGGTTTATGAACTCCACTCTGGAGCAAAGACCTGCTCTCTCAATGTGACAGCATTTGGCATGAGCGGCAGGCTGGGGAAGGGAAGTAGGTGTCCCCTATCCCACCACCTACTCTACACTACATTCAGACAAGTAAGTTAGGGTGCAAGGTGCTATGAGATGAGCCCTGTCCTTATTCCTGCCCTATTGAAAGTAGCAAGGAGTCAGGGCTGCCTTACACCCACAAGTGGTACACTCCAGATTTGTAATCTGGCGTATGGTACAGTACAAAGCTTTTTAAATGAAGTAGTAGTAAGTAAGTAGAAGAAGTAGTAAGTGTAAACACAAAGCAACGATCCCTTGATGATTATAAAAAGAATTAGATGAATAGACAGAATACTTTTTCAGCATTTTGTTTATGTTGAACACAGATGTACATTACTTTTAAGTCAAGATTTGTGATTTTTAGCTCTGCTGCAAAACTTGCAAAACTTCACACACACTTTTTTTTTTACACACGCAAGCCTTTTTTTAATGTGTTTTTTTTTACACGCAAAACTAAACAGATGGCAAATTTTTGCTGCAGTTTCGAGAAACTTTTCACTAGGGGTGAAACATGGAAATTCACTGCAAAACTGAACATGGCAATTTTTTTCGTTCATTACCAGTCAGGATAAATATTCCCTTTAAGTCATAATCTATATATGAGAAATAAAGATAAATTCAACACAACATAAATTGAGCATGACAATTAAGACAATAATAATAATATCCATAAGGAAAACCACTAAGTCCAAACCTGCAGTGCCTGGGCAGAGAGATCCAGTCTTAAGATATCTCTGTGCCAAAACAAATTGCTGTAATACAGAACAGATATGCTGTTGGTGGCCTTATCTTCTGTAAAATCCAAATCCTCTGTAGCCACTGGCTCATGCTTGGGTCATCTTTCATGCAGAATGTTTTAGTATTTCTTTTCCAGCTGTCAGCATATAACCACCACCAATTACACACACAGTTTTAGAACTTGGCAAGTGCTGAGCAAATAAACAATTTTTAAATAGATGGAGAAATGTCCTTTATCTGGTGACGATAAGCGAGGATGGAGAGTTATTTGCTAAACAAAATGCTTTGTCTCTGCGCCCTCGGCAAACACTTTACAAAGATTAGCCAAGTTTTTCCTCCATCATAAGCAATTTGTAAATAGTTCCACAAGGCCCGGAAACCCTCTCAATTACTTCTGTCTACAAAGCTGCATGGATTGTCTCTCTGTATTGCTTTCAACAGGAAAATCCTTTGCAGTGAGATTCATATTCACCCAGAATCATTACAGGGTGATATCTCAGGCTATTCCAGATGCTGCTCTGTGATAATTATTGGGGTATTTGTGGCATTGCTGGGGTATTTGTAGTATTGCTGGAATATCTGTGCCATTGCTGGGGTTTCTGTGACAGTGCTGGGGTATTTGTAGTATTGCTGGAATATCTGTGGTATTGCTGGGGTTTCTGTAGCATTGCTGGGGTATTTGTGGTATTGCTGGAATATCTGTGCCATTGCTGGGGTTTCTGTGACAGTGCTGGGGTATTTGTGGCAATGCTGGAGACATGGCCAGAATGCATTGATCATGCACCCCTAATGTTGAAGTTATTAGCTTATGTACTGATTACATAGAAGAACTACATGTACAGAAGAGGAAGGTCTTTTGATGCATACTTCTCATTGTTGCGCCAAGGAAACAATCCATACCTCCCAACTATGCCATATTTCTTTGATCTTCTGCACTGAATAGTCAGAAAAAGATACAACGTTTCTAACTTAATTGGCTTTTGGCAGAGTGCCCAGAATAGATACTTAGATACTTTTGTAACACTCTAAGATAAGCAGGTCTCTTGGGAGAACTCACAGTTTAAAGGTCAATTCACCTTCATTAGCAAAACTGTAATAACACATAAAAACCACAGAAATGTGTTCAAACTTTTAATAACCTGCCAAATTTTGTAAACCCACCATCTCAGCAGCAGTAGCGTTCTTTTTTCTGTTTGCATTTTTCCACCAAGTGATTTCTTTTGCTGATTTCATATTAGTGGCAAATCATTTCTTCATGGGGAATCTGCAGCTGGTGCAGATGATTCATGATGAGGCCCACGATGCATTAAAACCTCAATTTTCCTTAGTGCATTTGTCAGAAGATTAGCAACTTGCTGTAATATTTTCTTTGTCATTTATTCTGTTGAAGGAACTGGTAGTGTTCTTTAATACTTCACCTATTCTCAGATCCCTAAATCTTTTTTATATTGCTCTATCTGCCTGGCAAATAAGTGCGTCCTTGGCTAATTGATTTGGAAAATGAGCCCTATGAAACTGACATTCTAGAGGTCAGTCAACAGCAGTATTCTACCCTTTATTATGTTCTGTAAATGCAATTAGCAATAGCCTCTAACTGGACTGTATAAAAGAGAGATTGCCTAATATAGGGGGCATGGAGCAGGGATGGGTGGACTCAATCTGAATGTAAGTTAGGATGAGAGGATATGAGTTGCTTTCCTAGATACAATCCCAGCCTGAAGGTCAATTAGCATGAAATATCTGGTGAAAACACATTGAACACATATACGTATATAATATCCTTGATATTCTTTTAACTGGGGTTAAACAACTGGTAAACAAATAAACCCCTATATAAGTAATCTTATTATGAGGTAAGCGGGTCACGAACAAAACTTGGAATTGAACGGGGTTGCTTGAGCTTAAAACGTTCAATAACTGCTAATTTAATGGAAACAGGAGGACAGCTCCCACCCATTTGTATATATGCTTATATACAGAGAAGGTATGTTCTGGGTAAACAAGAACTCTTATCACCAACACACAATATATGGCCAAAAGTATCTGGACACTCTGTCTCTGATAGACAAGCCAGAAATAATTATAAGAAGCAAGTTTGAGGTTTTAAATGGCTTTCACACCATCTTCTATTATTTCTGGTTAGAGTTTTGCCCACAATTCTGCAAATGTTTGTTCTGACCCTCCATTCTATGATTCAGTAGGAGAGTAACACAGACTTATTAGTTTTACGTTTTTACTTTTCTCTGCATGAACTGATCTATTTGCAATTTCGGAAACTGTTTTTCATTTAGCTCTTAAAATTGTTTTCTTTTGCTGCCACAGAACTGTCAGGTCCCTACAAGTCTCTAATATCTGTCTTATCATTACGCCATGAAGACGCAAACACAATATTTTCTGTTGGACTTGAAACAAAATAGCATAGATTTGTCATTAGAAGCGAACTTGATTTGCAAAGTAAAATGGAAATGAGAGAGCGAGGCAGAGAGAGAGGGGGAGACATGCAGACTGAGCAAGAGAGAGGAAGATTGAGGATGAAATTAAAAAGAAAGAGAGTGAGAGATTGATGGGACTGAGAAAGAAGAAGCAAAAGAGGAAAGACAGGTAGCAATTATGTAAACAGAATTTACAGGGCTCTTGAATAAGATCTTTTAGGGCCTCAGTGAGGAGTAGGATGATGTGTTCATAGACCAGATGTGGTGCACTTTTTACCCCCCATTTGCCCCTGCTGCCCCTACAGTTATGCCCCTATCTCAGAGGGGAAGAAAAACTAAGACAATGTTGGCTGGAGACATCAGGTTCAATACGTATCAATGATACAAGAGGATACCCACATCATTTCAATTATATAGTAGCGTTCATCTTCATTCTCCCCATATTAAAGAGAAAAAAAATCATAGACAAGTTGTGTGTGTGTGCACACATGTTGAGACCAGTGTACACACCCCATTGGATGTGCAATAAGAATATTGTGTGAAAACATTAAATGTTGTATTAATGCTTACCTGAGCACACAAGTTAAAAAATGTGCGCACAATACAGCGTTTTCTCTCTGTGAAGCTCTGCGAAAAATGATGAGATATTTCAGTCATCCTTATCCCTGTTTATACTGAGACCCAGTAGCAGTGGGAGGGATGCACTTACAGTTAATTAATAAATATCCAGTGCATTTATTTGGGGGTTTCAGACAATGTGATGTTCCTGCTCTGCAGCTGATTAAGAGCCAAACATAATCTGCAAAACAGCTGAATATTTCCTTTGTGCCAAATATTAGCCACCCAGAGGGTCCTTACTCTGCTTTCCAACTGTTGCATCAATATTACTCTTTGCAACCACTGGCACATTGTTTGGTGATACATTATCACTTTAACAGGTTTCATAATGCTGAGCTTTTGGTAAATTACACTAATATCTTCACAAAAATGTCCAATGCCAAAGTAATTTCTTTTTGTTAATTTGCCATGGTTTCAGAAGATTAAAAATGAATACAACAGTAAAATGCAAATTTAGTAAGTGAGTTTACCTCTTGCCCATCACAGCCTGTGTCAAAAGAAAGATTTCCCCAAAATAGTTCAATGTTTGGCACTAATACTAATTAAATAGATTTTCATGGTTTTTGTCTAACAAATAATTTTGCTCTTTTTAGGTAAGATCTTCTTTAATTGTTTCATTTAGCTTTTGGCACAGAATGTATAAATGTAATCTAAGCATTTTTCTGATCCCCAGAAATTTCTTGGTTTTAGCCACTCCCCACCTTTATTACAATACCTTTTATGTTTCCTACAAAATTGTGCTTACTACAGAGTTGTCTCTCTGTAAAGGCTATCCAGCTGTTCCCAATGAATTGTGCTTAAAGGGATTCTGTCACTGGAAAATGTTTGTTGTTTTCAAAACACATCAGTTAAAAGTGTTCTTCCAGCAGAATTCTGTACTGAAATCTGAGCAAACAGATTTTTTCAATTTAATTTTGAATCCGACATGTTGTTAGTTTCCCAGGTGCACTCAGTTATGTGACTTTAGGGATCTGGGAATCTGATCTTGTTTAATCTCTCTCTCCTCCTCCTAGCAGCCTATAACTAGAACAAGAGGAAGGAAAGCAGATAGTTTGTTGACACCTGCATTGCTAAAAATGCTCCCATGCCCCACCTAGTGGTAGGTATGCGAATATTATTCTGTAGTAACAATACAAGTGCCACTACGACTCCTCCAGTTACATTGAGAAGGAGAAACAATAACTAATTGAAAAGCAGTTCCATTGTGCTGGCTTTTCCTGAAAGCACAGACTCAGTCACATTGAACTGAGTTGGCTGCTTACACAAATATATTTCAGCTAAAAAAGGAAGAGTAAACTATTTGTTATGGAAACAGTTTAATTTAGAAATATAAAACTACACAATCCCTTTAATATAGGTAAATACCTATACTAGTATAGATTTATGGTAAAAAGTTATGAATTGGGATTAATACAGAGGAATTCTTGTAGTATGCTGCAATAGTTTTATGGTATCTCTCTGTTTTGCTATGCGCAAACTTGTGGGGCTGTTTCTGCTGAATTACTCATAGTACAGGAGAATACCTATGCTTCCACAGTTTAATGGTATCTCTCTATACAGGTTGTAAACAAACTTAGGGGCTGTTCCTTCTGAATTGTGCTTTGTAAAGGGGAATGCCTTAATGCAGACAGCTCTACATTCATGCACTACAAAGTGGGGCAGAGGGTGTTTGTTACAGGTTTTTACAGTTTGCACCCTGCCCACATGCCTTTATGTGTTTCTGTTTGACAAATGTCATATTTGTTATGGAGGCTTATATTGTTTCTGTGCTGACTTTTTAATGCTTCTTCAATTCTTTTTAAAATTATTGCCATGGAAACTCGCTTTGTTTTTCAGTTTGTGCCCCCTTTACACTTTATTTTGGGAGAGGGGTGGGAGATGTACTGTGCGAGGAATGGTGTTTGTAGGAAGGCTATACAAAGGTTTGGACATTTGTCAATTCCCTGGTGGGGCAGCACTTTGCTACTATTTCCTGCAGCTTCAGCCTTGTGATAAGTTTATCTTCATTAAAGTCCTAAAACACAGATATAATGAAAGTTTTGGGGGAAAAATCCTATTGTTCATAATTTTTTAGGCAGCAAGTAAGAGCATGTCCCCTTTCTTCTTGTGCTGTTTCCTCTCTCTCTATACATAATGTATAAATGTAACATTATTTACACAAAGCAATTATAACTTGGAACCTGTCAGTCAAACTACAGCTTTTCTACATTAGTTGATATTAAAGTCAAGATTTTGAAACAAAGCCAATGATTTATTTAGTGTCAGTGCTAATCTCCCTTATACCTGTCCTCTCACACAGTCACACATGATCAGATGAGTGGCACTTTATGAATTCTGTTGTATGTAAATGTAATATCCCTGCTCTGCATGGATAACTGTCAATCACTTGCAGCAGCAGTCTGTCTTCTTGCCGGTGCCGGCAGCCCCAATCATAATGCAGAGGAACAGAGAAAGATTGATAGATCGGATTCCCAATTCATGTCTGGAGCTGAAAAAGACTGAGTGAGAGCCTATGTTTCATTCAAGTGGTATCATGAGCCCTGTCACAATTAACATCATCCAGATGGTGGGAGCGGTGAGAAGGAAAAAGGCTCTGGTGGGTAATTGAAATGATATTCAGTCTGCAGTGTCATTACCGATTCCTATAAACAAGGTGGAACCAAATGTAACATCTGTAAAGGAATATGTGGGACTCATTCATTAAAGCTCTGTGGTGGGCACCCTGTAGCTCATGTTTTCCCTGAGTGCTGGAATTTGCCAAACAACAAACAATAAATGGTGCTTATTTACACATAACATTTATCTCAGGGAGAGAATATTAACAGTGTCTAGTGATGTCAAAAGGGGTCATATTATAACCCATAGCAGGGCTGTTCCACACCAATGTCAAGGGATTACAACTTCCAGCATTCACCACCATATTACCACGGGTTAAAACATGATGTTCACTGACCATAGACATGATTTCATTAAGAAATATGTAACTAGTCCTCTAGGGCCCAAGTGATGTATCCTCAAGGAGAATCATGCCTGCTTTTTAATTGACACTCTTTTCATTGTTGTAACCAAACCTTCTCTGTTAAATTAAAGGGCAAGGAAAGGCAAAGAAATAAAATCCTATTTTTACTTTCTTTAATGAAAAAGAAATCTATTTCCAATATACTTTAATTAAATAATGTGTACCATTTTTTAATAAGAAACCTGACTGTATGCAGTGAAATTCTTACTTGATTTAGTGTTGTGGATAAGGACAGTCCCTAACTTCTGGCAGGGAAACAATCATACTTATGAACAGCAGGGGGAGCCCCTGCCTTACTTACCAGCCATGCAGAACTCAAGCAGCTTTATTTTTTTATCATTTATGACAACCCCTAAGAAGCCCAGACCACACTGAGCATGTGTATGTAGTCTAGTCTTGCAAAGATGTATAACAAAGTTACAAGATGACAGCCCCCTATGGCCAACTTTGAAAACACAAATCATTTGTTTGATTAGACTTTGTGGTGCAGTAAGTTCATGTTTATGTTTAGTATACAAAATATAGCATTTCTAGCCTTATTCTATTTTAGACTTTCCTTGCCCTTTAAGCACAAATGTAAAGCTAGCCGTACACTGGCCAATAAAAGCTGTCAACAGAGTCGGCAGCTTATTGGCCCATGTGTGGGGCCCTCTGACAGACTTCCCCGATAGATATCTGATCATGGTTGGCCAGATATTGAATGGGCAGGGTTAAAAATCCAGTTGAATTGCAGACTGCATCTGTTCATTTCTCCAGTCCCATGATCTGACTGATTGTTCTCTTGCATTATGGGCATATTGGAGAGATCCGCTTATTTGGAGACATCACACTGTGTATGGCCACCTTTACTGTTGACACTGGATATTGTAATTGTAAAAAATCTGCCAACCCAGACCTTCTCCCCCCTGCTGAAAACTGTGGCCACTGGTGCTCCCCCTGTTTGCAGCTAAAAGGAGGAAGTGTAGGGTACCCTGTGTGTGTGGGGGGGTGGGGTTTAAAGGAGGCAAAGCTCATGATTGGGGTCAGGGGTCGGGAGGAGGCAGCTTCTGTTGGCACAGAATCCCCAGTCCAACATTGGAGTATAAATAGACTGATGGAATTTTGGTTACATTGGGCCAGTTTAGTGAGAAAAATGTTTATCATGTGAAAACTCATGGATGAGATTCAGTCTGAGATACAATGCAATTCAGAAAATTGTATCTCACTAGTGATGGGCGAATTTGCGGCAAAATTCCCGCGGTTCGCCGCCGGCGAATAAATTCGTGAAATGCCATCGAAAATTTGCGAATGTTTCGCCAATTTGTAAATTTCTCTGCAAATTCTAAGCAAAATGGGATAGATTCGCCCATCACTATATCTCACATTTTATCATGTAAAATCTCTATTAAACTCTATGGGGAAAAAACTGGAAGCGAATTAGGAGAAAAGTTTTTTCTACTCAAACAGAATCTTGTCCATGAGTTTTCACCTGATAAACCACAAGATAGCTTTTTCTCACTGAATTGAATCTGGCCCAATGTGTTTGAATCCACTCATTTCATGTATTGGGTGGAGCTCAACCACTGGAGCCATGGTAAGTTATCAGATCCCAACTTTCCCAACTCTTCCCCACTTATTGGGATATATAGGTGAAGCACTAAGGCAGTTATGGAGTCAGGTAAATGGTCCCACATGAATTTAGCTTACGGAAACTCTTTCCTCCTTTGTATGCAACTGTAGGAATGCTGGAAATGCCATTGTCCTAAAGTTTCCATTATGATTTCCCTGTAAATTGAAGTTACATTTGGCTTCCTTCCAGGACCACTGCTCTTCTGCATACCAGTAAGAATCAAGTCACACTATGCTGTTTAACCCTTTGTTAAGAAGCCTCTCCACATCATTTAAACCCAATATGAACCATTGCACAAGCTGACAGACCCCCCCCCTTTCCTGCATTATTAACACTAGCAGATTCTGCAGGGGTCCCAAGCCTGATGGGGAGAATGCGCAGAACAGAACTAAAACATCAGTCTACCAAATAGATGTGTAGTGTGGATAGTTGTGGATATTATTTGCAATGCTGGAATATATGCATGGCACTCATACGCCCATAAACAACTATTTTACATGCTTAAAAAGACAACTTGTCCTGCCTTTCTTCCTAAAGGCGATCTCCAATTTACCGTTATTAATTTAGTCACTTTTTCTGTACTTTTCCTAAAATCTCTCAACATGGAAACCTCAGAGTGACATTCAACCCAAACAAAACTAGCCCAGATTTGTGATGAGGCCACAAAGGCCAAGAATTTAGGGGTGGCATGCCACCCAGTCGCTATCTAAAGGAGCACTAGGGACCCATATGTAGGGGAGCAGCTTAGGCATGCCCAAGGTTAATATCTGGATCTGTGTATATTTGGAAGCTCCTTCACTGGCATCAATTCACTAGAGATTGTAAAGAGGAAACCTGAGACATTGACAGAAATTTGACTTTAAGTGCAGTTTGTTTGTGGACTACAATTATCCTCTCTCCTTAAACCTTCTAACTTATATAGCACTATACAAAGATTCTATAATATTTTCCGAATAATATAATGTTCCCCTGATGTGTACAATAAAGTTACAGATATACAATAACTTGTACAATAGGAAATGCAATTTCCTCTTACAAGTGGATAACAAACAGTGATTTGGATCCAAGGGAATCATTTCCTTTAAGAAGAAAAACATAATTATTTTTGTCTTTTGACCTCCTGCCCCAACTCCTGAGAGAATGCATTTTAAAATCCGATAAAAAAGGGGAATCTGCTTCCAGCAAACAGATAAATATGTTTTAGGACATAAAAAACAGGAGATAATGAACATATAATGTTGTTTAATGTGATAAAGTCAGGGTAATTCCCTGCTCAAAGTCTGTTTGCTGTGAGGACTGCATCACAGTTAAAGTAATTGGTATTTATGGGTATATCTGTGTCAGGGAAGGGATCTGAACCTAAGAAACTGAGACACCAGATAATAAAAATGCAGCAAATATATATATAATAATAAACTGTAAATTTATGAAGCAATGCACAGAGCCCTTTTATGTGCCATTTATTCACAGATGAACTTTATCCAATAACACTTGCTAATATATTTTATATATATACCATATATATATAAGGCTGGAGTTGAAAATCAATTTTTGGGTAATTTTCTAACTAGAGCAATCTTCAATTATTTTGCACTTTGCATACCCCTTCTAGCTTCAGAGAATTGCTACTGGTCTCTGTGCTGTGTTTTGGAAGACAGAGATCTGTCACTACCCTATGAATACAGATCTGCCTGTGTTCAGTAGAGAGGAAGGCATGCAGGCAAAGGTGCCCAGTGCTTTTAGTCCAATGAGCAGAAATGCTCTGTGCATACTCTTGCACTTCTGCCCAGAGGCATAGTTAATCCCCCCCCCCCCCATTTGAATGCAGATAGCAGATAGTCTTAACTATCTGCAATAGTCTGATACAGCGGAATGGCTATAGAGTGGAAAGAAAGAGCCATCCTAATAACCTCTTAGGGCTATGATTGTCAGAATTTTTTTCTTCAAGCAACACTTGGAGGTCCAACCTTAGATTAGAGCCCCCCCCCGCTTAACTAATAACAAGACTACAGATTAGGAAAACATTGTTAAACCTCCTATTCAGTCTTAGGGGCAGATTTATAAAGGGTCAAAGTAAAAATTTAAATAAAAAATTTGAATTTCTAAGTAGTAATAGATTAAAATTTGATTTGAACAATCGAAGTACTGTCTCTAAAAACTTTGACTATTCGCCACAACCTGCCGAATTGCAGTTTTTTTTCGGCAAAATCATTTGAATCATTAGTTTCAAACAATTTAATCGTATGATTCAAACAATTTAATAGTGTGATTCTAACAATTCAAATTCGAATGAAAACAGACCTGTTCGATCAAAAACGCTCCGTATTTTCACTTCGAAATTCGATCCTTGCTAATTCAGCCCCTAAATTCCAAGAATATTTAAATATTCAGCAGAAATCTTAGGCCACTTAACCTTGAAGATGGACATTCAAGTTTATCGTGGAGAAAGAAAAATATGTACCAAATTTCACTCTAGGTGGCATTTAGGCTTACCCTGTTCCTGCTCTAAATCTCCACATTACACCAGTGGGACCAACATCGGATTTTGGAAATCTTCTCTTAAGGGAAGAATATTGATAATGGGATGAAGGGCATTCACCTATTGTTAAAATTATTTGACATCTTAAATATTCACAACAGTAATACCCGGTAATACCTGGTATCCCTCAAGCTATTGCTAAACTTCGGGACTGGTTGGACATTTTTGAATACAATTGTTTTCCTTCAAGATTTGTGTCCTGCCTATCTCTTGTTTTTAGTACAGAGACTTCTTCTAGGACCATTTGTTGGATTTGAACTTTAATAACACAAAACCTGCAACAGTTAATCTGTCAAGGCAATAAATAACATCTGCATTGAGTAGGCCACTTCTATTACTTTTATTTTTTTCAAGACTTCACAATATATAAACATCATTCTTCAACAAGGTAAAGGTCCCAAAATATCTCTGCCACGACAAGTCTTCTGATGATGTATTTGGGTTTCTGGGAAAAGTCAGCTGAGCTTCTTTAAGGTTACCCTTATCTTCTAGAATATTATAAACTTCTAGTTCTGTATATTCTTCCACCAGCTTTCTTTCCAGCTTGGGTCTATGGGGATTACTAAAGTAATACATCCCCACTGTTTTATGAGTATAAATAAATATATGGCTGTGCCTCACAATTGTAACAGTCTAACAGTTGATTAGTATTACTCGTCAATGATTGAACTGTCTTGATTTTAATTATACAGTATATGATACAGTATTTTTTCTTTTATGTGCCACCATTGTTGAACATTCATTTAACCAGCTGTACCACGACAATCATTTCAATAAAAGCTCTGAAATGGGATACAATAAAACAAGAGTGCAAAATGACAACTTGCCCTTTGAAATCCTTTGACTGCTGAAGGAACAGCCCAAACAACAGCCAGTAATTGCAGGTGCCTCTAACACAGTGGAGGTTAATAATGGGCTACAAATGCTAATAGTAGGGACAAACCCCATATTAGAATTCTCAACAGAGACTGAGTTATTTTGTAATTGATCTCCCCTATCAAATTAATGCTAATTGATTGTAATTAGCTGGAGATGAAAAGCATAGCGCTGCTCTATTTAAAAAAAATTTGCTGAGTTCCTAAATAAATTATAGCTGTGGATATATTAGATGCTTATTAGCCTTGATATAATTTGAATTTGCATGCAAAAACTTGGGTGGCATCAAATGCTTTTCTTGGGGGCCAGGAACAGGGTGTAAATACCTGGGGGGCGGAAAGAGTTGTGCAAAAAAACCCATGAAAAGTTTTCCTTGAAGCAGTAACCCACGGCAACTAATCAAACCACTATTTTTTCTTTCTGTGTAATGCAGGTAATGAATAACAGCTTATGAGTTGCTATGGGTTACGGGACCAGGACGGTTATGGACACTACTCACTTTTTAACTTGTAGACAATTGCCATCCAATTGCATGGTTGACAGTTGAGTCCATCTTCTGTGGATGAAAATGGACACTATTTCACAAACTTATGTTACGACTCCCCTGACAATGTCTTGAATACCACACAGACATGGGGGAGAACATACAACACACGATAGGGCACCAGTTGTTACACTGTATCACCATGTATTTCAAAGTACAAAGATGTTACAGGCTATGGCCTGGCTTTAATATGATTGGATATCCCATTGTATAATCTTTCCCAGCAACACAAGTGTCCTCATCAGGCAAACTGAAAGCTCCTGCTGCAATACAGTATGCGTTCTTGGAAATCTATTTCACCCAGAAGCATTCATAGCATGACGGGCAATTTATTTATCCACGCTGAGAGATAAGAAAACAGTTATTTTGTTATTTATTTTGTAAATGTTTCTGTGCTGTATTTATTGTGTATCCTGCAGTCCAATTAAATCTACTTTCCTTGCCTACAATTCTACACTGAGTCAAACACAGCAAAAAAGAAGCATTCATTGTATTCAACATTTCTGTTTTAACCCCTTTATAATTAAAGTAGTATTTCAGGCTTTCAACTGAACCCGGATAAATATTAAATACACACCCTGAATGGATAAAAAGCACTTTATTTAGTTACATGATGCATGGTCTTCTAGAAACCATTGTGGATTGGTTGTGCCCCTTTCTTAAGGGAATGAGATGGCAAACCAAATCAGAACACCATTCCTAACATACTTTGGGGCTCAACAAAAATAATCCCAGTCTACCTTTTCCCATGCCTAAAAGTCAATTTTACTTCCCTACATTCCTAAAAATTGTGCCCTTTGAAAGTCGCCCAGAGTTTTGCATATAGCAAAAGTTGCACAGTATACTATGTTCTCAAAACTTAAAGCAAACAATCATTTTATAACAGGCAGAAGGTGGCCATAGGCATTCTCCTAAATGGCCTTCAATCACATGTGATTTTATTGACTCATACATGAGCATAAAATGCAATGTATTTTATTCCTGGTCAATCGCTCAGAATATAAGGGGCTGATCTGATTAAAAATTGCTTATTAAGTTTTAGAAACAGATCTTGTGATTTCCCTTTTTGGTGTAATGATGCAGTTGTCTGTATTGTAGCCCGTTTTGGGTTTATCCAAATACAAAGCTTACATTAAGCCTTACAAAGCCATCAAAGAGGGGATCAAAAGTCAAAGCACTTGCTTGCTCCTTTTTATAGTGAGTGAGTAGTGCTGTGGGAAATGAGACCAAGATGCCTAGCCAGGTGTATTCAGTAGATTGATTAATAGTCTAAAGCAGGGATCCTCAACCTTTTGAACCCGTGAGCAACATTCAGAAGTAAACTGAGTTGGGGAGCAACACAAGCATGATAAATGTTCTTGGTGTGCCAAATAAGTGCTGTGATTGGCCATTTGGTAGCACCTATATGGATTGTCAACCTACATTCTGGCTCTGTTTGGCAGTGCACCTGGTTTTTATACAATTAAAGTTCAAAAATAAGCATCTGCTTTGGGGCCACTGGGAGCAACATCCAAAGGGTTGGAGAGCAACATGTTGCTAACGAGCTACTGGTTGGGGATCACTGGTTTAAAGGCAACCTTTACTGCTATATGCAGCCCACAGTTTACTAAAAGATGAAGAACAGTTGCCCTCTTAAATACTGACAAGCAGATGTTTGTTCTTGGACTACCCCAAGTGCAAAATTCTACAGAGAGTGATGGGTCTGATGTGGTTCATTTTCATACAGATTTAATTAACTTCTGTGATGCTCAATCTGATCGGCTAAACTCAGTGTCTTACATTGGGGTTTAGTAATGCTACATTGAAGCACTGGGGTCCTTGGTTTGAACCTGAGTAGAGGGCTATTATTACTATTTTCCCATGTGATTGCATTGGTTTCCTCTCACACTCCAGTTGCCTCCTGGTGAAATGTACCCAATTATAGGAAACTGGAATGTAACTGCACTGGGGCAGCACTGATGGGAATTGTTAAATTTTTTAGTTATTCATGCATTGTTGATTTTATATATATGTATATATATATTATATATACATTAGCAAAAAAATACCGCACTCAACAGGCTCAGTTAGGATAACTGATTTTAATAAAAAAACAAAA
>CM044448.1:46759282-46803585 GCA_024363595.1 Xenopus borealis
TGCTTTTCCATGATACCTTGGCCTGTTTTATTAACTATTACAGGCCTGTATCATGACACAACTGTTAACAATTTTGCACCTACAGATGCAGCCACAATTATCCAAATTCAAACATTAAAAAAATGCAACAAAGGGAATTACATGGAATACGTGGAATTGTGAACTAAGGAATAATAGTGCAGTTGGAGCATTGATTAGATAAAGAACACTGACAAAACCTGACATTTAAAATGACAGATACAATGAAAGAGATAGTTTATAAAGAGATCATTACCAATTTGTTTGGCTTATTGTCAGTCATGAAAGGTAATTCATTACCCTCACTGTTGTATCAATTATAAATACTCCAATCCAAGTCAGACTGGTTCTGATACTTCTATATCGCTGAGGTACATTGAATTATGAAGATACATTTCCAGGAAAGATCAGTCTCCTTCATGGATATTCATGCAGATGGGTTAATGAGCTCTGGACCTGGTTATGAAAGGGTTACCAACAATGCATTTTTTAACACCTCAGTAGCCCTGTAGTATATTTTGTTATACTAGAAGTTATAAAATAATATGTGCAAAATCTAGCAACAATGAGTGCCTGATATTTACTGACTGATTACTGTAAATGGCATGTAACAGATTCCCACTGGCAGAAACCTATGTCTTCAAGAGTTCCTTTCCAAATGTTGGCCCTTACATTGGTGGGTGTTGCTTTAGAGAATTAGCCCCACACTCTTCAGTGAAGTCTAATAATGCTCCATCTAAGCTGACCTTTTTGACTCTTTGTGACTGACTCAGATAGAAGATACTATGCACTGCCTTTACCTTACTCATGGAATTCCCACTCCCTGACTCCACTAAGGGGTCTACTTTCCTTAGAGCACACACTATATACTGGGGCCTTCTTCTATGGGCTTCCTAGCACATGAACCCTGATAAAAGCTGAGTGCTTTTTGCCATTTTTATAACCTATGGATGTGTACTTATCATACGTAGGTCAGGGTACTGTATGTTTTTTTAGAATCTAAAGTATGTGGATTATAACTTTGGTTTAAATAGTTCTAATGCATTGTTTTTTTTAACTTTTATATTTCTACACTACAGAAAAAGTCAAATTACTCACCAGGTGTTCTCATACCTGCCGTTGTAATCAGCCTTTTTTATTTCCCAAGTCTAACAGATAAAGATGGAAGGTCAAGTCTTATCTACAATCATACCTTGCCCCTTCAATTTATTCCTTGTGAATGGTTGAAACATAAAAATGTCTTGCAGCATCACCTTATCCCATAATTAGCATTCAGTAGCATCTCCCTTTGCATTAAACTATTTCCGTGAGCTTTTATGGATACATCCATCTGTGGCACACACATACCCATAACTACCCATGCCAGTATATAATGTTGCCAGGACAGGATTTTACAGATACTCCCATGATCTCATTGATCTCCCTAAGCGGGTTAAAAATGGTACAAAACCAGTAGACCTGTAAACTCTGGAATGTATAGTCGGTAGAACAAATGGCAACTTTTTATCCCAGTCTGTACCAATCTCATTTAATGCATAAATGTAAAGCTTTTGATGAATACCTAGTAGGTTGCTGGTTTCTTGCATTATTTGCCCACAAAACTTGGACCACTGTCACTGTCTAAAACGTAAGTTATTTCCCATATTAACTAATTTCTTTATTTAGATTTTGTGCTGTAGTAGTTGCAGTACAATTCTTGGTAAGGAAAGCATCAACCCAATAATTGAGTCAACAACCAGCAGAGATTTGTTCTGGTGTGCTGTGTTTGGCAATTCTCCAGTGTTGTCAATTTGTATTCACTCCCATTGTCCCATGGGTGCCATTAATAATCCTCTCCTTTTCCTGTTTTTGGGATCATGCCTAACACATTCTAAACATGACAATGTGTGATCTTGCATCTGTTGCTTTTTCTGTGGCCTCCATGCCACATTATCTAATATTTTCAATGCTAAAGGGAGTTTAGGACGGAGAAAAAGGAATAAGGAAGAATATCATGTCTCACTTTTGGTGCAACCCAAAGAATTTGTATCTGTTATTAAAAGACAATCCTTTAAATACAACTCATGTCCTTCATGTATTATGGGTCTTGTTTAATTTGATTAATTTATTCATCTTGATTCTGTAATTTACCCTATTCACTTTTTCTTTGCTCAATATCTTTTGCCTGTGCCCTTGTGATGGCAGCCATTGGAAATGACAATGTTATTAAATACCATTCAGGTGTTGTTACAGCAGCATCTTATGCTAATTTAATAACATCAATAATATTTTTCAGAGACTCACCATGTATATGAAAAGCCCCAGGTGCTCTGCCCCAGTTTAGGGGAGCAGATATTGATGTGTTGTTTGTAGAGCAGGCACTCAGAGAGCAATCCTCTATGCAGTTACAGAATCAGAATCCAAGAGTGGTCAGGATAAACAGGCCAAAGCAGTCCAGAATCAGGAACCAGGAGCATGGTCAGGTTAAACAGGCCAGATCAGTCCAGAATCAGGAGCCATGAGTGTAGTCAGGATAAACAGGCCAGAGCAGAACCAATCAGTTGCATGGTACAAAGTCAGGGTCTAGAAGGGTGATCAAGCAGGAAAGGGTCGGATGCAGCAAGGTCAAAAACAGGCAAAGGTCAAGGAACAAAAAATCAGACGAGAATCACACCCAGGAACTATAAGGAATTAGACCTATGTTTGGCAATGTCAGTGCATTGTAGGGGTTTTATAGCCAGACTTATGACTTACACGGATCACCTATAGCCAGATTGGCAAAAGGTGAAACAAGCCATGCTTACTTGCAGTTACAAAGCATAACCACAGGACTGGCCTTAGCTCTCTGCTCACATAGAGCAGTAGTAATGCATACAGTACAGGAACATCAGGTCCCTGGTTCGACTCCAGGTAGGTTGTTACACTGTCTATCCCACTTTTAATTCAATGAAATAGCATCCAGGATTGTCTAGTACTATCTTTCTTATACTGTTCATACTGAAAGCTAGTGTTGGGCGAATCTCCCGCGATTCGCTTCGCCTAGAGATTCGCGAATTTCTAGAGAAATTCGTGAATCGGCGGACAATTCGCGAAACGAGTCGCGGGACGATTTTGTCGCACGTCGCGTCAATTTTGTCGCGCGTCGCATCAACTTTGACGCGTCGCGTCGTTTTCGGCGCGTCGCGTCGTTTTCGGCGCGTCGCGTCGTTTTCGCGCCAAGCGAAATTCCGCTGGTGATTCGCGAATTTATTCGCCAGCGGCGAATCGCGGGAATTCGCCGCGAATTCGACCTAGGCAAATAAATTCGCCCATCACTACTGAAAACCACTTTTCCTCTCTGATGCCCTATAAAACCAGAAAAATCTTTCCTTTGCTATCCCTCTACACTAAAAATTCTAGCAGCATCAACTGCAAAACTCTTCTCATTAATCATTTTCTGCCACAAATTATCTGGCCTTAAATAAATATATTTACATTAATAGGGTGACAATATACCTACCCTTATATGGTCTTCTAAAGCCTTCAACAACATCACTCTATGAATTAAACCACCATGTTTAAATCCTGGATTACCAGTTAGCAACTATGACTATCCTATCTCATAATTCATGAATACATTTAATTTAATGCCATAAACTGCTATTAGTATTTCTTTAAAATCACCCCTTGTCCAATGCTGCTGTCCAAAGTATTGTACAATCCTAACCCATAAACCATTTTCAACAGCTCTTTGTAATATTCTATCTACATCTTCTGTATTTACGTTATATGTTTCTCTAACCCACTAATCTAATCAAATCTCTTTTAAACTCATCTAATTCACAGAGCCATTGCATAAATTTGTTGATGTCATTCCTTGGCACCTGCGCAATCTCTGACAATAGCATCCATCTCCTGAGGCTTTAATTGCTTTGAGATGAACTGTACCTCACCTGTATTGTCAGTGTTTAATACAGCTGTAGTGACAATAGGAGCTGCTGGGAAACTAGATACTTGATTGAATTAATTCCACTGCTATATATGTTTGTGTTCTTTGATTTCAGTGCTAAATTTGGAAATATTATTTTGACAAAGCTTATCAGATTTTCACCAACTTTATCAAAAGCAATATTTACCGCTTGTTTATGTTCCTCCAGCTTCTTCTCTGCATCCTGTGTTCTCACTGACAATTCATCACTTACTACTGTTAAAAAGTCACACAGAATGGCTTTCATATAATGCCTCAACAGAAGTAATGGCATGCAACCTTAACTCAGAAATGCTTTAATTTGACTCTCTCAGTTTGTTGTCATAATGTTCTGTAATATCATTATCCTTTTGTTTAATAATCTCTGCCACTTTTAAATAACAGGATAATTATCCCTGAATAACAATTCCTTTGTTTTTTTTCCATGTATTCTTGCGAAAACACCATAGCTATAACATTTTTCATTAAATCCCATGAATATTTACATTTACATTTCATATGGTCCTCAATGGTTTTTAATATAATTTATCAAACGCATGCTGATATGTTCTCCCTTACTGCTATCATCACTAACTGAAGCCATTATACAAAAAAAATTGAGCAGTTAGGTTAGAAAATCGGTCACAGTGAAATATATAAATTTTTCAATTGTTTGCAAAGCCAAGCAGGGCCTGCACTAGGGGTAGGCAGAGTAGGCACATGCCTAGGGTGCAAATCTGGGAGGGGGACGCCAGGCATGTACCTTTTATGCCTCCTACTCTTAGTCTGGTCCCCTCTCTGCACTCTCGTGCCAGCTGTTCCAGCATGTCTATTCCCACATGCCTATCCACACATGCCTAACTGTGCATATGCATACAATTGTGTCAGATTATGAGAGGCGGCATGACCAACCCAGCACGGCATGTGGCAGCTACCTACAGTTTTCCTAGCTTAAATTAGACAATATCACTTGAAATGTTCGTTTTAATTGGTGAACAACTCGCACATTTAAATGAGTGTTTCAAAACAAGCTTGGTCTTATGACAACGAAAACTTTTAAATCTTTTAAAAATCTTAACATCTATGGTTACTTGGCTACCTTAAAGGGATACTGTCATGAAATTTTTTTTTTCCAAAACACGAGTTACTAGTGCTTCTCCAGAAAAATTCAGTACTGAAATTCGATTCTCTAAAGCACAAACAGATTTTTTTTATATTTAATTTTGAAATCTGACATGGGGGCTAGACATATTTTCAGTTTCCCAGGTGCCCCCAGTCATGTGATTTTTGCTCTGATAAACTTCAGTCACTCTTTACTGCTGTACTTCTCATTGGAGTGATATCACCCCCTCCCTTCCCCCCTCACAGCCTAACAACAGAACAGTGGGAAGGTAACAAGATAGCAACTACCTAATACAAGATAACTGCTGCCTGGTAGATCTAATAACAGCAGTCAATAGTAAAATGCAGGTCCCATTGCGACACATTCAGTTACGACATTGAGTCGGGGAAACCACAGCCTACCAGAAAACAGTTCCATCCTAAAGTGCTGGCTCTTTCTGAAAGCACATGACCAGGCAAAATTACCTGCCTACACGCCAATATTACAACTAAAAGCAAATACACTTATTGGTTCAGGAAGGAATTTTATGTGGTAGAGTGAAGTATTTGCAGTGTAAACAGTGAAATTTAGAAATAAAAACTACATCATGAAATCATGACAGAATCCCCTTAAGAAGTGTGTAAATGAATGCACACAGCTGTTACTGGTCAATACTAAAGTTGTGTGTTTCAATGTTAGGCATCATATGTTAGGAAAGATATATTATATTCATTCATACATAGGCCCCAACATATTACATCAACACAAATAGAAGTTTCTGCTAATATTCCAGTTCAATCCAGATTTCACTGTATCTTATGCTCTACAGAGAATTTATTGTCAGACATTCATTTTATCATCCATGATGGGGCTCATAGGAATATATCTGAAGATTTAAATCTGACACCTTAAAAATAATCCCAGATTCTTGATTCTAGATGAATCTAGATAATGGCTTTGCATAGAGTTATTGGTTGAGCTGCCAGTAATGAATATAATGAAGTACCTATTTCATATTGGTTCCTTTAAATTCTTTGATTGCAGTAAATGATTGGATTATGTTCAGCAAATTAAAGAAACAAGCCATGAAGATGACTTGTATTTCCAAAAAACTGGGGCCGATGGAAACTACCAGTAGGCATGGCGCGAACCGCCGCAAAAAAGTTCGCGGACGCGTTCGCGAACTTGCGACAAACGCGCAAACAGTTCGCGACCGTCGCGAACCCCATAGACTTCAATGGGAAGGCGAACTTTAAAAGCTAAAAAAGACATTTCTGGCCAGAAAAATGATTTTAAAGTTGTTTAAAGGGTGCAACGACCTGGACAGTGGCATGCCAGAGGGGGATAAAGGGAAAAGAAAAATCCATTATTTTCTTATGTCAAAAGTGTTACAAAGTATCCTACCTGCACCTGTTAGCTGTTCTGGACGCTGTTCTGGACTCTCTGCCAAAAGCCAAGTTCAAATCTTTGCTTCTTTTTCTGGCTGTTCAGTGAGGGTCTTTCCAGTGAAAGAGGGTCCTCCAAAAAGAGGGTCTTTCCAGTACAAATGAGGGACAGAGGGTTGAGCTCGCAAAAGAGGGACAGTTGGGACTCGGGAGGTATGCACATTTTTTTTTTTTTTAGTCCAGGGGGTGTGTGGGGGTGGTCCAGGGAGAGCTTCCTTATTGGCTGCCATGTATCTGCTGGTCTGGGGTGAGAGGGCAAAAAAATGCGGCAAAAAAAAAAGCGCCAAATTGACGCGAACCCAAAATGCGAACGTCGCGCGACGTTCGCGAACTTCCGGCGAGCGCGAACAGCGGATGTTCGCGCGAACAAGTTCGCCGGCGAACTGTTTGCGCCATCCCTAACTACCAGTGAGTTATTTTGTCACAAGAAGAACAAACTGTTTTTTTTTTTATTGCTGTTCTTTGATCAATTACATGTAGAAACTTCTGTCTGCAGAATCTGCAAGACACAGATTTATTTTACATGTATCCTGTGATCTATATAATAGCATTGGGGTCACTGTGAAGCAATATGGTGCCAATTACTTTGCTCTTTTTATGTTTAGTATCCAAGATTTTTCTTCTCAACAAAACATTCTGTATAGACTAAAATTTTGAGGGTAAAATATCAGAAACCAAAGATGCATTTTTTATTTGCATAGAACTATTGCAATTTACAGAGGATGTGTACCAAACATTCTTTGATTTGGCCATTCAAATACAAAAAACTCTAGCCTTTAAATTAATGCATGCTCTCTCCTTATAAACGGTGAGTTCTGATGTCATCAGTTATAAACGGTGAGTTCTGATGTCATTTCTGACACATGACTCACTGAAACACGGCCTCGTGTTTTATATGGTCATGAAACTCCTTGGTAACTTATACAAGAGGGGGTACTTTACTCACTATATAAAGCCATAATCTACCCTACGGTGCAAATACATTATTTATTTTAGGGATGCACCAAATCCAGGATATAGTTCGGTATTTGGCCAGGATTCGGCCATTTTCAGCAGGATTCGGATTCGGCCGAATCCTTGTGCCTGTCGAAACCGAATCAGAATCCTTAAAATCATGTGACTTTTCGTCACAAAAGAAGGAAGTAAAAATTTTTTTGCAGCGCGTCTGGCTTTTACACTTGCTCTCGCTAATTTGCATATGCAAATAGGGTTCGGATTTGGTTCAGTATTAGGCCAAATCTTTCGCCATGGGTTTGGCTGAATCCTAAATAGTGGATTTGGTGCATACCTAATTTATTTACATTAAAATGCCTTTCCTTATACTGGAAAAAAAACTATTTTAGTGCACAAAAGTAGTTTCTCACATATTGTTAACATGGCAGCTCCCAAGCGAATGGAGGAAAATATAAAAAAGGCATCAGAAAGTTTTAACCTTTTTAGGGTCAGTGTACTTGCATAGTACAAGCATATATGAGTTATTGGGCATCCCTTCCATTTGATATACTTAAATCACAATGGAGAGAGAAGCATAAAGTATGGGAATGAAAATGAATATTCAGTGATATTGTCCTGCAGTGATTTCTCATAAAAGAAACATCTGGACTTACCACGGCTTGTAAAATATTGCCTTGGCAGCTTGCCACTTAGGTATAAATAGTCTCTTGGGGATGGCATTGTTTCATTTTCTTCTTGATATTTGTAGAGCTGGATATGTAGCCAAATCCCATAAGATGCAAAATCTCAAGGACATCACCTCTTCATTCTGCAGGTGATGGAAAATGAGCTAGCATTGACATAGTGTATGCTTTAAATTACTTTCTTCTTAGGAGATGAACCAGAATTCAATGCTTGTCGATGAACAGTGAAATTGTGTTCATGCTTCATTGGAAGGGTGTTGGAAATGGTTCCCAGAAAATGCTGATGGGTACATCATAAGCAACAAGCCCATGGGAACCATAATGACAAGAAGAGGGGACACAGCTGTGATGGCCTTCCCCTTCAAGTAATGAAATAAAATGATGTCTTAGAAATAGTGAACTACAAGTATTTTATCAGACCCATGGGTAGTGGCAATTACCAGAATTTGAACCTCAGGGATTTGTCACTGGAAGCCAAGAAGCCCTTGTGAAGTTGAATGTTTCAGGCAAATGTTATCTGATAAAAAGAAACCCTCAGGTCCAAAGTATCTTTGTGCAAAGAAACATTCTATCAGTAGATTTCTTTCCATCTCTGATATTTGCCTATAGACAAGAAGACTGAAGTCCTTCCTCTGTGGTCCCAAAATAGTAGCTTTAATTTAAAGGAATAGTTTTCCTATAAGTTAACTTTTAGTATGTATAGATATAGAATGCCCTATGCCTAGGAACTTTACAATTGGTTTTTATTATTTATTATAGTTTTTTTTTATTATTTACCTTCTGCTTCTACCTCTTTCAATTTTTATATAGGGGTCATTGACCCCATAAGCAAAAACTATTGTACCTTTATTGTTACTTTTTGTTACTTACATTTCTATTCAGACCTCTCCTGTTCATATTCCCTTCTCTTGTTAAAGTCACTGACTGGTTGTTAGGGTTAACAAGACCCTAGTAACCAGATAGTTGCTGCAATTCCCACCAGAGAGCTGCTAAACCAAAATGCAAATAACAGAAATACCATAAAAAAATAAAAATGAAGACCACTTGCAATTGTCTCTGAATATCAATGTCTATATCATAATAAATGTTAATTTAAAGTTGAACTTGCCACTTAGCTTTTCTTTTATCAAGTTGAAGCTAGTACTATAGGGAATGTAATGTCCAGTCAAATATTTGCTACTTGCCAAATAAATATCAAACAACCAGAATGTGCCATTTACTGGTCAGCTGCTTGGAAAATATATTTGATTTAGCTTATGAGTTACTAGGTGTGGGCAAACTTTAGGTCTTTTATTACATTAGATGACGTGTTTTACCACAAATGCTGAATTGTAGTACACAGGCAATGGTAACTGCTACCTGGTGTGGGAGGGAGTATCTATGGTTCTGTACATCTCATCTGTATCTTATTCTACAAAACAAAGTTAGGTCCTCCTTCTTCTAGTGAATGCACAGGAACCTTGGAACATTAACCCTGCCATGTAGCATACATTAGTTATATGGTCATTTATAGGATCTTCATAGGGGTAGATTCATCAAAGTAATAGTATGGACGTGGATGGCAGGGAAAGATAGTAACGAGAGAGAAAAACGACAACAGTAAAGTTGGATTATGGCAGTTAGGCAAGGTGGAAATAGTAAGTCAGAATGCTGACAGTGGGCAAAATTGTGACAGAAGATAAAAATGAAGACAGTAGGGCAAGATAGTGACATTTGTGTTTTTCAACCATGCTTAGTTATTTTACTAGAAAAAGGTGGAGTGATGACCTATTTAACCGGAACAACACAGAGCCACCAAAGCCTAATAAAGTTTTCCAATTTGACATGCTGCTCATTTCAATGCGTGTCAAATTTTACGACATGCGTCGAGTTCGACGCTGAAGGCGCGCTTAAAAAAAACCCACTGTGTGACAAATGGAACATCACCAACAGCAGCCAATCAGATTTGAGCCCTCCCACTGTATATATATAAGGAGGTTAGAGAGAGCAGGTTTGAGAGAGAGATTTGTGTTTTATTCAGCTAGTGGTGTTAGTTTAGTGAGCTTTTTTTTTTGGAGTCAGTGCAAGTGGAGGTTGTGGATTTCAGTTTACTGTTTTCCCTCTTCTGCTTGCCTGCTCGCCTGGTCACCCCACAATAGCCTTTGTTAGGGCTAACTGTCTTTGTCTGTTCTTGTGTGTGTATCCCTTGTGGGTACACACTTGTGTTGAGGGGATTTAGTTGAGGGTTTTATTTTTTTCTCCTTTCCTTCCCCCACCCTTATTTAATTTTTTTTAAAGTTTCATTGTGCCCAATATGATGGACCGTGGGAGAGGGGTCTAGATGGTGGTGGTGGGAAGAAGGATGGGATAGGGAGGGGAGGCAGAGGAACAGCCCAGCCCATGTACTATGCCCAGTCCAGGCACTGTAGTGCAGCAACAGCTGCAATCACAGCAGCAATCACAGCAGCTGCCAACACAGCAGCAGTAGCAACAACAGCAGCAGCAGCTAGTGCCACAGCAGTAGGTGGCTCTGGGTCGCAGTGGGGCAACTGGCCCACGTAGGACTGTGCCAGATTTTTTTGCCACTGCTTTGCAACCCATACGCTCGCAGCAGGCAGAGGCGGTGGTAGACTGGCTAACCCAGGCTACCTCATCTGCAGTGGGCACCAGTGAGTGGCAGGAGGTGCATCACCTGCTAGTACAGAGCTGGGGCACACTAGTACAGAGCTGGGGCACAGTTTTGGGTATCGAGGCTCGACCAGTGGCCACAACTGGTACAGTACGCACTGGAGGTGCTGGCTTGCCCCCCTGCCAGAGCGTGTCTTCAGTGCCGCAGCTATAAACTGGCAGCATGGATATGCTGTTATTCATAAAAATGAATGAGGCCTGGATAAGCGGGGATATCCAAGTGCCCATTGCAGACATCAGAGACTAGCCTTCTCTCCTCCTCTTCCTCCTCCTCCTCTTAACAGATGTAGCCTCCTCTCTCCATTGCTGCCTATACTCTCCTCTTATGGTTGAGGCCTAATATGGCTTCTAAAAATGTGGCTTCTAATATTGCCGCTTAGTTGGCCAATTTGTTATGGTTGAGGCCTAATATAGCTTCTAAAAATGTTGCTTCTAATATTGCCGCTTAGTTTGCTAATTTCTGATAGTTGAGGCCCTCTATGGCTTCTAAAAATGTTGCTTCTAATATTGCTGCTTAGTTGGCTAATTTCCTCTATTTGAGGCCTGCCTCATGTAATTCATCTTTTGGTTCTAATATAATTGGTCCAAAAACTGCTGCTGTTGTTTGTATTACTGCCTCATTATTTGAGGCCTGACTCATGTAATTCTTCCAATTCTAATTTAATTGATTCAAAAACTACTGCTGCTGCTGCTGCTGCTGTTGCTAACAAAGCCTCATTATTTGGAAAATGTTTTCTATTTGAGGCCTGCCTCATGTAATTCTTCCAATTCTAATGTAATTGATTCTGCTGCTGTTATGTTATATATACAATATAATGGATTTTCGGGACATTCAATTCAATAGCAGATTCATCAAATTATGTGCCGCATAGTTGTCTAATTTCTTGAGGTCTGCCAAGGCTCCTAAAAATTATGTGGCTTGATGGCTTTCAATAATGCTGCATTTTCTTCTTCTATGTGTAATTTTAATTCAACATTGGTACTACTACTGCCAGAAGCTTGTCCAATTTCTTCTGGACGGGTTCTGCCAAGACTACTAAAAATGATGTGGCTTCCAATAATGCCACATTTTCTGGGTACTTTTTTAGGCTTCAGGCCTACCTCTTTATCTAATTATAACTTTAATTCTAATAATGCTACTTCTAATATTGTTGCAGGGTTAGCAAATATAGTGATATTGAAATTACAATTTTTTAAAAAAATCTATGTATTTTAGTGTAACAGTAGTCAATCTATGTTGCGTCAAAATTAAGCTGTGTCCCATCAAAATTGCATCACGTGCGTGTTGTGCGCATGTCAAAGATAGGCGTCACCTATATAAAAACACATTGCCCTACCCATTTGTAGGAGTTCCAAGACAAACGTCATGGCTTTACCTGGCAACATGACAAGTGAGGAGCTCGGATACCTCATCAGGTACCTCCACCAGGAGAGATATGACAGTATCCCTCCTGGTACCCCAGGAATCCAGGCACTACACTACACTATTATTCAGGGGCTTAGGGACTGGCTGCATCGGCACTTCAATGTGGAACTGCCTCTCCGCAGCCTCCAGTGAATCTGGAGTGACATAAAAAGGAGGCAAAAAGGAGGCCTATCGGGCTCTACCCCTATGAATTGCACATTGGAGTTCTCCTAGCCTCTCCTGTGGGCCCCGAGAGGGAGTGGGCCCTGGTGCAATTGCACTCCCTGCTCTCCTGGTAATTACGCCACTGCCATCACCTCCACCTCCGGCAGAGGTAGCAGCAGCAGATACTGCTACACAGACAGAGGAGGAGGAGCAGTAGCAGCAGCAGGAGGAGCTGTTACAGCAACTTCAGCTCCTGATGCAGCAGGTAGCCTTCCTGATGAGGAAGGTTCAGGAGATGAAGGACCTGCTGCACAGCAGGAGGGAGAACCCTCCTCCTCACCCTCCTGCAATATAATTTTATTTATTTCTTTGGTTAAATTGCACAATTGTGCATTGTTTTTCTGTTTTTATATTTTGCAATAAAATGTGCAAAACGTTCCATTAAAATCTGTGGAGTTTATTTTCCATTTTACTACTACTTATATGGTACTTGAAGTTGTTTGGATAATATAACACAATTATGACTACTTACATTTATACATAAATATATGGTTCATTGGCATAAATATATGGTTTATTGATCTTAATGTGGGATACACAGCACGCTGATATTATGTGTTCAGATGAATTATTAATAGTTGAGCCTGTGTTAGTAAGCTATTAATAAAAAACTATAGATGGTACTTTTTGGTTAAAAACATCAATAAGGAGTAGTAGATACCATTACCAGTCAACCAGAGGTAATGTAAAAAATGTACAGATGTTTTTAAGAAGCAAAATGGGAGGCCTTTTTTTCTTTTGAAAAGAGAGGAGTCCAATGCAGGGCATGTATGTAGCAGTGTACTAAGTGAAACACGTGTGTGAATTGGTCTTCTCATTGAGTCCAATGCTATTCAGCACATTCAAACAAAAAGCAAAAGATGCCATATTCAGTTATCATGACAGTCTACAAAGCTTGAAAGTAAGGGAAAATGTTTTATTGGTAGCCCCAAAGCTGGGTGACACAAACACCCATAGAAGATGGGTTTTATCAAATTGCAGTGCGCGTCAAAAGAATACTGTTGTGCGTCAAAAAGCAAGTACGCGTCCGCATCAAGCACGACGCTTTTCGTTTCACGAATTATTCAGCGAAACGCAACAGATTTGCCCATCACTACCTATACACAGATAAAAAATATGCAAAAGACATATTTCTATTAAAGAATGAGAACAAAATATGGTTAGTGCACAAAAGGATGTCATTATATTACTCCTTTCTGTACATTTTAACAATCAATCTGTCTTACAAATATATAACCTCCATGTAACAGACACACTTATTAGCAAAGTTACTTACAGAATGAATTATGTAAAAAAAACTTGGACCTAATATATAATAGTCTAACTAACTAGTGCATGCCAAGCTAGATTTGAATGACAGAAGAGATATTTGTGACAAAAGCAAGATTTTGTAGTACAGGATTCATTATTTTAACAAAATTTAAGTTTTGTTTCACAAAACAGATAAAATAACCATTCTGTGAAGCAATACTGTCAGTCACTTTACTGAACCAATAAGAACAAAGCTTACTGGCCTGCTTGTGTGCATCTGTTACATGGAGGTTATATATATGTGAGACAGTTTCCCCTATATGTAATATAAGGCACTTTTGCCCAGGGGCAGTAACACATGGCAACCAATAAGATTTAAACTGGTGACTAGTGAATGCTACCTGCTGATTGGTTGCTATACGTTACTGCCCTTGGGCAAAATTAGTGCCTTTTATTACATAACCCCATAATGTACCGAATGGAGTTTGTATAATGACAATATAATGACAATATAATGACATTGTGCACTAACCATATTTTGTTCTCATTCTTTAATAGAAATACGTCTTTTGTATATTTTTTATCTGTGTATATGGTCACAAATAGTAATATACCATGAGAGACATTCATTCTGTGTATTAGTGACAAACAGCACCCCATAGGAGGGAACCGTCTACTCCTGTTTTGTCTTCTGATACCAATGTATATTGAACTGAATGCAGAATATTTATTGAGATCCTAGCATTCAAAATACTGTAACATGAGTTGGTTGGGTTATAAGTAGAGACCTCTGTCCTAAAATCGATAGGGCACAATTAATTCCTTTGTGAGCTGGCAGTGCAATTATTGAATATGTATCATTCATTTTTATGCACTCCTAAATTAGTGCTGGACACTTTATTTTGCTAGCTATACTGTATACTGGTTCAATAAAATTACTGTTGCTAATACTCTGTTATAATCATAGCTTAAATCTCAGCCATAAAGCAGGACAGGACTGCTGCTTCCAATGGTTATCAGTAGGGATGGCGCGAACGTCGGAAAAAATATTCGCGAACATATTCGCGAACTTGCGACAAAATATGCGAGCGGTTCGCGAACGTCACGAACCCCATAGACTTCAATGGGAGGGCGAACTTTAAAAGCTAAAAAAGACATTTCTGGCCAGAAAAATGATTTTAAAGTTGTTTAAAGGGTGCAACGACCTGGACAGTGGCATGCCAGAGGGGGATCAAGGGCAAAAATGTATCTGAAAAATCCATTGTTGACACAGCTCTGCGTTTTGTGCTGTAAAGGGCAGAAATAGTCGCAGCCACTGAAGCACAGAAAAAATATGCCATATAAATGCTGAAAATAGTCGCAGCCACTGAAGCACAGAAAAAATATGCCATATAAATGCTGAAAATAGTCGCAGCCAATGAAGCACAGAAAAAATATGCCATATAAATGCTGAAAATAGTCGCAGCCACTGAAGCACAGAAAAAATATGCCATATAAATGCTGAAAATAGTAAAATATAAAATCCCTCCAATACAGAGCAGTATCAAACAGATTACTAGACAGCAAACTTTCAACTGTCCCTGAAATCACTAACAGGCAGCTCTCTCCCTACACTAGCTCTTCCAAGCACACACAGGCAGAGTGAAAAAAAGCTGCAGGGCTTCAGTTTTTATAGGGAAGGGGAGTGGTCCAGGGGGTGTAGGGGTGGTCCAGGAGGGAGAGCTTCCTGATTGGCTGCCATGTATCTGCTGGTCTGTGAGAAAAAGCGCCAACTATGTGCGAACCCAAAATGGCGAACGTCGCGCGACGTTCGCGAATATTCTGCGAGCGCGAACAGCGGATGTTCGCGCGAACAAGTTCGCGCGCGAACAGTTCGCGCCATCCCTAGTTATCAGATACTCTCTGTGTTACTGTGAAAAAATGCTCTGTTATACTTATAGGGGATCAGAAAAATTCTTCCCCTTTCATCCGATTGGCTGGGCGCCCCAGTGCATCCTTGGTAGAGAGGGTGTGCCTGCCAAATGAATCTGTGGCGAATTCCCACGATTCGCTGCCGGCGAATACATTTGCGAAACGCCAGTGAAAATTTGCCTGCCGAAGATTCGCTGGCATAAAAAAAAACAAGACGCGTCAAAAACGTGATGCGACTCGTTTCGCGAAGCGGGATTGATTTTCCCACCACTAGTCGAATCAAGTTTTTAAAACAAAAGCAAAATTCTAGTGGATTTGTGAAAATGTTAGCCCACAAGCAAAAACACAAATGTTACTATGAAACTGTAGCGAAACTGTAGGTGAAAAAGTTCTCCCTATCTAAAGGTGACCATATACGAGCTGATAAAAGCTGCCGACAGACTGAGTGCGTGGGACCTCCGACGGGCTTACCCAATCGATATCTGGCTGAAAGTCTGGCAGATGTCAATCGGATGGGACTAAAAATCCTGTTGGATCTCTGCCGCATCTGTCCGTGGATGCGGTCCTGCAATCCGATCGCCCGTACCTCCTCCATTGTTATCCGATCGTTGGGCCCTAGGGAATATCGATGTAGCCAAACGAGCGGATCTCACTGTCTATGGCCACCTTTAGAAAGTAGATATGTATTCAGCCTTAATCTCACCCCTAACTACCTTTTTAACTGAGCTTTCAGGGATTTAGCCTTATCCCTAAATCTCACACTAATTGGCATTCAGGCAGAGTACCCCTTGTCAATGCTTTGCCACAGTTTGGGCAATGGAACTGAGCCAATTTCTGGGTGCTTGGGCCAATTGGAAAGAAAATATCTTTACAAGAGAAGTAGAATATAGAGGTGAACTTGGCTCCTTCCAAACTAAAGCAACATAAAGCTACAAAGACCATTCCACAATTTACTTAGACTGCAACTCTAACCAGCAAAAGTTACGTTTGGGTGAAATGCTATTTCCAATATCTCAGGTATTAAGCCGCATGAACACATAATGGCAAACCAGATGTAGCTCAATAAATCCTTGTAGACAAGCACAGAACTAGTGGGAATAAACCTGTTCCAGTACCATCCCTTATTGATTTATTTATGAACCCTTTCTTGAGCCCATACTGAATGCTGTTTTCTCAGCCACAATATAGAGATACTATTTCTTTTAAATGTATTCACATGATATTAATGCACCACATTTACAAAAATCGCAAATCCCTTAGAATATATATGTTTTATGGGCTTGCGTTCAAGGTGAATATAAAAGTCATTTGATTCCCCCCTCCCAAAAACCATCTGTATTTACAGTGTATTTTGAATAGAGTTCTGGCTGCCAGTAACTGGCTGAGTGATATCTGGACTGGCTTTTTATAACTAATTCATTAGGTGCTGCAATGGATTAGATGGCTGTTGATGGGAGAGTCGAGGGAATGACTGAACTATGTCAAAACCGTTTTCCACCCATCAATCTCTTTCTAATCTCTGCTTATCTTTCCAAGTCCTGTGTTTAAATTGAGATCTATGCATCAGCGTGCCAGTTTAATTTAAAAACTTGGAGAAGCAGGCATTTTTCTTTTTTATATATTAGCTTACAAAGCACTGACATTTTACTCAGCATTTTCCCAGTAGCATTCCAGTGTGACGGGCAAGTGCTAAATAGCATACAATTTAAGCCCACAGTATTCGAGGTTAAACAGGCACATTTGAGCAAAGACCTTTTAAGCACATAAATTCATGTCGCTAGTGAATCCCACCTTTCTACTTAATACTTTATTTCAGCTATATAGCAATTAATATGGACAGTATGGTGTCCACTAAGGTGCACATATTTGGGGCTATCCTGAAATACCATGCATGGAGATCATGCTGGTTACATCTTCAGATTTCAATATCTGATAATAAAACACGGGGTCTAATGAAATTCAAACTTACAGGAATTATGAGTGGGAAAATGGCACATTAATAATAAATAAATGTTTGTACAGTTCAATGCCTAGGCTAAGATACTTTTCCTGTGAAATAAAGAGGAAAACCTATTCTATGCTACCAGAGTTATGATATCTTTATTTATAGGCTGTGAGCCAAATTAGGTCTTGGGGTGTAGAAGTATGGTTTATAGTGATGGGCGAAACGGGCGCGTTTCGCTTCGCCGAAAAATTCGCGAATTTCCAGAGAAATTCGCAAATTTTTCGCCGATTCGCGAAACGAGTCGCGCGTCGTTCTTGACGCGCGTCGCGTCATTTTTGGCGCGCGTCAAAAACACCGCGAATTCGCCCCTGGCGAATAAATTCGCCCATCACTAATGGTTTATCTCTGTATAGAGTCAATTGACCCTTGTATGAAAAGTCCCACCACTTGTCTAGACTTTGCCTCTTGGTAACTAGGTCAAGTTTTGTGGTATGTCTCTGAATCAGGTCTGGTATGGAAAGTCCCATTAATGGCCCAACTTGACTATACCTTACCTTCTGGCAATTTCTTGTATAGTAAATGTTATGGTATGTCTTTGTATAGGCCACAAGTAGACCAGAGCTGACCCATATATTAAGTGTCCCATTTATGGTTTTAAATTGCTAGACCTTGTCTCCTAGGAACTTATTTCATGGTATATGTTATAGCATGTCTTTGTATAGATCATGAGTTGACCAGAGTAGACCCTTGTATGAATTTCCCCACTTATAGTACTACTTGGCTAGAATTTGCCTACTGGTAATTCCTTGGAGAGCATGTTTTATTGTATGTATATGTATGAGTTGATGCTGGAATATGTTGAAGAGCACAAAGACCACAGCTCATCAATTTCCCAAACAAACTGAAAAACTAATACATTCATGGAATCTAAAAAGGAACAACATTCATACATTGATATTTTTTCTTAGTCATATTGGAAATAAAAGGAAATTACCAATCTCATTATGTTGTTTTCAATTAGCAAAAATGTCTGTGCACTTGTGGATGTTTTTTGATTCAGGGTTACCCACAATTAACATTTCCTCTAAAGTTGCCTCGTATTAGCCAATTTACAATTCTGTATTGTCACAGACTTTAGGCTGATGCTATCAATAAAAGATTATATTACCAGTTGGAAAAGTCTAAGGATGACCATAAAAAGTTAATTGTATCTGAAGGATCTCTAATGGGCAGGGTTTTAAGTAACACAGAGTCATAAGGAGGTTGATGGATTGGTTGCACTCAGTGAAGTATTAAATGGAAAAGGGTAATCTATAGATGAGATGGTTATCAACTACATCTGGCACGCCATTAACTGATCTGTTTCTTGGAATGTTCCCTCTGCAAGCTCTTACCCTGCAGTAGGTGATTCAATTTCCTCTAATAATAGTGATGTATCAACTGCCAATGTCCTTCCACCATTATTGTTAATTAAAAAAACTATGCTGCTGATATTGTTTGGAAAAATACTTAAAGACAGTTTTTTATATACTGTATGTAACCCTCTCCTCTCTTGAGGGACTGGATTACATTCATCGGTAGTGATGGGCAAAAGTGCCGCCGCGTCTCTTTTGGTAGCGGGTGTCTGTTTTTGGATAAAGTTGTCCATTTTCAAAAATGGACACCAGTGTCCAAAACAAGACACCAGCAAATTTTTGCCAGGCGGAAATTTTTGTGGCCTTTTGCGAATCACAGGAATTCACCGCAAATTCGCCACAGACAAATAAATTCGCCCATCACTATTCATCGGCTTGCATGCTGTTTAAGCACACTATGGAACACACCAGAACATTATTGGTGTAGACAGGAAGCCAAGAATACATTAGGAACTAATAAAACAATAGCATAGCAGTCTACAATCTAGAAGCAAATATAGATTTGTCCCAGACACAGGCAGTTTTCTCCTAAACCAATGCAAGAAAGAGCTCCTTGCTAAAGTACTTATCCTGTAGATAGCACTATTGCTTTCCCTTGGACCTGACAATCGCTCACACTTATCTAGAACAAACAGAATCTCTCTGGGGCCATATAACTGGACTCAGGCCAATCAACGGTCTCCTAAACTTACTGTGGCTCAATACCTCTCAGGGTTCTCAGGGTTGTGTTTGACTGGGTCTTCTAAGGTGTACTTATGCCCTGTGCTCACTCTGTCAGCAATCAAATATAGATTTACCATATGTTTTTTTATATATGTAGTATCACAGTAGACATAAGGATGGAGTAATGAGAAGTGTGTAAGGGGAGTCCAGTGAGATCTTCTGGTACTCTGGTAAGCAAGTCAGACACTGCCTCCAGGGTTTTCTTACAGGAGATCAAAGACAGCTTTGTGTTGTTGGTATTAAAATTCATCTCCTATGCATTTTGCAGTTGACAGGCAATGGATGCTTCCCTGTCTGGGGAAACCTATATCATTATTATCGCCAAAGACGAATGGGTCAAGATCATACAATACTGACTAACTCAAGGAAATACAGAGTCAAAAAAGTGGTAGCGATCGATAACATTTGTTATGAGACAAATGGTACCCATAGAATATCCTTACTACAAACAGAAAGTTGCATGTCCCCTAAATTTATATAATGATTCACCAGGGAGCAAACAAACAACTGGTCACTTACAAATCATTCATACTGAATTTATAACAACCTACACATTCTTTAAACTCACCCTAATGGGTTTGTTGTATTTCAGAGATCAATATTTCCTGAGTCATATAGCTGAGTGATGCACCTGACAAAACTCAATAAGGAATAAAAGAAACCAATAATTATTAAAATGGCAATATGAAGAGCACAATTCAATATTGTTTCCTTTTTTTAGTGCCTTTATATAATGTAGTAATTAGATTGAACTAGATCAGCAATTCTTCAACAACAAAACCATTCTATTTTTAATTGTTATACTATAAAAACATTTACAGTATATTTCCCAAGGCCATACACAACAAATAAACTGCAAATCCTCTGCTGATTATTTACATATGAGCATCATATAAAGCTCTAAACCAGCATCATTTAATATGTAGAATATTGTTATTTATTTGAACTTGGAAACATTTTATCTCCTGGTGTACAGGCATACTTAGTCTGCCTATCATGGCTGCCTTGATTGCTGTAAAAGCCATGTGAAGCACTTTAAGTCCCATAGAAGAAAAACATGTTATATAAATTCTTTTTTCCCTTCTTTAGTCATTTGAATGCTACTTTGCCTTGTGTTTGAGATACAGTGTCCTGATAAAAAGTTCTCCTTTTTCTGCGTTGCACCTCCATTCAGTTAATAGTGCTGCTCCACTGAAATCCATTTCTTAATAGAGAAAACAGATTTTTTTTTTTATATTCAGTTTTGAAATCTGACATGGAGCTAGCCATTTTGTCAATTTCCCAGCTGCCCCGGTCATGTGACTTGTGCCAGCACTTCAGGAGGGAACTGCTTTCTGGCAAGTAGTGATGGCGAATCTACCCAGTTTCGCTTCGGCAAAAAATTCGAGTTTTCGAGATTCGTTTTTGACGCATCGCGTCGTTTTCATTGCATCGTTTTTGGCACGTTGCTTTCGGCACGTCACGTTGTTTTCGGCGCACGTCATGTCGTTTTCGGAGCGTTGCGTCAAAAAACGATGTGCGACTCGTTTTCTCCGCAAATTTTCGCCAGGCGAATCACGGGAATTTGCTGCGAATTCCCCCATGTGAATAAATTCACCCATCACTACTGGCAGGCTGTTGTTGTAACTGAATAGTACGCAGTGGGACATGGGTTTTTACTATTGAGTTCTGTTCTTAGATCTACCAGGCAGCTGTTATCTTGTGTTAGGGAGCTGTTATCTGGTTACCTTCTCATTGTTCTGTTGTTAGGCTGCTGGGTGGGGAAAGGGAGGGGTGATATCACTCCAACTTGCAGTACAGCAGTAAAGAGTGATTGAAGTTTATCAGAGCATGCCACATGACTTGGGGCAGCTGGGAAATTGACAATATGGCTAGCCCCATGTCAGATTTCAAAATGAAATATAAAAAAATCTGTTTGCTCTTTTGAGAAATGGATTTCAATGCAGAATTCTTCTGGAACAGCACTATTAACTGATGCATTTTGAAAAAAAAAATGTTTCCCATGACAGTATCCCTTTAATCCTCTGTAGATAGGGATATATTAATGTGTCTTCTTCATTGTAGCCTCCAGGAGAAGGTGGAACAAAAAAAAACATTATTCAAATAGAATAGTGATGGGTGAATTTATTTGTGTGTGGCGAATTCGCAGTGAATTCCTGCGATTCGCAGCAGGCAAATTTCGCCGGCGTCTCATTTTGGACCTGCGCAAAATTTCTAGAGAAATTCACGAAAAATTTGGCGAAGCGAAACTCCGCCGATTCGCCCATCACTAAAAGAGAACTAAATGAGATTCCCCATATAGAGTTTGTCAAAAAGAATGATAGTGAACTGAGAAAGATTTGGTCAGATGAGGTCAAAATAGAGGTGTCCCCTACCTGTCAACTAACTTGAGTGCAATTCAGTCAGGTACAGTATGTATCAGCACTTTCTGAATTAGCACCAAGGGGAATAATTTTGTGCCTCATAGTGCTCTAGCACTTGTATCCAGAGCACTGTAAATGAGGCCCAAAGACCTTGAATTTACAATAGGATTTACTTTGCCCTTAAAATGAGAAGATGCTGATGTAAGACTCAAAAAGACTTGTCTACAGATCTGTAGGAGAGTGATCCGCTACACTCTTTCTTATTTAGAGAGACCATCATTGACTCCCATGGGATGTTAACTTGCCAAAATGGTAGAATGCTTGCATGTATTCACTGAGCAGCAAGTGCCCTCATATATTGGGTAAATAAATGAAACTTAAATGTTAGATTATGTATTTACTATTAAACTCAGTTATGTAAACTTGTTTGCTGCAAATTTCTAATGTTTAACAATCTTCTGAATTTGTCATGAGGGGGTCTCCTTTAACTCTGATAATGGTTAGGTTGCTTTTGCCTAACCCTCCCAGACTGGAAGAGAGGAGGCACATTTTTGATAGGAGTAAAGGTATAGATTCAGTACAATCTGCAAATGCCTGTAATAGCGCGCCTAGAATTTTCCATAGGAGGAGAGGAGACAGATTCAGAACATGGTATTAATACATTTGATAGGCCTACCCAGGAAGGGGCAGATTCATAATGCAATTGTGCACACTGCGAATGGGTGTATTTATTTGCCAGGGGCGTTTATCAAAAAGTTTCAATGCCAACGTCAAAAAGTGTCCATAAATGGTTGCCAGCATCAATTCTGATGCCCGCCTCCAATTTGATGCCCGCCTCCATTTTGATGCCCATGAATTGATGCCGGCGTCAAAAGCCGCGTTTCACAAAATTTTCACCGTTTCGCCAATTTCACAGGAGAAATTCATCCATCACTACTAATAACGGTTCTTTAGTTTCTTATTAAAGAGCAAATTTTTACATGTAATCATTACAATTTTTCCAAAGTAAATACATTTACATTTAGTGGGATTAGATTTAGATTTAGATTCTGGAGACGCTATGTACTACACCATGGATGAGAAAGTTGTTTTTCTGTGTGTTAATCAGAATTTAATCCCCCGGCCAACTTCATCCAAAAGCATCCCAAGAACCTTGAGAAGATTAATCACAATCAATGGAAAGCAACAACTGTTCCCGGCTCTGACAATATTCCTTCTTCCAGCTGCTTTTGCGCATAAATATTTTGGGCATGGCATGCCTTGCATTGAATTAGGAGGATTAGCACATTCTTTTTGAATATTTATGAGTTGTTGTATCATGGAAGCTTTAGAGCCACCTTGTACGCGGGTTCATCAAAAACATCTCAAGAGCTGTTTATGCACTCTCCATGCAATTTCTTGTGATAATTTATGTGACAGATGCAGTTCTACAGTATCCAGACAGATCTGCCAGGCTTTCAATCAAAAGTGGCCTTTAAATGCGATTCTTAGAATGTGTATTTATATGCCTTGGAGAATTCTGACACATTCCCAGACACTGCTCTCTGTCTTCAAATTGCTTGTCTGAAGGTGAATTAACCATTACCTAGAATATTAAAATGTCCAAGTTAAAAAGGAATGTTGATTGCGACTTGCACAGGTACACAATGATAAATGTGAACTCTCATGTGAAAGACAATCATATTTTACCTTCACTATATTTCTTACAATACGGGTATTGGCTCCATTATCTGGAAACCCATTATCCAGAAAGCTCAAAATTACAGAAAGGCTGTCTCCCATAGACTCTGTTATTATCAAATAATATTTCTTTTTTCTCTGTAATAATAAAACAGTACATTCTACTAAGATATAATTAATCTTTATTGGAAGCAGAACCAGCCTATTGGTTTTATTTAAGGGGATCCTGTCATGGGAAAACAATTTTTGCACTGAAATCCATTTCTCAAAAGAGCAAACAGATTTTTTGATATTTTATTTTGAAATCTGACATGGGGCTAGACATTTTGTCAATTTCCCAGCTGCCCCAAGTCATGTGACTTGTGCTCTGATAAACTTCAATCACTCTTTAGTGCTGTACTGCAAGTTGGAGTGATATCACCCCTCCCTTTCCCCCACCCAGCAGCCTAACAAAAGAACAATGGGAAGGTAACCAGATAACACCTTCCTAACACAAGATAACAGCTGCCTGGTAGATCTAAGAACAACACTCAATAGTAAAACCCATGACCCACTGTGTACTATTCAGTTACATTGAGAAGGAAAAACAACAGCCTGCCAGAAAGCAGTTCCCTCCTAAAGTTCTGGCACAAGTCACATGACCAGGGGCAGCTGGGAAATTGACAAAATGGCTAGCCCCATGTAAGATTTCAAAACTGAATATAAAAAAATCTGTTTGCTCTTTTGAGAAATGGATTTGAGTGCAGAAGTCTACTGGAGCAACACTATTAAAGGAACAGTAACACCAAAAATGAAAGGGATTTAAAGTAAAGAAAATATCATGTAGTGTTGCCCTGTGCTGTTAAAACTGATCTGTTTGCTTCAGAAACAATACTATAGTTCATATAAACAAGCTGCTGAGTAGCAATGGTGGAAATTGAAAAACGGCTATATGGCACAGGATAAGTAATGGATAACAGATAACATTATGTTCTACAGAGCTTATCTGCTATTTGCTGTGTAAGTTGAGCCTTTTCTCCTTTGAATGGCTGCCACCATGGCTACACAACAGCTTATTTATATAAACAATAATAGTGCTTCTGAAGCAAATACAGCGGTTTTGCCAGTGCAGGACAACGCTGCATTATATTTTTATTACTTTAAAAGAATTAAATTTTTTGATGTTACTGGTCCTTTAAATGATGTGTTTAAAGGTATGAAAATCCAAAACATAAAAAGATCCCTTATCCGGAAAACCCCAGATCCCAAAGCATTCTGGATAATAGACCCCATACCTGAACCTCTCTGATTCCCTATGCAAAAGCTTTATATTTATTTGTACATGAATTTCCCAAACAAACTCTCACTGTCTGACCTTTTGTTGTATTATGATAAATTTCAGTATCAGACAGTTGCCATTGCAAAAGAAATCAGTTTCTAATTAACCCTTTCCACCATGTGTTTACTGTTAACATGAAATGCCTTTGTGTTCAAATGGTTCATTTCATGTTTGTATTTGTGTATAGAAAATATTGGGCACACAGTGTCGGACTGGGACAACAGGGGCCCACCCAAAAACCTTACACTAGGGGTCTACCAAAAAATTCAGTACTATTATTTTTCCTCTACTCATTCAACCTCTATTCTCCTAGTGTATTTTCTTTACATACTATAATCTATTATTACATCTATTTAGCCTCTAGAAATAGGGAATGGCCATGAACTTGGCCAAATTAGCAGCATGAGGGCCTACTGACACCTGGGTCCACCGGAACTTTTCCTGGTATCCTGGTGGGTCAGTCCAACACTGGGGGCACATATTTATTTTAATAAATTTTTTTCTAAGCTCCAATTTTCAATTGATTAAAATCTTGAAAATATTTTTTTTCTGATTCAAGTAATTCTGTAAATATGCTAGTAATCAAGTACTATTGCGTTACTCCCTCCTCTCCAGAAATTTAAAAAAAACTCAAATTTGAAAATTGATAATTCTGCTTCAAATCATTACATTTACATTTATTTCTCCCTGGATTTTCCCTAGCTTCTGTGAAGTTTATCTTCCTTAAAGGAGAATTCAACCCTCCACAAATTATCATTTAATTTACTCTATGTGTATTGTTATTGAGGGCTCCATCTGAGATGCTAACTTTGTTTGGCACATACCACATCCCTTTTCTTGTTACACCACTAAACTCTATGCCTAAAACCACCATATTTTATGTATTGATCCATAAGTGTAATGGCTAGGGTTGCCACCTGTCCAGTTTTGACCCGGACAGCCCGGTATTTTGAAGGGCTGCCTGGGTCAATACTTCCTGCCCGGTAAAGAAATAAGGAATAAGGAAAACCGGGCGGGATTAGCTTGATTGATGCAGCGATCGGCCACTGTGTCATAGCTCCACCCAATGACATCAAGGGCCCGCCCACTGATGTCACGGGCCCCTCCCCCATGTCAGGGTTTAGCCACGGCAAAAAGTGGCAACCCTAGTAATGGCCCTTATGGTTTCATTCCCTTCCTAGTGCTTTCCTTTTTCCTGTTGCTGAGTTAAATCCCATGTAACATATTGGGATAATTCCTATTGGTTATAGGGTGTGGCTGCCTCTTGCAGTGCTGTAAGTGCTTGCAGGGAGGGGCACTTCATCTTTGCCCTGAAGCAGTTGATCTGGTCAGAGGTAAAAGAGGTGAAGCCAGTCATTTCTTGTCATAACACTTTCTAGTGAAAGTGAGTCAGAGAGATTTAGCTAGCGCATGCAGCTAAAACACCATCGAGGAGTATTGAGGGAGTAGTTCTCCCCTAGGCTCTACTTTGTCTGGAGTGCAGGGACCACAGTAAGGATAGGAAATTTAGGCAAGGTGCTAAACCCTGATCCACGTCTGTTGTATGAGGTCCAGTTTACAGGAGGCATTGATATCCTGGAAAGCGCTATTGCTCCTATGGTGTCTGTCCATGCTGTGTCTGCTAATCCTTGACTGTACCTGGCATGTGTGTATCTACCTCAGTTGTGAATATTACCAACCCTGTGGTGCTTTGTATTGTAAATAAAGCCTGTTCTACCTGTTTGCAAAGAACCCCTGGTGTCCAACACTCTGTTTTTTTGAAAGTCGGCAGTAGTGAGTTGTAGTTCAACAACTGTAACGTTTCAGCTCCTCAATAGCAGCAATGATCCAGGATGAACTTGACTGAAGGAGTCACCATATTGGAAAGTGTCTGCGACACGCACAGGCTCAGTGGGCTCTGAGCAGCTGTTGAGATGCTAAGCTTAAAGAGATTCTGACACCTGAAGTCAAACTCTTTTTTACCTCTATTATAATAACTGGCTTTCAAAGCTACTTCTAACTTTGCCAGAAGGTATTTGTATGATGCTTTTTAATTACCTGTCTGATCCCCCATGTTCCTGTATGAGGGGGCTGCCATATTTGTGCACCAGGCATCTGTTATCATTAGAAACTGTAACTAACAGACCGAGATGGGACTGTTAAATTGGCAAAGTCAGAGTGTCAGGGTGTCAGAGAGTCAGACTTAGAAATTTCAGCTAACAGTTATATACAAAAACAAACCTCTCAGCAAAAAATGATCAACTTGACCTATAGGTAACAATTAATGTACATTCATATGTTAAAGGAAAACTATACCCCGAAAATGAATTTTTGAGCAACAGACAGTTTATATCAAATCAAGTGACATATTAAAGAATCTTACCTACCTGGTATATATATTTAAGTAAATATTGCCCTTTTACATCTCTTGCCTTGAACCACCATTTCATGATGGTCTGTGTGCTGCCTCAGAGATCGCCTGACCAGAAATATTTCAACTCTAACTGTAACGGGAAGAAGTGTGGAAGCAAAAGACACAACTCTGTCTGTTAATTGGCTTGTGTGACCTAACTTTATAGTTTGTTTGGGATGTTTGTGTGCACCGTTGGATCCTAGGATCCCAGGAGGCTGTCCTTATTTTTTTAAATGGCAATTTTCTATTTCTGATTACCCAATGGCACATGCTACTAAAAAAGTGTATTATTATGAAAATAGTTTATTTACATGAAGCAGGGTTTTACATATGAGTTGTTTTATGCAATATCTGTTTATAGAGACCTACATTGTTCGGGGGGTATAGTTTTCCAGTATCACTTTAAGGGTTAGTCTGCAAAATATGTTGACCAGTTGCACTGGATTTTTAGCTGACTTACTAATTATCTGTATTAATCACTATTCAGCGTTAACTGTGACATTAATATTCCATGTGTACTTTATATTGTGAGTGGGTCCCTAAGTGACAGCAGCACAGAGTATGTGTATCTTCAGAGGAACAGATCTTTACTGTGGTTTCCTTGGACTAGCACAGAAGCCAACAACATAATGTACAACATTTCTAGCATTTGATAAAGTTTTAGTTTTCCTTTAAGAAGCCATTGTGTCAATCTGACTTTATACAACCTTCTGAATTTTGAAAGGGGGCATATAGTAATACTCAAAATTCAGGTATTAAAAAATTTTAAAATTGTGAAAATCTGGCATTTTTTCAAAAAATCTACATTTCATGAAAAATTGTGAAAATCGCAAATTTATGCCAGTGTCCAAAAAAAAAATTAATTTTGCCACCAAATTTGCATGGGAGATTTGCTAATTTATTCACCCATCACTAGTATTCAGCTGTACCAAACAAAAGTCAACAATGGAATTTAAATTTATTGTAGCCCTTTTAGCCTTTTTGCAGGAAATAATAAAAGATGGGTTTGAGGGCCCCACTACAACAACATCATGGGGCAGATTTATCAGGCTTGAGTTTCAAAGTGCAAATTCAAAAAGACCAACTGAACTTAATTTGAATTCTTTTGATTGAATGGGTCCGTTTTCAATTGAATAGGTCTGTATTCAATGGAATTTAAATTGTACAAATCAAAGTAATAATGCATTCGATCGGATTTGATTCAAAGTTTTTCCCCAAAAAAACTTTGGATTTTCAAAGTCCACCAATTGACTCCAAATAAGTTCTAGGAGGTTCCCCATAGGCTAAAACAGCAATTCTGAAGGTTTTAGATGGTGAATGGTCAAATCTCTTACTTGAATTAATGATATACTATAAATAAAAAACTGTAAGCCCAAGTTATCTGGGCAGTTATTACTTGGATAAATTGTTTGTGGTGAAAATACACTTGTATTTCTGTTTGAAGTTACCCTCGTACTCTACATCTGAAAGAACAACGTCTTGAAGAAACTGCTTCCTACATGAGAACAAGAAAGGTTTAGCCTCAGGCTCTGGTTGTAGTTTAACTATTTGACTGACCGTTACTGCAGAGAAATCAAAATATTATAAATCACTGAAGAAGAAAAAAAAAAAGGTAAAGAACACAACAATAGTACTCACCAGTGGTCATCTTATTGCAGTTGCACCTTTCAGGATGTTTATGTATTAAATGAGAAGATATGTTTTGGGTCAGTGATTCACAACCAGTGACTTTTGAGCAACATTTTGCACTACATTCACTTGAATTTTGCTTCCACTGGCCTCAAAGCAGGCGCTTATTTTTGAACTCCTGGCTTGGAGGCAACTGTTGGTTGCATAAAATGCAGGTGAACTGCCAAACTGCTTGGAGTCTGCTAGTCCCCATATGTACAGCCTAATAGCCAATCACAGCACTTACTTGGCACCCCAAGGAATTTTATTCATTTCTGTGTTGTTCCCCAACTCTTTTTCCATTTGAATGTGGATCACAGGTATAAAAAGTTGGGAACCCAAGACTGTAGCATGTATAGCTGAACCGTAACAATGAATTTCCTGCTAATCATAGTCTCATTGCATTTCTACTGGACAAATCAAAGGGCCTCATTATGAAAAACAGGAATTAACTTAGATCTGAGCATCCACATCTGAAACCTTTGGTGGCTACTTTATGCAACACAAAAAGGAATCAAGGGGCAGTGATACAAAAAGGCAGAACTTCAAGGGGAGTGTTGCCATTGTCAAAAAACAGCTGCATGTCTACTATCATGTAGATATGTTGTCATCTTCACTAATCATTACTTATACTAATTAGTGTATTTGAATAAAAAAACACTTAGCCTTGGTTATATAGGATCAAAATATAATAATTGATCTATGGAGCTAAGAAAAATAACATGGTTAACTGCAGTATGGGTAATTAGCAATTCATTTGTTTGCATGTTGCTTTAAAACTAGTGCTGTCAGTAGTAAATTTCTAATAAGAAATATGCACTGTATAACCGAGAAGCTGGCTGCGTTTCACAAACTTTTCGCCATTTCGTGAATTTCTCATGAAATTCGCAAAAAATTTGGAGAATCAAAATGCCCCAGATTCGCCCATCACAAGTGATATACTGTACAGAACTCACTTAAATTTAAATCCAAAGCCAATAACGTTTGTTTGTCTGGATGGGACTGTGAGAAACTTGAAAGAAATATATATTTTTACTAAAATTACTCTGATTTCTGTTACCAGAAAGCACTTTTACATGTATGAGTCATAAATGTAAATGTTTGATCAGGACATACTCCTGATGTGTGGAGCATTGACGCTTATAAAGCAGTTTACAGTTAGAAAGTTGTGCTATTGGGTCTTGGCTTTCTGTAAGATGTTTATCAAGTTGGTGGTAAATGTACCCACTGCTATAAATTATAAGGATATTCATAGTCACTGAAGGGTTTTGTGATCATAAAAAGATACAAAGCTGCAGGCTGAGTTATACAAAGAACTTATGTATTATAAGGGATAATGTACACCCTACTGTACACTGATGGGTCCAGTGACCATACAAAAGCACAAGGCTACAAACTGAGTTATACAGGCAACTTTGATAATCATGCATTTATTACAAGAGATACTATACCCCTCTAGTAAATTATACAGATCTTAGAAGTCACTGATGTGACCTATGACCATAAAAGGCACAAATCTGCGTTATACAGGGAATTCTGAGTCTCATTCATGTATTATAAGGGATAATGTAGCCCCTACTATAAATTATAAGGACATTAGACATCACTAAGGGGTTCTGATTAAATAATAGCACAAGACTGCAGGCTGATTTATACGGGAAACTCTGAATTTCACTCATATTATAAGGATAATGTCCCCTCTACTCTAAATAATAAGGATATTAGAAGTCACCAAGGAGTTCTGTGACCATAACAAGGCACAAAGCATTTTCCATTTTTAACTCAATCACAGCAGTTTATGTATTCTGGAATCCTTTTTGGTAGACTGTCTCAAATCCACAGATAATCTATATGCTAGATATACAGAATATATATTTTACAACTGATCCTTTTGTAGGTTTGAAAAAATGTCAACCCATTGACGAAATGGCACCAAGATTCAAGCAAATTGCTTTTGTCTTCAAAATGGACCTGACATTTTCATTAAATCTCTTAAAAAGGCACACCTGAATATCAATGAAGACAAAGCAGCATTCAGAGCAGTAGAAATGCAGAGACCACTTTGTTGACATACCTTCTAAAACAACTGTTCTTTAAAAAACACTTTGCTGCGTGATTCGCTTCCTTTCAAAAGGACAATTCCACTTGGACATATAATAAAGGTAGTATTAATAATAGCATTGTATGACAACCATCTTATCTAGTAAATTTTTCTTTATTTTAAAAGTTCTCCAAGAGATAGAAGAGGGTTCTATAAGTTTTTGCTGACATTTAAGAACAAAGCAAAATGAATATAGAACAAAATTGTTTTTTCTGAACATTAAAAATGACATGGAAATTTTGCACAATATCCATGCACATAAACTTGCAAGGTAAAATTTGGGTCATTATTATTTAAATCAATAGAAGTTAAGACTACAGAAGGTAATGATCTCTTTGGTATCTTCAAGGGTAGCTTTTATATTTTTCCAGTCAAACATATGTCTTGGAATGTTAGAAAAATGTTGGAATGTTAGAAAAAGACAAATCTCTCTCTTATACAGATGAAGCCACTTTGGATTGTGCATTTGACACAGAAAAACTTAACTCATCTATCCCATTTATCCCACTTAGCACAGAATATTGTGTCACAGCATCCCATGCAATTAAAGAGTTCACCATTGAAAACAATGGTGCTTTGGCATGCTAATGAAAAGGTTAAATGCATTAAATGAGTTAAGATAACTTTAGATAACACAGTTTATTCAATTAACCCTGCGTAATGATGCATTTAACTCACAAATCCCAGTGGCTGCATCTGTACACCTTTTGGAAGGTATCAGTTCCAGCATCTGCCTTTTGGATTAAGTTCAGTACCAGAGATTTTTCATAGAACAATGCAGCAACTCTTGGGAAGAGTTGAATGAGTTAAAGTCTACATAGAGGATATTTTAATTTGGGGCACCACAGAAGCAGAGTGTGACAAAAGATTAAGGAAAGTCTTACAAAAGAAAATGGAATTAAACCAAATTGTGCTGTCAGTTTAAGAAACCAGAAAATTTGTATCTTGGTGAAATAGTTTCTCACAGTGGAGTGAATCCGGACCAGTCCCAGTAATAAAAAAAAACTCAGAGATTCATGGGTATGCTAAACTTCCTTCTCAAGTACATTCTCAATCTGGCAGACAAGACTCCCCATATGAGGAGCTTATTGCTAAAGCATGCTAAGTGGAACTGGACAGAAAAATTAGTTCAAATCACTAAAATACATTCTTTGTTGTGCACGGACTCTTACATAAATCGGCCTTCAAAAATATCAAAAGATGTATCAAAAATGGAATAGGAGCACTTCTACTACAACAAAAATGCACACATAGAAAAAGAGACTCTTGGTACTGCTTTTGGACAAGACTCATTCCACAACTTTGTGTATGGGACAAAATTTATGGTTGAAACAGATCACAAGCCATAGTATGACACATACTCCAATTATTCAGTTCCAAAATAATCGTTTGAGGTATGCAAAAAGCTTGAAACACACTCCTGCAGATATGGAATACCAAGAGAAGAAAGAACAGATAATCATTATCAGTTTATAGGATAAGACTTTGTATGATTCACAGAAGAGTCTGGATTCATGCATGTCTCTTCAAGCCCAAGATTCCCACAGAGTAATAGACTTGCAGAGTGTGGCGTAAAGATTATAATAGTTTTATTCAGGTCAGGACCCAGAAGTGGCACTTAAATTACAGAGCAAAAGCTCTGAAAGGAGGCAAATCTCCAGCAGAGTTATTCCTACCAAGAAGTCTTACCACAATGATAAGACCCTACATAAACTGTACAAACAACAGAAACAAAACATGCATGAATGACAAAAGAAAAATGATGACAAAAGTACAAAAACACTTGAACATTTACACATTGGAGATGAGGTCAGAATTTGGAATGGATCTACCTGGTATGAAACTCTGTCTTATGAGGTTAAAACAAGTGATAGAAAAAGTTTAAGGCAAAATACATAGTATGCATTTATATAAAATCCTGAAAATACCAAGCCTTGCTCATTCTGATGACCAACATTGTAATCAGTCAGAGGAGCCACAGGACCAGGATTTGATTCACATGGAGCAGCATCTACTAGTGGATGCTAACTGGCCAGAGGACAATCAAAGAAAAGATGCCACTGGAAATAGGCAGTTTTCAGTAGATAGCAGTGAGGACAACCAGAAGGACACTTCAGAATCTTTTCTGAGAGATACAGTGCCCAAGTAACAAGAAACTCAGATCATGCCACAGTTAATAAACAAAATACAACTGACAATAACCAGGAGCACATACTTACTCATGGTGTGCAACACATTATGGCCGTTGTGGTATCAGTGTGAACATCGTTATACTATGCATGCATAGTGATGGGCGAATTTATTCGCCAGGGGCGAATTCGCGGCGAATTCCCGCGATTCGCCGCTGGCGAATAAATTCGCGAATCACCAGCGAAATTTCGCTTGCCGAAAATTCGCCGAAAACGAGTCGCGCGTCAGTCGCGCGTCATTTTTGACGCGACGCGACGAAAACGACGCGACGCGCGTCAAAAACGACGCGACGCGCGCCGAAAACGACGCGACGCGTCAAAGTTGACGCGACGCGCGTCAAAGTTGACGCGACGCGCGACAAAATCGTCCCGCGACTCGTTTCGCGAATTTTTCGCCAATTCGCGAATTTCTCAAGAAATTCGCGAATTTTTCGGCGAAGCGAATCGCGGGAGATTCGCCCATCACTATGCATGCACTGTACTTTCTACACAGCTTAAAGATTTAGAGTTGAAGTTACTGTTGAAGTGTAATGGCTGCATGAACCTGCTAATAAAGCACTGTTATACTCTACTCATCCTCGGCTATCAAAACATGTCTCTTCTACCTCTGCAGCAGCCTGTCGTTTTCTCCCAAACACTGGTGAGCCTACCATACCTTTACACATATATTGCTGCTGACCAAGGGAAGATTTCTACTGCTAGAAAGCATGCTTACTGCCTGGGAACAGAGCGACAGTGTATATTCTGTACATTACCATTACCTGATGATGCTTATGAAAACATCTGCTATAAAGAACTTTTTCGTGCCAAGAGTAAATGTGGTTGCTGAAATATATAAATTCCGCCAGTGGAATCCACAGAACAATTTTTAGCAGCAGGTTGTTACCTGTGAGAGCAGGTTGTTACCTGTGAGTTGGGGAATCTAACAGATGAAAGAGACCAAAATAGTGGAAAGAACAAAATCACCTGCTCCTAGAGCAGGATTTAACCCTTGCAAAGGCTATTACAGTTGGTAGCCAAATTTAAACTGCAGTGGTAGGCTAAATCTTTGTCAGGGAACTGCTGGGACTGTACAGACTGTGAATCCAGCACTGTCACAGGCAAAATACAGTGCTATGGATAGGGATTCACCTACACTAATCATGCAGCAAATACAAATAAACAATACTGCTTCTGCTGTGGTTTAACACAACACACTGCAAATCATGCTACTGTACATGTCCTGCAAAACTGTACAGTGCTGCAAATGCAAACAAGTAGTGCTAAAATCTGCTGTAGTTCTGCTAAAGATGTTCATGAATTCACTGCTCCAAATGTTACTGTATTAAGAGTAGATAAAGGTGATACATGCTGCAAAATGTGACATTTGCATTGTTAATAAGTAGTTTCGCTTCGCCGAACAATTCGCGAATTTCCAACGAAATTCGCGAATTGGCGAAACAATTCAAGTCGCGTTATTGACGCGCGTGGCGTCATTTTCGGCGCGTAATTTTTTTTGCGTCGCGTCGTTTTCGTCGCGCGTCGCGTTGTTTTGACCTCACTGCATTTATTACCCATGAGGATTTGTTTCGGTTCAAGAGTGTACCTTCTGAATTGGCTTCAGCAGTGACTTGTTTCCAAAGACTGATGTCTTCTATACTCCATGACATACCTGTTATACAATGCTACTTGGATGATATAATTGTCTATGCTCAAACTAAGGATCCTCATGACAAGAACCTAAAAAATGTTCTGAAATGAATTGATTCTGCAGGACTGAAACTGAACCTTTACAAATGCCACTTCAGACAAACTTAGCTGTCATTTCTGGGTCATATCATTTCACAAGAGGGATTACTGCCTGACCCTGATCATGTCAATGCTGTTACACAAGAACCTACCCCATCTGATTTTCAGACCTTAAGAGCTTTCTTGGGTCTTACTTCATGGTATTCTAAGTTTATTCCCAACTATGCTTCAGTTGTGGAGCCACTTCGAGTGCTACTATGTGGAACTTCAAGTCTGGTTTGGTCAGAGACTGCTCAACATAGCTTTGTAATAGTGAAACAGTTAATTGTGAACAGTCCAGCACTAGCTTTATTCGATCCTGCATTACCCACTATGGTTACTACAGATGCTTCAGACTATAACAGGGTGCAGTTCTCACACAGATCCATGCTGATCATTCAGAAAAAACTTTTGCATTTGCATCCAGAACACTTACAGAGACAGAGCGTTGGTATTCAACTGTTGAAAAAGAAGCTCTAGTGTGTGTTTGGGCAACATAAAAATGGAGAACCTACGTATGGTGTAGAGAATTTAACTTATGCACTGATCATAGCCCTTTAACTACACTGCTTACAACAAAGAGACTAGGAAGAGCTGGCATGTGTATAGCTAGATGGTCAGCAAGGCTACTGACTTTCAATTACAAAATGCAATACAAACCAGGTTTGAAAAATGTTACAGCTGATTTACATAGTTACATAGTTAAATTGGGTTGAAAAAAGACAAAGTCCATCAAGTTCAACCCCTCCAAATTAAAACCTAGCATACACACACACACACCCCCTACACTCTTTCACACAAACCATATATGCCCATAGCTATACTAACTGTAGAGTTTAGTATCAAAATAACCTTTGATATTATGTCTGTCCAAAAAAATCATCCAAGCCCCTTTTGAAAGCATCAACAGAATCAGCCATCACAACATCACCCAGCAGTGCATTCCACAACCTCACTGTCCTCACTGTGAAGAACCACCTACGCTGCTTCAAATGAAAGTCCTTTTCTTCTAGTCTGAAGGGGTGGCCTCTGGTGTGGTGATCCTCTTTATGGATAAAAAGTTCCCCTGTATTTGTAAAGTGTTATCATGTCCCCTCACAAGCACCCTTTTTCCAGAGAAAACAACCCCAACCTTGACACTCTACCCTCATAATTTGTCTTCCATTCCTCTAACCAGTTTAGTTGCACGTGTCTGCACTCTCTCCAGCTCCTTTACATCCCTCCTAAGGACTGGAGTCCAAAACTGCACTGCATATTCCAGATGTGTTTTCATCCTTTGAGTTTATGCCCTTTTTTATGCAGGACAGAACCCTATTTGCTTTAGTAGCTACAGAATGACACTGCCCAGAATTAGACAACTTGTTATCTATAAAACCCCCAAGATCCTTCTCACTTAAGGAAACTCCCAACACTCCCATTTAGTGTATAACTTGCATTTATATTATATTTGCCAAAGTGCATAACCTTGTATTTATCAACATTGAACCTCATTTTCCAGTTTGTTGCTCAGTTTCCCAACTTAGACCAATCACTCTGCAGAGTGGCAGCATCCTGCATGGAACCTATAGTTCTGCACAATTTAGTATCATCTGCAAAAATAGAAAACGTACTTTCAATGCCCACATCGAGGTCATTATTAAACATGTTGAAAAGGGGCCCAGTACAGAGCCCTGCGGTACCTCACTAACAACACTGGTCCAATTAGAAAATGTTCCATTTACCACCACTCTTTGTAGTCTATCTTTTAGCCAGTTCTCTATCCAGTTACAAATACTATGTTCCAGGCCAACATTCCTTAATAATTCTGTGTGGCACTTTATCAAATGCTTTAGCAAAGTCTAAGTAAATCACATCCACAGCCATCCCAGAACCAAGGTCCCTGCTTACCTTCTCATAAAATGAAATTAAGTTAGTCTGGCAAGATCTATCACGCATAAAACCATGCTGGCACAAACTCATAGTATTGTTATTTGCTATGAAGTCCAGTATCCTATCCTTTATTAATCCTTCGAAAAGCTTTCCTGCCACAGACGTCAGACTAACTGGTCTATAGTTTTGAGGCAGAGAATGGGATCCCTTTTTGAATAGCGGCACCGCAATTCGCTAGTCTCTTGATACCATACCAGACCTCAATGAATCCTGAGAAATGAAGTAGAGAGGTTTGGCAATCACAGAGCTAAGCTCGTTAATTACCCTGGGATGAATCCCATCTGGCCCTGGACCTTTGTTTATCTTAACATGTTCTAGTCTCTTTTGAATTTCAGCATGTGTGAACCATGCATCATTAGATGTATTATTAGAATTGGGACTATTAATAAGGAAACCTTCATTAACTGGTTCCTCGTTTGTGTAGACAGACGAAAAGAATGCATTAAGAATCTTAGCTTTTTGCTTGTTCTCATCAACCTGCTGACCCCCCTCTGATAATAAAGGTCCTACCCCTTCCTGTTTAATTTTTTTACTATTAATATATTTAAAAAAAAATTGGATTATTTTTACTGCTTACTGCTATATCCTTTTCCTTATCGATTTTAGCTTGCCTGATAGCTTTTGTGCATGATTTATTGGCCTTCTTGTACCTTATAATTCGGCTGTCCCTCCTAACTTGAAAGCCTTAAAAGCACATATTTTCTTACCCACCTCAACACCAACACTTTTATTGAGCAAAAAAGGTTTTGCTTTGCAACAACGTTCCTTGCTTACAAGCGGAATATACTGACATGCATATTTATTAAGCAGCATTTTAAAGACTTCCCATTTTTGTTCAGTGTTTAACCCTGTGAAAAGCATTTCCTGCTTAATATGTGGTAGAGATGCTCTTATACTGTCAAAGTTTGCACACCTGAAATTCAATGTTTTAGTTACTCCCTTATGGAATTGCCAAACCCTCACCAGCTCCCGTAATGGTTATTTCTTTAGTGCATGGCTTTACTTCAGGCTTTACATACAAATTCACTCCTCCCCCCTTTCTAATCCCTCTGCCCTCGTAAAAAGGGTGTAACCATTTAAATTCACAGTCCAGTCATGTTTCATCCCACCAAGTCTCAGTGATACCAATTATATCATAATTTTTAGAGCATGCTATTTATTCTAGGTCTCCCATTTTACCTGACAAACTTTGTGCATTTGCCAGCATACAGCAGAGGTTACTGCTTTTACTTTTAAGTATACATTACTTTGAGGGGAATTATAAATTAAGTTAATATTAGTCTGTTTTCCTTGTAACAGAGGGACCTCCATAGCTGGTAAACTGTATGCCCCCCTCACTCCCCATGACCGCTTTCTAATCCCACTACCCCTTCTACCCTAGCTTCCCCATAATTCTTTCTCTCACCCACCCCCCACTTGCCTAGTTTAAACAATCCTCCAACCTCTTGACCATTCTTTCCCTCAGCACAGTGGACCCCCTTCCATTGAGGTGCAATCCGTCACGACTGTATAGGTTTTACCCCAAGGAAAAATCAGCCCAGTGCTCTAGGAACCCAAACCCCTCCTTCCTACACCAAAACTTGAGCCAAGCATTTATCTCGCTAAGCTCCCGCTGCCTCCCTAAACTTGCACCTGGCAGAGGTAAAATTTCAGAAAAAATTACATTGGAAGACCTTCCCTTAATCTTAGAGCCTAGATCCCTAAACTCACTCTTTAAGGTCTTCCATCTACCATTTATCTTGTCATTAGTACTGATATGTACTAAGACAGTTGGGTCATGCCCAGCCCCACCCAATAATTTGACTACCCGATCAACCACATGCCGAACCCTGGCACCAGGTAGATAGCCAACTGTTTGATTCTAGCGATCCGCATGACAGATTACCCTATCCACTTTCCTAATAATTGAATCCCCTACAACCACAATCTGCTTAGGCCTGACTGCTCTCCTCCCCACCACTACTAGAGAAACTGGTCTCCCGGCTGTTAGATATTGGCATTCCGTGACTGACCCAAAGTGTGATGAATTCTCTCTATATGCAGGTATTCTCCCAAAGAGTCCTGTAATAGCTGATGCAGTGTTTCATTCATCAACTGTGTAAGGTCTACATCAGTCTCTGGTACTCCTCTCATTCTCAGGTTACCCTCCTTGCTCTATTCTCTAAATCTTGAAGTTTATTCAAGCTGGAGAATCTGCTGCTAATGGAGTGTTAATTGCTTATGATCATCCTGCAATGCCATAGCAGATCCACTCTATTCCTCAAATCTTTAATCAGGCATTCAAAATCAGCCACTGCTGCAGCCAGCTCCAATTCAAAAAGCTCTTGCACTGTCCGGAGAGCAGCCTAAACAACTTCAGTAAATGGCTGCGACTTTGGATCAGATTCACATTTAGCACATGGGCTCAAAATGGTGGCTGCACACTTTCAGGAATGTGGTACTGGAACATCGTTGGGGTGCGGGACTGATGCTTCTTTTTTTGTCAATGAGGGAGCCATCTCAGTGATCTGGCAGGTACTCCAAATTGGAATAGCACAATGCCAAAATTCTTAGGGCGAAAAGCTCTGCCTGTTGTAGCTTAACAGTGCATTCCATGTTTAACATCTTGGACCCAAAACTGCACTGCATACTCAAGGAGAGGATTTACAAAATTATGTTTTCACGCCTTGAGTTAATGCCCTTAAGCACTTTAAGTTAAGCACTTTATTCTCTTTAATAGCCACTACATGGAACTTCTTGGAATTATGCATCTTCTTATCCACAAACATTCTCAAATAATTCTTAATTAACAAGGTCCCCAACACACATTCACTTTAGCATAATATATAACTGATCCTGTGTAATTTATTATTTTGTGGTGTCCTTGTATCTGTAATTGAGTTTAAGGTGTGCAGCTTTCTCATGGTAAATTATCGTACATATGTAAGTTTTACCTTTAGAAAACTATGAGGTGCAGCTGGACAGTTTTACAGAAAATTTGGTTCCCCTTGAAACATTTCTATTATGTTATAATTCAGTATCTGTCAGTATCTGAAATATATGTTGGGAGGAACAAGTATGGAACTTAAAACCAGAAGATGAGGCAACCTGTTTTAATTGGAGGTCACTCTGTGAACATCCTATCTGTAGAAACTATTTAATAGACATCATAGTCCCATAATTTCAAGTGTTATGCTGATAAATTATAGAGATTGCATCCATAATTAGGTCAGGTTGATTTTATGAGGCATGGTTGCTTGACACACAAGTGAGAATCAAATGAAAATCTTCTAAAGATAATAGTTGCAAAGATTGACTACAGAGATTGCCTGCTTCATTTTAATCAGTAACAAATTGCATCCACCCACAGTATTTTACCGCGTGGAGCAGAGGGACAAATAATCATAAATGCTCAAAGTGCCCTTTTCATCAAAGTCATAAACATAAGTGCTGGATCTGACTGATATTTATAGTGCTGACTTACACAGTTAATGGGCCTTATTTTTTTTCAGCTGCTATGATTAGACTGGCAGAAACAGGACTCGTGAACTCAACTTCCCTGAATTATTATGCAGGTATTGGATCTTTGGATTCTTGGGCCCTGGCATTTTCAGAAAAGTATGATATTACTAAAATAATAAAAGTAAGGCTCCAGTCAGCCTACAATAAAAAAAGCTCTAGTTTTCTTCCACTAAAAAAAAAACAGAGACTTTTTCCTGGGTGGCACCTTACAAACTTACTATTTTTGAGAAAAACCAAAATGCATTTTTACTTTGCTTGTCTTATTGAAATATGTAAAAATTGAAAGCTGTCATGGCATCTGTAAGAGAATACCTGATGTCCAAGTTAGCATTCAGCGGTAGGAGACCGAATGCCGAAGTCAATAATGCATGAGCCATAGTATTTCAAAAATTCAAAAGCTGGAGATGTTTAAAGGCAGATTTGTGTTTATACAATAGGAAATTATGAAAGTGCAGTGTTTGCTGTATGTTGACAGTGGAAGGAGGACCTATGGGGAATTTTATGTGATGATTTCATCAGCTCAGTGCCAGAGAGAGAGAGAGAGAGAGAGAGAGAGAGAGAGAGATGCTATAAATTGCAGGAAAGCTTAAGTAATGTATGTAACCCAATCTGTGAAAGCTTTCACTCTTTTTTATGACCTTGCTGTTTATTCAGAAGGTAAATAGAAGGTTTCCACATTTACCCTAAGCAATACCAAAATATAGAAGAATATGCTTTTGAAAATTCTACCCAGTTATACCCAAAGTTACCTCTACACAATCACCATGTTTCCCACATTTCAAGAATTCTGTTGATTCAAAAGCCTTAAAAAAGTTTCTGGGGGTAAAACATGATGGTGCAATCTTTTTTTGGGCATATTTAATACTAATGTGATCTTTTTATTGATTACATTCTACTTTTGGTCTACTTCTGGTGTGCTGAAAATATCTCTCCACTCTTGCCCTAAGGATCCAGTGGCCCAATACAAAGTACAGGCAGATATCCCTTATTAGGGTAATACATGGTTTGTAGCACATACTGTACAGTGCATCGGCTTAGTGCTTCAAATGAACCCTACTGAAATTATGGATATCATTTCAACTCAAGTAATATTGGTAGGCTGAGACTTCATAAAATATTAAATGATCAGTTGGGTTAACTGATACTGTAGTTACTCATTTATGATGTCTTGCAAGTTTTTTCCTTGTATTGATGTAACTGGCCTCTGTTGATTTTTTTAAATAGAAATTGAATTTTAATATATAATGATATTAGGAACGTTTTAACAGTACTATCCAGGAGTTTATATAATTTCCTCTGCTGTGATCCTTTTTCAGGGGTGGCAATTGACACACTTATGGGGTGTATATACAGTACATCCATATTTTTTGTTTGTTGCTACTTGAAAAGCCTTGGACATACTGTAGCTCTTGCATTTTACAAAGTAGTAAGCTGAAGGACTTTGTGCCTGTCCAAGGAACACTGTTACTGATATCCAATTGTTGTGTTAAGTGCACTTGAAAATGACCTCACATTCTATCAAAATACAATGTTTCTAGTAAAAAGGATTTTTAATGTGTTAGCCAGTAGATCAGAGGGGAGAATTTTGTAATTTTGCACTCAGGTGAAAAACAAAGTGGCACAAATAATTGGTAACTATATAGAAATATTACAAAGTAAGCTTTCTTTGAACTGACATTTATGTCAGCCTGAAAAAAGCTTGCTTTGTAGTATTCCTATATAGGTACACATTAAAGTCATTACATTTATAACACTCTTGTTTTGTGTTCCTCAAATTCTTTTTCTCTGGAAAAAAAAACTGAATTGTAAGTGAAATAAAAATCAATCTGGGAAAGTTAAATATGTGCACCAGTTTAAGCTTTTTTCCTTTTAGTAAACAGAATATAATAGACCAGTGTTCATGTACTGTTGGCTGAATATAGTAGTTCTAGGTCTCCTAGTAGATACCCCTTACTTACCTACACCTATAAATTTTTTATCGATTTTGTACCTTTTCCTGTTTCCCTTGATAAATTGTCTTGTGAAAATTTAAGTAATTCCTAAGGCCACAGTGTCATGGAATAGGTTGGGGCTTTTTAATGATAAAAAAATATGAAAGTTGTATGCTTAGGTTATTACTATTTGCTTAATAATTTGCCATTTTATTTATTTTGTAACATAAACATATTTTTTTCCATATTTTTCCTTTAGGCTTTTTCAGGAAACACAAATGCAGACAGTGTGGTCCAACATAAATTCCAGCACTCCATTAAAGCAAGATTCCTGAGATTTGTTCCTATTGAGTGGAATCCTGTTGGCAGAATAGGAATGAGAGTCGAAGTCTATGGTTGCCCATACAGTAAGTACTTTTTACTCTTTGCTCCTTTACAAAACATTTTAACATCTGGGGAATTTTTAACTCTAACAGTAGTAACATGTAACAGGTTGATAGTGTGGGCCTATCAATAAGCATTCAGTTACATAGGACATGGGACATGTATTTTCTTCAGTAATTGCAATAGAGGAACATATGTTACAGAATTAACACTGTAGTAGTACAAATGGTTTTGCGTATTGACATTGTCAGTGGATGACACCAGATGTGTTACTTATGCAATTTGGCAGCTGATGTTAGCAAGGCTATGGGCCTTCATAGCCACATACTTAGGGGCAAATTTACTATTATTCCCAAAAAATTTTTTTGTTTCTACTCGATATTCGATTAGCATTCGATTTTCGAATGTTAATCGAATAGTTCTAGGCTACCTTTTATTCGATATTCGATCATTCGACGATCGAATACAAATTTATTCGAGCAGTCGAATAAGAAATCCAGTAGGATGACTGGTGAAACTTCTTCAAGAAAAAGCACAGCAAGTCAGTTGATTTTCTAAGGTAAAACAAAGACCTGGATGAAGAAATTTGTTGTGATATAAGTGCACGTGTTATACTGTAGATAGGTACTAGTGATGGGCGAATTTATTCGCCTAGGTCGAATTCGCGGCGAATTCCCGCGATTCACCGCTGACGAATAAATTCGCGAATCACCAGCGAAATTTCGCTTGGCGAAAATTCGCCGAAAACGACGCGACGCGCGTCAAAGTTGACGCGACGCGCGACAAAGTTGACGCGACGCGGCGACAAAATCGTCCCGCGACTCGTTTCGCGAATTTTTCGCCGATTCGCGAATTTCTCTAGAAATTCGCAAATTTTTCGGCGAAGCGAATCGCGGGAGATTCGCCCATCACTAATAGGTACCACAGAAACATGAAACTGCCTCTCTAGGCATAGAGTAACATTTCAAGGGCAACAGCTGCATTGGGTATTGCCTCACTAAAATATTCACAATATTATAATATGATAGGTCTTTCAATATCCATAAATGTATGTGCATATACAGGACTAGTTATATATCTATCTGCTCTTTATGGTGTTCAGGTCATAAGTTATGACTCATAACACTAACTTCTTTTCACCAAGACCTGATCTGAACCCTGAATATATTATTATGCCTGACCTTCCCACCTCTGACATCACCAGAGGGCACAAAAGGCATAAGTATATTAATAGGCCAATGGCAGGTTGCCCCGGAGGGATTGAAGGCACACTAACGTTAAAGGAAGAGTGGGCTGTGGCCAAAGTTCTGACCACCCACCATCCTGTGACCTGCTAAACTCATGACAAATGGATAAACCTGTGGGTTTAGTTACTTCAACCAAAGGGCTATAGTAATGCTTTTATATGGGG
>CM044448.1:46807850-46875964 GCA_024363595.1 Xenopus borealis
GGGAAAATGGATTTGTGAAAAAAATTCAAATGTCTCAAAGCTTTCCAAACATTGAATGTTTTTCTTATTTGTTTATGCTCTTACTCATTTTCTTTTTGTGATGGTTAATATATTTCTCCATTAGATTATAAAGAATTCAGGGGAACACTTTATAGTGGTCCGTTATATATAGAATTAAAGAAATAATCCAAAAACATAATTGACTGACAGTTTTGTCCATTGTCTCTTGAACTGATTTTGTAGATTCATTTATTGAATGTAATAATCCAAATATTCCAAGTATAATCCAAGTATGTACATTTGTGAGACTGTAATAAAGCAATAGAGTCTGAAGGTGCTAGAAAAGAAGTAATGCAGTTTTGCATTTCTTTTGCAACTATTCTGCACTTAAACACTGCACTTCTGTATGAGCTAAATTATTTGGCAAGTTGAAATTGAAATTCACCTTAAATTCTTGGTAAAAATTATTATAAATACACTTAAGCCTCAAAATAACCAGTTTAATTTTCATTGAGCGTGCCAAAATCAAAATGTCTGTAGGAGTCAATGTTTGATGGGATTGCCCATCTCTTCATGATTTGCTTTCTCCTCACCCATTTCTAAACTGTTAGTGAAGACTGCACAAATTAATGTCATGTCAGGCATTCAAAAGGAGTAACTGTTTCTTGAACCAAGCATGCTCTTTTGCCCGTAACAGTCACCTTTGCTTCAGTACTAGACCTCAAATACTTAGGTGCCAATTAGTTGCACAAGAACCCAGAGACTTCCACTGGGGTAAGTGAGAGATTTAGTAAGAATAAAGATAAATGACCAGGTCAGAACCAGATAAACAGCCAGAGAAAGGCTAATTAAAGGACTGGAAACAGGCAAGGTCAAAATCATGAGATCAGTACTGGGGAAAGGAACAAGGCACAGCAGGATTCAGGAACTAAACTGCAGTATGAGTGAGAAAAAAAGAATCAAAACACTAAGATCAAAGCAAACTTTGTTCTTTACTTTGGCATTGAATGAGCTCTGAGCCACAAAACATTTGGGGAAGCTGATGAACTCCTGATGGTCAAACGCAATGATAGCAATATACTGAAGCATAACTCAAGTTGTCAGCTTACTGTATATAGAGCACATGATATTGCAGACTGTAGGAGGATGTTGCAGTTAGATTGTTCATATACAGTGTACTGTATACCTCCTCTGTCTATTCCAGTCATTGTTATTCTTTTAATATGGAACCAACATATTCCACTAGCCTGTACATTAAGGGAGGTCATTTGAACAAACAATAACAAAAGCACTGACTCTTAATCAAATATATATTGAGGACCATGTTCTTACAACCCACTGCCTGTATTTTACATTCAAGAAATGTCCAAAACATCCTGCCATATACACTTAACAAGTGTTCAAGCTACAGGTCACTTAAAATTGATTAATTTCTTTACAGTTATTGGAACAGAACAAGAGAATGTAATTTCCCCTTGAGATGTGTTGTCTAGAGGGCTCATTTTGCAACAAAACAGATTGATTCTTAGTGGACACTGTCAAGGGAATGCAGTTGAGTGAGAAGATGATGACTGCAGGATATTAACCAATAATAACTCTTCCCTTATTCATGTCACAAGCATACAGTATTATCATTGACCTTCCTCGTTTGTTTGCATGACTGTTTGTCAATTTTCTTTCTGTTTTACCTTTGCTTATCTAGAATCTGATGTGGTTGACTTTGATGGCAGAAGCTCCCTCCAGTACAGGTTCAATCAGAAGCAGATGACTACATTTAAAGATGTAATTTCTCTCAAATTCAAAAGCATGCAGAGCGATGGGGTTCTTTTTCATGGAGAAGGACAGCGCGGGGATTATATTACTTTGGAGTTACAGAAGGGAAAGTTATCTCTTTACATCAACCTCGGTAGGTATTATTTTAGACATGAACATTTTCCTTAATTATACTAGTACTATATACTTTACTGTAGTATAATGTATTAAAGTTCCACTCCCTGGCCCATAGCTAGTAAGATTCTAATAAAAAAAAAAGTAAATATTGACTTATTGTGATATTTCTCCTCTTACATAAATATATGGCTGATACAAGTTTTGACAAAAATTACAAAAAGAATCCTTACACTGGCTTGGTGAGGAACTATATTTACACACAGCATTGTCTGATACAACACATTGAGAAGGGCATAGCAATGAAACATGTGAATTACCTAATATGCTTATGTATTCTTCACCTGTTTTCCTTTATATTTTCTCTTGAACTGATAGAATACCATGAGTGTTCTATGAGTTAGATATCCTGATAGATGTCCTGCCATTTTTGGGCAATAAAGTATGGGGGGGGGGCTGTCACCTGGTTCAGATCCCTAGTGGCATTTACTTTTATAGCCAATGGACTTAATCACAAAATGCATTTTTACCATCCCCCACTCTATGGTGAACATACATACAGCTTAAGCTTTCTGCCAGGCTGGTAGACAGAATAGGCATGAACCTAGTTGCCTGGTCTGTTCCTATAAAGGATGATGATTAATAAGAATTAGTTTTTTCGATTGGCTGAAGTGCAGCTAAAGCAACTGGTGAATTAAACTAACAAACTAAAGCTAATGGTTGTGAATCACACATCCATTACAATGGGTAAAAGGGTAATTAAAACAAGATGATATGGTGTCCCTTCAATGAAACATTTAAATTATTTTGATTTTATTTTGTACCATTTTAGAGTGTGTTCTTTTCACTGGAAGGCTTACAATCTGTTTGGCTGATTGGCTAGAATTTTCTTCTCAATTATAACTCAGCAACCGAGCTCTGGCCCCATGCCCACCATTCTGCAGAGCTGGGCAGTAGGAACAAAGAGGTAGCAATTTCAGCTCACAGCAAACAATAACCACAATGACCACTAAAAGCATGGCATGTAGGAACCTTGTAAAGATCTATATCATAATGTGTGCAGCTGTCAGTCACATTCATTCATAATAAACAAATAATATTGAAAGCAATTCTGCTTTCTTCTTCATATTGACAGGCACAGCAGAAAGGCTCAGAAACATGATTCTACATTTTACAAATAGATTGGCACCTGAGAAAAGCCTACTTCACCTCAGAAATTCCATTAACTGTCATTGACACTGTTCACTCAGCCAGAACAGCAATATTTTAACACAATTTGCTTTCCCTTATATTTTTGTAAAAGTAGTCAAATTAGCATGCGGTGGCATGATTCCCTTAGCAAATCAATGCCAAGTCTTTAGAGGTCAAGGCTATTCAGAACATTCTGGAAACACCATAGAAAAAGAACTGGGTTTTATGGAATGCAACAACATATCAGATTTATGTAATCTACATATGGAACTTGTTTTCTTTTTTTCTTTAATTCTTAAGTAAAATCAGTAATATAAGTCTATTCATTTATTGCATTTGAATTTTTTTTTTTTTTTGTTCCCAATGCAGGCGATACAAAGCTCCGGTTTGGCAACACTCATACAGTAGTCACGTTGGGGAGTCTTCTAGATGACCAACAATGGCATTCTGTCTTGATTGATCGATTCAACAAGCAGGTCAACTTCACTGTTGATAAACATACTCAACATTTCCGGACCAAAGGAGACTCGGATAATTTGGATATAGATTATGAGGTGTGGTCATTTTGTTTAATAGTTTGTCTCTCCCTCCATCAGCATGAGGATATAGGTTATTGTGTGCCCAGAACATTTCTTCTCTCTGTATTTGTATTTATACATACATGAAAGAGCTGTCATATAAAAATCATAGAAATACATGTTAATAATAATAATAGACAGTACAGTATGAGGGGTATCACTTATTATGTGTACAGAAAGTTCCTTCTCTGCATATTTGTATTTATACTTATTAGAGTATTAGATGCCATATTGTGATAGTACAGTATGAGGGTGTAGCTTATTGTATGCCCAGTAGTGATGGGCGAATTTATTCGCCAGGGGCGAATTCGTGGCGAATTCCCGCGATTCGACGCTGGCGAATAAATTCGCGAAACGACCCGAAAAATTCGCCGCCAAAAATTCGCCGCGTCAAAACGAGTCGCGCTTCGTTTTTGATGCGACGCGCCGAAGACGACGCGACCAGAATCGACGCGACGCGCGTCAAAAACGACGCGACGCGTGTCAAAAACGACGCGCGACTCGTTTCGCCAAATGGCGAAAAATTAGCGAATTTCTCTGGAAATTCGCAAATTTTTCGGCGAAGCGAAACGCGCCCGTTTCGCCCATCACTAATGCCCAGACCATTCCTTATTTTTATATTTGTATTTATACTTATGGGTAGGAGATGCCATATTGTTTCACTTGATAAATGGATGGGGCTGTCTGTTAGAGTAAACTACCATACTGAAGCATTTACAAAATACAAAGAAAACAGTACAATATAAAGATGGATTTGATTTAATGCACAAGCCCTCATAACAACAACCTATTGTACCCCAACATGGATGTGACCTGCCACACTATTAATGCTGATTAAAGGAAAACTATACCCCCAAAATGAATCCTTGAGCAACAGATAGTTTATATCAAATTAAGGGTCATATTAAAAAATCTTACCAAACAGGAATATATATTTAACTAAATATTGCCCTTTTAAATTTCTTGCCATGAACCACCATTTCGTGATGGTCTGTGTGCTGCCTCAGAGATCATCTGATTAGAAATATTTCAACTCTAATTGTAACAGGAAGAAGTATGGAAGCAAAAGACACAACTCTGTTAATTGGATCACGTGACCTAAGTTTGTTTGGTATGTTTGTGTGCACTGTTGACTCCTAGGATCCCAGGAGACTGTCCTTATTTTTTAAAATGCCAATTTTCTATTTATAATTACCCAATGCCACATGCTACTGAAAAAGTATATTATTATGCAATATCCTTTTATAAAGACCTACATTGTTTGGGGGGGGGGTATAGTTTTCCTTTAACACACCCATATTCCTAGAGGAAAGAGAATCTGTCATAAAGAATTTCCCCATCACAAACTTGTACCCAAAAATGTATTATCATTCCCCAGTCTGAACTGCAGATCTCATTCTGAAGTCATACACAATAAAAATCCTTTCCCACCAACTTTATTCACATGGACACTTCTAGATAAGACTTGATATAGCAGATCTACTAAGAACAACATGCTGTATAAGAAAATACAGTAATTCACATATTCTTATGCTCTCCTCTTGTAATTGAAAATAAAAGGCATGCACCATGCAATAAAACAACCAATACTGAAATAGGCTCCAGAGAATATGAACCAGGCTAAAGAACTGTACACGGCTTTCTAATGGGATTTACTAAAACTCAGCCACAACACAATGATATTTTTGTTAATTAGTCTATTTTTAATATGTTATTCATAGTTAAGATGTATGCTAGGTAGTTGCTACATTATTACTGGAATTATTAATATTATTACACCGCTAATTCGTTCGAGACAGACTGAGCCAACCAATCTTTATGATGATCTTTCGCAGAACTAATATTTTATGGTCATATTAAAATTCTGTTTTAGAACACTTGACTGGCAATGAAGACAAGACAAAGACGCTCTCTGTCATTATTACTGTTTATTAGGGAATTAGAATTATTACATTGTGCTAGTCTAGGAACAAATAAAAAGCAGGAACCCAGTAAGAATTCTAATTTATTAGGAAATTTACTTTAAAACAAAACAAAAATATATGTAGATTTTTGCAGAAAAAACATTAAAGCAACATTTATCGCCAAGTCCCAAATCAGAATTGTTAGGGCACCAATATTATCTAATATTGTTGAATTACAGATACCAACAAGAGTCCACTGAGCTAAATAACAGTTGACAGATATACTGAATTGGCTATTAAAGTTGCAGATGTTAAGTGTTCAAGTGTTTGCATTTTGAGCACCATGCTTACTGTTGTGTTGACTTTGCATAGAACATTTAGGGGCAGATTTACTAAGGGTCAAATTTGACCATGTGAATAGTTAGGGAATAAAAATTCTCCAAATTCAAATTTGGAGAATTTTTATCACTATTCGATTGGTCGAATGATCGAATAGTAAAAATTTGATCGATCAAATCATTGAATCGATCGATTCGAACAATTTTAACCTTTCTATCAAATTTTTTTATACGTTCAAACTTTTTGAATGCCAATTTGGTAGCATTGATCTGGTGAACTAGGCAGTCAATTACAAATTTAAAGGGGAAATACTTTGACTGTCGAATGGTCGAATATTGGAAAATATTTTTATTCGAATCATTCAATTCGATCGAATTTTCAAAATTCACTGGTCTAATTGGTCTTCAAAAACATTCAAAAATCGAATTTGAAACTTTTTGAAAATTTGATCGAATTCACTTCATTTGAATTTAGTAAATATGCCCCTTAGCTTTATTTTGGCTATTGACTGAATTCACTGCTATAAAACACACATAAAGTTTTAGTAATTTAGCAAATGACCACACAATTGTATTCATAATTTATAGACTTTACCACTGTTCACAAATTTACATGATGAAATGATTTTGCATTGAGTTTTCGAAATTCCAATTTTTGAGATTTAAAATGTAACAAGCTTCTATTGAATTCAATGGCCAGTTTTTAAAAATCTAAATTGTTTTATTATAAAAAAAAATTCTCTACTCCGAGTAGTAGAGATTTTACTCAAATCTGACCATTAATAACTTTTTTTAATTACATTTTGAGACTGCATTTTGACATGATTCGCATAAATTTTGTCAAAATCATGATTTTTGGGGTTATTGTTTCTGCTATAGAGTATTTTGGTGTTCATGGAATTTTTTTCAGTCCCATTTTTTTTTCTAAAGAGAAATAATGTAAAACAAAAATTTAAACTCTCACCACCTAAAACCTGTCAAGGTGCAGGTTTTATAAACTGGGTAAAATATCAGCAGTGCAGCAAAAAAAAAATCTAATTTTCATTTTAATAGAAATGTTTAATTGCTTGCAATCTGACTACTATTGTATTCAGAAACATGAAGATAATGTTGTTGTGCTCAGGTACATTTGATCATAAGTAAGTAAACTGTCTGCTGTCATGTTCAAACACTTGGATCTCTGGTTGAACAGACTGTGTTATGTTCAAACACTTGCCCGATCGTTGACTGGAATAGCTTCTGTTGTGTTCAAACACATGTTCCCTCTCTGAGTGAATTGACTGTTTTTCTGTTCAAACACTCGCTTGATGGTTGAGTGAACCAGTTTAATTCTGTTCAAATACTTTTGGATGGTTGAGTGAGCTGCCTACTATTGTGTTCGTTTGGTCCACAACGTCTTGGACTGTTGAGTCATTTTACAGCTACTATGTACCCCCAGCTCAGATAAATGTCAAAGGACATGTTGTTTTGCTTTTCATCAAAAATACTTTCCTTACCAGAATATGTACAGTATATAATTTTTACTGAAATATTTCATAAGGTTATTATTGGTGTAACATTCCCCATAGAATTATTTATAGATGATTTATAGGTGATTTATATAATACTGATGATACAAATTAAATGTATTTTTGCTCTATACTTTAGACCTTTATGTCCCATGTGTTATTTGCTCTCATGGAATTAGGGAGAATTGATTCACTTCTACATTTTATTTCCCAAAGTTCAGCTTTGGAGGGATACCAGTGCCAGGAAAACCTGGAACCTTTCTAAAAAGGAATTTTCATGGCTGCATAGAGAATCTTTACTATAATGGAGTTAACATTATTGATTTGGCAAAGAGACGCAAACCTCAGATCTTCATTGTGGTAAGAAATGTTAATTAGTTGCTTGTTCTTGTTTTTAATGCATCAACATGTTTATTGTGCTTTCATGAGAAGAGCATTTGTTGTGCAGTTTAGTGGTGCATTCAATAAATATTCAGACACCTATTTGTGAGCGGGGAAGAGATGACTAATGATGGACAAATTTATTCGCCATGCGTGAATTTGCGGCAAATTCCCGGGATTCGCCACCGGTGAATAAATTCATGAAACGCCAGCTAAAATTTGCCTGCCGAAAATTCGCTGGTGAAAAAAAAACGCAACACGTCGAAATCAAAAACATGCCGCAACTTGTTTCTCAAATTTTTTGCCAATTTCACAAATTTCGCAAATCACTAGAGATGACTGCCTGGGTCCTGTAGGGGTCCTGTGTGTCACTAATGTATTTCTGCAGAGATTTATTAAGGCTATCCACACGTAGCTCTAATGTGTTCTGCAATGGCCTAAGGAGAACACTCGCCTGTTACTAAGGGAAACAGTTAATTCCTCACATGATAAGATGCATGTTTTCCCAAAATGAGAGTTCAGCAAGTTAGAATTAAAGGAAATATAAACCCTTTAAATCAAACGAATGTAACACTGCTCTTGTGAGCACTTTTGCAGTTTACATATTTTTCTTTCTAGATTACAAGATATTAACCTTTTTTGAACTACTAATATAATTAATTTAAACCAATAGTGCTACCTACTGGACAGTTCTGCTGGGAGAAAAGGTCAGAATAAGATGAACATCCTTCTGATGGTGTTATTAAAGAGAATAAAAATATCATATGAGTCTTCTCTACAGAAGAACTATATCAAAACACTTTTTTCTCCCAACTGTCAGACAGCCGACAGAACCCCCCCCGGTTCAATTCACAGTAAATCTGCCCCTATGTTAGTAATAGTTTGATGGCTGCTGGGAAACAATTGGATATAAGGTACTTCCCTCTTATTTCCATATGATTAAGTCAATTGCTGTTTGTAAGAGATTTTATTATTAGTGGTGGGCGAATCTGGGGCGTTTCGCTTCGCCACATTTTTCACAAATTTGCCGAGAAATGTCAAAATCGGAAAATTCACGAAAAAATTCATGAAATTTGAACTACTTCACTATAAATTCATGAATTTAAAGCAATTTCACTATAAATTCATGAATTTTGAACTATTTCACAAAATTTGTGAAATTCAAATGTTTTCACTATAAATTCGTGAATTTCGAACATTTTCACTATAAATTCATGAATTTTGAATGTTTTCACGAAAAATTCATGAAAATCGGAAATTGATGCCGACAAATTTTCTCTGGCGAATTTTCACGCCCATTTTGCGAATTTGCCCATCACTATTTATCTCATGTCTTATCTTCATTATCTTATGTCATGTGGATATGTCAGATTCATATACTGTATAATGTGCCATCTTTCTGTCAGGCGGATGCTCAAAATCAAATTCATTGCATTGTGAGTAATTATTGTTTCTATGGCCAATTTGGTGTGAAATGGTATATGAGTATGTCAGTGGACATAATATTAAGTCAGCAAAGATATATCAAGGAAGATGATTAGAGTCATCTTTGGCTTTCTTCCGATCCTCTTACTTCCCTTCGGCAATTTACTGCTTTCCATTGCATGCACAGTTGGTGCAAATACTGGCTGGCTCCAAATGCACATGCCATAATAAATAAAATGGAACGAAAAGGTGCTATCCAGCACACAAACAATTCACAGGGGCAAAAAAAAAAAAGTAAAAACAATGTTTATTTGTAGGATCTAAACTGTTTCACATTTCATTAGCCCTATGCATTTGTGCCCTAAAGGCACTTTAGTGCAGTCATGGGCTGCACAAGCACCAATAGTGTCTACGGTCCGTTTCTGAAAAAACCAAACATGCGGAAGATGGTGCCCTGGAACTCTGCTGAGCTACTCTGCATGAAGAAGTGAGATTTACATTTTTGCACTAATGTATTATGCAGGGAGGAAGCAGGGAGGGGGGACTATGGGATAGGGTAGTGGATGGAGATTTTCTCATTGGGTGTTTAGTTCTCATTTAAGGTCTCTGATAATTATTTACTTGGAAGCAGAGAAGGTGCAATGCAGTGGTCCAGTTGGCAGGCCTTTTCTGCATAGTAACATATAATTGCTTTACTTGAACAAAAACACTTCTGCGTATCACAGAAACAATAAGGGGCTGATTTACTAAGGGTCTTTTAAAATCCTTTCCCAAATAAAAGCTACTGTATGTTAGATTATGGTGACCTGCTAGACCATTCTTCTAAGTTTTATTTTATCGAATAAAAATCCTTTAATCGAACGCTAAAATCCTTTGAATCGTTCAAATGATTTTTCTTCGACCCTGGGAATGCCAAATTCCGTGAAAAATCCTTTGACTTCGATATTCGAAGTTGAAGGATTTTAATTTGACGGTCGAATTTCGAAGTATTTTCTCCTTAAAAATTCGACCTTTAGTAATAGTCTAATAGTCTGTATGTGCTATTTACCCCCCACTTTAGGTTCACAGTGCCATGCAATGTGCAGTGATGGATTCTGAGATTAAAGGTCATTCTGCCTTATAGCTGGCTCTTGCAATTAATATAATTCTCCTTTTTAACCAAATAAGACTGGAACCTATTATTTCTGCACTCTGTAATGTGCTTTCTCACTGAACAGTGTAGAGGAAATCATGAATAATCAAACTATGTACCTATTAAATTAATTTATGTAGAAACAAAACACAAATGCAGCTCCCTCAATGTCACTCAAACTCTACAAAAATTTTAGAAAGGTCACTTGGAAGGCAAAATAATGGTGAAGGGCTGTGGTAATGTGGATACTAATAACATTTGCCCCCTCTGGATATGATTACCTTTTAAAAACTGTAATATTGTACTTTTATTCATAATTTCCTAGTGGTGAAGGTACTGTAGAATTTGTTCTTGAATAATTCAAAAAAATGCTTTCTGAAAAAACGGCCTCTACAAATTGCTGCTGTGCCTCTCGTTTCCAGGGTAGAAAAGAAATTAAATGCTTTTGAAATCTCCTGCTTCACTTGTGTTTGTTCCATTATGTAAATGAAGGAATAAAGTGGTTTGTGTTCTGCTCACTTTGAGATACTGAAGCTCTGGAGATTGCAATATAAAGGCTGAGAACATGCCGGAAAGAGAGAGCAACAGACTGATAAAGTTTCTTCTCAGCTTATTTTTCTGGTTGCTTGAATTATAAGAGAAGATATTACAGAAGATCAACAGAATACCCTTAAAGTATGAATTAGTCATTCCCGTGTCTCTTCGGAAAACGGTAACACTAAAAGAAAGAGGGACTACAGGCACTACAAGATTCTCATTTAGAGATAAAAAAAATTCTGATGATATTTTAGATTTGTGACAAGGAAAAGAAATATTACAGATCTTCTTTTCTTGACATACATTGGAGCGAGCTTCTTTTAGAATGCATGACTGGTGTGACCAGATTAACATACAGCTTGTGAGAAGAATAGTGTATTTATGAATGAATATTTTAACCAACAGAAGCATTTTGATTTTTAGAAATAAATATAATTACTAATTTCAATAAGAATTTGTATCCTAATTGGGAAAATTTACATTTCACAATATAATTTTAATAAGTTTCATTATTCAAGACATTTCCATTGCTTTTTTGAAGATCTACCTTACATTCGTACAATGTACTAAGTGCTTTCAGATAAACAGGATTCTGTATTTTCAGTGGATATTTAAATTAGATGTCTTCTGTTTTTTTTTCCAGGGGAATGTGACCTTTTCTTGCACTGAACCACATATTGTACCTGTGACCTTTACTAATGCCAGCACAAGTTATCTGCTGTTACCTGGAACCCCACAAATGGACGGCATTTCCCTGAGCTTTGAGTTTCGCACATGGAATGAAAATGGCCTTCTACTGACTACACATTTTTCTGGAGGTTCTGGAGTCCTATTGCTCCAAATGGTTTCTGGGAAATTACTACTTGAGATCCAGGAAGGAGATCATGTGCTTACATTAAGCTCAGGTAAAACAAATGTTTGAAATATTAGCAAGTGCAGATGCATCTTAAGGCATATTGTAGACTATACCAACTCTTTATGATGCAGTGTTTGCATATCTACAGTTAGGGGCAGATTTATCAAGGGTTGAATTCAAAATTCAAAGACAAATAAATTAAAATTTTGATCTGTTTTTGTGTACAACTAGGGAATAGTCCAAATGTGATTGAATTTACAAAAAAAAAGTTATCATGTACTGTCTCTTTAAAAATTAGACTTCGACCATTTGCCATCTAAAACCTACCAAATTGATGTTTTAGCCTATGGGGGACCTTCCAGAACAATTTGAATTTGAACTAAAATAGCCTATTAAAAAAAAATAGTTTTTTTTTATAAATTTATATTGGTCTTTGTTTCTTCATATTTTTAATTAATGGGGATTTTGGGTGAAATGGCTAAAACTTCAGGGCTCACACATGGTTTCTATATCTGATTACCTTAGCTTGCTGCTAATAGCTCTTTTAACCCAGGCGGTTCAAAAAAATAAATAAAAAGCACTTTTTTTTTAACCCACTCACCAAAAAAAGAAAGAAAAGAGGTAAAAGAAAAAAAAGATATGCAGCAATCCAAGGTAAATCAAAATATCAAAAGTTTCCCTAAACTGGATCAAGTGTACAAAAATATAGTTTTATCTTTCGCCAGCATCTTTATATGGGACATTTATACAGGAGGTATAGCTTTTCACCCTACAGTTTTTGTAATAAACAACAGTATTTTAAATGCTATTTTACTCATTTAAATCGCATAATAATTTAACAATCAAAATTTTTGACAATTATGAGGAAAAACCTGAAGCAGTAGCAGTAAAGATTGTTGACACATCGTATTTGATAAAATCTATTGCTACTGGTACAGAAGTAACTGATTCCTTGACAGCGATATAATGGAAAGCTTTTAACTCAAAGCAATAGATATGTCTGAGATATATCATGGGAAAATAACTTTTCAGCGGTCGGATTCTATGTTGAGGGTGACTTAACCGGCATAGGTATTTGCTGATTGTTTTCTGGAGGAAACACAATATCTGATTTGGGAAAGGAGCCAGTGGAGGATAAATCTAAAGTACTGAAGGATGAATGGTGTATGAAATGCACTTCTCTAAGAGCAAAATGAAGTTCATTAAATAGAATACTTGGAAATGTAGTTCTCCAAAAAAGGAAATAAATCTTATGAACGTTCCCTGTGTAGGACTTTGATAAAAATAGCACAACAAGCTTAACTGACCCTAGATTCATATTTACTTCTATCTGACACTCTGTCTAGGCTAAAAGTGTTTTGTGATCATTTTCTATCATTTAAAACCTCGTTATATGGAAAGGCCCTTTTGTTTAAGAACCCCAGAAGATATTATATCAAATTGTATTTTCTTTTATTGTATAGCAATAACTTTGCAGGAAATACTAAATCTTTCAGGGTATTAGGAATTTGTACACTTCAAGGTCATGGTTGCAGTGGCCTTTATATGAAATACAATAACTGAGATGAAAATAATGACTTAGAAGGTATAACTAGCTATAATAAATATGAAAACTAGAGGATTTCCAAGGCAACTATACCTGGGGCCACAAAGGGAGTCCTGCACAATGCTTGAGATATACAAGTCATGCATGTATTCTCATATATAGGCCTAATGTGACTGCTACCTTGCTGATTTGAGAATCGTTTAAAAAAAAAATTATGCATATAAGTTCAAATCTCTTGAACTGGATGCATAACTTTATTACCACTACTACCAAAATGTATTAACATGTACTAAAATAATAAGAATGCCAAATTTCAACTTCATTAGTAAAAAAAACATAGGGGCAGATTTACTAAGGGTTGAATTTCGAAGTGGAAAAATTAGACCATCACATTTTTATGGGGGGTCATTTTCGATCAAATTTTCAAAAAGATTCAAATTTTTTAATGTTTTTGAAGACCACTTTGGCCACTTTCACCAGTGAATTTTGAAAATTCGATCGAATCAAATGATTCCAATAATTCGAATAAACCTCTATTCGAATATTCAACAGTCAAATAACGTCCCCTTTAAATTTGTATTCGACTGCCTAGTACCGAAAGAGTGTAGGGGTCTGTGTGTGTGTGTATGATGGGTTTTAATTTGGAGGGGTTGAACTTGATGGACTTTGTATTTTTTCAACCCAATTTAACTATGTAACTATGAATTGGGTTTCATTAATTTTGATTGAATAAAAAAATTTGATAGAATGGATAAAATCGTTTGGATTTTCACAAAAATTATTCGAATCATTTGATTCAATCAAATTTTCAAAATTCACTGGTCGAAGTTGTCTTCAAAAACATTCGAAAATTCTAATTAGAATCTTTTTAAAATTCGATCAAACTTTGAATCCTTCATGTGAATTTGATAAATCTGCCCCTTATGGTACAGTATGCCCTGTTGGATCTTCAATAAGCAAATCTATCAAAGATAACTGGTTATTTAGGAAGATGTTTTATTTTTTCCCAGGTAGTGGTTTGAATGATGGACTTTGGCATGCAGTCACCATAAATGCAAGACGCCATCGTTTGACCATAACATTGGATAATGCAGCCTCTTCTCCAAACCATTTAGCTTTCTCAGTGCCAATGTTTTCCGGAAACAGATACTATTTCGGAGGTAAGAATATACTTGACTAAAAAATGTCAAAGGTTTCTATGGTATAATTAAACCTGAAATTGGGTGGTTCTGTTCCATGCTTTGTGTTCATTGAGACACAGTGACCTGGATTTACAATGTGATCTATTTTAAAATGCACCATAAAAACAGGTTACCAATCATATTGTCATTTATATTTTATTACCTCCTGAATCCCAAAGGCTGGAATTTGAAAATGACACTGTTATTACCATGGGACATAAAGTAATTGAAGTACCTTAGCAATATGCCACAAATATTTGTAGATGTCCTATAAGTGAACTCTGCAGAGGTCAGTAGAAATAGAGCATAGAGCAAGTGTAATAGGATTTATTAAGAATCCATATTTCAGGAAGAGACATCACAATGGAACTCTCATTATATTAACTGTTTTGTTTATCTGGAAACTTCAATCAAAAATTTTGAATTTTTTGCCTTAGGGATCAATTATATTGATAAAGACACTTTCAAAAAGAACCCCTTCTGTACTGAATTAGTTTATCAATGCTTAGGGATATTGTATGAGTGTATACTGTGAGCCAAATAATAACCCTCTCCTTTGATGCTTAGTAGGACTATCATACCAACATTGTTTTAAGCATTTCTCTTGAACATTATTAATGAACTATTGAAACAACATAGCTTCCTGTTCAATAAATGATCACATGAGTCACATGCAATGGATATAACTTGAAGAGGTTTATCTGCCATGCTTGGAACAGATTCTCCTAATTCTTTTCTGATCTCAGAGCAAAAATGTAGAAAGACTTCTGATCATTCTTTCTTTACTTCTCATCTCACAAGCATTTATCAGATGCACACACAATTTATAGCACAAATAAGCCGCTTAGTCTGTTAGGAAAATCTTTAGGAACCAGAGCAGACACATTCATTATCTTAAAGAAGTTCCCAGAATTTAATTAGTAGCCGTAAAAGTCTGGTACGATGCAGTATTGTTTCTAAAAAAACTTTTAACTAAAATGAGGAATGGTATTATCTTTCATGGCTAAACAATTTAATGTCACTATGAAATAATTACACACCATACTCCATACTCAGGGCTATAATGATGATGTCATACACTAGGGGTGTCCAAACTTGGCCCTCCAGCTGTTAAGGAACTACAAGTCCCACAATGCATTTGCCTGACTGTGGCTGTCAGACTCCTTCATTGCATTGTGGGACTTGTAGTTCCTTAACAGCTGGAGGGCCAAGTTTGGACACCCCTGCACACTGAAATTTGGTGCCATGTACTGTATTGAGTGTATTTATATTCACTGTGTTATACTGTATGGTGTGGGTGTTTCTGAGGAAAGCTCTAATGTGAACCAAAATGTAGAACAATAATTTTTTTTTTATTTTCCATAAAAGAACCTGAGACTGCAAGTCAATGGGAGCTCACTGATCTCATTGGACCACTTTTTAATCAATTCAGACTTTTGAAGGTTTAGATTTTACAAAAATCTCTGAGCGCTGTACTGGTTTAGATTTTTCTATAGGAATTGTGCAAAAACCTCAGATTAGATAATTTTCTCATATTTTTTTAGAGAATCACTCAGTGCTTTTTTCCATTCATACTTTTTATATTCTGATATTTTAATAAATTTCATGACATCATTGGTTTAGAAAATGTAAGTTTAGTCATGGTTTCAAATACCTCAAAAACCACTAAAATTCAACCTTCAATAAATAGGCCTCCATGACAAAGTTATGGTTGAGGGAAAAAGTTAACCTTCCATCCTTAAACTATTGCACACAGTACTTTAATGGTTATTGTTTGATTGATTAATGATAATAAAGTCTAACCAAATCTCTCATCAATTTTTATCTCTCTCATCAATATTTTTATTTGCCACCTAGAAGATATTACTGAGTTTATTTTATAATACCAAATAATGCTGGCCACCATTCCTCTGCACTTCTACTATACAATACATCTCTACCATAATATATTTTCATACACTAACACCTTCATTAGTTCTCATGCTGCAGCTATGGCCAGCCCTAAAACATTCATTTCTATACCAAATTATATTAATTCAACCACTTTCTTCATCTAGGTATTTTATGGTGTTTATTTTGACTTTTTCCAAGAATCAATAACATCTTGCATCTTAATCCATAAAAAGTTTATATTTGAGGTGGGGGCACAAAACATTATTTCTCAACAATTCAATAAACACATTTTGAATAAATCTGTACAAGAAATACATTTTCAAGTTAAATGATAAAAATAACTTGGCAGTTCACTCTACCATGATACACTAGCCGTTTCTGTGAAAACTTTATCAGTGCTGCCCATGTGGTTCACAATGTGTTGTACTCCACAGTACAACATACTAGTATATACTGTATTTACTTTTAAATGGGTGACTTGTAAATACTACCTGCTTATTTGTTTCTATGGATTGCTTTCTTGAGAATCTGTGCACCACGAACTTTTGTGCAATTTAACTTAAAATTCCAGATTCCAACACCACCACCATACAGTATATCAAAATGAGGGAGGAGATGGTTTCTTCTTAAGTAGTGTTTAGGCATATTTTCTTCATAATATTTTCAAAGAAAAGCCACAATTCTAATTTTCTTGTTTATATAAAAAGACTGTTTTGTAGTTTGTAAAAGTTTACAGTAACTCTTTACCCTACTGGTAAAATAACAAAAACTGCATGGTGGGCCTAGCTTCGTGATCCATGATTTCTGCAGCAGAGGATTTTGGGTAATAAAGGGCAATACATCTCTGCTGTATTAATTTGGGGGGCAGAGGTTCTGCATCACTTGTCTGTTACTAATTTAATGAATTCTCGAATGAGAAACACATGATTCATTAATGTGTTTGCTATAGCATGTGATGAACAGCTTTGACCTGCTTTCTAAAAATATTTATTGCAGAGTGTGTGTATATCTTGAGGACACACCCCATTTAAATATGAAATTAGACCTGTACATTAAATATCAAAAGATGTTCAAGGACTATGAGTGTCCCTCAGTGTCAGACTGGGATGCTAGAGGCCCACCAGAAAACCTTAGACCAGGGGCCCAACTTTCCAAACTATTATTCCTTCTCTCCTCACTTAACCTTTTTATTCTTTTAGATCTACTTACTATACTTTATTCTTCCATTATTAAGCCTCTTTTTCCACATAAAGAAATAGGGAATAAACATGAAATAGACCAAATTGTTAGAAGCAAGAAGGCCCACTGACACCTGGGCCCACCAGGAGTTTTCCTGGTATCCCTGTGGGCCAGTCCAACACTGGTGTCCCTATAAAATAAAGAGTTGCTTAGATATTATTCTGTCAGAAATATAGACCATAAAATTGGACAGGTTTAAATGTAGCATCTTAAAGTGCCACCCACTTTATCCACTGTGTTATGTTGCAATATGGTACAGTATTATCAAATTGTTTGCCAAAATATTAGCAAATAGATTAAACAAAGTATTACCCTCTCTAATTCATCCTGATCAAGTTGGATTTGTACCAGGTCGTCAAGCAGCAGACAGCATCCGCAAAGCAATAAACTTAATTCAATTAGCGACAAAAACAACCTCATTCTCCCTCCTAATCTCCCTAGATGCACAAAAAGCATTCGATAGATTATATTGGAGATATATGTTTGCTGTCCTAGAAAAGGTAAATATCCCTAAACCATTCCTTCAGGGAATTAAACAGCTCTGTGAAACACCCTCAGCACGAGTATGCACCATGGGCCTCCAATCAGACCCTATTGAAATTAAAGGGGAACATGACAAGGGTGCCCCATGTCCCCATTACTATTCGCTTTATTGCTAGAGCCTTTAGCCGACGCTATCAGACAAAATCCTAATATTAAAGGCTTCCAATTAGGTGATAAGGAATACAAATTCAACCTATTCGCAGATGATATCTTACTAACATTAACATCACTCCAATCAACACTACCGAACCTCCTACAAGTATTAGAAGGTTTCCAAAATATATCGGGCTACAAGATTAACCCAACAAAATCACACGCTCTTCCCCTGAAAATGCCCGACTATGAGGGAGAGCTGGAGTGGCTTCCGTGGACCCAATATCTGGAAACCACGAAACAAAGAGGCCCAACATAAAGAAAGTATTTCTTTTAAAAGGGTAATATGGAGGTGGTATAAAAACCCCTATCATAATCACCACCACCTACAATCCTACCCCCCCAAACCCTCCCTACTTTTCCTCTAGTTTGACCAAAGAGTTAATTTTTAGAGCAACAAGCTGCCAATGGGTACAATATCTAATTCTAAATGTGTAAAGCCAAAATATTATGTAAAGATGGAGAAAAAAGAGAAAAAATTACTTGTACCATGATGTTAATAGTAACAGTTGTTTAATATATTGCTTTTCTTTTTTGAAAATCAATAAAACACTCAAATAAAAAAATGGTACAGTATTATCTTGTCCGCTTATTAGGACTTTATTAATTCTATAAAATTATGATAGGTAGCACATTTATTCTATATATGGCAAATATGTAAAGGTGCACTGTGTCAGAAAGTACCCTAAAAAATAAGAATAAAAACACTCTATGGTGTAGTTTGTTTTTTACTGGAGAGAGTGAGTCTTATATTGAACTACTCACATGTAGGTTTCTTTAAAGAATGCCCGTCAATGGTAAATGTGAAGAGTAGTTAGTCACCTAAATTTGTCTGCAGCAAAGAAAAAAACCACATATAGGGCAGTATCGTCGGAACTAAGGTGCAAAAGCCCTGCGGGCTAAAGATTGAACTTACCGGACTGAAACAATGTACGTGCGGCACAAGAGAGTTGTATCAATCGTCTGCGCTGATTGTTTCCTTGCCGGTAGCATAAGCAGCGTTGTTATAGCGGCTTCCCGGGGTTAGTTGGTAGCGTGTGTGAATGCCGGGATAGTTCCTTATCGGCTTCTAGTGATGCTCCCCGCGTGTGTTTGTTAGCCAGGAGTCTCTGCAGAGGTGATCAGATAAAAACGGCTGCGGTTTCCTTTCTCTGCGTGTCCTAAATTTGCTTCAGATCTAGCAGTCCGATTCAATTTAGCTTATGTATTCAGGATAAACGATCTTTCCAACACATGTATGATTCAAATCTTCTTAGTTTATTAATACAAAACAAGGCCCAACGCGTTTCGTAGTTCACTACTTCCTATGGGGCACCTCTGCAGAGACTCCTGGCTAACAAACACATGCGGGGAGCATCACTAGAAGCCGATAAGGAACTATCCTGGCATTCACACACGCTACCAACTAACCCCGGGAAGCCGCGACACGAAGGAGCTGCAATTGACTCCGCTATAACAACGCTGCTTATACTACCGGCAAGGAAACAATCAGCGCAGACGATCGATACAACTCTCTTGTGCCGCATGTACATTGCTTCAGTCCGGTAAGTGCAATCTTTAGCCCGCAGGGCTTTTGCACCTTAGTTCCGACGATACTGCCCTATATGTGTTTTTTTTCTTTGCTGCAGACGATTTTAGGTGACTAACTACTCTTCACATTTACCATTGACGGGCATTCTTTAAAGAAACCTACATGCGAGTAGTTCAATATAAGACTCATTCTCTCCAGTAAAAAACAAACTACACCATAGAGTGTTTTTATTCTTATTTTTTAGGGTACTTTCCGACACAGCGCACCTTTACATATTTGCCATATATTTTATAAAGCTTAGTGAACAGGTGGTTCAGGATCTACCGGGTGCTGTTTTTTTATTGAAGCTGCCCATAGTTCAACTTCTATTGGAACATTTATTCTATATATTTTGCCAAGGTGTAGAAGACCACAATAAATATTATTACTACTCCATTGGGCAGATTTACTAATTTCGTGTGAATGATTCAAAATTCAATAAAAATTTTGAAAAAGATTTGAATTCTAATTTTCGAATAGTTTTTGTGGCCACTTAAACCATCTAATTTTGAAAATTCAATAGAATGATTTGAATAATTTGAATAAAATTCTATTCGAATATTCGACAGTCGAATTACTTACCCTTTAAAGTTTTATTCAACTGCCTAGTTTGCCAGATTAAACCTACCGAATTGTTATACTTCCCTATGGGAAGCATTTTGCTAAGTTTTTTTGATCGAAAAAAAAATTGGATCGATCGAATTGAGTTAAAACCCTTCAAATTGGATATTCGAAATTGAAGGGTTAGAATTTGACCACAATTTGATCGAATTTGAGGGTTAATTCACCCTTGAATTCGACCAAAAGTAAATCTGCCCCTATGTAGTAGGAAATAAATTACTATTCTGCATCTCACAAAGTAACATGCTAACAGACTGACTGGATGTGGATTAGTGGATCCACTTCATCTTCACCATTTCCACCCTTACCACTTATACATGAGATTTTGTGGTTTAAGTTGAAGCAGCCAAACAAAGTGGGAGATCACAAGGTAGGCCAATATATGCCACTTACTTATTAAACAGATCTCTAACACTTCTATTTAATTTTTCCCTCTCTAGTGGAGCCTTAAGGTGGCCATACATGGAGAAATCCGCTCGTTTGGCTATGTTGCCAAATGATCTCTTCCCGATATGCCCACCTTGAGGTGGGCAATATCAGACTGACGAGAACCTGGGCCATCACAATGGAGGAGATACGGAGAAGTGATGGTGAATTAGCGGCGTTTCGCCCATCACTAATATGGAATGGTCGGATTAGAGATCCGCCTCAATGAACAGATGCGACCGTGAAATGACTGGAGCCCCATCTGATCAACATCTGTCCGACTTTCGGCAAGATATCTATCAGGAAAACCCACCGGAGGGCCCCATTCACGGGCCAATAAGCTGCCAACTCAGTCTGTTGGCAGTTTTATCAGCCCATGTATGGCCACCTTTAGTCTTCCACTAACCATATCCCAAAAAGTGATGGGTGAATTTATTCGCCAGGGGGCGAATAAATTTGCGAAACGCCAGCGAAAATTCACCCAAAGTCGCGCGTTGTTTTCGACGCAACGTGTCAAAAGCTTGCCGCGACTCGTTTCGCTAATTTTTTCACCAATTCGGCGAAGCGAAACTGGGTAGATTTGCCCATCACTAATGCTAAACAATCTCACATTTTTTTTATCTCTTTATATGAATAATTTATAATTGGATAGCATTATATTTTATTATGGTTTGCTTGACTCCTTACAATCTGTTTTCTAACATAATCTTCGAAATGCATTAAGCCCAAAATACTAATAATTCTTAACTTTTCTGCAGCTTTTGGACATGGACTGCTATCTTCTCCTTCACAAATTTCAATCTCTCGGCATCTATGGCATTATCTTGCCCTGTTTTTTTCACAACCTTTAGAGTTAGAGTATTCCCTACAATGAATTATCACCTTCCCACATGGCTCTGTCCGAGACCCTATATTATTTTTTTCTGCAAACTTCTTCCATTAGTCGAATAATCAGTTCTTAGGGTTGTTAATACAACTTCTTTCTTAAGTCAATAATTAAATAAGGAAAACTTATAGAATATCTTTAAAATTTGATTGTTCCCAAACATTAACACTGTTTTTAATTGACTTTGTTAATGAACTATTACCTTGTTAATTAATTGTTTTGCATTCATTTGTGGTATTATATAAATAATTGCAAATCACAGTATGCCAATAAATTTAAATAGTTACATAGCTGATAAGGTTTGGGGAAAAAAGATTACTTAACTTATTTTTTTCCCCTTTTGCCCAACATACTTCTGATCACAAAGAAAGAGAAATATCCTAATCCAAAGTCAATTCCAATTTGCTGGTACAATGTTTTGTGTTTTTACAAGGAACCCCAAAGCTGCCCAAACATCCAGAAGGCCAGGAGGTTTGTGGCACTCTGGAGTCCCCTGGTAAGCACAGAGTTGTCTTGTCTCTAGGTCAAATATTCGTACTAATAAAATTGAATTGGAGTTACACCTGTATTGCATGTATAGCATGCAGTACCAGGGTTTTCCCAGCCAACCAGTTCAGGTCTATGACGCTATTAAAACTTAACATTTAATTATATAAATATAAAAAATCCAACAATAGGCACATTTGACACACAAACAAATACTCCACTATTCCTATGTACTGGATGTAGTGTGGGATAATGTCCATAAAAACATATAATAAAAACTTATAGGCAAAGGTTGGAAAGGTGGGGGTACACTTAGCTAATGCTGTGTAGAACAAAGTCTGCAGCCGCTTCCGCAGAACGCCCATCTGTCTGTGCTTGAAGCGAGTAAGAGTTTATCTCCCACCATCCGGAAAGGTTGGCTGTATAGTGTGAAGTGATCCATGCCATTTTTTGCCATTTCGCGAATTTCTCAGGAAATTCGCAAATAATTCTGCGAAGCGAAATGCCCCAGATTTGCCCATCACTAGTGTCAAATAATCATACCCAACTATTCTCCAAATCTGCACCACCCCTCTGGTATTTTCCATCCAATTTTCATCAGATATTCTTCCAAATGTCAGCCATCAAAGGATTCTTATTGGGATGATACAATACATAATGCAATTCTTAAGTCCAAATCTTCTGTCACTTGCCCCTCTCACCATTCCCAGCTCTTTACTGAATGTAGCATTCTTCATACTAATATCTATTATTTTGTACTTGATTTAATAGGTCTTGTCATTGTCAGTTTTCAAAATGAAGTCTAAATCTAGAAACTAGGGTATTTCAGTGTATGCAGCATTACTATGTCCATGTTTGATCACTTGCAATGTGGCATTTCATACAGTACAATGAGGTTAATTTGGGTTTTTCTTATTAGTTATTACAATGTAAACATTAAACATCTTTATTGTACCTCCCTCTTGTGGAATAAATCAAAGTAAAATTCTGTCTCTATTTTGTTTTAATTTTGTTCCAGATAAACTATTATTTGAGAAAAAATAAGTTAATAAAAAAATTACACAAGCATGCAGGGTTATAATACTTGTTATTGCAACTTTAATTTATGATGCCAATTCTGTCTCATCTATAAAACTTTACCTGCAACAATGCAAATAAATTGAATTGATAAATTGAATTTGGTTCTTGTCTTCACTTCCACTGGGAAAATCATAAAATTGTACATCAGAATACCTATAATGTGGTGCCATATATTTTTTTTACAATTTCCAGTAGGAAATATTTAAGCATGTATGGATCATTATTTTCCTGTTGCTTTTACCACTTTGGCTCATTTATAGCTTATTCTCTTCAACCCTCCTCTTACATTATAATTCTATAACAAGAAACAAAAATTTTATGTTGTGGCCAAGAAACCCAATGTCATCATTGGGGTAATGACCAGAACTAGATCATAATAAAATATCTTAAAAGTTTGCTCATTGCCTATAGAAAGACATACAGAACCATAAAAAAATATTGCCCAAAAGTTTGAAATAAGCCCGGACTGCTACCTAAAATATTTATCAAATAGGATCTGTGCTCTGTGACAGAATGCTCTGTTATAAAGATAGCAAAAACAAAGCAGGGCAGGATTGCTGTTTACAATGAGGATCAGAATCTGTGCCACCGTGACAGAATGTTCAGTTATAAAGATAGCGAGAATATTAGCCATAAAGCAGAGTTTACAATTGATATCAGATAGGAATTTTTATTGGTAAAAACAGATTATCAAATCTTTCAAATTAAACAAAATAATACGTAACAATATTCAACCTATTTACAAATATGAACCAGTTTTTCTTAGTCCATGGGATAAACATTTTTCATACAGTACATGCCCTCCATTCTCCTAACATACCAAAGAACAAGTCTTTGCAATTTCTAAGGAATTAAAGCAACCTGCTTGCAGTAGTACTGAAGGGATAGCACCAATGCACGATATTAAGATGTTATTGTAGCAGTTGGTAAAAACTTTACATTAATTAACATTAAGGGTCAAATTGAAAATTCGGAAAAAAAATCAAATTTTGAAGTAATTGTTGGCTACTTTGACAAATAACCCAAAATGCGATTTGAAGCGAAAATATTCGAATTTCGAAGTACTGTCTCTTTAAAAAAAAATCAAATTCGACACTGTGCCACCTTAAAGGCTATTTTAGCCTATGGGGGACCTCCTGGAACCTATAAGGAGTGTTTTTTAAAGTTTTTGAAATTCGAAGGATTTTTTTCCAAAATCGTTCGAATCAAACGATGCATTCGAACAGAACAGATAACAAAACTTACAGACAGATTAAGAGACCTAGGGGGAAATTCACTAAAGCGCAAAGCGTCTAATGCTAGCGCTAATTCTCCAGCGTGATGTCAATTCCTTTGCAAATTCACTAACACCGACTCTGGCAAATTTTCGCTAGCGAAGTAGATAGACTTGCGCAACTTTGCACCCTTACGACAGGCAAAGTTGCGCACTGACAAAGGATCGTAATTACGCAAATTTACTAAGATGACCATTTTACTGAACGTTACCACTTACGCTAGATGTTACCCAAAAAAACGCTGGCGTGTTTTACCTTTTTAGGGTGATAGTCTGAAAAAGAGCGAAATTTTTTGGGGGGGTTACCCTCCTTCCCCCCTACATTTCCTAACATTCCTAACATTGGCAACTATACAGGGGGCACGTGTTTAGGGCAATAGGAAACTTTATTTTTTTTATTAAAGGTTTCCTGGGCTTGTGTAGTGCAATGTAGTGGCAGTAACATATACTTCTATTATAGTTTGAAATTCTCGCCATATGCAAATTAGGCATCGCTAGCGTAAATGCGCTTTGCCTTTACTTGCGCAACTACGCTACCGTTCGACGAGCTTAGCGTAACTTCGCACTTTAGTGAATTTTGCGTAGCACTGGGCGAAAATTCGCCTGGCAAAGAGTGGCGAATGTTAGCAAAGGCAACGCCAGCGATTTTTCGCCGCTTAGGGAATTTTCCCCCTAGAATTTAGCCATAACTAACTGAATTGGAAAAATGCAGGGGTGAATTAAATCTACTACTAGTGCACAGAGCTGAACAATCACTGAAAAAATCACAAAGGAAATTTTATGATAAAGGCAGTAAACCAGACTCAATGCTAACCCGAGCTCTTAATGATAAAAGGAAATTGACACTGAAAAGAGGAATTAAGTCAAGCAAAGGAGAGATAATCAATAATCCCCAATCCATAGTAAGCATTTTTTAAGAGTTCATGGCTAAAATATACAACGGTACAACTACAGCCCCAACATTAACAGAAACAAATATACAAAACTACTTACAAGACACAGATACCTTACAACTCCAGGAAGATCAATGAGAAAACTTAGAATCAGAGATCACTGAATCAGAAGTAGAAGTAGCTATATCCCAACATAAACCATATAAAGCTCCAGGACCAGATGGCTTTACATTACAATATTATAGGAAATTTCAACCAATACTCCAATACTCCACCAATTCTAACTAAACTATTTAATAAGCTGCTCACCTCAAATATAGAAATAAAAGAAATGTCTAGAGCTAATATAATTGCAAACCCAAAACCAAACCGAGATCCTAATTTATGTCAAAACTAAAGACCAATATCTCTAATTAATCTGGATCTGAAAATATACATGAAAATATTAGCAAACAGACTCAACAAGCATCTACATACAATAATTCACCCAGACCAAACAGGATTGATAGAAAGTAGGGAAGCAACAGACAACATCAGACAAATCTTACAAATAGTCCATGAGGTAAAACACAATAAAATTAAATCTATGGTTTTGTCGCTGGATGCGGAAAAAGCATTTGACCATATAGACTGGAGATATATACAAAACACATTAATCCAAATGGGATGTGGCTCTAAATTTGTTTCAGTAGTAATGAAACTTTATAATACACAGCATGAATATTGATGGGGGGATATCAATCGGAACCAGACAGGTATGTGCTCCTTAATATTTGCAGTGTGCATAGAACCTCTTGCACACAGGATCCGCCACAGCCCAGATATATCAGGGGTTACAAAAGGATCCTATACGTATAAGATGGCACTTTTTGCTGATGATAGAATATTTTCAGTCATCAGACCTCAGACTGCTCTACCCAACCTATATAAAGAAATCCAAAAATTCATTAAGGTATGAGGCTTCAAAATTAATAATACTAAATCGGAAGCCCTTAACCTTACGCTGGATAAACACACCCAGAAACTTCTTGAACTAAACTTCAAATTTCAATAGGCCAAAAAGAGACTTAAATATTTAGGGGTAATGATTAGTGATGGGCGAATTTGCGGGCGCAGGAAAAATTAGCCGCCAGAAATTCGCCGCCAAAAACGAGGCGCGCGTCGCGACGCGCACCGAAAACGACGCGATGCGTCGGAAACGACGCGACGCGCGTCAAAAACGACACGCGACTCGTTTCGCGAATTGCCGAAAAATTCGCGAATTTCTCTGGAAATTCGCGAATTTTTCGGCGAAGCAAAACGCGCCTGTTTCGCCCATCACTAGTAATGATCCTTCCAATAACAAATGAAATATTGGATATTAACTATACTCCTCCGCCTCATTAAGTTAACATATACAACGATGGTATAAGTTGCCAACATCATGGTTTTGTAGAATATGTTCTATTAAGATGAACCTGCTTCCCAAACTTTTATATTTATATAGAGCTCTGCCTGTGCCTCCACCCAAAAAAGATCATGAGAAATTACAGCAACAAATGTTGGATTTCACATGGCAAAATAAAAGACATAGAAAAATAAAAATATCTGCTATGAGCCAATCATAAGAGGGGGACTGGCCTCCCACACCTTGAAAACTACAGAAAAGCTGCTATACTAGCTCAAATACCGGCACTAGAATACCAGCAAAGACAGATGGGTGGAACTCGAAAATTAACTAAATGCCCATCATAAGGCCGCAGACTGTATCCAGATTGTTACTCTAAGAAGACCGGTGCTGTGCTTAAAGTTTTCTTCATATGCAAATGGTGGTGGCGATTATTCTTGAATTTGAGGGAAAGTGGAGCTGAATCAAACAAGTTTGCTAGAACACAAACATAGACCCAGGAAAATTATGAGCAGCATGTTCATTAAATACTCAGTGAAGGAATGGGACAAATTAAAATCTTCTTTGTACCCCACAAACCTCCTTCTCAACTTACACCACTGTTTCATAATCCTGCTTTTCCTTCAGGGATGAACTCTACATCATTTGGGTGGTGGACAACTATTGGAATAACCAAAGTTATTAAAATCAGCATCCTATACTCTGAACTTCTTGAAGCAACAAAACCTGAGGGGAAAAACTAAAACCATACTCAAATGGGAAGAGAGGCTAGGCAACTCATTAGAGCAAGAAGAATTGGAAAAAATACATAGAACTATGGCAAAAGCCTCTATTAACACTCGCAAAAAAGAAAACGCATATAAAGCATACTACGACTGGTATTACATCCTATACTTCTTGAAGCAACAAAACCTGAGGGGAAAAACTGAAACCATACTCAAATGGGAACAGAGGCTAGGCAACTCATTAGAGCAAGAAGAATTGGAAAAAATACATAGAACTATGGCAAAAGCCTCTATTAACACTCGCAAAAAAGAAAACGCATATAAAGCATACTACGACTGGTATTACACACCCAAAAAGCTACAAAAATGGTTCCATACATCAGATATCTGCCCGAGAGGATGTGGAGAGACAGCAGATGAGATGCATATGTGGTGGAAATGTCCTATGATTAACCAACTATGGAAAGAGGTATTCAGAACAATAAATTAAACTTGGCAACGTCATTACCACTAGACCCATGGCTAGCTCTCTATGTTATGCTTATGTTTTGCTATGTAAACCAGATAAGATTTCAACCAATGAACACAAGCTCCACACAATGCTTGATAGCTAAAAGATGGAAAGGTCCCCCCACAATGATGCAGGAAATACGAAACAAAATGTGGTGGACTATTGAAATGGAGAAACTTTCTGCATTATTGAATAATAGACTAAAAACATATGAAGAGATATGGAATATATAGTTATACAGAGAAGGATTTCTACATAAATTGTAAAAATAAAAAAGTTTAAATAATGCTTAACCACCAACCCCCCCTTAAACCCCACCCTTCCCAGTTATTCTATTCCCTCCCCTATACAGTTCTTGATAAGGATAAAATTAGCAATTGCATAATACTGCACAAACACTGAGATTGTATATCAGTAATGTTCTTTATTAAGAAGCAAAGGAAATACATACTGTTAAATGTATATGCAATTTCAATAAAAAAAATCCTCCTGGCCAAGAGATCTCCTACAGCGGGATTGCCACAGATGGTGTCTCATCACTGATGATGATGTACGTCATTCCTCCATCAAGTGCGTGTTGAATAGACAAAATTCAATAGGTATAAGAAAGTTGCTCAATTTAGGGCACTTTTAGAACCTCTGTCAACTGAAACCGCACAGAGCAACCAGCTAAAAAATGTTCCTGGGTTTCATCAGTTGAACAGACCAATAGGCACTGACTGTCAGAAATGTTTAAGTAGCTCACGTTTCCCCCCCAACAAAAACCCTGAAGAGCAAGCCTGCTAAGATCAAAGTATTTGGGGCCCCCTTCTGTTTTTGAGGCTCTGAGAAAGAATGTCCCACACGCAGTCGCTCAAGGCTAAGGATACAGCGAAATAGGTTCCCAGGATTGATGGATTTGCCCTTTTCAGACAAACCCAGAACAAACCCCAAGGTCCCTGCTCAGCTCATACTTCTGCCTATAGCAGCCACCTTTGGCTTTGGGAGGAGAAAGTTCTGGGCAGGCAAGGGAACTGTAACATACAGTATACAGGAGGAATGGGGAACAGAGTGTGAAGTTGTGGAACAGGCTGTGACAGTACCAACTAGACAGTGCAGTACAGAATCAGGAGCCAGGAGAGAACCAGGCCAAAACAGTATCAGTCAGACAGTACAGTACAGAATCAGGAGCCAGGAGTGTAGTAATGATAAACATGCCCGGGTCAAATCCAATTGGTAACACTGTACAAAGTCAGGATCCAGAAGAGTGGTCAAACAGGCAGGAGTCTGTCCAGGCAGCGATGCAGCAAGGTCAAAATCAGACAAAAGTCATGAACAGAAAATCAGATGAGAATCACACCCAGGAAATAGACTTACATTGGGCAATGAGTCAGTGCAGAGTTGGGGGTTTTATAGCCACACTAATAATTTGATAACTAATAACTAATTTAAACAGATCAGGTGATACAAGCCATGCTACTTGCATTTACAAGGCATAGTTATAGGAGTGAACCAGGGCCTTAACTGTCTGCTCACACAGAGCAGTGATAATTCAGAAAGTACAGGAACACCAGGTCCCCGGTTAGATCCAAGCATAGAGACCTTCAGGCAGCGGATACACATAGGTAACAAACAAAAAGATAAGGACCAGGTACAGTACTGTAAGTCTTCATGAGCTTCACCCTTTCTCTGAAGGATTGCATCCATACCTTCCATTGCTGTACTATCAAAGGCTATTGTGATACTAAACTCTACAGTTAGTATAGATATAGGGATGGATAATGTATGGGAAAGTATGGTGGGGTGTGTGTATGGATGCTGGGTTTTCATTTGTTGGTGTTGAACTTGATGGACTTTGTCTTTTTTCAACCCTATTTAACTATGTAACTAAGTATGTTGACTAGAGACCCAGAGGCCTCTTAGTAACTTCTGATTGTCTTGGACAGCACCCTCACGTCATCCACATAGGCTACCGACCTGATGACCTGGCTATGGGGAACAGAAAGACCCTGTTTAACTTACAGTCCCTTTGCACAAAGCCAAGAGCCATTTAATGAATATTCCATGCTTTGTCATGATACTCATGATCCACTCTTAGCCTTAGGCTGATCCTGAGAAATAATGTAGCATCCAATGTTTTGGAATTTGCATAATTCTAAGGCTTTCCTCATAGTAAGGAAAGTAAGTTCACTGCGCAGAACTGGATAGGAGATAATAAAGTGCCTGAAAATGAAATCAGTCCAGTCCAGTATCTGTGCAGAAGCTTCCTATCAGTGTTGAGTTGTGTAGTTGGCCTCCAATTCTCAATCTGTGTTAGAACCTTTCCTTTTGACAACAAGATCAAGGAGGATTCTCTCATAGAGGGGGGCAAGATACCCCCTTCCAGGCAGTCTCTAAAGACCTCTACAAGAATAAGAGCCAGCTGATCTTTATTCTTCTTATAAAATATAGCTGTTAAGCCATTCAATACTAGAGTCTTCTTTTTAGCAAGGCAGTCAATAGCAGCTTTGACCTTATCCTCCCTGATCTAAGCTGTCAAAGGCTCAAAGTCCCAAATGGTTACATCAGGCCCTAGGGTTGTCACTAGGAAGCATGACGTCCTCCCCTTATCCAAAGCCTTGGCCCTGAACAAAGAAGAGTAAAAGGCTTTCACAATCCTAAGGATGCCCTCCCTTGATGATTGTAACTCACCCAGTGTTAGACCGGAGGGTCCAGGGTATTTTCACAACTGTCATGAAAACTGCTGCCTTTAGCGTAGCTTTTGAGTATGGTAGTTTGGAGTAGAAAGACATAATTACCTATTTTTGATTCATCAGTAATGATGGGCGAATGAGAGGCAAATTTGCGGCAAATTCCCGCGGTTCGCCGCTGGCGAATAAATTTGCGAAACACCAGCAAAAATTCAACTGGTGAAAACTCACAGAAAAAACGGGTCGTGCGTCGTTTTTGACGATGTGACGCGCGTTGAATACTACGTGACATGTCGAAGTTGACGCGCGTCTAAAATGACGCGTGACTCGTTTCGCAAATTTTTTCGCCAATTCGAGAATTTCGCTGGGAATTCACAAATTTTTCGGCGAAACGGGGTAGATTCACCCATCACTATTCATCAGAATGTGGCTCTTGGGGGTCTTTGTGCTGTTAGGAGGGTCTTATGGCAGACAATGCTCAGTCACAGTTCTTTGTTCACAGAAGGTGAGTCTGCAGTGGAGAAAAGTCATATGCACTATTTTTATTTGGGATCCGTGCATTCCAGCTGCTTTGGTATATCTATGCATACTGGGCATCAAACTGTTCCATAGACCCTTGGTGTCAATATTTAGGGTGTTTTACAATTGTATGTAAGAAACTGGGTGAGATAAATGCGCCAATTGCAATATTTTTGGTCGATTTTCAGAAATGTAAAAACAGCTGCCTTTATTGCCAAATTTAGGAAAGATTTGCAGCTGGGTGCTTTGTAATAGAAAGATGAGCAAACCCAATTTAGATTCTGAAAATGTATGGTTTTTTGGAGTGAACTTACGTTTTTCTGACTTTGCCCCCCCAAACCTATGTAAATGTGTTAAATTTGCAGTACCTGAAATGAGAGGCCTTCCTTTTGGGACCCCTATATGCCACGTTCTTGGGTACACCTATACATATGGGACATCAAACTGTTCAGAGGACCCTAGGCTTTCATATTTGTGGGGATTTCTCTTTATACCTAAACATATGTGGGAAATACGGTGCTGCAGGGATGGTTTGTGGCTTGGTAATCCAATTTGGATTCCCATGCATGTGTACTTTCTGAAAATATATTGTTTTTTGCTGTTAACTTACTTTTTTCAAAATTTGCCCCCCCCCAAACTATGTAAATGTGTTGTTTTTGCAGTACCTGAAATGACAGACCATTTTAGGGCTCCTATATGCCACGTGCTTAGGTACACCTACATATTTGGCATCAAACTGTTTAGCGAACCCCAGGCTTTCATATTTGGGGTATTTATCTTGATACTCAATAGTATGTGGGACAAACAATGCGGCAGGGTGAAAGTTTTGTGGTGATTTTTGGAAATGTCTCCAAAATGGTCAGATTTAGGAAAGTTTTGCAGCTTGGTGCTTTGGAGTAGAAAGACATGCATCTGCAATTTTGATTCAAGGGACTGTGCACATTTCAAATATATATGGTTTTCTGGGGTGAATGTACCTTTTTCTACCTTTCCTGCCCCCCAAAATGATGTAAATGTGTTTACTTTGCAGTACCTGAAATGACAGAGCAAATGGGGAGTCTTCATTTTGGGGCCCCTATATTCTACGTGCTTGGGTACACCTATACATATTGCCCACCAAACTGTTCAGAGGACCCTAGGCTTTCAAATGTGGGGGGATTTGTCTTGATAACTAAAAGTATGTGGGAAATACGATGCTGCAGGTTGGAAATTTTGAGGTGATTTTTGGAAATGTAACCAAAATCACCAAATTTAGGAATGGTTTATGGCTTGGTACTTTGGAGTACAAAGACTTACATACCAAATTTGAATTCATGGGAATGTGTACTTTCTGAAAATATATGGTTTTCTGGGATGAACATACTTTTTTCTAACTTTGCCCCCCCCCCAAAACTATGTAAATGTGTTTATTTTGCAGTACCTGAAATGACAGACCATATGGTGGCCTTCCTTTTGGGGCCCCTATATGCCACATGTGTGGATACACCTATACATATGGGATATCAAACTGTTTAGAGGACCCTAGGCTTTCATATTTGGTGTGATTTCTCTTGATACCTAAAAGTATGTGGGAAATATGATGCTGCAGGGTGGAAATTGTGAGGTGATTTTTGGAAATGTAACCAAAATCACCATATTTAGGAATGGTTTGTGGCTTGGTACTTTGGAGAACAAAGATTTGTATACCAAATTTGAATTTGTGGGAATGTGTACTTTCTGAAAATATATGATTTTCTGGGGTAAACTTACTTTTTTCTAACTTTGCCCCCCCCCCCCAAAATAAACTATGTAAATGTGTTTATTTTGCAGTACCTAAAATGACAAACCATTTGTGGTGTCTTCCTTTTGGGGCCCCTATATGCCGCGTGCTTGGGTACACCTATACATATTGGAAATCAAATTGTTTAGAGGACACAAGGCTTTCATATTTGGGGTCATTTCTCTTGATACCTAAAAGTATGTGGGGAATACCAAATGCCAAATTTAGGAAGGGTTTGCGACTTGGTGCTTTGGAGTAGAAAAACATGCATACCCAATTTGTATCTGTGGGAATGTGTACTTTCCAAAATTATATGGTTTTCTTGGGTGAACTTGCTTTTTTCTAGCTTTGCCCCCTCCCAAAATTATGTAAATGTGTTTATTTTGCAGTACCTGAAAAGACAGAACATATGTAGGTCTTCTTTTTGGGGCTCCTATATGCCACGTGCTTGGGTACATCTATACATATTGGATATCAAACTGTTCAGAGGACTCCAATCTTTCATGTTTGGGGTGATTTGTTTTGATACCTAAAAGTATGTGGGAAATATGATGCTGTAGGTTGGACGTTTTGAGGTGATTTTAGAAAATGTCACCAAATTGCCAAATTTAGGAAGGCGGCTTGGTGCTTTGGAGTATAAAGACATGCATACCCAATTTGGATTTGTGGGAATGTGTACTTTCCGAAAATATATTGTTTTCTTGTGTGAACTTACTTTTTTTAACTTTGCCCCCACCCAAAATTATGTAAATGTATTTATTTATAAAGTATGTGGGAAATATGATGCTGCACGTTTTAAGGAGATTTTAGAAAATTTCACCATAATTGCCAAATTTAGGAAGTATTTGTGGCTTGGTGCTTTGGAGTATAAAGACATGCATACTTCTTTTGGATTCGGGGTAATGTGTACTTTCCGAAAATGTAGGGTTTTCTAGGGTGAACTTACTTTTTTCTAACTTTGCCCCCTCCCAAAACTATGTAAATGTGTTTATTTTGCAGTACCTGAAATGACAGAACAAATGTGGGTCTTCTTTTTGGGGCTCCTATATGCCACGTGCTTGGGTACACCTATATATATATTGGACATCAAACTGTTCAGAGGACCCCAGGCTTTTATATTTGGGAGTGATGCTGCACGTTGGAAGTTTTGAGGCGATTTTAGAAAATTTAACCATAATTGCCAAATTTAGGAAGGGTTTGTGGCTTGGTGCTTTGGAGTAGAAAGACATGCATACTTAATTTGGATTCGGGGAATGTGCACTTTCCGAAAATGTATGGTTTTCTAGGGTGAACATAATTTTATATAACTTTGCCCCTCCCAAACTAAGTAAATGTGTTGATTTTGCAGTATCTGGAATTACAGAACTGATAGCTCAAGTGGGGTGTCTACATTTAAGGGCCCTTTATACCACATGCTTGAATAAATTTATACACATTGGGCATCAAACTGTTCAGTGGACCCTTTTATTTGGAGTGTTTTACTTTTATTAGTGATGGGCAAATTTATTCGTCTGCGACTAATTTGCGGTGAATTCCCACCAGGCAAAATTTCGGCAGTGTTTCGCGAATCGCAGGAATTTGCTGCTAATTAGTTTGACACCCGCGTTAAAAATGAGCCGCCGATTCGCCCATCACTAACATTGATACCTAATGATGTGTGCGAGATATGATGCTGTAGAGTGGAAGCTTTGAGGTCATTTTTGAAAAAATTCACCAATTTCTATAAAACATTATAACTTTAGGAAACAATTGCAGCTTGGTAATTTGGAGTACATAGATATAGTTACCCATATTTGATTCACCAGAATCTGCTCTTTCTAATAATGGGTAGTTTTCTAGGGTAAACCTACTGTTAGGGAAATGTTCGGCCTTGAAATCAGAAGTATGCCATTTGGGGAGCGGTGCTTTGTAAATTTGGTGTATTGCTTGTAGATTTTGATCTATACAAGTGAGAAATCTCCATAAGATAAATACATTATGTTTCTGTTATAAGTGATTGTTCTTTGTGAAACATGATTTTTTTCATTTTATTAGACACTTAGAAACCTATATTTTTTGTAGAAGTGTAATTACATCAAAATTCTTGCATATTCTGAAAGTTTAGGTTTTCCTGAAAAAAATAATATATTGTTTTCCTGGGTAAAATAGGACCGCCCCAGGAAAGACCCTTAAAGGGGAAGAGTACAAAATGTCTAAAAACTGCTTGGCAGTAGATGTTCGTATTTAGGACAAAACGGCTGGCAGCGAAAGGGTTAAATGTTGCTTGTTTCTGAACAGCACATCTACATGCAGCTCCTTTACTGGGTTTATTAATAATGCTGATTCCAAGGCTCACGCCAGGATAGTATCACATTAACCTGTTTCTTTCCAGGCACATCCACACTCACTGCTTGTAACTTACTATCAGTTTCTGAGGAAATTAAAGGCATAGTTTGAATTTCCATACCTTTGTGTTCCTGTTGATTTATTTCTCCATCAGACACCAACACTTGTTTTCCTTGCATCTATTTATTTTTTTTGCCATCCTTTTTCGCTTTTACCAGATAATCAACATTGGCAGCCCCAGGGGGATTGATCTTTCCTTTAGGGGCACCTCTGTTGTCTTATACAGATGAAGCCACTTTGGATTGTGCATTTGACACAGAATAACTCGTCTATCCCATTTATCCCACTTAGCACAGAATATTGTGTCACAGCATCCCATCCAATTAAAGAGTTCACCATTGAAAACAATGGTGCTTTGGTATGCTAATGACAAGGTTAAATGCATTAAATGAGTTAAGATAACTTTAGATAACACAGTTTCTTCAATTAACCCTGAGTCATGACGCATTTAACTCACAAATCCAAGTGGCTGCAGCTGTACCTCCTGAGCACGAGCTACTGCTGCATTTCTTTGTTTTTACTGCATGCTTTTCCACCTCCATCTCACTCTCTCACTGCTGGTTTTCCACTGAGGTGGTCTTGGGGCCCCAACAGATGATGATGATCTTAGTCTTGGCCTTAAAATTTCAACCACAGGGCTATGCCCCAAAGCCCATGCCTCATGGCGGCAGTGCCTCCCTGGTTATCAGGGGCGGCAAAAATGCCACTCCTGGTAACTAAGAGCTGTATTTCCGGTTTTCAACCCAGAAATTCAACTCTTCTAGTGCAGAGCGTGCACTTGCGCTCTCTGCGCTAGTGCCGTGGAACCCCCCCCAACCTCTGTCTGGCGCTGAAAAAGTGAGCGCCGTTGGGAAGGGGGGGGGGCGGCAAATTCAAGGCCACCTCAAGTGGCAAAGTGGGCTGGATCACCCCTGAGGGCCTGAGCTTCCTCCAAACATGCACAGAGCTCACTGATACACCACTGCTTGCAATGGGGATCCTATTGGATCTGTGCCCAAGTGACAGAATGCTCTGTTATAAAGATAGATAGAATCTTGGTCATAAAGCTGGACAGAACTGCAGCTTACAATTGTTATCAGATGGAAATCTTCCATTGTGACAGAATGCTGTTTTATAAAGGTAGCTGGGGGACTTTAAGTAGCCATTTTAGCTCTGTACACAAACAATTTAAGTTCATCAAGATGGCATGACAATTTGCATAACAAATGCTAAACTCTTATTTAACCATCTAACTTTGAAAGCCATATAACTGTCCAATCAAAGTTGTATCATAATCTACCAAGATAGCATGGCACCAGCCTCCTGCCCCAACCAAATTCCCTTTCTAGGGTTATACCCATTAGGTGCAAGCCCTGCATGATAATTTTAAAACTACATCTAGGTATAATGTAGTCAATGTCTAGCAAAAGAGAGGGAGAGTGGCATGCTTACTAGCTCTGTCTAAAATGGAAAAGAAAGCAGGAACACACTAGTTTGCTTTGTAGTCAATCCCATCAAGGCAACGGGTCATAATAAACATGACAGCCAACTTGATCCAAGTCATTGCTGCTCTGTCCAGGCCTGCACATTCCGATTTTCTCTGGAGAGGTGACATGAATACTATGTCCAGGTACATGTACAAAGTTAATGTATATGTAATGTGTATTTATATATATATAACAAAAACAAAAAAAGAGGAACAGCACCAAGGGTCTTTGCAAAAAACTTGTATTTAGAAAATTGTATGCACAACCAACGTTTCGGTCCCCATTGGGACCTTTTTCAAGGTACACATGCATTTCAAAATCACTCTTAAATAGCCTCCACCCCAATTAAACCCATGTGCCAGTGACATCATAGTGTGTGTTTATTTAACTCATGTATGGCCAATCTTAAATCAGCATAGTGAATGCTTATATAGATCTTAATAAAAATCAATAAGCACCATATTGAATTGATTATAATTTTTAAGATAAATAAATATATAAATATATAAATATGTAAATATAATGCTAAAAGGTGCTTTGCATCAATAGTGTGATTTAAAGTGCTACAAAACTTTAAAAACAAATACAGCCATCTAATTTTTCATAGATATACTAAATCTCATTGCCTAACTACCCTATTGTCATATGGTTCCATAATCAAAAAGCAGCCTATCCTAGGGCATGCATACAAAATATATGTATATAAGTGGTACTCAGGACAAAAGCACATAATGAAAAGGTGGGTTGAATCTTATCCCTGATGCAGACCAAAGCGTTATCTATTTCCAATAAAACAGTTCATATGGAGTGCAGTATTTAAACCCAAGGGGGCCACACTCCCCAGAAGGCCTCTTTTTGTAATAATAAAGTGTAATAATAAAGTGTCAATGTCACCACCCCTCCGTGGGGCTTTAATATAGTCAATGGGCATGCATTTAAAGGAAGAAATCGAATGTTTTGCTTGCGCCCAGTGTTGTGCCACTGGTTGCTTCGATTTTTTGTTTTTGTTATACATATTCACTGTACGAGCACAGGGGCAGCTGCAAGGCAGCTAATTGGTAAAAGGTGCTGTCCAGTATATGTTTTATATATATATATATATATATATATATATAGTCCTTGAGTTTTCCACACTCATATTAATGTTAACTAACCAGGCTGCTACCCACAATTATTATTATTGACAAGAATTCCGAAATAAGAAGGTGCACACCAGGAAGTTTTGAAAAAGTGTTTTAAAAATGACTCCTATTTATTAGAACAATAAAAATCAGGCCAACATTTCAGTCTCCATTTTAGACCTTTATCAAGACCAGAATTATCTTATGGTTACAACCTTTAAATAGATAAAATGCAAGAACACTCACCCGATCACGTGCATCAGGACAGATCATGTGATGGAAAACAATCACCTATGATTCATCCAATCATGTGAAAAAGAAAAGAAAAAAGAGCACCCTGGATCAAGGGAAAATAAAAATTTGTAATGCAGTAACTACACAGCAGAAAAAGTTACAAAGTTAAAAACATAAAGCACAGAATAGCAGAAACATTATATAACGATTATTGGCAGTTATAAATATACAAAGCATCACAAAGTATATAAAAGAATACATATTGCACATTGAAGGACATCCCCTTTGATTTAAAAAGCAAATAAGAGATCAATGTTCATTTAACAGAGAGGGGGCCAGGGTATTTAGTTTTTTTTTAACCAGAAAACATCTCTCTGGAGAAGAATTTTCTATCTGTCCCCTCCTCAAGTTCAGAACATGATCAATGGCAATATACCTGAAAGTTGGTAACATGTGTCCCTGTTCCAAATAGTATTTGGCTATTTGTTTGTTAGACACCCCATTTCTAAATGCTGTGCTTATTGCTGAGTGATGGACATCCATCCTTAATCTAAGCATTTGATCAGTCATTATTGACATTGATCATGTTCTGCCTTTGAGGGTCTTGACAAAGGTCTTAGATGGAGACCAAAACATTGGCCTGTTTTAATTGTTCTAATAAATATGATTGAATATGATTAATATGACACTGACACCAATCAGTGAACAGTGTTAATAAAAACTGTGAACATATTTGCATAATCATATTAAGTGTAACTGTGTGTGTAAATACAACCACTAAATATTTTAGAACACTTATAAATAGCATATCAAATATTGAAATATATTAGTGAGTCGTTGAATATCAGCTCATTTTTAGTGATGGGTGAATCTCCCGAGTTTCGCTTCGCCGAAAATTTCTCTGGAAATTCGCGAATTGGCGAAAAATTCTTGAAACGAGTCGCGGCACGCTTTTGACGCGCGTCGCATTGTTTTCGACGTGCGTCGCGTCATTTTCGGCACGTGTTGCGTCATTTTTGTAAAAAAAGACGCGCAACTCGTTTTTTTTGGCAAAATTTCGCCAAGCGAAATTTTGCTGGCGTTTCGCGAATTTATTCGCCAGCGGCGAATCGCGGGAAATTCGCCCATCACTACTCATTTTCTCTGGCAGCGTATACTGTACAATACTAAGGAGATTTTGCAAGCATAAAATAACAGTTTTGCAAGCATGAAGGTAGCATAATAATTCTAGTAGATAGAATATTAATTTCAATATCAGTATATCTGAAGAAAAAACTCTGTCGTTTAGGCATCAGTGCCCTTCTGGTACTTAGGGGTCCGTTAGTGCGGTAAATTTGACTATAAGTTTCCGCATGTTATCGCTGAGAATATTTCTCCGCCAGAATATTCACAGCAACTAAGTTTACTAAACAGCGATGTGCTCAGAAGTCATTGCGATCACTTGCGGTAACTACGTTAGCGAACCAGTTTACGTTAGCGGTAATTTTAGCGAGTTGCGAATTTTCTGGTGACAAATTACGTTTGCAAATATTTATTCTAGAAAACAGTCTTGTTTTATGCGTTAATAATGGCGTTAATTATGGCAATTTTTACTTGATTATAACAGGTAGCCAGGGCTGCTCCTGCCATGAGGCAAGGTTGAGGTGCCTCAGGTGGCACGGAGTGGCCAATTATCAGGGGTGGTAAAAAGCCATATTCCCATTTTTAAAACGGAACCCCTCCTCAACACGCTCCAACGCTAAAAGTTGGAAGAGCGGTGTGGGAGCAGCCCCTGGAACGCCCCTGCAGGTAGTCAAAATATGCATTAGTGCAGCTTGTGGAGAACATGTGCAAATACAGAATGTGCAAATATACCACAAAATGAGTTATAACATTTAAAATGTTTTTAAAAAATGTTCTCAACCCAAAATTTTTCAAATTCATCTGAGAAAGTATTTTTTACAAAAAGCAGAGGGACATAGATTGTACTATATGAAACAGGCCAAGGAGTACATTTCATTTAAGCACCCGGGGTCACTGTATCAAGTATTTGGATCCACTTTGCCTCTTTTTATAACAAAATCCTAACCCTATCACCCCCACGTTTCAGGGGGTACGCACAGCAAATGGATGGAAGTGAATGTCTTGTAGTATGTCTGGCAAGCGGAGTCTCTACTTCCCCAGAAGCCAATACTACACATATAGTAGACCTATGATTGTTCGTCCAAATCCAAAAAAAGTTTTTGTACATTTGCCCACATAATAAGCTTTAGTGGTTACACTTAACATGATTATACAAAAATGTTAACAGTTTTTATTAAAACTGTTCACTGATTGGTGTGTGTTTGAATTTTGTAAGGAATTATCCCTCTGCTGGGTTTGAACCTGGGATCTCTTGTATTTTAGCCTGTTCCCTTAACTCTACGATTATTATTTCAACTGCTCTGCATTAGCTGGCAGGTGCATCCCATTTCCTAGTTAGCTCCCAGCAGAGGGCCCTTATTTAAAGCATGAACTGACTTCCCCCAGCTGCCAGTTCAAAGGTCTCCAAACCTGCTGGACACCCGTTCCATGTTCCTGCATTTCTATGTTCCTATGATCCAGCCTGACCTTGTTCCAAGACTCTCCCACATTCTGATGATTATGATTCTTTTTCTGTTTGCCTGTTCATTGAATATTGTTTTACTTTGCACTCCTGAGCCTGTAAGTTATCCTTACATTAAAAAAAAGTATTTTGGAAGGAAAATATTCCCTTCAGACTCATTGCAACTGGAAGATGAGAGTCCATCTCCTGCTCTTTAATCATTCAGTTGTTTGGATTTGGTAATTTTCATATTGCTGTATTTTTCCAATAGTGTGCCCATTTCTGATAAAAGGGGTCAAACACTCCTGTGTTGTAGCATTTAAAGCTGACTTTATTTTTACAGAAAAGGTGACTTTTTTTTTACCCCAGCCGTGCTCTGTCTGTCCTCAAATAAATGAAATAAACTCATGAATAAATGAAAATGAAATCACTCTGTGACCTGAGTTGTTCATTCTGGTGCAGAGAAAAACCTTAAGAGGATGTTGAGCCGCTCTCTGGATGGCTGGCTGATTTCTGCCTTTACAAATTGATATTTTTATGACAAAGCTTATGTAATAAGTAAAGCATCAGAGTTATTGGGAACACAGGGTCAGACACCAGTACTTCTGTACAGAGATAAATGCAGTATCCACAATAGAATAATATGCCCTGTTTCTGTTCTTTTCCTTTTTCTCCGAGCAGGCTGTCCAGATCAATCGACAGATTCCCACTGTATCCATCCTGTTCCATCTTTCCAAGGCTGCATGAGGCTCATCTTTATTGATAATCAGCCCAAAGATCTCATATCAGTTCAGCACGGCCTAATTGGCAAGTACAGTGATGTGCAGATTGATATGTGTGGAATCAGAGACAGGTAAGTTGAACTCTGACTTCTAATGAATTACAATGTAAAACTAAAACACTTTGGCATAATATCGTTTGGTGGAACCATGTGCTTATTTCTAATGGGTTTTTTTTTAAGAAGAATTTTTAAAAATGACAGGTGGAACAATTGGATTATCGAATTTTTCACTCCTTTCAGAAATGTGTTACAGATAAAAAAAAAACTTATCACCTTTAATGACAAAAAGTACTTCATCTGTCTCTCCATCACATGATCAAGTTGACCAATCACTATATAAATATGCCAACTAATCATTCTATAGAGAGCGGTTTCATAAAAACAAATTCAAATCCATATAGAAGCCAGCTAGTAATAAAGTTTTTGGGTCCAAAAGATTTCATTCTGCTTCAGCAATTAAATTCTGCCACCACCCCTTTTAGCTTAAGAAATACATTCTAGGAAAATGTTAGAAGGCCCAGTTTTTAGATAATATAGTGGGCCACACAACATATTGTACATCATTTAATGATTGATATTTCTTGGAGACACCAGGCCAATCAACACAATGAGTATTTTCACTAGTATATAATAGCCTACACTGACAAATAAGAACACACTCATGATAATCTGTGTTCTGTGTGTTGCAACCTCTATACCAGTGATCCCCCAACCAGTAGCTCGCGAGCAACATGTTGCTCTCCAACCACTTGGATGTTGCTCCCAGTGGCCTCAAAGCAGGTGCTTATATTTGAATTACTGGCTTAGAGGCAAGTTTTCGTTGAATAAAAAACAGATGTCCTGCCAAACATTCTCTCCTGTAGGCTGTCAGTCCATATAGGGGTTACCAAAAAGCCAATCAGAGCTCTTATTTGACATCCCCATGGACTTTTTAATGCTTGTGTTGCTCTCCAACTCTTTTTTAAATTTAAATGTGGCTCACGAGCAAAAAAGGTTGGGGACCCCTGCTCTATACTATAGACACCACCAGATAATACAAAGGCCAAAACATTTATGAGAACTGTGGAGGACCAAGAAAAGCTCATTGCTGTAAACATGCACTGCTTAACTTGAATTTCTAGTTAACATCAGCATTATAGACTTCAGTCATCATATCCCACCTCTCAGTTACAACAAGGAATTACAAAAAGTGAGCCTGAAAAGCAAAATAGGCCACAGAGCAATTGTATAAGCTACTTCTACAAAGTATTATTTATAAAAAGTTTTTAGAGAAACTGCTGGCCACTGCAGTATGGGGTTAAAACTAAAACAATAGTATCTGACGTTAATGAATTCAGGGTTTGGCCCTGTTCATCTAGTTAGATACCTAGAAAACTCACCAGACACAAGTATATTTAATTTAGGTGTTCTATCCTTTCTTCTTTCACTCCTCTGGTGCCTGCTGGACATTTGGTATGCTTTCTGCTATCTAGTTAGCACTCCCAGTCTGTGAGCATTTGTAGAGAATTTCTGTCAACATTAAAAATACAAAGAGGATGTTGTGTATGTTCTATTGTTTCCCGCGAATATCTACAGAATCTTACGACAAATTGATACAGAATACACCATCTAAGTATAATGATTTATGAGGAGACTTTATACTGTACTATGATGCAAATTAGGGACCTCCTCTCCAAAGAAATCTGAAACCACAAGATCTGAATGAGCGTAAAGAGACTACAATTTTAACTATGTCTAGGCCAATTGTGAGAGAGCTATGAATGGAACTTAATGAAAGTGCGAGTGAACTGTTTTATTCTGAATAAACATCCGATTGGAGGCCTTTCTATGAACAGAGATGTTAAAATTAGATGCAAACTTTTATTCAATCTCTCAACAATAAAATCTCTTAGCAGGGATTATGATTATATATTATATATAATTATATATTTTACACAATCCTTTTCACGTTTGCACCTGGTTTTTCATTTTCTAAAGATTATGTAGACTATGTGTGTAGATTAATGTACAATGAATGTAGGAATGAGATGCAGAAAGAATGAAGTGAAATACCTTAATTTGTTCTTTTATCTTCTTAACATAGATTCTGAGGAGTCTGTGTAGGAAAGATAATGTAAAATCTCACTGATAGATAGATGATAGACAGATATCTCAGCCTCCAGCCTTTTATACCTTTTTTCTGTCTTTATGTGGTCACATAACCCCTTAGTGACTTCCAATATCCTTTTAATTTATAGAAGGGGTACATTATCCCTTATAATATTTGAGTTATACTCAGAGTTCCTTGTATAACTCAGTCTTCAGACTTCTGCCTTTTTATGGTCATAGAACCCCTCAGTGGCTTCTAATATTATTTTAATTTACAGTATGCGGTACATTAACTTTAATAATACATTAGCGTTACGGAGAGTTCATTGTATAACTCAGCCTGCAGCCCTGTGCCTTTATATGGTCACCCCTCAGTAACTTATAATATCCTTAACATTTACAGTAGGGGTACAGTATCCCTTATAATACATGAGTAGTGATGGGGTAAATTTATTTGCCTGGGGTGAATTCGAGGCGAACTCCCGCGATTCGCCGGCGTCTCGTTTTGGATGTGAGTATCTGTATTTGGATGCCTGTGTCCGTTTTTTCAACGCAGAGAAAATTTGTGAAGAATTTGGCTGCAGATTTGCCCATCAATATACATTAGTATTACTCAGAATTCCATGTAGAACTCAGCCTGCAACCTAATGTCTTTTTTTAGTCGCAGACCTTATAATTTACAGTTGGGGTACATTTGCTATTGTGTACTAGTATACTGATACTATATCTGTTATACTAAAAATAACATTATTATTAGGTAATTTAATTCGCATATAATAGCCTACACCGACATACATAGTTACATAATTACATAGTTAGTCCATCAAGTTGTACCCCTTCAAATGAAACCCAGCATCCATACACAACCCTCCATACCCTCACATAAATTATATGCACCCATATCTACACTAACTATAGAATTCAGTATCACAATAGCCTTTGATATTATGTCTGTCCAAGAAATCATCCAAGCCAGTCTTAAAGGCTTTACCAGAATCAGCCATCACAACATCATTTGGCAGTGCATTCAACATCATTTGGCAGTGCATTCCACAACCTCACTATCCTCACTTACACTGCTTCAAGTGAAAGTTCTTTTCCTCTAGTCTGAAGGGGTGGCCTCTGGTGTGGTGATCCTTTTTATGGGTAAAAATGTCCCCTGCTATTTGTCTATAATGTCCTCTAATGTAATCATGTCCCCTAGCAAGTGTATTTTTTCCATAGAAAACTAACCCAAACTTGACAGTCTACCCTCAACTTTAAAGGGATAATGTCATGGTAGTTAATAGTGCTGATCCACTAGAATTCTGCATTGAAATCCATTTTTCAAAAGAGTAAACAGATTTTTTTATATTTCATTTTGAATCTGACACAGGGCTAGACATTTTGTCAATTTCCCAGCTGCCCCAAATCATGTGACTTGTGCTCTGATAAACCTCAATCACTCTTTATTGCTGTACTTCAAGTTGGAGTGATATCACCCCCTCCCTTTCCGCCACCCAGCAGCCTAACAACAGAACAAGGGAAAGTAGCCAGATAGCAGCTCCCTAACACAAGATAACAGCTGCCTGGTAGATATAAGAACAGCACTCGATAGTAAAAACCCATGTCCCACTGTATTTATTCAGTTACATTGTGAAGGAAAAACAACAGCCTGCCAGAAAGCAGTTCCCACCTAAAGTGCTAGCACAAGTCACATGACCGGGGCAGCTGAGAAACTGACAAAATGTCTAGCTCCATGTCAGATTTCAAAACTGAATATAAACAAATCTGTTTGATCTTTTGAGAAATGGATTTCAATGCAGAATTCTGGTGGAGTAGCACTATTAACTAATACATTTTGAAAAAAACATGTTTTCCCATGACAGAATCCCTTTAAGTTTTCCATCCCTGCTCATTTATATCCCTCTTGCGGACTAGAGCCTAAAACTGCACTGCCTATTCCTGGTGAGACCTTAACAGGGGCCTATAAAGTTGCAAAATTATTTTTTCATCCCTTGAGTTTATTCCATTTTTTATATAAGACTTAATACTTTATACTTTATTTACTTTAGTGGCCACAGAATGACACTGCCCAGAATTACACAACTTGGTATATAAAAACCCTAGATCCAAAGACATACTGTATAAGAACATACTCATGTTAATCCTTGTTCTATGATCCTCATACATTAATACTATAGACACACCACCAGATAATACCAAAGGCTAAAAAGTCTATGAGAATATCCCAAACTATTATTTATTATTTTCTTGCTTTTCAGATAGAAAAACAAGTCCGTTCAGATTTAGCAGAATAATGAGTTAGCCAAGCACCAGCATATACTCCTACATGTTATTCTCTTAGCAGTTTAAGGGAAGCTAAGCGGAAAACTTTGATTAGCGTGGAACATTACACCCGTGTGTGACTAAAAGAGTCTAGAAATTCACATATAGATTTTCTACTCTATTACACACAATCAGTCCTGCAACATAACATATCATTATTAATCATTAGATAGAAGGTAATCCAACAAATTTTGATCCCCAGGACATGATTAAAGCTCAGCATCTGGGTACAGTAAGCCAAGTATAAAACTAAAGCTCTATATCCATTTATCACAATTCCTTAATAGTAGTAAATTGAAATCAAAATATCGAACATAAACAGGAAATTCACTTTAGAGAAAGATCAAGTTCATCATTTGGCCATGAATCCTGGAACTCAAGAAATTCTTGTGTAACTGAAGTTTTGCCTCAAACTCTTTATGGCTAAAAGTTTTGAAAGAAGTAGGGGGCATTGCTAATGTCTTTCGCAACAATAAGGTTAAGGTACATGCAATTCAACTAAACGGGTACCAGTCATTATTGAGATTATGAATGGTGATGGGTGAATTTATTCGCCAGGCGCAAATTCACAGCAAATCCCTGTGTTTCGCCGCAGGCGAATAAATTCACTAATCACCTGTGAAAATTTGCCTGTGAAAATTCGCTGATGTCCTTTTTTTGACACATAGGAGCAAATTTACTATTATTCCCCAAAATTAGCTCTACCAAATTCGAAATTAGAAAAAATCTTGAAATTTCCTTCGAGTGTCCGAAAAATTTGTACGATTCCAACGATCAAACGCTCCGATCGTACGAAAGGTATTCGAGCAGGACTTAGCCTCAGAAGCCTATGGGGAGCTTCACATAGGCTTCTATTACAATTCGGTTGGTTCAATCTGGCGAAGTAGGCAGTCGAACAACTTTAAAATTTTGATTCCTTCGATCATCGAATGATCAAATTATGGAATATCCGATCATTCGATATATTCGATCTATTCGATATTCGATGACCGTAAAAGCCAAATTTGAATATACAATTTCACAAGTAACACCTGTGTTCTAGGAGTTGCATGACACATTGGTAATCCTATCACTGTAACTACACAGAATCAACACCACTGTAAATTTCAGATGTCACCTCTCTGAAGAGATACAATGTGCTGTTGTGATTGTATTGTTGGAAGAGTCTATATGCCGAGAACTTCCCTACACCCAGGGGCGCTCTGCCAATTAGGTGAGTTGAGGCACTTGCCTCAGGCGGCAGCACTCCCCTGGTTACCAGGGGTGGCAAAAAAGCCGCTCCTGGTAACTAAGAGCTGAATTTCCGGTTTTTAACCTGGAAATTTGGCTCTTCTAGTGCAGAGCGCCATGGGGAAGGGGGAGGCGGCATCTTGAAGGCCGCCTCAGATGGCGATATCTTCAAGATTGCCCTGCCTACACCAGTCAGTTGAACTGAAGAAGCTGCTCAGCAAGTTGAGTTACTTTTGATAAATATACCATGACCTGGATGAATGAGAATCTTCATAGTCAGATAATTGCTACAACTTTTGGAAGTGCTAATTTTCAGGCTTTGGGTAGTGGGGGAAAAAGGTTTGAATTAGGTTTACATTAAAGCAGAATAAAGCTTAACTTAGTTAGGAAAGAATTGCTTTGCATCATGTTTTGGGCTTCTGTTCCGGCCCAATGCAACCACAGCTCTTTAAAGATGCCCCAGTGGCTCCCCATCTTTTTTTCTGCTGATTCACTGCACATGCTGTGTGCTGCTGTCACTTACAGAGCTTATGGACCTACTCACAATATACAGTACACATAGAATAGAAATAGACTACATAGCAGCACAGAAAACAGTGCAACTAGCAACAGAATTTAATAATCAGCCCTGTAGCATCAGTTTATGTTACAGCCCAACCTTGTTTTCTGCTTGACAATTTGTGACGCTCCCTAAACTCAGCTTCTCAACAGCCACTCAGAGCCCACTGAGCATGTGAGTGTTGAGGACACTTTTCAAGATGGTGACCCTCTGTGACAAGTTTGAAGTCCTGGATCATTGCTGCTATTGAGATGCTGAAACGTTAAGCTGGTACAATAAGTTCAGTTGAAATTAGCAATCAGTTTTATTCAGTCCAGTAACAAAGAAGACAAAGTTTCTATTTTTTATCAATAGACAAAAATACTGGTGCAGTTTATCCCCTATCTTACAAAAATTGTCGAACTAAATTCCTGGGGGATGCACAGCTCTTGGAGCATAGAAGAACATCTCTGGTAATATCTCAAGAGGCAGCTTGGGATGCAAAGTATAAAAACATGGCAGATTTCACCAAAAACATACCAGATTTCTTGCACGTTTGAACCCTGCTCTGCTAATAAAGTACCCATAATATCTAAACAAAACTGAGGATATTTTACTTAGTTAGATAAATAGTTACATGAATCCTTATCAGCTATTGATGGGGAAGGCAAATGATTTGGCCCCGTATCTTTGGTGTATGACTGCCTAGTGGTGCAACATCAAAGAATAGACAGAGAAAAAATCCCATTAACTTATGTGGTGTGAAAAATGTTAAAATATGGCAGTATGGAACAAGCTAATGAGAGATTTATTTAGGAATTATCAGATTGATATACTGTATTAAGTAATTAATTGCACATTTATCCAAAACCAAATACATTTAATTAATTTCTATCCATTTATCCAAAATACTTTTATTTACACAGCAGTCACTACAAGTGTAGAAAAAGGACTCGGCTCTAAAAGGACTCGATGTTGATAAATAGAAAGTAAGTCTTAATAACGAGCTTTGCTAGACCTGAGCGCAGCGGTGAGCAGGTTTCTACGGTATTTCTTCAGAAACACAATGCTTTCTTGCAGGTAGGGGATCTGTCGGCAATTCAGTGAGATGGAATATTCTGATCCCCCGGCATGAAAGGATATTTAATAGAAATAGAATGCAGGTAGGTAGGGATTAAATGTAATTACGTCTGGAGTTTGTTCACTTTAAAGAGAGTTGAATCCTTGTTTGGGAGTGAATAAAACAGTGAGAGCTGAATGTTCCAATAATATAGCACAGCCAATAAAGATTTCTTACCGGGGTCTAGATGGTCACTTAGGCCTAGTTCTTTTCTTAAAGAGACCATTGTTTCACATCAGATGAGGAAAATATGATTTAAGTTGTAAGAGCAAACAGAATTGCAAGAGCACTAAGGGGTGCAAAACAGAGAACTTCTGTCCGGGGTCTGGTGGTGATCTGCACCTCAAACTGGGTCCTTACTGTCTGTGGAAAGTACATGGCACCTACCAGCACTCAATAACATGCATGTTTAAATGATGCACAAATTAAGGGACAGGATGGCACCTGTTTTTCTGCACTTTGCACCTTTTACTCTGCTGTATTGTAAGCAAATCAGGTGTAAGTTGCAAAGCATCACCACCATTCTTTGCCTTTCAAGTCTGAGTGCCGCACAATATAGGGTTGCCATCTGGTCTGGTTTTTTACCAGCCTGGCTAGTCATTAATAGGGCAGAAAGACAAACATATAAGGAAAGGTGCCAACCCTATGCGCAAAATAGGATACAGGTAGGATACAGGTAGAATGTTGATCAACAAACCTCTATGAATACAGTTATGCTGAATATCGGCATTGCTGTATTTAATTAGTGATCAGAGAACTAGAGTTCAAGGTTGCAGAAAAGTGCAGTAAACATAGAAGACTATTCCCATTTCTTTGCACTTTGAGCCATGTTCTGCACTTAATAAATTACCCCCATTGTATTAATAAATAGAGCCCAGTATTATTGATTCAGTGAATTAGAAGCCACTCAGGATAACATAAGCGAAACAGTTGGCCCACCCCTTATTTGTGTGTGTCATGTATGTAACACATCAGCCAAAACCCAACTATAAAAAGTAACAATACATTTCACTTCCTTGAGATGGCTGTCCCTTTGGTTTATGTCATCAGCTGGAAAAAGTTCTCTTGAGGCAGTGCCCACTGCTAGTGATGGGTGAATTTCAGATGTTTTGTGGGAAAATTTGCAAAATTTGCGAAACAGCAAAATTTAGCTGGCACCACTTCCATTTTTTCCGCCAGTGTCAATTCGTGGGCATTCCGCCAATTTATTCGCCGGTGGTAATATGCCACAAATTCGCCCATCACTACTCACTGCACAATAAAGACATGTATAGATGCATACCTACATAAATGGAAAGATAGAACTTTTAATTCATAAACACCAACCAGCTATGCCCTTACAGACAGAAAACTTAGTATAGTTATTCCCCTTTACTAAGTACAATTCAAAGGAACAGCCCCCTTCATTTTCTCTTAGCCTTGTCAAAGTGATACTATTCTTTTATTACAGGGACACACCCAGAAGGTTTTTAATAGTAGAACAGAAATAAACAAATATTTGTTTTTTTTCCAAAGCATGCAGCATAACAGTTAATCTAAGATGTTTCTGAGTTGCAGTATATTTACACCATTGCATTTAATAAGTGGCCAAACATTGGAGCAGAGAAACACCTACAGATGCAAGTAACAAAGCAAAGCAAGTCTAATTATTATCTATGTATTCAGCATTGGCCTTTGTTATGCAAATTCAGACAAGAACTTCTTCCAGTTTTCTAGTATCAACTGCAGTTGGCATTTTCACAGGCTTCAAAAACAATATATACTGTATCTATTTGTAATTGAGTCTCTTTTGTGCAAGCGTTTGGCTTGTAATCTACTGTATCTGCTTCATCAATTTCAAGAGCAGCAGCCATTTGAGATTATTGATTTGTTCATATCTGTTGAGTCGCTCGGCAGCTAATTAACTGTCAGCTCAGCTTGGAAGTCATTTTTATGTTCAAATACGAAGACACTCCAAAAGCAGACACTAAGAGCTTTTTTTTGCCCCCTCTCCCATAGGTGCTTGCCAAACTATTGTGAACATGGAGGTGAATGTTCCCAGAGCTGGAACGCATTCTACTGTGACTGCAGCGGTACAGGATATGGAAAGGCGACCTGTCATAGCTGTAAGTAGGCACCGACTTAATATTTAGGCACAGTAATTGGATTATGAATAGTCCAAATATCAGTTAAACTGGAAACAGAATGAATACGTTTGTTAACCAAATCATAACATGGATATTTATTGACTATTCACTATATGGCCTCATTATCGGGACCCCTGCCTGCCCAACTTTTCATTTCAAAACAAAGAGCATTAGTGAGGTTGGGCACTGCTATTATGGATCCAACACACAGCCAATTCATGCCACAGGGGTTCAGTTGGTTTGCAGACTGAGCTTTGTGAAGTCAGATTTTTCATATCTCAGGAAATTTATTTTGTACAGACCATTCTTTGTGCACAGGGCATTATTGTACTGAAAATGGAAAAGAGCCTTCCCCAAACTATTTCACAAAGTATAAAGCATGGGATTGCCAAGAATGTCACTGTATGATATAGCAGAAACTGGTGGTGGGTGTGCCTAAATAGCCATTTTCAATAATTAGAAGTGGCAACCACTTTTTGCAAATAGTCTAACATCAAGTTAAAAAAAAGAAATGCCATGCGGGTGATGGGGGCTTCACTGACTGGGAGGTCAAATGCAATTGTGGTGCTCTCCCAATTCTGATATGCTCTTGATCTAATCAAAGCCCTTGTTAATTCATGACACTAGTTACTGCTGCTTCCAAATGACTAGAATGGCTATTGGAAAATGAAGACCACTGAGAAGCCAATGAACATCTTCTTTGAAAGCCTAGAAGACAGCATCATACTGTCACTGCCACCACTGATTAGACGGATGCCACTACCTACAGAGAGGGTAGCTGTAAAATTCCATTCACACCCTCACTACAAAAAAATCTCTACCTACAGGGAGAACAGTCCTAAATTCCCTACCACTTTTTCTAGTATAACTCAATATACTGTACCTACTATGAGGATAGTTTATAGTAGATTTTTTCTGTTTGACCAGGCTCATGGTGGCACACATATGCTAATCCAGTTGTTTAGATCCAAGGAAACAATTCTATCCTTATCATAATAGGGATATTCAGCAAGTACAGTAGTTTCATCAGTAGAGAAATACAACAACTGGCCAATATGTTTAAACCTGCTGTATCTGGTTGTTGGTTGTTTCATGAACACTATAATAAGGTTTTGATTATTTATGCTCTTCCGAATACTTTAATCATACCCATTATAACAGCATACAGTATATGATGTTCCCCAAGCTACAGAATTTCAATCCTTAGCTTATACAGCCATTGGCATTAATTCAGACCCATCTTTCTTCCAGTCTCTCTTAACGTTGTTTCAAATGTATTTCTTCACTAGCATACACTATGGCACACATCTACTGAATATTCAAATAAATTTGAAATTAAAAAAATTCTAAGTAATTTTCTAAGTAATTTTGGGCTACTTTGACAATCGAATAGCCCAAAATTAGTTTCGAATTGAAAACTTTTGAAAATTCGAATTTTGAAGTACCAGCCCTTTAAAAATTCTTCGAATATTCGCCACCTTAAATCTGCCGAATTGACATTTTAGCCTATGGGAAACCTCCTAGAACCTGTCCTGAAAGGTCCTAAGAATTTTGTGCAAAATTCGATTGATTTTTATGCAATTGAAAACGGCCATATTCGATTGAATATGACCCCACAAAAAAATTAGATTTTTCAATTTGAAATTTGACTATTAGTAAATCTGCCCTAGCATCTTCCAAAAAATGCTTTCTAGCATCTTCCAAAAAAGATGTCAAAATAACCTGTCATTGTACAGTGGGAAGAAACTGATTGTTTTCAGTCTTTGGGTTTTGTGCTGCCTTATTGGGTAGATATACTGTACTGTATATCTAGAATGAGATTCAACTTGCATTCAAATTCACGTTTGACACATTGTGCCATTAATTGTTGTCTTCATGCAATGAAGTCAGCATTTGTGGCTACCTTGGGTCACTATCCTCATCATTTAGCCTTGCAAAACAATTTAGAGAGAATATTAAATCAATATGAACAGTGTGACTACACAAACACAGTCTACAGAGAGTCCAGACATGAACAAAATGTGTTTCATTTAAATTTGTTTCTTTTGTTGTGGCATTACAGTGAGTTGCAATGGGTTACGAAGAGTTAAAATGGGTTAGAATGAGTGTGTCAAGAGTGTGTTTGGATACAAGTAGTACAAATGTATCAATATGCACTCTCCATTTCATCCATTTTAGAACACCAACAGGCGTGTTTGTAAATGACCCTTAAAGGAAAACTATACCCCGAAAATGAATTTTTGAGCAACAGATAGTTTATATCAAATCAAGTGACATATTAAATAATCTTACCTAGCTGGAATATATATTTAAGTAAATATTGCCCTTTTACATCTCTTGCCTTGAACCACCATTTCATGATGGTCTGTGTGCTTCCTCAGAGATCACCTGACCAGAAATATTTAAACTCTAACTGTAAAGGGAAGAAGTGTTGAAGCAAAAGACAGAACTCTGTCTGTTAATTGGCTCGTGTGACCTAACTTTATAGTTTGTTTGGTACAGTATGTTTGTGTGCACCGTTGGATCCTAGGATCCCAGGAGGCTGTCCTTATTTTTTAAAATGGCTATTTTCTATTTATGATTACCCAATGGCACATGCTGCTAAAAAGTGTATTATTATGAAAATGGTTTATTTACATGAAGCAGGGTTTTACATATGAGTTGTTTGATGCAATATCTGTTTATAGAGACCTACATTGTTCAGGGGGTATAGTTTTCCTTTAAAGTCTTATGAATACCCAAAACTAGAAAATCAGCATGCTTCTCTCTAGGTATACATATTGTCCCCCACACTCAGTCTTGTGTATTTATAGACTTTTTTTCTATAAATGATTTGTCATCAACTTAAAGGTGAAGGAGTCAGATGAGAAAAGATTAATGTAATGGTAGGTTGGACATGCAGGAAGTTGTTGACTAACAAATTCCAAAACCCCTGTACAACTATTGTGTGAGTATTGTGTGTGTCTGTTATTGTCATTCACCAGGGAAAAAGAAGCCAGAACATGAAGGATTCTGTGCCGGACACATAAATCATTGTTGGATGATATTAAATGTGAGAATTAGACACATTGGCTGTTTGCCCCCTTTCTAGTGCCCAGAACATTTTGAAAGATTGGAGACACTAGAGTCAGGCCTGATTATAGGAGACTATTTTGCAAAGGCCAAGGCAATCATTCTAAGGATAATTATAATCACTGTATGATACAGTCACATCTGTTTCTGTGTATATAGAGGCCAATACTTATCAACAGCTATCATTTTCATCAGAACCTAATTACGATTTCTCTGCCTTTGATTTACGATAAATTATCTCAGTGGTTTTTTTTGGGGGGGGGCAGTGTATTGCAAATTTTCTAATTCTCGTGAACCCTGGGAGGAAACTTTAGCCCTTATGAGAAATAAATATGGAAATGTAATTTTGCTACTTTTCAAGCTAGCAATTTATTTGTAAAGCAGCAAAAACAAGTCATCAGATATTGATAGCGAAAAAATTGCTGCCACAGACAACTGGGCATACTAAAAAACATCAGACTAAAAGCCTTCATCTTTCACTCTCCCATTTTTGTCTGAAAGTCATCCATCATCTACCTAGACTGTCAGCTCTTTGGGGCAGGGACCCCCATAAGAGAATTTACTAATGGGAATGAGGGTTTACCTTTGTTTTACTTTAGCTTCATGATATGACACTGCAACCAAACATCAGGAAGGAGGGTAGACTGCTGTTTAGTTGTTCCATACTAGAAAATCTATGCTTAAAGCTTTCAGCTCCAGTTGGGTGAATAAAGAACATGGAGCCAAACTGAGAGAGATCGGGTGAAATCTTCATTGGAGAATTATCTCTCATTTAAGTGGTGTTGCTGGTCCTGGAGAGATGGGGAAAGGGTTTTATTGAGCAATATTGCTTTCTAAATACAGTTCTGACATTGCTGGGCTTTATAGACCAAAAAAAAAAAAACAATTAATAGACCTCATCAACTAGAGGAAATCTTTTTATAAGCCTTTATTGAGTTAATGGTTCTGACCTGGGCATCAGCAACATTTCAGACCATCATTTCACCAACCTGCACCCATTACTGGTATGAAAACAAATGCTGACAAAATTGAGTTCTTGGCTTTCTTGACCAGCAACAATTTACTCATATGTGGCTAGGCAGAAGTTTTAAGATCTCCCTTTAAAATGTGTAATCTTTGTCATCGATGCTTGCTGATCACAATGAGATCTCACCAGCAATGCTTAAAGTGGTGATTCAACCTCTCTCACTCTGTTTATACTAAAATCCTTAGGTTGGTGCTGCTATGACAACATTTCTGTGCATAAATTAGCAAGCCTGTTCTGAACAAGGTAATTTTTTGATCTTTTTATATTTCTAATTTGGAAAGGTAGCAACAACTTTTGAGATCTTGCAAGCTATCAGTAGTGTGTTGATTTAATTTCTCTTTGCCCCAGTTGGATCTGAGCATTTCATTTCACAAGGCCGTGCAGATTGGTCTTCTGTGGACCTCAGACATAGGGTTTTGCCTGATCCATATTTGAATGATGCTTGTTAGGACAATGATAAGCCACATACCGATCAGCTGTTGAACCCATAAGGAAAAGGAAACAACTTCTGAAATCTAGAACCTTAAGGCAAAGAAATGCATTCATGAACAGTTTTGAGTCAGTTTGGTCATATAAGTGCTCAAGCAAACAGAGTATTCAGCTTTCAAGGAAATAATTTCCTCCAACAGGAGCTTGTGAACATTAGTCTGCCATTGACTCTATACATGGGCTTTCAAATGCTTGGTATGATCCACAAATGAATACAGGTGATCTGGAAAAATGATCTGCTTGGCCACTTACACTGGTCAATTGAGAAAGGGCACTGGTGGCCCAAAACATGTAGTGTGTTTCAGTTTTCACATTAAAGTCACAAGCAGTTAACCTGCAGTTGAAGTGCTCTCCTTTTTCATTAAAACACCCCATATACTGACCAATAGGTTCTGAACTAAGATTGCCTTTTTCTTGAAAATGTTTAAGTGGATTAAACAGAAAACATTGGGAAACTATTAGATCTATCTTTATATGCACATAAATTTTTTTAGGGTAAATGCTACTTGCCATCCCCTGTGAGTCTGTATTTTTTCTGATCTTTGTATTATACTAAAATGAAGCAATATACTTGTGCTATATACTTGTGCAGTTTACAGTTGCTTTTCTTATTCCAGAAAGGAATCCAGTTATTATTCCTGAAGCATCATCGGACTGTATGTTGGCCATATACTGGCCAATAGGTTCTGAACTAAGATTGCCTTTTTCTTGTAAACATTTAAGTGGATTAAACAGAAGCCATTGGGAAACTATTAGATATATCTTTATATGCACATAAAATAATTTAGGGTAAATGCTACTTGCCGTCCCCCGTGAGTCTGTATTTTTCTCTGATCTTTGTATTATACTCAAATGAAGCAATAAACCTGTGCAATGTACTTGTGCAGTTTACAGTTGCTTTTCTTATTCCAGAAAGGAATCCAATTATTATTTCTGAAGCATCATTGGGCTGTATGTTGGCTATTTACTGGCCAATAGGTTCTGAACTATGATTGCCTTTTTCTTGTAAACGTTTAAGTGGATTAAACAGAAGCCATTGGGAAACTATTATATCTATCTTTACATGCACATAAAATAATTTAGGGTAAATGCTACTTGCCGTCCCCTGTACTGTAAGTCTGTATTTTTCTCTGATCTTTGTATTATACTCAAATGAAGCAATATACTTGTGCTATATACTTGTGCAGTTTACAGTTGCTTTTCTTATTCCAGAAAGGAATCCAGTTATTATTCCTGAAGCATCATCAGGCTGTATATTAGAAATAAATCTATTTTACATACTGTTATTTAGTTTAGTGCAGTGGTGTAATGAACAGCCTGTTGAATCTCAACTAGGTGAGCTATTTATCAATACTTTCCATGTATCTGCTATGTGAGGAGGGACAAAGAAATATACTGTATAAAAGTATAGGGTGGTTTACCAAAGCACCAGACACTCGGCATCTTGTTCCACTGATTGCTTAATGCAGGACTGCTGAATGTAGACATTGCTGTAGTCATAATAACTATGCAAGTCTTTTGCCCTATGAATTGTTTGTCTGTGAGTTGTGTGTGTTGTGTATGTCTGGAAGGGTTTGGATTGTAAGTGTGAGTTTGATTACGTTATGTAAGTTTAAGTATGTGGGATGGTACACATTGATTATGCATAACTACAGTGGTTGTATGATTATTGTGTACTTATTGGAGAGACTAGCCCTATTCTATTAACTTTATCACTTGCAATACAATAATAAGGGGCACATTTACTAAGGGTTGAAGTGAAAATTTGAATTAAAAATTAGAATTTCGAAGTAATTTTTGACCATCGAATAGGCCAAAATTCAATTTGATATCGCCAAAATTTGATTCGAATTGAAAAAAAGTTTTAATTGAATTTTAAAATTCACCCAATCAAAAATCTAAGTACTTTGGATTGTGTGTTTGACACAGAATAACTTAACTCAGACTTCACACATGTCTCATTTAACACAGAAAATTGTGTCACAGCATCCCATCTAATTAAAGTGTTCATCATTGTGAACAATAGTGCTTTGGTATGCTAATGATAAGGTTAAATGCATTAAATTAGCCCTGAGTCATGACACATTTAACACACAAATCCAAGTGGCTGCATCTGTACTCATCTGTGTCTCATTAAAAAATTTTACTTAGACACTTCACCACCTTAAAGCTGCCTAATTGCTATTTTATCCTATGGGGGACCTCCTGGAATCTTTAAGGACCTACCGAGTTGGTTTTAACTATCTTTGATCTTTGATCGAATAAAAAAATTCGATCGAGTGCTAAAATCGTTAGAATTGTTCGATTTTATCGTTTGATCGAATTTTTACTATTCGATCGTTTGATCAATCAAATAGCTGTAAAATCCTTTGAATTCTATATTCGAATTTGAAGGATTTTAATTCCCTTAAAATATGATGGTCGAATTCGAGGGTTTTTTAACCCTTGAATTCGACCCTTAGTTAATCTGCCCCTTAGTGTGTAACCAATCATAGGTATTTTCCATTTATATATCCTCCAAAATGTGCATTGTGAATTTAAATAGCAATGTTACAATTTATTGTGGATGTCTATGGTCACTATTACTTTATTCTATTCTGTTCGGAAGTTTAGCAGCTATGCTGCAGGCCAGGCTTCCATGTGGTTGTAGCACCCCCACACCCATACCTTTAAATGGTGTAACAATGCCTTTGGAAATGGTTGTTGGTCTGGGAAGTTTCTCTCTCTTAAAAGCTGCAAGCGGGGGAGGATTAATCTCATGGAACTAAAGCTGGGGTCTAGATTATCTCTCCCTTTTGAAAGATAATGGCAGGGGAGGACTAAGCCCTATGGATGAAACCAATGCCCAGGTCGGGAGACCTTTATTTCAGGTAATGCTCTTATGCCGGGAGGCTTTAGTATTTGATATTATGACCAGAGGTAAATAGTTATGTACCACCGTATGGGTTTTACCTTGACGTGGTGCCTTATCAATCTTATGATCATAATTTTGTAACTAAAAATTCCCTGTCTTTGTACACATGCAACTGCATAGATTACTTATATGTCAGGGGACCAAGGAATGTGCATTGATCAATCTCTCCTCTTTTTCCCTATGTCTATAGTTAATTTGGCCAGATCAATAGAACTTCCATTGTATTTAAGTACATTTTTATTAAGCTATGGAGTGCTTCTTCTTTTTCGCTTTTAATTTATTTGTACATGAAATGCAAAAACTCTCCTTCAACTTGAATATCTTGCTAGGGTTTTACTCTCTATTTACTATCCATCATCTTTCTAAGCTGTTATTTTGTCACATGGTGGTAACAAATGCTTTCTGGCCATTGTACATACTAGTGATTAGATCAAGTGAGACCTCCAGTGTTGCTTGTAAACAAAAACTGGTTTATTGTTTTTTTTCTACTGTCGAGGCAGAGTCATGAAAAGACCTAATCTCTTCCTTCTTATTTTCATCTCAAATTTCATTTTAGCTCTAAGTAATGCAATTACAGATGCAGTCACTTGGCTTTGTAAGTTAAATGCGTCGTGACTCAGGGCTAATTGAAGAAACTGTGTTATCCAAAGTTATCTTAACTCATTTAATGCATTTAACCTTTTCATTAGCATACCAAAGCACCATTGTTTTCAATAGTGAACTCTTTAATTGGATGGGATGCTGTGACACAATATTCTGTGCTAAGTGGGAAAAATGGGATAGATGACTTAAGTCACGACGCATTTAACACACAATCCAAAGTGACTGCATCTGTATATAAATGCAAATGACTACACATCCTAGTATGGCAACAGGTCTTTCTTTAATCTCATCCATATTCATACAATTGGAGCAAATGTCATTGACCAGATGTCCCCTTTATAGATGATTGGCTTTAATGGGCTCCTTTTGCTTATTTATAATATTGGCTGTAAATTTAGCTTTCTGAGATTGTTATGGCATCCAACATCCTTGGTAATGTGTCATGTATGTTAAAATGTCTATAAGCTGCAATAGACATATTCCCCAGTATGAAGCAATAATTATAGCTCCGGTAAATTGTTTGAAATATGCAAAAATTTTGAATTGAGGAAATGTTTAGTCGTGATTTTAGCCCCACTGAGCTATTTATTTGTACTTTACAGCATTGTATGAAGATTCTTGTGAAGCCTACAGGCACAAGGGCTTTCCATCTGATTACTACTATATTGATCCAGATGGAAGTGGGCCTCTTGGTCCTATGCATGTCTACTGCAATATAACAGGTGAGATCTACAAAGCTTTTAAATGTTTATAATTTAAATATATCTCTTTATTTTGCTATCAAATGGTATAAAGGGTCTCTCAAGTGTTCTCAATGAGTGAGGTTCCAAACTGTGCTTGGTATTACTTATAAAAATCTATGTTATGTTTAGCTTTTAATTACCTGTGCAGGAACAATGAAGGGTTAAAAAGGCTACACCTCTTAGCTCTTGTCTTGTATGGAGTGCCCATTAGCTGGTTTTTGCCAGGGTTAGAAAGAGGGAGCAACAGTGGTTGCGACCTAGGGATGTAGGCATGTAGCTAATGGGTGAGCTAATGGGGTTTACAGTATAGGGGAGGAGCTGGTCATTTACAAAAGGGGAAGAAATTTAATTTTTTTCTACAGTATATCTCTATAGAGTCCTCCCATTCACATGTAAACTTTGGTGTAGGCCACCTTTGAGGTAAGGTTAGAGCAAGTTTTGGGGTTTGATGGAAGCCAAAATGGTGTGATCAAAAAAGGTTATTGTGTCTCTGGGGTAAGGCCTTTGACCAAAGTGAAGAAAAAAGCCCCTATGAAAAGGACATGAGTTGTTGGAAACAATCTGTCCTAAAAGTGAACAAAAGACTGACCCCTACCTCTTTTCCACAGGTTATACCCATTTACAAGATTAAGTGACTACTGATGGTTACAAGATGGTAGTGTTGTATTCATGTGGGGTTTAATACTGTGAAAGTGTGGTGTTGGTTTGGTTAATGGGATTGGCCCATCAATTGATGCTGCCGTTGTCATCATACAGTAAGTTAAATGCTGAGGTGCTGTATAGTGAGCTGGCGTCATTTTATAGAAACCAAGAAGTCATTAAGTCAAATAGGCTGTGCCAGAGTCTATTCTTCGATAATGTATTTCCATTTGGTAGTTACAGTCTAAGGGGCAGGTTTATTAATATTTGCATTAGATATTTTTTCCTGTGATTCAATAAAATCTAAGCAAAATATCAAATTTTACTAACTTGAACTTTATCAATCCTTAAAAGTCTGAATGAAAAAGTTTTGTTCTTGAAACCAGGTGAGCTTTTATTGAAATCAATGGTAGTATAATTTTCAACATTGTATAATATGTTTTTAAGAAAGTCATTTACATAAAATAGTAGAATAATGTTATTTTTATGGTGATTGATTTTGTGAAACAATTGCAAAGTTGTGAAAACATTGGTTGTTTCTTTATTATTTTATTTTTTAGTTTCAGGTTTGTAGCTCAAAACTGCTTTTCTTATTTCTCTTTTGGTTAGTCTTCTGTCTTCATTACATACAGAATTTGATCTAATAACTTTCTATCCTACATGAACAGCAATTTCAACATAACGAAACACCGTCTTATTATTTTTTTCTATAAACCTTAAAAAAATATAGGTTATAGTTTATGTATGAAATGTGCTTCAAGATAGACAACCTGTCCTCATAAAAAGAAATGTTATTGCAGACCAGAATGAGCAAAGCAGATTCTGTCAGTTTTTACCTTCTATTTTTGAAAATATAAAAGCTGACGTCTTGGCTGCATATGGTGTTTACATGACAATTCTATTGTCTCAGCAGTTTAAAGAACTTGTGATAAATTTCTCACACATTTAAATCTCCCAAGATGCCATTTTTAGTAATATCCCATAAGCTTGCTAACGGAAAGCTCAAATATTCAAACAACACTAGATATTCTTTTCTCAATTTCATGGCTAAGTTACATATGGAATGAGTAATAGTATGAAATAATTGTGAAGATGTGAACTCAGGTTTAATCATTGGGAAGAGGGAACATACAAGAACAGTTTGTGGTAATAAGAAGCCACTGATGAAGTGACATACCAGTCACGAAACGCGTTAAGCCTTGCTCTCCCCCACCCGTTCTGTCCATGAACTTAAGATGTTGTGCTTTTAATCTTTTTGGATAATAAAGCTTTTTTCTGATTTTAATATGGATACCCGAATCGACAAGTTTTTGCTGGCAAGCCGAAAAGTGCTTTACGAGTTGGATTCTAATATTAAAATTAACCTCCATGGAATTCACAGTCATGTAAGACGACAAATAAAAATAGAATAGAAGATATCTTGGTGTCTTCTCCCAACCCCCTTCAGCATCTGAAAGGTGAAAAGAAGACTCTACCCTGATTTTAGTTCTGTGCTTCAGGTCATAATCTATAAATAAATGCCTACCCTTCTCATTATCATGTGGGCGCATAAACCTGGTTTGAAATAATTGTGATTATTATGTGCTAATTAATCTAATGTCTCACAAATTCTCTCGAGTCTGACTCCTAAGGCTGTGGATTCTGTGTTACTTTACTTCAAGTCATTAACCTAAGACTTTTTCCTTTTTCTTTAATCCCCTCTGGTCTCATGTCGGGTTTTGTAGATATATCTTGTGTATGCTACTGGGAAATTCAATGTTTTATAATGTGAAGGGGTTGCAGTTCTAAGGAGATGTTAGGATTACAAATCAGCTCAACGGCAAGGATGAATATTAACTGAGGCAGGCAAATGTGCTTGGAACAGTTTTCTTTTCTTCTCCAGTAACGTAACTAGCCTCTTCAAGGATGCAGGATATGCAGAATATGCACCCGCCCCCCCCCTCCACATGTGTGTTCCCCGGTATAGATTGGTGCACTGCATGAGTTGCATTGTACCATTCAATCTGATTCATCTATAGCTTCCTTCTATACAGCCTTAGAAGACCTAGTAGCTTTTTGTTGTGTTCTGTGGAGAGATAACTTATTATTTTCTTGGCGAATGTTCTATTGAAACTAGTTAACAGCAACTTTAACATGATACTATCTTTATTCAAGTCATCATTTTCTGTTAGGTGATTAACACACACTATCACATTATTCCCATTGAGGAAGATGGCAACTTATGAATTGGGTTATCCAAACTCATGGACTTTTGCCACTTTAAAGTTTTTTTATTTCACAGCTGTCATATCTTGAACACAAATCTAGATATTTTAATGAATGTGATGGCTTTCAACTATGCTTTTTTGCAAGAATTATTTTCTTCTTTTAACCTTACACTCCTCCCCCCCCCCCCCCCCCCCCATTCTGCAATCTCTAGCTCAACTGTACAGTAGGTGAGGACAAAACTGACATTGTGTTTCTAAATTTAGATAACTTTTCTATATAACACTTGATGATGTGAGATGTTTTTGGGCACTTTGAGTGTCCTATTTTAAGACTTCCCCTACTGACTTGCATTGTAATCTTCTGAAAGGACATCTGGAAGTACTCCTCAGATGTTACTGCCTGAAACCATCCTATGTGCCATTACTCATATAGGTAGCATCAGGCATAGAAGACAGACTTAGCACATTGCTTCTCAAAATATTCATACCTCAAATTACGTACATAAAAATTAATTTACCCAACATACGTAAGTAAATGTATTTGGACAGTGTAAATGATACACAGTTGTTTTCTTATAACTATGAGCTAAGAATTTGATATTCAGCTGAATAGTTGCTCTAAGGGACTTTTGTAGTTACTTTGGCAGCACCCAGAACACTGCTACTTGCCTTTGGCATTTTAATGCATGTGCTGTGGTTCTTGATGTTTTAGGAGCTGCTGACAAATATTATACATATCATTGTATTCTTTATAAAATGTTGGAAAATTTAACCCTTTTTGTGCTGTAGCCTCACACATAGTTCTGTACACCTGTCTGTATGTGTCTTAATACAAGGTATGTGAGAGGTTTCTGATCCTTTAATAACTGACACTCTGCTCTCATTGGCTAACTAAGGATTCAAGTATCCCATTCTTATAATATATGCCTGAAAAGGTTAACCACTGGATATGAGGTTGCCATTCATAGTCCTGCACTAAGGTTTCCACAATAATATATAATGTATATAAATAAATAGTACAATTATAATAATAAAGATTAAGATCTCATTGTCAAAGAAACAAAATAATGGAGGCCCTTACCCCATAGAGCTTACAATCATTCAAGGAATTTGGTGTTGTTTTTTTTTTGTGAATTTAGCATTGCCCAGGTATCTCTTCAAGAAACAACTCTTTGGTGTATTACCTCTAATGAGCCCAAAGTCATATTTTAGCAAGCTGTAAATTCATCTGCTTGGCTGGTTCTGTATACACGATTCCAGACTGACAAGCTCTTAGTAACCAAGCCACACACAGAAATATTGGCCGGAGCACTTTCTTACCTCTTGATGCATGACTTGAGAACACAAACTGCATGTCTGATAAATTACAAGCAGCCTAACTCATTACAGTCACCCTCAAAGCAAAATAAATATGATTTGAAACAAATAGTGTAAGTTTTTTTCCTATAGCCTTGAGCTGTTGTTTGCAACCTTTTCAGTATTTGAATTCTGTCAGGAGTTCTCGGCATTAAATCATTAGGCATGCATACCAAACATCTCAATAATACACTAAGAAAATACTAAATCGGATATTTGTGTATATCTCTCCATCATGTCTTTATAGCCTTTTCACAGAGGAAAATAATTCTCTACTTTCAACTCTGTCAGAGGACATAATGAAGGAGAGCTTGGAACATGAATAGGGTCTACAAAGGAGAAGGGCCTATTTAAAAAGTTGTCTTATTAATAAGGCAATTTTATTTTTCATTTCTCTTTTGAAACATGACGTCATTGTATGAAGTGAGTTCCATTTTCTGAAGATTAATAAAGCAACAACAGCAAACAAAACCAGTGTGTCAGAATAGTAAAAATAGTTTAAAAAAAACTGCAAGTGTTATTTAAGATGCCCTTTTTGTGAATGTTTAGCAATGCAAAATCATTCACTGGCGAATATTTCATTGCTCTTTATCGCTAAGCAAAGGTTAGTGTTGACACTTGCTCTGGAGTTTCATTAAATATTTTGTCACAAAATATCTTTGCAATTTCAAAATTTTATTATGGTGGGAGTTTAAAGGCAAAAAAAACACAATTTTTCAAGATCAAAACATCAAACATCAAAACCTCAATTTTTTTGAGAATTATTAAACCTTGAGGGTGTTAAAAGCTTGAATAAAAAAAAGGGTTCCATCTCAAACCTGCCAAGGTCATGTAGAAGTCAATTTGCAAAAAATCCAAAGGCACAAGCATGCATACTTGATAAAGGGGTTTGACCCCGAAAAGTTGCACTGCATTCCCGCAAATAAACATGCAAGGTACGCCTTGCTTGTTGCAGATCTTTGTGTCTTTGGATTTTTTGCAAATTGGATTCATTGTGAGGTTGCTAGACCTCTACCATTGTGCACCAGATACTATTTGATTATTTCTATGAGGGTGTGCGAGAGCCTATTTCTATTGGACACATGTAGAAGTCAATGGCAGATGTCCTTGTTTACAAAATATCATAATCTATTCTGGGTTTTGTACAGTACTCTGAACAATGCAAAGCCTTCAGATCTGAACACATTGTGAATTTGGATTTTTTATGACTGTCAAATCTTTTCCCACACCAGATTTTTTTAAAGTAAATTTATTGATAAATATTGTAAAACTGTGTACTGGAGTTTGGAGTTTGAAGTGGTTTTAATAAAATAATGATGAATTCTCTAATTTCAGTAAATAACACCCTAAGGGCCAGATTTACGAATTATGATTTGCAAAAACTTTTAAATTTGAATTCAAAAAGACCAACCACAATTAAAATAGGTCCATTTCCAATTGAATAGGTCTTTCCCAAAAAAAAACCTTTAAGTCCACCAATTGATTCCAAAGGTTCTAGAAGGTCCCCATAAGCTAGAACAGCAATTCCACAGGTTTTAGATGGCAAATGGTCAGTCACATTTTTAAAGAGACAATACATAATACATTTCGAAACTCAAATGTTCACATTTTTTGCAAATTTAAATCGAATTTGGACTATTCCCTAGTCGAAGTACACACCTTCACTTCAGTTTATAAATGTCTTTAGCGAAACATATTTCATTCCTCATTGTGTTTTGACTTTATAAAAAGGAGGTCCATTGTTTCATTTGGAGTGATGTACATGAGTACATGAGTTAGTGTCACATAATGAATATCATTATGTGCAAGTATTTTTAATGGAAATTGTGAGTGCATTTTTATACTGAATTTTATGTGTTATTAAATAGTATTATACTATTTGGCGTTCTCTCTTATCTATCTATACCTTATATTACAAACGATATACCACAGTAGTGGTTTGTAAGTAGGCAATTCAGCCATTTTTCCTCTGATTGACCCACACTAGTTAATCTTTGAGGTCACCCACACCCCGCACTGTGGTTTTTTGGTGAAATAAATACCCAACACACTCAGTATATTTGGGGCCTAATTTCACCTCACCCCCAAATAAGAACCTAACACCGGGTGAACCATCATTTTGTGTAAAGAATTACTACACTATATATTGTTTCTAAAAATTTCCGTTGCCTAGGCGCTGGTCTCGATAGAAGAAAACTATATTTTTCTTTTCTCTTGGAATTGACATACGCAGTGGGGAGACTGCGAGGAGATCTGCAGGAAACCATATCGGACTGACATTGCAACCTTCTGGGTTACCTGAAAAACTTTATTCCTACTACCTAATTTTCTTCTTTTTCCTTTGTATTGTATTTTTTCTATTTTTTCTATTTTTTTCTATCCTTATCTATTGAAGTTTCGAAGGGCCCATCCATTATGAGTTAGTGTCAGTAAAGATATAACTGTCAAGCCACCATACCTATGCTTTGGTACACCTGTTATAGTGATCCTAGTTAGGTCATGTTTGTCCCACCTTGGTTCCATTATTTGGAGAAAAAATGTCTCCTAAATGAAGCATTGGTCTCACAAGTTGATAATCCCCTGCTGTATATTTTGAAAGGTAGAGATAACCAAAACCAGCACCCATTGTTAAACACATAGCCCAGGTTTGGGGTTGCTACAGTCATGTGGAAGTTAGGTTTCTTTTTTGATGAATAACTACAGAATGGAGTGTGGGTGCACTTCAAGGTCAAAAAAATTCAGCTACTGTATTTTGAAAGTTTGACTTATCTAGATTAAATCACTTAAAATATACAAAACATTGATTGGTGCAGGTTCCATGGCCCCATGTGGCCAAGATATCCAAACACATTTTTAGCCTAAAGTACTTCAGATATTGGACTAGTTATCTCATGGTTTATCATGTGAAAACTCATAGACGAGATTCAATTCAAGGAGAATTTTTTTTTTCCAAATTCAGTTCCAGGTTTTTCGCATGAGATAATTTTTCTGATTTGAATTGCATCATATATTGAATAATATCATCCATGACTTTTCATGTGATGAATTGAATCTGGCCCACTATATCTAAAATGCCATGCCCTCAAGTGGAAGGATGTCCACCCAAAACATTATCTTTGGTTCACATTCGGTTACCATAATAAATAGGTAAAAGCAACAATATAAATTGCTTCTCATTGTGGATTCAATACGACGACAGGTGTTTAGAGGCCATTAACTAACTGCATTCAGTGTGGAAGAACACTACTACAGCTGTGGTATAAAGGTCTCCATCACTGGGCTGTAGACCAGTGGAAACAACTCCTGTAGTGATAAACAGCATTTCATCATCTAAAAGACTGTTCAGAATGTCAGATTTAGCACATGCCAGGAGAACACTACTGCCTGAATGTACAGTATAATGCCAATAGTAACATTTTGTGAAGAAAGAATAATGATAGGAGTTGTTTCATGGTTTGGGCTATGGCTAAGTTTCAGTGAAAGCAATTGTTGTGTTTGGTAGCCGAGGATTAGGAGAGTAGAACAGTGCTTTATTAGCAGGTTCATGCAGCCATTACATAACAGCAGTAAGTCTTACTTTCACTTTCAAGTTGTACAGAAAGTCCTATGTATGCACAGTGCCACATGCAGGCCATTTGTATAAACACCACATATTCCCCCTATAGTAGGAAAGCATTTGGACAAATATATAAACAGTAACAATTAAACAGTACGTATCTTAAAGTAATATATACATTCTTTATATGACATAGTCCTTGGTCCATGCAGGTAGTTTCCTGATTCTCTCAGTATGCCTTATAGGTTCACTTTCCCATGCCCTATTGCAGTTGGCATCAGGAGTAGGGAAATGTCCTTCATCAAATGGAACATCTCCAAAGTGATATCTAGCAGGAGCAAGACGACTTGCAGTTGAAGGAGGGGTCTTAATCTGAATTCCAGTTAGTGGAACTGTTGTGTTTGGTAGCCGAGGATTATGAGAGTATAACA
>CM044448.1:46879151-46899554 GCA_024363595.1 Xenopus borealis
GAAAGTCCTATGTATGCACAGTGCCACCTGCAGGCCATTTGTATAAACACCACAGCAATGTGACATTTTGACAGTTCCATGATCCTGGTCAGGTCCATTCAAAATGGGTTAGCAGAGATGGAAAGGACCTGACCCCACAGAGCTCTGATCTTGATCCAAACCCTGTGGTAATGCTGTAATTAGCCATGGCTGGCTCTGGGTGCACGATGCACACCCGGGCCCCCCTCTTTGTACCTGCACCAGCTGATTTGGATGTCAAAAACTGGTGAATCATTACACATTACAGTTAATCGTACCACTTACTTGCACAGCTGCTCATGCCAATAGGTCTCCCAGACCTATATATACAAAAACCCCTAAAAGGTAGCCATGATTTAAAAGGTATTACAATATTATTCTATATGTAGCCATATGGTTCAGTGAGTGTGACTCACTGCTCTCTATCTTCTCCATCCCTATCTACTTACTCTATGTGGTTGCCTTCTCTTTCTCTGTGGTTTAAAGAGACCTGCTTCCCATCTTGAAAGAGACAAACACTTTCTCTGTGCACAGATGGGGACTCTGATAGCCGCCTCTGTTCAATAAACATTGTTGATGCCTTTGCTTGTTCAGCTTTTTTATTACATTGTCAGACAAAGCTCAATATGTATTAAGAAAAGAGATTTTTTTTTTAAGTCACCAGAAAATATTTTATTTCTGGACTGATTCACAGAGCTTTATCGTAGGGATGTGAGCCTTTATGGAGAGTACAAAGTAGGGTACTTTAGATTTGGCAGATAATGGGCACTTTTATATTTTTTTTAATGGATGTTCACAAAATGTGTTCTTTGGTCAAATTCCATTTATTATATCGTTAGAGCAGTGAGGCTTGGTGTTTATAAAACATTTATTTGACAAGCTAGGGATCAATTCTTTGGAAAATATGCTAATTTCTCTGAATGGAAAGCTGATTAAAGACATAAAGTAAGTGCTTCTGCCATTTCTGTAATAAGAAAAATGTTGCATGAAGACTATCTTCCTAGCTACAGATGCAGCCACTTGGATTTGTGTGTTAAATGTGTCGTGACTCAGGGTTAACTGAAGAAACTGTGTTATCTTAACTCATTTAATGCATTTAACCTTTTCATTAGCATACCAAAGCACTATTGTTTTCAATGGTGAACACTTTAATTGGATGGGATGCTGTGACACAATGTTTTGTGATAAGTGAGTTCAATGGGATGTCTGAGTTAAGTTATTCTGTGTCAAATGCACAATCCAAAGTGGCTTCATCTGTACTTGTAACATGGTAACATATTTAGGTTAAGGTTAGGTTGAAAAAAGATATACGTTCATCAAGTTCAACCTTAAGTCTGTATATTACCTGCATAACTGGTAGTTGATCCAGAGGAAGGCAAAAAGCCCATCTGAAGACTCTCCAATTTGCCTCAGAGAGGGGGGGGGGCAATTCCTTCCTGACTCCAAGATGGCAATTGGACTAATTCCTGGATCAACTTGTCTTATGAGCAATCTTCCATAACCTTGTATTCCCTCACTTTCTACAACTTACAGCCAACTAATGTATTCGCCAATACAACTGATGTAGGGAGAGAATTCCACATCTCTCTGAAAAAAACCCCTTCTGAATATTTAGCCGGAACCTTCTTTCCTGTAAACGGAATGAGTGCCCACATATCAGATGGAAGGTATTGTGTACTTCCTGTGCTCTCAGGCACTGTTCATGCAAACATTATACAGATGCAGCCACTCGGATTTGTGATTTAAATGTGTCATGACTCAGAGTTAATTGAAGAAACTGTGTTATCTAAAGTTATCTAAACTCATTTAATGCATTTAACCTTGTCATTAGCATACCAAAGCACTATTGTTTTCAATGGTGAACTCTTTAATTGGATGGGATGCTGTGACACAATATTCTGTGCTAAGTGGGATAAATGGGATAGATGAGTTAAGTTTTTCTGTGTCAAATGCACAATCCAAAGTGGCTTCATCTGTATGTCCACAGTAAAGTGAGAGAGCGTAATTGTAGATGGTTCAGAAAAATACATTTATTGAACAGATTTATTTTCATTGTGTTAACCCTATTAATGGGCTTCCACTTTACATACTGCAATGGTAAATACATTTTTTGTTATTTGAGGACTCCTGTGTATTGTTACTGTTATTTTACTTCCTTACAGCTTTTAATGTCCCTTTAAAATCTGGCAAGTCTAGTTTGAACACTTTTAAATTAAATGCGACAGAAATGTGGTTTCAAAAAACAGCGGATGGCAGTAACCAGTTAATTTATTCATTTTATGAACCACTTGCCTGGAGCTATTAGAGCTATCAGTAATTATCTCAAACTAATAATTTTTTCTACATATGCATGCCATAGGTCACAATAGAAATGTACCCACTGGAAATTCTGTATTATTATAATTATTATTATTGTTATTAATATTATTATTATTATTATATACTATGATACTATCAATAATCACATTATTATGAGTTATTTTGTTCTTATCATCTCCTTCTTTGAAGCCCCCTTTTTATTTTCTCTTTTAGTTACATGGTTACATAGTTAAATTGGGTTGAAAAAAGACAAAGTCCATCAAGTTCAACCCCTCCAAATTAAAACCCAGTATACACACACCCCTACACTCTTTCACACAAACCATATATGCCCATAGCTATACTAACTGTAGAGTTTAGTATCAAAATAGCCTTTTATATTATGTCTGTCCAAAAAATCATCCAAGCCCAAAGCATCAACAGAATTAGCCATCACAACATCACCCGACAACCACCTATGCTGCTTCAAATGAAAGTCCTTTTCTGCTAGTCTGAAGGGGTGGCCTCTGGTGCGGTGATCCTCTGCTATTTGCATAAAATGTCTCTAATGTATTTGTAAAGTGTAATCATGTCCCCTCGTAAGCACCTTTTTTCCAGAGAAAACAACCCCAACCTGGACAGTCTCCCCTAATAAATTAAGCCTTCCATCCCTCTAACCAGTTTAGTTGCACGTCTCTGCACTCTCTCCAGCTCATTTACTGGAGTCCAAAACTGCACTGCATACTCCAGATGAGGTCTTACTATGGATCTATAAAGAGGTATAATTATGTTTTAATCCCTTGAGTTTATGCCCTTTTTTATGTAGGACAGAATTAGACAACTTGTTATCTATAAAAACCCCAAGATCCTTCTCACTTAAGGAAACTCCGAACACACTGCCATTTATTGTATAACTTGCATTTATATTATTTTTGCCAAAGTGCATAACCCCTTTTGTTCATGCCTTTCTCTTATTCTTATCTTCCTCCCTCCTTTACACCTTTTACTTCTCTGTTTTAAACTGACATAGACTTAAGGGGGAATGTAAATAAAAATTGCAAGTGATGTTTCAAATGTTGTATTTGCTAATAAATAGTGCTGCTCACAATGTAAAATCATTCACCGGCAAATATTACATTGGTCAATATTGCTAACACCTGCTCTGGAGTTTTGTTGAATATTTAGCCACAAAATACTCTTTGGGATTGTCAAATTTTATTACATACAGTACCAATGATTGCAAAAGCCATTTAGTCGTAAACTTTGCAAGGAATTTGTTTAGGCTTATGATCAGTCAAAAAGGACACAAACATATCGCATTCCCCCGGACCTATTTATTAAAGGTTGAATTTAAGTGATTTTAGAGATCTTGGAATCCACTATTTCTCATTAGTGTAAACCCACAAATGCCATGAAAGTTGTTAAAAGAATGAAAACAAGCATGAATGAAAATAGCTGCAGAAAAACTCTGGAAACCATGATTTTTTGTGAATGAACAAAACATTTTAATGTCAATGAGCATTTTGATGTCTAAAACCACCAACAAAATGCAAGAATTAGAAACTTACATCAACTTCTATATGACCTTACCAGCTTTTACTTGCCATTCTTTTGCATAAGCAGATTTTATGGTTTTTATACTTGATAATTTATGAAAAAAAATTGGATTGTGACTATATGAAAAGTGTGTTTGTGCTGTAAAGTGTTATTCAGAGAAAAAAATGTTCTACAAAAAATGTTTTTAATATAGTTAGTTAGCCAAAAATTTAATGTATAAAGGCTGGGGTGACTGGATGTCTAACATAATAGCCAGAATCCAACTTCCTGCTTTTCAGCTCTCTTGTTTTCCACTGACTGGTTACCCTGGTGACAAGGCAGTAACCAATCAGTTACTTGAGGGGAGGCCACACGGGCCATAACTGTTGCTTTTGAATCTGAGCTGAATGCTGAGGATCAATTGCAAACTCACTGAACAGTTATGTCCCATGTGGCCCCTCTTCAAGTCGCTGACTTGAGCTGAAAAGCAGGAAGTTGGTTTCTGGCTATTAGACATCCAGTCACTCCAGCCTTTATACATTACATTTTTGCCTAACTAACTATATTACAAACATGTTTGAGTTTGCACAGCCTATCTATTTATCCAGTTTCTATTTTACACTGAACTCATAACAGCTCATAAACTGTCCTGCCAAAAATAAATGGAATTTAGTGACGGTGGGAAAATTCAGTTAATCTTCTTGTATTTATGGTGTTGGTCCTGTCCTGGTTTTCTAAAGATGAGCAGTCATCATTCCACCACTGGGTGATAAAATAATCATATCTCTCAGACTTAATGGCAGCAAATGATATTAAACTGAGAGGGATAATGACTGAAGGGAGGTTAGCTCAGTTTATAGTCATAAAATATAAACCATAAATCTGGCTCTATTCTACAATAGCATTTCATTCTCTGCCATTAATTGTGAGATTGGAGACACTAATGGAGAAGGAAATAGGATTTTGGTGAAGACAGAAGATGTATGTAGATTTTATTTGTGTTGCAATTGGTTCTTTGATGCTGCTTGTGCCAAAGCCTTGAGTGTCTAAGAGGGAGTACCGTGTGACAGATGGCTACCATTCAGTTAGCCTGTAATTAACCCACAAACCTGTGTAAAAAAATCTAAACTAATATTATAAGTAATGTTTAACATAAATGTATTTTATAATATTGATACAACTATTACTGCAGTTTAATATACATCTTAATATACTATAACTTAACTATGTCCAGCAGAAGGGCCGGACTATGAGGAAAAAGCAGCCCTGGCAAAAGTATCGAAGCAGCCCATGTATTCACGTGCACGCAAAGCTTATATATATATATATATATATATATATATATATATATAAAATTTCCAACCCCAAGGTTAACTAGAACTAGTTTTTATTCATAGATATGTTAAGAGTCCATAACCAGCAATATTATATACTATGGGGCAGATTCACTAAATTCACATGAAGGATTCGAATTTTCAAAAAGATTAGAATTCAAATTTCCGAATGTTTTTGAAGACCACTTCAACCAGTGAATTTTGAAAATTCAATTGAATGATTTGAATAATTGGAATAAAAATCTATTTGAATATTCGACTATTCGACAGTCAAATTACTTCCCCTTTAAAATTTAATTTGACTGCCTAGTTCACCAGATCAAAGCTACCGAATTGGCTTTGGTTATTTTTGGTCCAATAAAAAAATTAGATCGAATGGTTAAAATCATTTGAATTGTTAGTTTCAAATGATTTTATCGATCAATATTTTCTATTCAATCGTTCGACCAATCGAATTGCTGTAAAATCCTTCGAATTCAATATTCAAATTCAAAGGATTTTTGTTCCCCAACAATTCCCAGCTATTCTCATTGTTGAATTCGAGGGATTTTCAACCCTCAAATTCGACCCTTAGTAAATCTGCCCCATATGTGCTGTAACCAGTGTCGGACTGACTCGGAGGGACAACAGGAAAAAACCCGGTGGGCCCTAACCCTCATGGGCCCCACCAGACCCCCTCTCCCCATATTGTGATGCCACAAGAAAAGAAAAATTTGGTGCAGTGAATGCGTGCTGTGTGGCACCATTTGCGTACAGATGCAGTCACTGGGATTTGTAAGATAAATGCGTCGTGACTCAGTGCTAATTGAAGAAACTGTGTTATCCCAAGTTATCTTAACTCATTTAATGCATTTAACCTTTTCATTAGCATACCAAAGCTCCATTGTTTTCAATGGTGAACTCTTTAATTGGATGGGATGCTGTGACACAATATTCTGTGCTAAGTGGGATAAATGGGTTAGATGAGTTAAGTCACGACGCATTTAACTTACAAATCCAAGTGACTGCATCTGTAAGTTTGTTCTGCAGAGTGCGCCGTGCAATGCCTCAGTGGGGGGGCAGGTGGGGAGGCTGGAGGGGGGCCCTGGACCCAGTGGGCCCTGGGCCCCCATTCAAAACCCTGGCTGTAACTGGCCCTTGTTACAAGACGTGACGGCACCGAATCTCGACACAAAGGCACCGAAATTAATGAATTGACTACTGTAACGCTAAAATACATTGATTTGTTTTATAAATTTTAAATTCAATGTCACTATATTTGCTAACCATGTGGCACTATTAGAAGTAGCATTATTAGAATTAAAATTATAATTAGAAAAAGAGGTAGGCCTGAAGCATAACAAATTACCCAGAAAATGCAGCACTATTGGAAGCCACATCATTTTTAGGAGCCTTGGCAGACCCCAACCAGAGGAAATTGGACAACCTTATGGCAGTAGTAGCATCAACATAGAATTTAAATTACAATTACAAGAGGTAGACCACAACCATAAAAAATTACCCAGGAAATATGGGCTTTTTGGAAGCCATATAATTTTTAGGAGCCTTGCAGACCCTGTCCAGAAGAAATTGGACAACCTTATGGCAATAGTAGCAACAACAGTAGTTTTTGCATCAACTATATTAGAACAGAAGAATTAAATAAGGCAGACCTCAAACAGAAGACATTTGCCAAATAATGAGGCATTAGTAACAGCAGCAGCAGTAGTATTGGAAGCAACTATATTAGGACCAGAAGAATTCAATGAGGCAGGCCTCAAACAGAACACATTTTGTAAATGATGAGGCAATAGTAGCAACAGCAGTATTTTTGGGAGCAACTACATTAGAACCAAAATAATTAAATGAGACAGGCCTCAACCAGAAGAAATTAGCTGACTAAGTAGCAAAATTAGAAGGAACATTTTTTGAAACCATGTTAGTCCTCAACCATAAGAAATTAGACTACTAAGCGGCAACAGCAGCAGCAGTAGTATTGGAAGCAACTATATTAGAACCAGAAGAATTAAATAAGGCAGGCCTCAACCAGAAGAAATTAGTCAAATAATCGGCAATATTAGAAGCAACATGTTTATAAGCCATGTTAGGCCTCAACCATAAGAAATTAGCCAACTAATCGGCAATATTAGAAGCAACATTTTTGGAGGCCATTGTAGGCCTCAACCAGAAGAAATTAGCCGACTTAGCGGCAATATTAGAAGCAACATTTTTAGAAGCCATTTTAGGCCTCAACCATAAAAAAATAGCCAAATAATCGGAAATATTAGAAGCAACATTTGTAGAAACCATTTTAGGCCTCAACCTGAAAAAAATTGCATGTGTGGAGTAGTGGAGGCCTGAAATGTGTCAGACTGGGGAAGGCCTCCACTAGTTTTGAGCACAGAACCCTTCTCAAATTACCCCCCTCCTCTCTCTCTGGCTGGGTTGAAGGAACTCTCCCAGCTTTCCCCTTGTACTGTGGGTCAAGCAAAGTGGCCACCCAATAATCATCACTCCAGAGGCAAGTCTGCATATGGTCAGCCATGTAAAAGAGGTGCCCCCAACCAACCTCTTCTTGACTGACCTCCAGATGCAGGTCATGTGGCTCGACCTGCCCCTGCTCTGTACCTTCCCAGGCACGGACAATAGCTGGGGTGGTTGGGTGGCATGTGCCCTGCTCCTCATGTTGTGCAGGCACCCAGTCCTCCTCTCCCTCAGCAGGCACCATCTCCTCCTCATCCTGCCTCTCTGCTCCTTCTGCCTGCCTATGGGGCCTACTCTCCTCCTCCTCAGGTACGTCACCCTCCTCTAGCAGGCCATCCAACGTGTGCTTGAGGAGGAACACCAGGGGTATCACATCACTAACACACACATTGTCCCTGCTAACAAAGCGTGTGGCCTGCTCAAAGGGGGCAAGTACTCGGCAGAGCTGCCTCACCTAGAATTCCAGGGCGTCGGCAGGTCACAGATGAGCCGGTGGGGTGGCAGATTATGCTGCCAATGCATCCATGCCAAAGACGCACTGATGGTGGGGGACCTGCAAAATGGCCACATACCCTATGTACCTTCTCCAGCATGTCACCCAACCCTTGGTAGCTCTTGAGGAAGTGCTACACCACAAGGTTGAGGAAATGTGCAAAGCAAGGCATTTGGGTCAGGTGGCCTAGACAGATGGCTGGAGTCACCTGTAGCATGAGGGGAGCCCCCTGCTTGCTCCCTCCCCAGCACTCATTAGGGTGACCCAGTGCGCAGTGTATGTTATTTACCTCCCCTGCCCATGTCTGCTGGTCCACGTGTCAGTGGCACAGTGCAACCTGCCGCCGACAGCATGATCCAGTGACAGGGACACATTCTCCACCACCTGCCATTGGAGGGCAGGGATGGCCTTCCTGGCAAAATAATGTTGGCCGGGGATCCACCATTTAGGGGTAGTGCAAGCAATCAGCTATCAGAATGGTGCTGCTAGCTCATAGGGCAGCAGCTGCACTGTCAGAGGTTTTGCCAGGGAGGCATTGAGCCTCTGCACTTGGGGGTGGCTGGGAGAGAGGCATCGTGCAGGCCAGGAACTGGGGTAGGGAAACCTGGCAGGACAGTGGCTGAATTGAGGAGGAGGCTGCAGAAGAAGCTGAGCTACACAGTGGCCGCCTCCGACTGAAAGCCTCAGAATCGTCTTCCCTTGCTGCAGGGTCTGGGGAGCTAGCACCTCTTCCCTGAAGAATGGGAGGAGGTGGACAGGAAGCACCACTGCCCCCTGGTGCCCTGCCACTTTGGTGCTGCTCCCACATCATCCTGTGATGACATTTCATATGGGAACTTAAAGCCAATGTACCCATATGTGACCCTGCCTGCCTGACACACTGCTACTGTCTGGTCCCCTGCCTGGCAGATGAAAAATGCCCATGGGATGGTCCCCACCCATACGACCATAGGCTTTGGACCAAGATGCAGTGCTGCCCTGTTGCCTGCCCCCACCTAGCAGTGGTTGGTGGAGCCGGCTCTTCATCCTCATCATCATCAACAACACACAGTTCCCCCCTGAATTGCTGCTGTTATCCTCCTGAGCCGGCTCCCAGGGTCTGTCCCTGTCATCGTCCTCCCCCAGACCAGACCCTGCCACATACATGGCATCCATTCCCACATCCAGAATGCTGGTGTCTGACCCCACACCAGCAGCCTGCTGCCTTGCCATTAGGGGACCCTGCCCAATATCCCTTACTGATGTAGTCTGTGCCTTGACCTCCTCCTCATCAAACATGAATGCTCCCCCCCATTCCTGCATAATCATCAAAAATATCCTGGGTTTCTAGGCCCAAGTCAACCTCAGGATGAAATAGGAGGGATGGAGTGTCCCCAGCTCTGAGCTAGGAGGTGATGCCACCTCCTGCCACTTACTGGTGCCCGCTGCAGACGAGGTAGCCTGGGCCAGCCGGTCCGCCACTGCCTCTGCCTGCTGCAAGCATATGGGTTTGCGAAACAGTGGCAAAAAAATATCTGGCACAGTCCTACTTGTGCCAGTTGCACCACTGTGACCCAGAGCCACCTGCTGCTGTGGCACTAGCTGCTGTTGTTGTTGCTGCTGCTGTGTTGGCAGCTGCTGTGACTGCAGCTGTTGCTGCACTACAGTGCCCGGACTGGGCATAGTACATGGGCTGGGCTGTTGTGGGGTCGGATGCCCACGACCAGCACTACGGCTTCTTCCTCTGCCTCCCCTCCCTATCCCACCCTTCTTCACAGATCCCTCCCCCCTCTCCCACGGTCAGTCATATTGGGCAAACTAAACTTAAAAACAATAAATAAATAAGGGGGGTTTGGATATTTGGGGGAAGGAAAGGAGAAAAAATTAAAACCCTCAAGGGATACACACACACACAAGCAAAGACAGTTAGCCCTAACAATGGCTATTGTGGGGTTAGCAGGAAAGCAGAAGAGGGAAAACAGTAAACAGAAATCCACAACCTTCACTTGCACTCAGAAAAAAAGCTCACTAAACTAACTCCACTAGCTGAATAAAACACAAATTTCTCTCTCTCTCTCTCTCTCTCTCAATCCTGCTCTCTCTAACCTACCAATGGCTGCCTCTGCACCTCCTTATATAGACAGTGGGAGGGCTCAAATCTGATTGGCTGCTGTTGCTGAAGTTCTGTTTGTCGCACGTTCTTTTTCGGACGCAATCGCTTGCAGTGTCCAATTCGGCGCGTTTTGCAAAAAAGTTCACCCAGAGCGAACCACTCAAATTCGCCGTGAATTTGACCATGGTAAATTATTTTGTCCATCACTATTCACAACTGATGCACCAGTTCCTGTTTGCAGCATTAAGTAAATGTTCATGTTATCTTTCAGGTAGTAATATTTATCTTAATGTTTTACAAACATATTGATAATTATTGATATGCCTCTGCAAACTTGTTTTATCCTGTCTCCAGCACATACTTTTATAAAAAGTCAAACTATTATATTTATATGATTGTTATTTGTTATGTATTGCAAGAACAGCATTAGCACAGTATTATCTTATATTAACTGTACTAGACATTAAGCCCGTTAAATTAACATATGTAGTCAAACATTTATAAAAACAGACTTGTTGCAGTCCAAAAAAAAGTGGACAACCATTGTGGACACCTAGAGTGCTTCTCAGTAGTTTTAAAAATGCTACTGCTTCCTAAAGAGTTTGGGCAATGTTTGTTTATGGTATAGATCACACCAGTGTTTTTTTTCCACAAAAAAATGTTTGTCCTACGGAATTTCAGAGGCGACTCTGCCTCAATGTTACTTTTAGAAAAAGAGCCGCCTGACTTTGTCAGCTCAGCATCCCTGTTGCCGTAGCAATGTCGGGGACATGCGCTGAGTGAGCGTGTCTCGCTTCTAACAACGCGAGATTAAAGATAGGAACAGTTGGCACCGCCCCGCCTCTTGATCATTCGCGCTTCACGTGCACATGCCCATTTTCCGCCAATCATATTTTTTCCTTGGCGTCCTGTAGGCGGAGTTGAGTGAGTCAGAGAGCGGGAGGTAATTTCACAGCTATGGGAGGCCAGACAGTAGCTGCTCCTCTGTCATCCGCCGGCCAGCAACGCTCTATCCCTCTGCCATTGGGCAGCACAACAAAGAGGGGCAGGACAGCGCACTGGGATTGGCTGCGGCTCTCCTGTGAGGGTGGGGCTTCCAAGTGGGACATTCACTAAGATCCGAAAAATCGCTAGCACAGGCTTCGCGAGCGTTCCCTGCACTTCGCCAGGCGAATTTTCGCCTGCGCTACGCAAATTCACTAAAGTGCGAATTTACGCTCTAGTCGGCGAACGGTAATATATTTATGCTAGTGTTACTTCGATAGGCATAGTGCAATTTCGCTAACGAAGCCTAATTTGCATACAGCGCGAATCCTATATAATAAAGTTCAAGTGTCTCTGTATTCAGTCCCTGTGTCCGTGGGATTGCGCTACTGCGTATGTGCCCCACGGACAGCCAGCGCGAAGCGTCTAACGCTAGCGCAAATTCATCAGCGTGACGTCAAATCGTAATCGCAAATTCATGAACACCGACTCTGGCGAATTTACGCTAGCGAACCCACAATGGTAAAACACGCCACAGCGTTTTTTGGGACTTAGAAAAATTTTAAATTTTTTTTTCAACCTCCTATCTATTGTATTCTATCTACTTAGCTAGCGTAAATTTGGTGGGTCTTGATTTTGACAGCTCAACCCGCAGTCCCGGTTTGTTACTGAAATGTCCTGATTTTCTCTTTCATCTCCTGCACTAAACAGCCAGAAAATGATTCAAAGCTTCTAAAACATAATTAGCTTTTGTAAAAATTTTAAATAAGCAAAGAAATAATTGTAACTTTTTAAGATAATCAGGTCTGGGACTTGCAGCTTAAAGGGCAATTCACCTTCATTAGCAAAACTGTAATAATGTATAAAAGCCACAGAAATGTGTTCACATTTTGATAACCTGCCAAACTTTGTAAAATGAACAGGGTAATTAGAGGTGCGGCTACAAAAACTGTGGCTTTGCATAGCAAATCTTTTTGCCACTCTTTCTACAGTATTTCCAAAATTTTTGGGAGGTACAGTATGTGCTAAAGGTAAAGTGTCACAAACTTTGCCACAAAGGTAGCTAATATTTCCTCATCAATAACATATTTTCTTTTCCAAAACTTCAAGATAAAGCAAGTATCAGCAGCTTACTTCTTTGTTATAATAACAAACAAGTAACCTCAGATAAAATGGCGGTATACCTTCTTGTATTTTTGTAATGGATAAAAGTTTAATTTTGGGTGAACAATCCCTTTAGGTAGGCTTTCATTGCCTTTGCAGAAAAGAAACGAACATTTCACATAATGCGTGTGCACACAATTTATATTGAAGATAAAACTGCTCTAAATATAACAAACAAGATTAATAAAGCTAAACACAGGCTGCTGTGAAATAAATGGAAATATTTACTCCATTAATCTTGGCTCCCTCCATAGACCAAGGAGCTGTGCATGGTTATTTCACATGTCAAAAAGTAGCCTTGTGTGACAGGGTTATGGAAGTTGCTTGTATCTCAACAGCTGTACCAATAGATAACGCTATGGTCAGAGGAACCAAAGGTGTTATAGACCACAACAAGAAACCCAGTTTCTCTTAATCTGTCCTGGATGAGATTACATGCTATTTCTGATGATAATTTAGTACAATTTGCTTTTTCAAAGTATATGGATCTTTCCATTGTAATGTGTTTCAAACGATTTAGTAGATTCTTCTCCCTTGATGGTCCAGACGTTTACCACGGCCTCCATTGAAGGTTCAGCTGTTGGCTAGGACCTTCATTGAAGGTCCAGCTGTTGGCTAGGGCCTTTCTTGAAGGACCAGTCCTTAGGCTGGATCTCTCTTGAAGGTTCATCCTAAGCTAAGAGCTCAACTTAGTTCAGCATATGTGCACAAAAATAGGAAAACATCAATGTAACAGTCAGTTACAGTTAAAGTTTCAGGTGTATCTAGGAGAGCACTTGGCATTTCTCCTAACCGGCCTTCTTTCTAAGGTAAAACAATGACATATTTTGTTTCACTAGTGGTAACAGGGCAAAGGAACACAGCTGCACCAATGGGGGCCTATGACCATTGTTGTGAAACACTGTATCTAAAAAAAAGTAAAACACTAGCTGAAAAAGAAACTCCATGACTGTTTGTTGTACACTTATGGTGGGCAATTTATGATGTAGCAATCACTATGATGAGGGAAAAAAATCCAAGTATTTTAAGTCAAATATACTTTTTTTATTAAAGGGGTTGTTCACCTTTGAGTTAACTTTTAGTATAATGTAGAGAGTGATATTCTGAGACCATTTGCAATTGGTTTTCATTTTTTATTGTTTGTAGTTTTATAGTTATTTAGCTTTTTATTCAGCAGCTCTCTATTTTGCAGTGTCAGCAATTTGGTTTCTAGGGTACAAATTACCCTAGCAACCCTGCATTGATTTTAATAAGAGACTGGAATATGAATAGGAGAGGGACTGAATAGAAAGATGAGTAATAAAAAGTAGCAATAACAATACATTTGTAGCCTTACAGAGCATTTGTTTTTAGATGGTGTCAGTGACCCCCGTTTGAAAGCTGCGAAGAAACAGAAGGAAATTGCAAATCATTAAAAAACTATAAAAAATAAATAATGAAGACCAATTGAAAAGTGTCTTAGAATTGGCCCTTCTACAATATACTAAAAGTTAACTGGAAGGTGAACCACCCCTTTAACAATAATAATGAGAAAATACATCATGTTGTCAACTGACTAAACGAGGTTATCTCTGGTAGATTTTGACAGTTATTCAAAACAATTATAGTGCTGTTCTCTTGCAGGCCTATTGTAAAAGAACCATCCATTGGCCAGAACTGGAGGAAATTATCACTGCCACTAATAATCTCTAAAGATAAATTTTGATTTAATCTTCAACAGTTTGTTTCTTTGGAAGAGAATTTACAGGGCCATGAGATGGCTGTCTCTGCCTCTGTGTAATAGATTGATCCGTATATTCATTTCATTTTGTTTTTTCTCAACAGAAGATAAAATCTGGACTTTGGTTCTACACAATAACACAGAACTTACGCCTGTGCATGGGAATTTTGATGCCAGACCATATGCCATGTTGTTCAACTATAATAGCACCAGTGAACAGCTAGAAGCCATGATTAACAGGGCTGATTACTGTGAGCAAGAAGTGGCTTATCACTGCAAACATTCTCGTTTGCTTAATTCCCCAAGTAAGTAGATCCACAAGTGGAGTTTTTCTCTTGTCATTTTGTCTATGCTTGAAATAACCAATTGTTTGAAATAAGTTATATGGTGGCTTGATACTTGGCATCACTGTTCTTAATTTACTGTAATTATAACCACAACTGTATGAATTTGATGTTGAAACAAGGGCACTTATAAGTAACGTGGTGTGGAAGTTTGGCCACTTTCAAACATAATAACTCAGCACTGCTGTATCTGTACCCACTGTTGGTACAACTTTTGGGCAGTTTTTACAATCATCCTCTGCAGTAATTATTTCAACTTTATGAATGTGATGTAGAAATAAAAGAGAAAATTGAGGGTAATTTGGTTGGGAAGTTTGACCATTTTCAGCCATAATGATTCATTAGTTCTACCTCTGTCCGCACTGGTGGTCACTCGGAGAGGCAGTTTTGACAAACACCCTGACAAAGCAATTTTATTTTCAGTCCACTTTTATTGCCAGTAGTGATGGGTGAATCTACCCCGTTTCGCTTCACCGAAAAATTTGCGAATTTCCAGTGAAATTCGCAAATTGGCGAATAAATTAGTCACGCGCCGTTTTCGTCGTGTCGTTTTCGTTGTGTTTTTGTCACATCAAAAACGACGTGCAACTCCTTTTTTTTTTATGCCAGCGAATTTTCGCCTGGCGAATTTTCACTGGCGAATCGCGGGAATTCGCCGCAAATTAGTCCCTGGCGAATAAATTCGCCCATCACTATTCGCCAGGTTTTAAAATATCCTATTTTTGGTTGTCTATCTACCAGTTCATAAACTCTCCTCAGGCTACAGCAGCCCACAAGTTATCAGGGGCAGCAAAAAGCAGCTCCTGGTAACTTAAAGGGCCACATCAAATGGCTTTTCTAGTGCAAAAAGCAAAATTGCTCTCAACCCCCCTCAAGCACTAAAGAAAGGTAAGCACCAGGTGTAAGTGTGTAGATATCTGAATGGTCTGTAGAGTAGTATAACACGGAGCACCAATGGAAAAAATAGTAGTTAAAAATATCAAAACTTTATTGGATCCATGTTAAAAAAATCCATCATTAGAGTGTGCAGACATCAACAGGGTTAGTTGCCCAATGCGTTTCGTGGCTTCCCGCCACTTCATCAGGTGAATGGTCGCCTCAGGTAGCAAAAACTGCAGAAATGCCCCTGCTGTCTACATAAAGCAACAGGTGACAGTCACATTATTATCAGAAAGTACACACCCCATGCAAACAGGTAGCATAAAACAGAGAATACATAAAACTGTTGAGGTTCTTCCTCACTTATTTGCGGCTCGTAGCATAAAACAGAGAATACATAAAACATAATAAATATTTTCTCCAGAGTACATTTCATTAAAGAACATTCAGGGGGTTATTTGTCAAACTCACTTTTCTCTCTTTTTTCTGAAAATCAAATCCACACAGACCTTCCCCCATTTATTAATATGTTGTTTTTTCTTAAAATCGCCCGAAAGCTATGATTTTTTTTCAGAAACCCAGTGCAACTCTTCCAATTCCAAATCTTCCAATTGTTAATGGGACATCAGCCATTGACTTTTACATGTTCTCTGCAGATCTGAGTGCTTTTTTCATCGGATTTGTAACACCATCAGACTTCATTAAATCCTTAAAAGAATTGTATTTTCCCCTTTAACAGTCCGACTAGAAATAATCTAAACTTAATAAATAAATCCCAGTTTTGATATTATTTTGATGTCAAAGACCCTTTCATTTTATTGTTAGATATGGCCATATATAATAATACATATACATATATACTTTGCTATTAAAAACAAAAAAGCACAATTGTCTATGACCTTTGAATAAGAAAGATAGTGTGTACTGAGCCTCCGAGACATCATTTGATCTGTGTCCATAATCTATTCCCCATAAGACGTAATCGATAGGCGTGTTTGCCAAACAGCTAGAAGTGGAATCTGTGGTTGAACAATATCTGTGAACTATAAGTGTAGAGCCTTGGGAGAGACCAGGCTGTGCCATCAATATGAGTGTGATTCAGTATGTTCAGTTCACAGCTGCATTGAATGGAAGACAATAATGACTCTCAGGTGCAGAGAAACTGTTCCCGTAATGGTCTCATTCTCTTTATTGACAATATCCATCAACCAAATGTCTCCAATGCAGAAATAGGAAAGATTGTTTCTACATTGTTCTACATCAAAAACTGATTATTGCTTGGTCATGTCAACGTATAGAAATAATTATTTCAAATATATCCAAATTATTGTTCTTTGACTACAGCACCCACATCCTCTGTAGTACATTGTAGATCATTCACATCATTCCCTAACTTACCATGTAATCTTTCAATAAAAGTCACACACACCAGGAATATTGACATCTCATTTCAGTTAACCAGCCACCTGTAAGACCAGTCTAACCACCTAGAAAAAACATAGATATAGGGAACTCCTTTTAGATAGTGCCTTGCTCACTCACCTTCTGTCCATTTGGCTTGTTCTCTCTCCCCTGGTGACTTCTCCAGGGGTAAGCTTCTCTACCCTCTTATGCATTTAACTGGCACCTTCCTTTACTTTCCACATATATCCACGTTCTTTTCTACTTCTGTCAATGGTGCTTTCTTCTACTCCTCTGTCTACTGTCCTCTTTTGTAGATAGTATCCTGCATATGTACCTTCATTCCTGCATGTCTTCTTATATCTTGGTTAGCTTGTTTTTAGCATTTGTTTATCATATCCTACAAAATGTTCTCTTTTTTACTCATTCCCGTAACTTTCCTGTTCATCTTTCACTTGGATGCATGCTCTTTTCTACCTCAATCACCTTAATCTTCTCCTAGCTCTTCCACTGTCCAATTTTGTGAATGCTCACATTTACCTTCTGTTCTGCCTGTCCCCTTGGAACAGTTGACACCTTGCACATCCAGTCTCTTGGCCTCTAATGCTTGTTTTTTATGTCCCACATTGTGTCCTCTTATATATGCCACTCATTCCTTTACCCTTTCTTTCCTGATAACTCTCCTTTTATACCCATGCTCTCTTCTCTCTCTGTAACACTTTTATCTATTCACATCACTTCCACCAACATTCCTCTTTTGCCTTGTCAACCTGATTTACTCCCATGACAAATCACATTTCTTTGTCTGCTGTATATTCCCAATATTCATTGATGGTATGTGAATCTAAGTTAAAATTTTGGAAGCAACTTTTTCCTTGTCTTTCAAGTTAATTTATTTATCTGCGGTGTTTAAAAGTGTAGGAGGATCTAATCAGAACAAAGTTATATGCTTTAGTAAAATAGAAGTATATAATCCCCTTGAACCTGCATCCATGTGTCTGAATCTTGCACTTATGGCACCTTCACATTTAACTCAATGCCAGTAATAAAATAGTTGGAAGTTTGTTGTCTGTGGGTGCTGCTTGTGACTTTCATGAGATTAGGTTAACCTGACAGTATGACTGGGAGAATCTCCTCTCCGGCTGAAAGAAAGTTATAAAGAGTGACAGTTAATAATATTTCCAGAACACATGATTTTTGACAGATATAACTCCCTCAATAATTCTCATAAGTCTATTCAGGCAGCTCCGGTCCTAGAAGAATAGTTTAATAAATCCCAGTGCATTTGTACAGCACATAATGTATCCACATGAGCATTCATTGAATTCATTTTCTTTTATATCCATATCTATTGATCTCTCTCTCTCTCTCTCTCTCTCTCTATATATATATATATATATATATATATATATATATATATATATATATATCTGATGGAGATTCTAAAATAATTTAAGCAGCATTACAATTTAAAGTTTTATGCTGGAGCCTATCTGTGTGAAGTGATTGTTGTTTTGCAATAACTTTGGGAAAGTAAATTATAGTTGGTACTTGTACTGAGAATAACTATTTTAGGTATTACTCAGATCTATAAGTCTGAATGGCTTTCTATTGTTGGATAGGTGCTGTTTTTCTACATGGATGTTCAATAAAATAGGGTAAGTCAAAATGACTGAATAACTAACAGACTTACCTCTACTTAAAGGACCAGTAACATCAAAATATTTTTTACAAAATGTGTTAGTATACATCAAAAAACAAACACAAAGACAAATAAAACTTTAAAATTGCAAAGCCTTCCTTAAGAAATAACTTACCGAAACTCCACTTCCGTTCCCACTCAGAAAAGGCAACAGGTCGACCTCCCTGGCTCCCGACAGCATGGGAAGTGGCTGCTGCATCAGGGAGCGCTGTATCGTACAGCTCACCCCTGCTTTGGTGTAACTACACGTTCCTGAGTGCACAGTCTAAGCAGAGGAAGAGGGCACCGGGCTGCTGCTACTGTGTGGGGCCTCTGGGCCATAATCCTTACTGGAAGACATGGGAGAGTTGAAGGATCTAAGCACTGGTGCGGGTTCCCGTGCTCATCTGGGAGTCCCCCTCTACATCGCCCAGCTATACAGGAGCAAATGGCTTAGGAGGAGATGCAGGGAGGATCTTGCACTTGCAGCTGATATATTTTTGCATCTGATTATTTTTCAGACAGACAGAAATGCACATATACACTAGCACCTTGCACACAATGACATGCACAATCTGTTGCACACAATGCAATGTTAGGAAACCACACAGGGTCCCCCCAGACAAGAAGCACAAGATACAAAGTCCCAGGTCACAAGAATTAGGGTCTGAGCACTGATATGTCAGTGAGCAGTAGCTGTGTACCAGCAGAGCTTTCAATAGTGCAGTACCAGTGCTGCAGCTTGACTCCATGCCAGGAGCGATAGCCAGGGAGGAGAAATCTAGCCCTGCACAATGGATGGTCACCCTGTTTTTGGACGCAGGTGTCCATTTTTGGACGCCAGCATCCATTGCTGTGAAATTTTGCCTGTGGCAAATCGCAGGAAATTCACCGCAGGCAAATAAATTTGCCCATCTGTAGTTACATTAATATTAGAATGAAGCCATTTGTTTAAGGAACTTGTTTGTGGAAAATAGCTATAACACAGCTAACATACAGTTACCAGTGGCTCTACTCCACTATGCAACTCATTAAAGATGCTAAACCAGTGTCAACAATGATGAATAATAATATTTATGCTCCAAATCAAACATTAATAATTATCATATATTTCAATAATGTCTGACTAGTACATTTCATTGCATCATGCAGTATGGCACAATAATCTGTTCAAAGTAATTATAAGAAAATTGCTCTAGTGATGGGCGAATAAATTCACCACCTGCAAATTTCCGGTGAATTTCCACGTTTCACCACAGGCAAATAAATTCACAAAACTGCAGTGAAAATTTTCTGCATCAAAAAAATGTTTTGACACCTGAGACAATTTGATGCACATATAAACCTGTCATGCGTCAAAATTATTTGGACGCCCATTGACTTTAATTTAAATTGTCACGGGTGTCAAAATTGATGTTGGCTTCAAAATTCACGCTTAGTGATTTTTTTGGTGTTTCACTAATTTTCTGTGAAATTCAACAAAAAAACACTAGCTTGCTCTTGGCTCACTAAAACAAGAAAAGAAATTGGAAATGTATATTTTTCAATAGAAGAAAGTGGTGCTTTCTGGGATATAGATAACTTAAAATCAAACAAAAAGTCCTCCTTTAAGCAGGGCAGTGATCCTAAACACAAAGTGAAAGTACCACTGCATATAATCACATTGTTCAAAGGGCTGATCTACAAATGCAAATCATTTATTTGTTTGAAAAGTTTTGCAAGGACTTTTTAATTTTTTTATTTAATAAATGAAACTTCTGCATGGTCTACTTGTTTGTTGGAATATATACTGCATTGTAGTAAGTAAAAAACAAAAACATTTACAAAAACATATCACACAGAGTGGAAAAGAAGTCAGGAGAATGTACAAGGGTTCCCAGAGAGAGAAATGTAGATGGGGCCAATTACATTTCCTTTAGGTGCTATTCTTGGCAGAACAGACTGACACAGACAGAAAATTATGGTGTTTGCTCTGGGGAAAAAACATATTTTACAC
>CM044448.1:46899564-46959564 GCA_024363595.1 Xenopus borealis
TTGTTAACTCCAAAGGCCATTCTTTTCTGCTTGTATGTTAATATTAAATTCATAACAACATACTGATAGGGTAAAATATATGTAGACATTGGGCTCTAAAGGCTCACCATGTCTCTTCATTTAACAGATCTTTATCATACTGTTATCCAAAATTCTATAACTAACAGGAGGAGATACCTTTTTGCTTTTCTTTGTTGAAAACTGCACCAGTCCAGAGTACAACTGCAGGGCATCCTGTCTTCTTCTTTCTTGTCTTCTCTCTCCAAGTGTTTTCTGGCAGTGAAGTGACCGTAAAAACTGAAAGTAGAAGCAAATAAACAGGGTTTCACTCTAAAGCACTTGCACACGGATTCAGTAGTAGAGAAGTTGTAGAAAAGAGCCAATTGAGACATTTTGCATTAATTTATTTTGAAGCTTTTCATGGACACTGGTCCAAGCAATATAACGGTAACATAAAAGAATGTGAACACAATTAAACACAAAACAAATAATACAAACAAAAAATCAGATATTTTTAGATTTGAATAACATTACCATGTCTATATTTTACTGAAAATTCATAGAAAAGGAAATTGCAGATATACTGCACCTTAAATACAGTCAATTATTCCTGAATGGACTGAGTCATTCAATAAGATTTCTTATTAAAGCACAAAGACTGATCTAGGGAGAAAAAACACATTGTTAAGTAAGACAGTTCTATGGGGAGTTCCTGCTATAATTTGCTGTTTAACTGGGATTTTTAAGAAATTTCTGAAACTGCCAACAGTGCAGATCACTTTGTTACTTGGGGTTTGCAATCTGTCAAGCGTGAGAGAACAGGATGTAGAGCAAGACGGCAATCATCAAGGGAAAAACACATCCAAAATTGAAGAAAGGGACCATAAAAATAGCTTTTTTGCTTGTCTGACTTTATGAAAAGAAAATGTCAGTATATATGAAAGGAAAAAAGTTTAGAACATGTCAGATTTGGAAAAAATTGAAAACTGAAAAAAAAAAAACAGCGAATATATATAGTAAATTTTTTTAAACCATAAATGCCAAGGGAATGTAACAACAAGATCAATTGGATAATTTGGCTGAAAACATTTATTTTAATCACACTCTATACAGTTGTAAAAATGAATGTTTTTTTTTTTTAAATAAAATAGTCAACACATGGTTTCAAGCCCCCTTTACTATGAGACCTAAATTTTATGGTTTTGTAAAGATTTTATGGAAATTGGGCAAATGTTTAATGCCGGAAATAATCATTTTTACATTATACTGTATATCTTATACTGTTGTTCTCATTAGGATATATCGCTACCTGGACAATAATTCTGATACTTACATGTGAACTGAAAGATGCAGCACCTAACCTTGCACTGCTCCTACCGCCCCCTGCACATGTACTTATCTCTTCCTTGACTTTGTAGCTATGATCAGTGAAGAGGGCTGGCCCTGGGTGGGGTCCATGAAGGTTGGGGCCAGCAGGGTTTTTTATCGTCTCACTGGCTAAGTCCAAAACTGCTCATCAGAATTTTTTAGCCACGCAATTTATTTTAGCGAAACTGCAGCACAATTTTATGTGAAAAAATTAGCATCAACAGAAAGTTGCTGAGACAGAAAAGTCCCCATAATTAAAAATCCCCATTGACTTTAATGAATTTGGACAAAAAGTCATTGAGCCAAAAAAAATTGCTCCCATTAAATTAATGCATTTGGAGTGAGAAAAGTTGAGAGAGAAAGTTGAAAAAAAAATTGTTGTGCATAAAAAAACATTGTTGCCTATGGACTTAAATGTGTTTTGCTAGTCTTTGTCTATTTTCCAAAGTTTTTAGCCCTTACACGATTTTTTAGCAAAGTGAAATGGGACAGATTTGCTCATCACGACTCCCCAGATTTTAGTTGCTGAATTTTTTATATTTTTTTTAATTTTTGATAAATCTTAAAAACTTTAATTAAGAAAACTGTTGAAATTATAATTTTTTTGTGATTTGTTGATGCAATTTTCTAATATTTTAGTAAACAGACAATAAGCTCACCTGAAACGTCTATATGTTTGTAACCCCACTTCAACCCTCTTCATCAAAATGTTTAGAGCGAGTACAATTTTGCCCTTTGTTTTCAGCAACAGTGGCCAGCATCTTGTGTAGCTCCCATCATTCCCAACTTCCATTTACTGATCCTTGTGATGTATCAATATAAACAGCAACCATTATAAAAGAGATCTAAACCCTTCATAAAACTGTCCAACTGCTTCCCCTGTTTTCTGGAAAAGGTGATCAAAAACAGTAATAGATCCACTGTACCAGCTATCTTGCTGTTATCTTACATATGAAGATTATTGTGTAATTATTATGCAATCCATCTTTGGAGGGGACACATGCTGCTGTTTACAACATACAGATGATTTATTTGGAGCTTTTTGCACAAAATATCGTAATGCTCTTTATTATTTCTATATAGGGTAGTGCAGAGGAATACTGTTTCCGCCTTGAATTATTAAGGGGACATAACCCCACATGACACCCCTCCACTTTATCTTTTAATAATGTTTACATTGAGAACAACTTTTATCTTCTCGTATGCCCCAAATCGCAATTTTCCGAAAATGCAACATGAATGCACAAAGTAGAGCATCACACACAGTGGCTCCCATTCTACATGTTTGCCTTTCTTCTATTAATCTTGGCGTTGTGGTCCAGGAATTTAGGTCATATGTGCACCATTTTCCTGATTTTCAGTGTTCACTTAATGTCTCTCAAACACAATACAAAGCCCCTCATCCCCTTAGAACATTTTATGACCATAATAGAATCTAAATTACCTTATTCTAACAGCATAAACAATTCAGTGTATTTTTAATGGTTACATGTGTTCCTTCAGGGTTGTATTGTATATTTATACCATGATATATGAATTGGGTTCCTTACTAATGTGCACAATGGTCCAGCTAGAACTCTCTCAGGTCTGTATATTGCTTTTAAATGTTAAAGGGGTTGTTCACCTTTGAGTTAACTTTTAGTATAATGTAGAGAGTGATATTCTGAGACAATTTGCAATTTGTTTTCATTTTTTATTGTTTGTGGTTTTATAGTTGTTTGGCTTTTTACTCAGCAGCTCTCTAGTTTGCAGTGTTAGCAATTTGGTTTCTAGGGTACAAATTACCCTAGCAACCCTGCATTGATTTGAATAAGAGACTGGAGATGGACTGAATAGAATGATAAGTAATAAAAAATGGCAATAACAATACATTTGTAGCCTTACAGAGCATTTGTTTTAGATGGTGTCAGCGACCCCCATTTGAAAGCTGCAAAGAAACAGAAGAAAATTGCAAATCATTAAAAAACTATGAAAAATAAATAATGAAGACCAATTGAAAAGTTTTTTTAGAATTGCCCCTTCTACAATATACTAAACATTAACTTGAAGGTGAGTCATTTAATTTTAAATTGGTGTGCTGCTCTGACTTTCACCCTGCACCCTTGCTGTCAGGCCTTAGATTATAGATTAAAACTCCAGTATCCAAGGCATGGGAAATCAAGAATATGCAAGGGAGCCTTATTTGCAGGGTTTCTTCACTGCAGAGAGCTACATATTAGGATAGTTTATGATCAGTCAAGGCTAGGCAGAAGAGAAGTGAGCTATTACTCAAGCTTATACCAGTGGATTCTTATCTCAGATTACTGTGTGATGCTCCATAACACCAGAAGACTGGGGAAGGCTATTTTCTCTCTCCTGACTTTGACTATTTAAATGTATTATTTAAATTGTACCTCTCCAAGTATATGTAGTTGCTAAAAAAGTATTTACCAACCAGATGTCATTTTAGGTTACAGCATCATACAGCTACTTAACACAGACAGAGGCAAGGTATTAAACTCATGATATAGTCTTCCTTTACTTTAAAGAACATCTGCATATGTTGCCCAAAGCATTCAGGTAAAGGGTAACTAATCCCAAAAACAAAATGTCATTTCGAAACCTATGTATTTTCCATTCCTTCGTTCAAAAAACGAAGCACAGTCCATATGAGTAAATTATAGTGATATAACTAAAATGATCTTAAAGGTCTTAAAGGAACAGTAACACCAAAAAATGAAAGTGTTTTAAAGAAATAAAAATATCCCCTGCACTGGTAAACTGAACTGTTTTCTTCAGAAACACTACTATATATATACAAGCTACTGTATATCAATGGCGGAAATTGAAAAAAGGCTATATGGCACAGTTTAAATAATGGATTACAGAAACACCACTAAGTTCTACAGAACATATCTGCTATCTGCTGTGTAACCTGAGCCTTTTCTCTTTTGAGTGTCTGTTCTCATTGTAACACCATTGTGTTTGATAAGTCCTGTGTGCCTTTGGATTTCCTTGTGTTCTCATTGTAACACCGCAGCTTATTTAAATAAACTATAGTAGTGTTTCTGAAGCAAATACAGCAATTTTACCAAAACAGTGAAAATTACATTATATTTTTATTACTTTAAAACATTTTTTGATGTTACTGTTCCTTTAAGAGGATTAAACCATTGATTTTCATTACCATCATATGTTTCCTGTACATAACTCAACTTCACTCTGGTGCCTCTTCCAACTAATGTCTGACAGCATAAATACAAATATAATATTTTAATGCATGTTTATGTGTGATTGTGTGTTTATATAATATGTCCCTAATATTTTTGAAATGGATAGCATCCCAAAACCCATAGCTAACCCCAAGGTCCCGGTCTCAGCTCACCAGGAGCATAGTCAGGATAAACAGGCTGGAGTCAAAACCAAACTGTAACATGGTACCAAGTCAGGATCCAGAAGAATGGTCAATAACAGGCAAGGTCAGTTTAGGCAGGAATACAGCAAAGGTCAAAACAGGAAAGGGTAAGGAACAGATAATCAGACAAGTATCACACCAAGGAACTACTGTATCTGGAAAAAAAAATATTTTTTTGGGCAATGTGTCAGTGCAGAGTAGAGGGTTTTATATGTAGCTTAAAGGAACATAGTTACATAGTTAAATTGGGTTGAAAAAAGACAGAGTCCATCAAGTTCAACCCCTCCAAATTAAAAACCCACATACACACACACACACAACTCCACTCTTTCACACAAACCATATATGCCCATAGCTATACTAACTGTAGAGTTTAGTATAAAAATAGCCTTTGATATTATGCCTGTCCAAAAAATCATCCAAGCCCCTCTTAAAAGCATCAAAAAAATCAGCCATTACAACATCACCCGGCAGTGCATTCCACAACCACCGTCCTGACTGTGAAGAACCACCTACGCTGCTTCAAATGAAAGTCCTTTTCTTCTAGTCTGAAGGGGTGGCCTCTGGTGCGGTCATCCTCTTTATGGGTAAAAAGGTCCCCTGCTATTTGTCTATAATGTCGTTGAATATATTTGTAAAGTGTAATCATGTCCCCTCGCAAGCGCCTTTTTTCCAGAGAAAACAACCCCAACCTGGACAGTCTCCCCTCATAATTTAAGTCTTCCATCCCTCTAACCAGTTTATCAACATTGAACCTCATTTTCCAGATTGCTGTCCAGTTTCCCAACTTAAACAAATCACTCTGCAAAGTGGCAGCATCCTGCATGGAACCTATAGCTCTGCACAATTTAGTATCATCTGCAAAAATAGAAACCTTACTTTCAATGCCCACATCTAGGTCATAAATAAACAAGTTGAAAAGCAAGGGACCCAGTACAGAGCCCTGCGGTACCCCACTAACAACACTGGTCCAATTAGAAAATGTTCCATTTACCACCACTCTTTGAAGTCTATCTTTTAGCCAGTTCTCTATCCAGGTACAAATACTATGTTCCAGGCCAACATTCCTTAATTTAACTAGTAACCTTCTGTGTGGCACTGTGTCGAATAATTTAGCAAAGTCTAAGTAAATCACATCCACTGCCATCCCAGAATCGAGGTCCCTGCTTACCTTGTCATAAAAAGAAATTAAGTTAGTCTGTCAAGATCTATTACACATAAAACCATGCTGGCACAAACTCATAGTATTGTTATTTGCTATGAAGTCCAGTATCCTATCCTTTATTAATCCTTGAAAAAGCTTTCCTATCACCGACGTCACACTAACTGGCCTATAGTTTTGAGGCTGAGAATGGGATCCCTTTTTGAATAGCGGCACCACATTAGCAATTCGCCAGTCTCTCGGCACCATGCTAGACCTCAATGAATCCTGAAAAATTAAGTATAGAGGTTTGGCAATCACAGAGCTAAGTTCGCTAAGTACCCTGGGGTGAATCCCATCTGGCTCTGGACCTTTGTTTATCTTAACATTTTCTAGTCTCTTTTGAATTTCCTCATGTGTGAACCATGCATCATTGGATGTATTAGAATTGGGGCTATTACCAAGGAAATCTCCATTAACTGGTTCCTCATTTGTGGATACTGATGAAAAGTATTCATTCAGAATCTGAGCTTTTTGCTTGTTCTCATCAACCAGCTGACCCCCTCTGATAATAAAGGTCCTACCCCTTCCTGTTTCATTTTTCTACTATTAATATATTTAAAAAATAATTTTGGATTCTTTTTACTGCTTACTGCTATATCCTTTTCCATATCGATTTTAGCTTGCCTGATGGATTTTTTGCATGACTTATTGGCCTCCTTGTACCTTATAAATGATTCGGCTGTCCCAGCTAACTTGAAAGCCTTAAAAGCACGTCTTTTCTTACCAATCTCAACACCAACACTCCTATTGAACCAAAAGGGTTTTGTTTTGCAACCACGTTCTTTGTTTACAAGCGAAATATACTGACATGTATATTTATTAAGCATTTTAAAGAATTCCCATTTTTGTTCAGTGTTTAACCGTGTGAAAAGCATTTCCCACTTAATATGTTGCAGAGATGCCCTTATACTGTTAAAGTTCAATGTTTTAGTTACTCCCTTATAGAGTTGCCTCTGCAACAAAATCTCAAAGGAGACCATGTTATGATCATTATTCCCCAAATGCTCACCCACACAAATGCTTGAGATGAGCTCAATATTATTAGTTATTACAAGATCCAAAAGAGAGTTATTCCTAGTAGGTTCTTGAACGAGCTGGGATAAAACGTTGTCATTTAGCATATTTACAAACCTACTAGCTTTCTCTGTCTCGGCAACCCCATTACCCCAGTCAATGTCCGGATAATTGAAGTCACTCATAATAATAACTTGACCTAGTTGTGAAGCCGCTTCTATTTGTAAAAGTAGCTGGGCTTCATACTCGTCACTTATACAAGGTGGTTTATAGCATACACCAATTAAAATTTTCTTTGTAACTTTTTGCCCAGTCGAAATCTCTACCCAGATGGATTCCACACACTCACCAGTGCCAGCAATGGTTATTTCTTTAGTGCATGGCTTTAATTCAGGCTTTACATACAAACACACTCCTCCCCCCTTTTTAATCCCTCTGTCCCTCCTAAAAAGGGTGTAATCATTTAAATTCACAGTCCAGTCACATGTTTCATCCCACCAGGTCTCAGTGATACCAATTATATCATAATTTTTAGAGCATGCAATTAATTCTAGGTCTCCCATTTTACCTGACAAACTTCGTGCATTTGCCAGCATACAGCGGAGGTTATTACTTTTACTTTTTAAATGTGCATTACTTTGAGGGGAATTATATGTTAAGTTAGTATTAGTCTGTTTTCCTTGTAACAGAGGAACCTCCTTAGCTGGTAAACTGTATGCCCCCTCACTCCTCCCCCATGACCCCTTTCTAATCCCACTACCCCATCTACCCTAGCTTCCCCATAATTCTTTTTCTCACCCACCGCCCACTTGCCTAGTTTAAACACTCCTCCAACCTTCTTTGCCCTAGCACAGTGGACCCTCTTCCATTGAGGTGCAATCCGTCACGACTGTATAGGTTGTACCCCAAGGAAAAATCAGCCCAGTGCTCTAGGAACCCAAACCCTTCCTTCCTGCACCAAGACTTGAGCCACACATTTAGCTCCCGCTGTCTTCCTAAACTTGCACGTGGCACAAGCAAAATTTCCGAAAAATTGACATTGGAAGACCTTCCCTTAATCTTAGAGCCTAGATACCTGAACTCACTCTTTAAGGTCTTCCATCTACCATTTATCTTGTCATTAGTACCAATATGCACTAATAAAAAAAAAAAAATAGATGTATTAAAAAAAAATAGATTAGGGTTTAGAACAAACTTTTGACCTAGTTTGAACCTCCTTTAGTTTGTAACTCCTGATAAACACTAGAGCAAGCGCCACTGGAGTCCCAGGGGTTCTATTTATACAGTCTGTTCAGGTGCAACTATTCAAACCCCACCTCCTCAAACTGAAGGAAAACTCACTGCAAAGTAAAGCAGGTTGTGACAAACTTGCTGTAAGCACAATAGCGCACCAAACTTTGATATTTAGCACCAAATACAGAAAGAAAATATATAAAAAATGAAACCACAGTATTTAACTAAACCACCTTACATAAAAATAATAACAAATACTTATCCTTTTCAGTCGGTTTGTTTGTTAGTTTGTTTTGAGTTGCTTTTTCCAGTCAGCAGCCTGTTTGGAGCAGACTCACTGGAGTCCCAGTAACACCAAAAGTGTTTTAAAGTAAAGAAACACTGATCAGTTTGCTTTAGAAAAACTACTGTAGTTCAAATAAACAAGCCGCTAAGTAGCAATGGCGGAAATTGAAAAACGGCTATATGGCACAGTATAATTAATGGAAAACAGATAACATTATAGTTACATAGTTACATAGTTAAATTGGGTTGAAAAAAGACAAAGTCCATCAAGTTCAACCCCTCCAAATTAAAACCCAGCATACACACACACATCTCCAATATTTCACACCTCCACTCTTCACACAAACCATATATGCCCATAGCTATACTAACTGTAGAGTTTAGTATCAAAATAGCCTTTGATATTATATCTGTCCAAAAAATCATCCAAGCCCCTCTTAAAAGCATCAACAGAATCAGCCATCACAACATCACCCGGCAGTGCATTCCACAATCTCACTGTCCTGACTGTGAAGAACCACCTATGCTGAAGGGGTGGCCCTCTTTATGGGTAAAAATGTCCCCTGATATTTGTCTATAATGTCCTCTAATGTATTTGTAAAGTGTAATCATGTCCACTCGCAAGCGCCTTTTTTCCAGAGAAAACAACCCCAACCTGGACAGTCTACCCTCATAATTTAAATCTTCCATCTCTCTAACCAGTTTAGTTGCACGTCTCTGCACTCTTTCCAGCTCATTTAAATCCCTCCTAAGGACTGGAGTCCAGAACTGCACTGCATATTCCAGATGAGGCCTTACTAGGGATCTTTAAAGAGATATAGTTATGTTTTCATCCCTTGAGTTTATACCCTTTTTTTATGCGAGACAGAACTTTATTTGCTTTAGTTGCTACAGAATGACACTGCCCAGAATTAGACAACTTGTTATCTATAAAAACCACAAGATCCTTCTCACTTATATATTTCTATAAAAAATAGTAGTGCTTCTGAAGCAAACATTTCAGTTTTACCAGTGCAGGGCAACACTGAATTACATTTTTATTACTTTAAAACAACTTGCAATTATATGGAAGCAATAGGAGTGAACCAGGGCCTTAGCTGTCTGCTCACATAGAGCAGTGCTAACGCAGACAGCATAGTAACACCTGGTTCAACTCCAAGCAGGTTGTTACAATTTTTCCTTTTGAATTGTGCTTAGTATAGGGACATGTCTATATTTTTTTGTGACTATGATGTATAGGCTATGATTTGATGGCTTTGTTTTATACATCCTAGAACCTATTTGCAGTCAATTGGTGGAATTTGAAAATTAAATTTTTGGGGGGGGGAAAACTTTGAATTGAATTTGATCAAATGCACTATTACATCAATTCAAACTTTTCAAGTTCAATTGAATACGGACCTATTCGATGGAAAACATTTTTATTAAATTCTGTTGGTCTTTTTTCATTCAAATTTCGAAGTTTTTTCTGTTTGAAATTCGACCCCTGATAAATCTGCCCCTAAAAAAAGTCTAGTATACAGGCCAAGGTACTGGGCAGGTGGCAAGCAGAATACTCAGAAACTAAGACTGGGACTCTGAAATTAGGATCTAAGGCTGGGAATTGGGAATTAAGACAAGTACCTGTACTAGACAGAGCCCCGCATCAAAAGCACAAACTTGGGAATCAAGGCAAAGAACAAGGAACCAAGCAGGGCCAGGGGAGCTTCAGCTGGCTGGATCAAAGTAGAACTTATTGATCATACAACTGGTAGTAGTATGAGGGAGGCTTAGATAGTTCCTTAGTTAATTAATCACCAGCAACTGGTCTGAATGAGGAAATGGGCACAACAAACCCTATATTGAACAGTTTATTAGTAGTGATGGGCGAATCTCACCCGTTTCGCTTTGCCGGAAAATGCGCGAATTTCCAGCGAAATTTGCGAATTGGTGAAAAAATTCGCGAAACGAGTCGCGCGTCAATTTTGATGCGTCGTTTTTGGCACGCATCACGTCTTTTCGACGCGTCACGTCAAAAATGATGCGCAACTCGTTTTTTTTTTTGTAGAATTTTCGCTGGCGAATTTTTGCTGGCGTTTCACAAATTTATTCGCCAGCGGCGAATCGCGGGAATTCGCAGCGAATTCGCCCCTGGCGAATAAATTCGCCCATCACTATTTATTAGAGCTATTCACAAGGACAAGCTTGAAAAGCCACCAGTGCCTCTATATATAAATTCAGTAATAGGTCACTATTATCCAAAAAGTTATATGGTATAATAATACTAGTAATGGTTTCTGTTCATTAAATATTTAGAAGCTAGTCAGATGTACAGTATTTACTGCTATCTGATTTTAAGAATGACTTAATAAAACCAAAACACTCAGGGTGTAAGGGTAAGACACTCCATTAACTATGGTAAAGCCTTTGTCCATTTATTTTTTTCGTAGAAGTTTTTGTTTCTCTGCTCTTGTATTATTGTTCATTCAAAATCATTACACCTTTATGGGGGAAAGGGGAAGCCTTACTCTGAACATGTAATATATGGGTTATTCAGATATAGTGCTAGTTGGGTAGTGCTGGAGCCAAACTCACACAAGTTAAAGATTGTAAGAGATCATTTTTAGAAAAGTAGGTCAATGTTGTTATTAAAAAGCAGAGAAAAGCCCATCTGGTTCTGTTATTCTGCCAACTCATTTGCTGTTTAAATATATACAGAATATTTATTTTCTTCCTTCATATATTTCCTATAGACAGAGTATATGTAAGGTTCTTAGAAGTCACCAGGTAAGAGCTCTACTGATTCAGATTATATTCTTATACAGTATTTCATATAACCACCAATATAACATCACTGATATTTTCCACCTAGCTTCAGGATTTTCAGAGCCATCAGCTATCATCAGGGAGATAATGTTCCAGTTCTGGCTTCATTATCACCACCTTTCATTTCATGCATGCCCTGAAAGAGCAGCACATCCAGTTTCCCTTCACATACTGTATGTTGTCCAGAGTTACCATTATTTGCTTTTCCAAACTATAAACTTCAGCAAAATTCTGGTTAGGTCAAAAATTTACAAAATTATGTCTATAATGTATGTTGAATTAAGACAAAAACTTAAACAGGAATTGGTCTATCCCATAAAGTCTTTGTTTTCTGTACAGTTTGTTATAGTTTTAACCAATGTACTAAATGAATAAATCTAGCAAGCCTGTTTATCAATTTTCAGTTTTTTCAAAATTCTTATGCTCAATCAATCATTGCAACAAATTGGGTAGATCATTAGCATATTTACAAAAATACCTGAATTGGAAAACCTCAATCCCATTCATTTATGAAAAAACTAAATTGTAGCAAAAATGTAATTGTTCCATTCATTTATATAAATTCAATACTTGAATACATTTTTTTGTTCAGATTTTAGAGATATATTTTAATTAATAAATCTCAAAATGTGACTTTTGAAAACACAAATAAAACAAAATGTCTTGATTTAAAAAAAATAAAATAGACCCCTTATGATTATACACAGACATAGCCAACAGAGATAAAAAAACAATGTCTAGATTATGCTGATTTTGGTTTTAAAATAGTGAACAAATAGAATTGATATTTACAAACTACTGTATTTCACACAAGGGGCTTCATCCAGATTAGTGTTTGAAAGGTTACTGCCTGTTTTACTCTTATCTCCCTACATGAATAAAGAAAAGCACTAGATATGTACGTACCTAAGACATAGGGACAGAGACAAGGGATTACTGCCTGCTCTTCTCTGATTTCCCCACAGAAATAGGGTTTGGCATTACCATATAGGTACTTAATGTATAAGGACACAGACAAAGGGAAAGTGTTTGAAGAGTTTAAGTTCTAATTTTCCCTACAGAAATAGGGGTTGATTGCATAATATATAGAAGTTTTTATTAAAACAAAACCTTTACAATAAAGAAATAAAATGAAGTACAAGCCCTCCCTGACCCCTTCCCCACCCAAAAAGAAGATCTCCAAACAAAACCAAAACAAAAAGGCAACAACCCAATAACATTACCCATTCCATACATGGTACCTAAATAGTGTGATCGCCAGATACAGCATCTTGTAGTTGTGGCTGTGCTCTCTGTCTGACACACTGTAGGCCAGTTCGGCATAGCCCAGGGTGTCCAGGAACAGAGCACACAAAGCTTGGGAGAACTGAGAGTATATATATTTTGAAAAGGGACAATGTTGCAGAAAAAGCTTCTGTGTCTCCTCCACACCACCGGGGACAATTTTGATTGACCACCACCAAATACTTTACATTTCCCCTGAAAATGAGCTTTCCCTGAAGAGAGATCAGGGCTGGGCCAGGGCAGTTGGGTGCCCCAGGCAACCCGGGCAGCCATGGTTCCCCATCCACCGTGCACAGGAAGTGTGCATGCATACGCGCTGACCAGCCACGTCAACCCCTTCCTACACACTCTCTCCCCTCATGTGCGTGCGCATGCGCACATGCACAAATAGGCAGAAGCAGAGGAGCAGAATTCAGTCGGACTAGGGGTAGGCAGCTGTGAAAGGTACGTGCCTGGCTCCCCCCAAGCTTTCTGCCCTAGGGACGTGCCTACTCTGCCCACCCCTAGTTCTGGTCCTGAGAGAGAGCCAGGATAGGTGAAATAACTTGAAGTACAACATTTGTGTGCTTCAACAACCTCTGAAAGACCCTTTTCGGGCAGAGTGCAGAGCAGTCCAAAGACCCTTGCCAGAGGTAAAACATATAGTAGAAGAATTCACTGCAGCACCTCTTTGTTGCAAAAGTGAAAAAGTTGTATGTATTGGTCAGTAACCTACAGGCAACATTTCAGGCTTAATCTTGTCCTTTCTCAAGCTTGAGAAAGGGCAAGATTAAGCCCAAAATGTTGCCGTTTGGTTACAGGTCAAATAACTTGAGAACAGAGTGTCTCTAGTGTCTCTGGTGCTCTGGTCTTTATCTTATAAAGAGTGAGGTTGGAGGCTGTACCAATATCTTCTATTTGATATGCCAGCTCCTCAAAAACTGCAGTGCAAGGACAAACTGTGATGGAAGATAACAATGTTGTACTAGTAAAGGGAACTCACAGACCCTGATTCTACTGCATGGAGTGTCAGTTCTTTGACCCAAATGCCTAAAGTTAAACTTTAACTTGAGCTGGATGAGTACCAGATTGCCTCTTCCTTCAGGGAATCAGTGATCAACCTCTACAACCCCCTACCCTTAGTCCGAGCTGAGGAAGCCCCCAACAGAAAGTATAAAAGAATTGTTCAGTATAAAAGTAAAAACTGGGTAAATAGATCGGCTGTGCAAAATAAAAAATGTTTTCCATATAGTTATGCAAAAATGTAATGGATGTACTGTAAGTCTAACCTAACAGAACACTACTTCTTGCTTTTCAGCTCTCTTGGTTTACACTGACTGGTTACCCTTAGTCATAACTGTTGCTTTTGAATCTGAGCTGCATGCTGAGGATCAATTGCAAACTCACTGAACAGTTATGTCCCTGGTGGCCCCCCCTTCAAATCGCTAACTAACTCATATTTAGGGAGCTTAAAAGCAGGAAGTTGGATTCTGGCTATTATATTAGACATCCAGTCACTCCAGCCTTTATAGTTTGCATTTTTCCCTGACTAACTATATTAGAAACATTTTTTATTTTGCACAGCCTATCTATTTACACATTTTTTAATTTTACCCTGAACTGTTCCTATAAAGTGAGATGATCTGAATAATCAACTAGGACTTCCTTGTGAACTTTTGTAAAGACCTCAACAAATTGGACAAAAGATGTATCTATCTGACTACTTCTCCTATCACAGTTATAAGTATGTTTTCCAACTAAACCATTATGTTGTAAAGATATCAAGCATATTAGCCCTCAGTAGGATGTTCTTCGAAAAATGACTTTCATGCCTGTCAAAGAAAGGATTCGTCATCTGTCTGCAGCGTTATGGACCTTTTAAAAATCTCCATGTAAGACTAATGGAATGGAGGTGTGAGGGTTCTGCTGTAGTTCCTATGTAGAGTTTTCCTCCCAAGCCTTGACTTCAGCCTATAGATAGGGATCTGCAACCTTGGCTCTCCAGCTGTTAAGGAACTAAAAGTCCCACAATGCATTTGCCTTTATGAATCATGACAGACTCCTTCATTGCATTGTGGGACTTGTAGTTCCTTAACAGCTGGAGAGCCAAGGTTGCAGATCCCTGCTATAGATCTTAAAGGAAGAGTAAAACCAAAAACTAAAAGTGTTTTAAAGATTGAAATATTATGTATTATTGCACTGCACTAGTAAGACCGGTGTGTTTGCTTAAAAAAAAAAACAATAATAATTTATATACACAAGCTGATGTGTAGCTGTGGGGGCAGCCATTCAGTTTGGAAAAAAGAGAAAAGGCACAGCTTACATAATAGATAATAGAAAATGTCTGTAGAATCCGATCATATTCTACAGTGTTTATCTGTTATCTGCCATGTAAACCTGTGCCTTATATATTTATAAAATTATAGTAGTCTTGCTGACGTAAACACACAGTTTTTACCAGTGTAGGGTAACAGTACAGTATATTTTAATCACTTTAATTATTTGGTTTTACTGTTCCTTAAGCCACAGTCTACACCCCATAACTGACACATCCAAAAGAGACTTCTCCCCACCACAGCTTCTATGAGGCAAAGCACCTGGACTCATGAATGTACCATATATAGGATCCCAATTCATGCACATGGTTCTGTTGTGAAGAAGCTAGGAGCCCAATGCTACTCCCAGGACACACTCCAAAGATCCCCAGAGGATCCCAATCTGGTTTCTTGGAGGAAAAAGATGTCCGCTAAGAATTGTTCAAGAGCCTGAAAACATTGTATGGGTTGACATCATACTAAACACGTTGGTGGACCAATGGTTAAGATTTTTAAGATCTCTTTCTCTTCTCCTCCTGAAGGCAGAGTATACCTGAAGGGGTGGGATCATTCTCCCCAACAGACATAAAATCTTCTGTGCCAGTGGGGTAGATCACCTCCTCCACTACTTTCATGTCTTATATATGCCATCCTGTATCCATTTCCTCTTCTCATTCTTGTTCACAAAATTACCCTCTGTTTGGTAACAGAAGAATGAATAGCCTGTATCCCTTCTCTCTCCTAGTCCATTGCCATTCTTTGAAGCTTATCCCTTTCCTCCATTACACCCCCCCCCCACCAAGATTACTGTCTATTCAAAGGGGTAAATGTATTTGTTTCAATTTCCATTGATGGAATTTGCATTACTGGGCTTGCTTCTGTATTTTAATCTGCTGCTTCTCAGGCTTTCCTTTTTCTTTGGTGACTTCCCCATATTCTTTACATTTAGAAGGGACAGACAACTTTTTATGGTTCTTTTGCCTTGGAACAGGCTAGGAAGAAAAGTGATTGGATGGTTCAACAGCCAATAATGTTGGGAAGATAATTGAATAGATGGTTAAATAGTAGTGATGGGCGAATTTATTCGCCAAGGCCTAATTCGCGGCGAACTCCCGCGATTCGCCGCTGGTGAATAAATTCGCGAATCACCAGCGAAATTTCGCAAAGCGAAAAAAAAAGCCAAAAAATCGAGTCGCGCGTTGGAAACGACGCGACACGCCAAAAACTACGCAACGCGCGTCAAAGTTGACGCGGCGCGCGTCAAAAGCGTTCCGCTACTCGTTTCGTGAATTTTTCGCCGATTCGCGAATTTCTCTAGAAATTCGCAAATCTTTAGGCGAAGCGAATCGCGGAAGATTCGCCCATCACTATTAAACAGCCAATAATGACTAACTTACAGACTAACAGGAATATGGCATAAGACCAGGGTTCTGGCATTCACTGAGCTTTTCTCTAATTCTTCCAGCATTTCCTAAGCCTTCCAACCTATCTCATATTAGGACAACTCTGTCTGTTATTATGGAAAGCTCCAGGGTAAGCCTTGTGTGAGTGACCAAAGAATACAGAGAGATTGCATCTGACATCCTAACAGTCCCACCCTATGTGAACAATATCACCACAAAGTGAATATTTAATTAATGCACTGCACAAAGTGAACACATTCTGAGCTCAACATTTGCACACCAACCCCAAAACCAGTAGCCAGTGTTATTTATGTCCATGATAAGGGGGTGAGAGCACCTAACAATCCATGCCATTCCATATTGAAATATCCTACAGTGCACGCAAAAAAAAAAAAAACATGTCCTTTTTTGTCTCTGGTTTTGTGGCTAGAATAACCTTAAAGTTTTTCCAAAAAACAGTTGATTTTGATTTGAAATGGTCATACTCTCTCCAAAAGAAGCTTATCACATCTCTGCTGGGCATTGACTCTCTTTCTCCTTCCCACCTGAGTCTAATGCGGTGTCTTAGTTTGAACACTGGCCCAGGAACATAACACTCCACCCATGGGCAGAGGTAGCTGCAGAAAGGGACTTGTGTACTTGAGACCAAATTTTAGAAAAATGTTCTACAGAAGAGTTAGCGGATGATACAGGGGAATTAGAAGAGGAAAAAAGAAAATGCCTTAGGATGTAACCCATATACAACAAAGAAAGACTCCCCAGTGGAAGAGTAGGTAACATTATTGTAAGCAAATTCTGCCCAGGGTATTAGCTCAGCCCATTCAGATTGGTTATCAGAAACATAACATTGGAGATATTGCTCAAGACACTGGTTAACTCTCTCGGTTTGACCATTGGTTTGGGGATTGTAAGCAGTGGAAAAACACAACTCAATCCCAACCAAGGAACAAAAGGCTCGCCAAAACTTTAACCCCCCTGTCAGAAACAATACATGTCACTTAAAAATATGTATAACAAATAACTGTAGGACTTTGGCAGAAGGAATATTAGCAATACCTGGATGCTCAGCCCTCTTAGAATCGTGGGCCTCCTCTAAAACTTGTCTCCATAGCTCCTCTGGTATGAAGAACCTCCCAGCAGGAGTATCTATGGGAGTGGACGATTGAAAAGGAGACAATAAAAAAAGTTCAGATTCTAATGTTGCTATAATTACTTCACTGGGAATGATGGAGGTGCACTCACTAGATTCAGAGGAATCAGGTTCGAAACTTCTAGAGAGTGCATCTGCCTTGGTATTTTTGGCACCAGGCCTGAATGTCAAAATGAAATTTAATCTAGTAAAGAACAAATCCCATTTGGCCTGTCTTGGATTTAGACGTTTGGCCGATTCGATATACAAAAGATATAGACCGTGATCACGTTTTGCACCTTCAAGCAGATGCCGCCATTCATCAAAGACCCATTTTACAGCCAACAATTCCCTGTTGCCTATGTCATGGTTTACCTCTGCAGGTGAAAACTTTTTGGAGAAAAAGGCACAGGGGTGCATTTTGTTGGTTGTCGGGTTCCTTTGAGAAAGGATTGCCCCAGCTCCTATCTCAGAGGCATCCACTTCCACTATGAATGGGAGGGCAGAATCAGGATGTAGAAGGATAGGAGCAGAACTGAATAGCTTCAGGGGGGCACATGCTCGGGTCAGCGCCTTTTTTAGTTAAATTAGTGATGGGGCCACAATAAGGGAAAAATTCTTAATAAATGGATGATATTAATTAGCAAAACCAAGAAACCTTTGGGTTGCACGTAACGGAAGGAGTTGAGTCCAATCCAAGACAGCTCTCACCTTGCCTGGATCCATTTCTAGACCCTTGTTGGAAATAATAAACCCCAAGAACTGAACAGAAAAAACCTCAAAAGTACATTTCTCCAGTTTCACATAAAGATTATTCTCTCTAAGTCTTCTTAGTATCTCACTAACATGATTTTGATGTACATCAATGTCAGAAGAGAACATTAAAATATTGTCAAGATAGACCACTACGAATATCCCCAGCAGGTCCCGGAAGATGTCATTGACAAACTCCTGGAACACTGCGGGGTTATTACAGAGACCGAAAGGCATTACAAGATATTTGTAGTGGTCGACCCTGGTGTTAAACGCTGTTTTCCACTCATCCCCTTCCCTGATACGAATGAGATTATAAGCCCCTCTAAGATCAAGCTTGGTATAGATCTTAGCATTTTTTACTCAGTCGAAAAAGTTTTGAAATCAAGGGAAGGGGGGAAATTTTTATTGTGATCTTGTTAAGACCCCTGTAGTCTATACAAGGGGCGGAGACACCATCCTTTTTCCCAACAAAAAAGAAGCCCGCCCCCGCAGGAGAATTAGAAGGTCTAATAAAACCCCTTTCTAAATTTTCTTTAATATACTCTTTCATTGCCTGGGCCTCCGGCAAGGAAAGAGGGTATGTTCTACCACGAGGAGGGGTAGACCCAGGGACTAGGTCAATTGGGCAGTCTTACTGTCTATGTGGGGGTAATGTCTCTGCAGCTTTCTTGGAAAATACATCAACATAGTCAGAGTAAGCTGCAGGTAAACCCTCAAGAACTGTAGTTGCCACTACTGAGGGGATACAAGACCCTTTGCAAATTAGACCCCCAGGCAAGAATCTCTTTGGTTACCCAATCAATATGTGGGTTGTGCCTTTGCAACCATGGCAACCCCAATAGAAAAGGAGAGGAAGCACCTTCAATAATGTAGAAAGGTATTTCCTCACAATGTGAATTGTTAATACACATAGACAAAGAGATGGTTTTCTTAGACACTACACCTGGCCCTAAGGGTCTTTTGTCCACCGCAAATATTTTCAAGGGGGGACATAAAGGAACCAAAGAAATGTTGTGTTTGGCTGCGAAATCAGCATCCAAAAAATTCCCTTCAGCCCCTGAGTCCACAAAAGCAGACACCAGAATTGATCCCATAGGCCAGGTTAGTTTAACCTGTAACAACACTCTGTAGGCAGATTGGGGAGAGGAAACACCTGCACCCAAATGGAGCTCATCTTCTCCATTTAGGCTTGGGCATTTCCCGGCCTCTTCTTGCATAGGCTCCTCCTGAGGTAGAGGCAAAGAGGGGTTAGTAAACTTAATATTTGTCACCATCTTAGACTTCACTTTAGTAACCCCAGAATAAGTAGAAGTATCCCTTTCACCTCTTTTACCCCTATATGTAATATAAGGCACTAAGTTTTCTCAGGGGCAGTAACACATGACAACCAATAAGATGCTTGCATTTAAACAGGTGACTAGTGAATGCTACCTGCTGATTGGTTGCTATAGGTTACAGCCCTTGGGCAAACTTAGTGCCTTTAATTACATAACCCCACTAGTCTCCTATCTACCTGGATGGTGAGTGACATGAGGTCATCCAGGTTGGAAGATATGGGGTAATTAACAAGTCAGCTAACCCAATACGGAACTGACTCCGCAGAGCCATTTCATTCCACCCAGTTTCTACTGCCCACCGGCGGAATTCAGTACACCTCTGCATCCCTTTTCCCCTGGCAGTAGATGCGCGATCCGGATCATCATAAAGATTTGCCACGCTGTTGATGAATGAATCTAGGGAATAACAGGCAGGGTCAGAGGAAGGCAGCTTGAGAACCCAAATTTGAGGAATGGGGGGAAAAACTGAGGTACAATTTACAAGTCTCACGAAATATGAAAAATGTAGTTCTGTTCCCACTAAACTTTGCTGGAAATGCAATTTTGGTTTCATGGTTTCATACCCCATATGGCAAAAGAACCCATAGGAGTAGTAGGGACAGGTTTGGGCAGCTGCTGCTGCTGTTTCCATCTTACGGGTCAGGTTATGGAAACCCTGCATGAGATAATTTTGTCTCTGCTCCTGATCATCCAAGTACTGTAGAATGGTGGTCAGAAGTGCTTCAGTGGAAGATGGAGTGGATGGAGCAGCAGCAGTAACGTTGTGACTGTCATCTTTCATGGCCCGTGATAATGTCACGGTTGGCACCCAACACCAGAACAGATGCCAAGCACCCTGGTCTCAGCTCGGCTTCACCAGTAGTGTGACCACCTTTGGCTTCGGGAGGAGCCCTCAGCTACTCAAATGCCACCTGGACTTAACGAGAGATGCAAGGCAATAAGTTCTGGATAGACGGAGGGGCACAACTGTAAAAAGTCTTTAGGGCCGAAGGTCACGGTACAAACAGGAGTAAGCAAGTCCGTAGTCAGACAGGCTGGGTCAAGGCAGGCAGATAGCAAGGGTCATCAGGAAGGCAAAAATCAAAACGGGTAATCAATCAGAATGGATGAGACAGAACAGGTAGTCGATATCCAGGCAAGGGTCAGGTTACATAGTGTACAAAAGTCAGGAACATGCTAGAGTCAAACACGTATAATCAGGCACAATACAGATAGCAGGATAGCACAAGGCTCAGGAACCACCAGGAAACAAGTCCTATCGCAGGCAACCCACAGAAAGCAGTGATTCCTTTTTATATTTTGAATTTGGCGCCATTGCACACTGACGTCACACTTCAGTGTGCCTGTGCCTTTAAATTACGGAAGCGGAGGGCGCACTAGGAAGCCGGGAGGCAGGAAGGGAGGAGCGGTGCGGCGGGCGTCCCAGACACACCACTGGACCACCATGGTAAGATTTTATCACACACGCCAGCGCGCTTGCGCCAATAAAATCTGGAAGTGCATGCCACACTCACACTAGGAAGGAGCCAGCATAGAAGAGGAGAGGCATGGCAGACATCCCCGCCGCTCCACTAGACCACCAGGGTGAGGTTTTGTTACACTTATCAGAAGCATCTGGAGCAATCTGTGCATAAAGTTAAGAAGGGACAGAAAATCCTCCTGTGAAAAAACAAGTATCCTCTCTTAAACCAGGTTTCCATTCTTTATCTTTCCTTCATGTCTGGTTCCTCCTTGGTAAATATGAAATAAGGGGCATGTATGTGTGCAGCCCTAGCTTTTTTTTCTTCCTGGTCATTCTGTGATGAGTAGACTCACCTCAGATAACTATATGATACTAGATCATTAAGGTTTTTTTTAGCTTTTCAAAGCTTTGTGTGTGAAGTACACCTCCATCAGTGGTCCTATTTGGCCCTTTAATGATTTACTTTGGATAATGGATGCACCAAGATAGTCACCCCTGATTTGTGAGTACTAACATTACCACCTCCTGATTTGGGAACATCAAGATGACCACCTCCCAATCTGGGAGCACCAAGATGGCCACATCCTTATTTGGGGGCACTTCTTGATTTGGAGACACCAAGTTGGCCTGATTTAAAAGTCCAAAGATGACCACTGCTAGACATTCTCCATCTTCATTATGGCTGTAGATAACAGCCTTGCTTTGTTTGGTGGCCATTTTCTAACAAGAACTAAAACAGCCACCAGGGTTTCCTTCCTCAGTGGTCTCTGATGGTTATTCAGCTTTTTCCCTTGAGCTTCTACCAGCAAGACTAGATGCTCCCTTCCCAAAAGTAATGCAAGCCAGGTGAGGGTTAACATTTGTACATTTGTGAATGCATAGCCATAAGCATAATTAATAGGACAGATAGGCTGCTTTTCTATGTGTGTTACAGTAGCCAGCCATATTTATTAAACTTTGCATTCCCAGTAGAGATTGATCACCAGTCTTCATGACTGACTCCACCAAAGAAGTAGTAACAGACTGACTTTGGTACAATGTAGGGCATTACTGTACATGTTATCCAAGAAAACATTTTTGGAACAGTTGCTGAATTGTCTGCACTTCTACATTTTCCAAAATTTCCTCTGACACTTATTTTTATTTCAACACTTTTACTATTTTTCACAGACATTTCAGGCGAATCATTATAATCTCCTCCTTCCTTCCCACTTTCATCTTACCTTTTACCAGTCAATTCTTGTACATACTGGATCTTGCAAATTCTACTGGCTTGACCCACTCTTCCAGTATCATTGCAGAGTTTCTCTCCAGGGATGCAGATCATGCATTCTTACCTGCTTTCATGTGGGCCCCTGCTGTAGCTTTTTCCTCTTAGCTCCTGGTGGTAGCACTAGATAGGTAGCAACTATACAGGGGCAGAGACAAGGGGAAAGTGTTGGAAGGGTTATTGCCTGCTTTGCTTTAATTTTTCTACAGAAATAGGGACATAACTTTTGAATTTAGTAAGAATTGAAAAGACTGATGCTGCTCGTGAATCCTCCATAACTGTTCTTTTCAGATGTTATCACACATATTAAAATCCCTTTTCTCTAAATATCACTAGTTGTCTCTTATGTGAAAATGAATGCAATTTCTGTTAATGTCACATCTCGAATAAACCCCAAAAGCAAATGAAAGTCTTTATTTAAACAGAACTCATGAGGCATTTAATAGCGTTCAAGAGATTAACAATATCATTCATAAGAATGCTTAATAACAATGGCTTCTAAAATTTGCAGTCTGTATTGCAGTATTGTTCATGCAGTTGTCTAATCTCTTCGTATGATCAATTTTAACTTACTTTTAAAAAGTTCAAAGCAGAAAATAAATTTATGAATTCATCTAGTTTTTTAGATTTGGTAATATAATTTAAGTCATAAACACAAGGTTATAACTTCATGGTTTATTTTGCATGTTAATTAGATACTGACTTAATTAGATTGCATTTTATTTTCTTAAAATGTGGTTATTCCAAGAGAACTGCTCTTGATTTTTAGCTCCAGAGAAATGTATAGCTGAGAAGCATTGTTGGCACAAAGCTAATGCCAAGCAATAATGTACTACATTTGCCCTGTTAATTTAGCACTAAATATACAGGGAATAATGTACCCCTTATTGTAGAGGGTATGTGACCATATAAAGGCACACGGCTGCATGCTACATTATACAGGAAACACTGAGTATTACTCATATATTATAAGGATTGTGTACCTTGTGGCAATATTAAGACACAAGGCTGCAGGCTGAGTTATACAGGAAACAATATCACTCATATTATAAAGGAACATTTAAAGTCCCCTACTATAAATTACAAGTATATTAGAATTCTTAAAGTGGAACTTCACCCAGAATCAATTTTTTACATAATGAAGAAAAAGGTGATTGTAGGTATTCCTCTAATATACATTCACCAATGGTTTTAAAGTTACGTGTAAATGTAATTACTATTGCAAACAGTATGTCACTGTTTATATTCTTTTCTCTGTGGTGTTGTCTCAGAGAGCAGAGTTAGGTCAGTAACAGACCTAGTTGAAAACTGATATCTTTCTCATTGTTTCAAGAGTCAAAATGGAATAAACGAATAGTCTTCAGCTACAAGGACAACTGTTTTTAAAGGAAACTAATTAGAATAAAGTGAAATGATACAACCCTAAAATATCAATAGGTTACAGTACTGTACATTCACATTGGTATTCATCAACACTGTCTATTTGCAGATGGAGCTCCATTTACTTGGTGGATTGGAAAAGGCAATGAGAGACACACCTACTGGGGAGGATCCTTGCCTGGAGTCCAAAAATGTGCATGTGGCTTGGAAGAAAGTTGCATTGATATGAGGCATTTTTGTAATTGTGATGCTGACAAACATGAGTGGTAAGTCACAGTTGAATTAAGAATGCTATGCTAACAAAGGCTGGCCAAATTGCCCAGTTTTTACCTGAGCATCATTAACTCTGGCAAGTGATCAGATCATGGGCACCCCACCCCAACATGTTGATATCCAAATGAGCCCCAGTCAAATATAATTTGGGATTGTGATCTTTTGGGCTCATAAATAAATAAGAAGAAACATATCAGAACCCAGTATCTGCATGTATAAGGGCATATTTAGTCATAAGAATTCTGGACTATGGAAAGTTTAAGCATCAGTCTATAATTAGAGTCTTGAGGGATCTGGAGTGGTATCTAAAATCTTAAGTGGAATTTCATGGTTGTGGTTTAGTGCTATCATAAGTTTGCAGCGACATGTTGACTATTACAGAACTAGGCACTACAGATTCAAGCTATTGTAAAGTGTTTATCCTTGTATATTGTCAAAATGTTTGCATTTCTGTACAATGGCACAGACCCAGGTCAAGGAAAGAACTTGAAATGGAAAGGAATCCTGGTATGTAAGGTGCCAGTTGAGTGTTATTGTTCATTGTGATGCTGGACGCTCAAGCAGAATGAACACTAAAACAAATGTAGAACAGACACAAGGGAGAAAGGAAATAAATATTGCATTTCTGTGCCTAGTGACTTCAAACTATGCAGAATTTTTTTTGTACACTTTGCAATTATTATTTCATGCAAATAATAAAAAAATAATAATAAAAAAAACCAATATTTTAAAGGAACCAGGCATAGAAAACTTCAAATGCAATAAATGTTTTTGCAGAATAAACAAGGACAATGTATTTGAACAATCTAATCAGACCATGCTATTGCTTCTTCATAATATTCTTTTTGACTCTCACTCATTCGATCTAGGATTGATTCTCATCCCTTCCTTTGTATGGGTCCTACCATGGCTTCTTCTACAGAAACACCATAAAAGATGGATTGGAAAAATCTACCTCTACCCACATGCATCTATTATTATTATTATTATTATTATTAATAATAACATGTATTTATATTGCGCCAACATATTTCTTAATGCTGAGGGAGATTGTCATAGGTGGAGGGTGATTTGTGGAGGCTAACTAGAGGCATTTTCTGCATAAAGTAATTCATATTATTCTAAGAATAGCTCTATGTTCTATATATAATACCCCAACAGATTGCTTCAACTGATTTACAGTTTTTAATTTCACATACTGTACATAGATTGTATGTTGGAAATAAAGATTTGATAATCAAGCAGGAAAACTGCATCAGGCCAGTATTAACATTTGCAAAATTCCCATTCCAGCACATTTGCTGTGAGGGTTTGAGTTTCTGGGGTCTTATACACAGTTCAGTTGAGGATGATGCCAGAGGCAATGTGCGAAAGCAACAGGAGTCAAGCAAGCCTTCTGCTCTGTAAAAAAAATAGGTTTTTATTTTCTTTGTATTTGCGAGCTGCTTCATTTGACCTCCTAATTCAAAATGAATTCCAGCTTTTGTGCCACACTGAGATTTGAAATATGTAGCTTACCTGCTGACTACAAGGCTTCAGGGCAAAGCAAGTGTATGTTTTCTCCTCAGTTTCTGGGCTGAAGAAAACACAAATTACTCTTGTTCATTTCTGAGAAGGCCATACATTGCAAAGGGTGAAAGGACACATACTGTCTACCGGAGATTTAGGGGAACATATTTAATTGGAGCAGATCTTGGAAAAAGTATTGCTGAAGCAGAAACAGATATATAGCTAGCTCAAAAACTAGATAGAAAACTAAATATGATTACGCAGATTTAGTGAGTAGATATACAATAATATGAGCATAACCCACCACCTATTGGTTCTGGCCATTACTAAATGTTACCAGAATTAGTACTAATAAAAATTGAGATAAGAAATATACCTACAAGGTGGCAATGATCAAATCAGTCAAGACAAAGAAATTTATTTGTTAGAAAACTTATTTAACTAGCACATGGGGTTGGTCTGGCCTGTCCGAGTGGTGGGAAATTCCTTGGAGAGACCAAGGTGAACTTTTTCCCCTTTCTGGATCAACTCTTTACTGTCTTTTTCATGTTCTGTTTGTCAAATCAAAAAGGGGGGGGTCAGGATTATGACAGACACCACAGTATTGCAACAGATAAGCAAGATAATCAAGGAAGATATATAGGGCCAGCAGTTTAACAACATGGTAGTGTGTAAATAAAGAAGAAAGAGCTTACTAGCCCTGTCTGGCACTGCCTGCAGTAAATGGAAAAGTTATAGCTAAGAGATTTCTAGAAAATGTTTTCCATATAATTGATCTCATTGTAAAGTTAATTTGTGCATTTATAGTTTGGCCTGCTATTTAATTTTGTGAGACTTAAGATCTTAAAAGCAATACAAATGGCAATAACTATTGCTAACTATAAGGAACGCATGGGGCAGATTTACTAAGGGTCGAAGTGAATATTGAAATGCAAAAAATTTGATATTCGAAGTAAATATTTGAAAAATTCGACCATCGAATAAGCTGCTTCGACCATTCTAATTGATTGGTTGAATAGTAAAATCCTTCAACTTAGAAATTCAAAGTACTGTCTCTTCTAAATACTAAATACTTAGATTTTTTTACTTCACCACATAAAAGCTGCCTAAGTGCTATGTTAGCCTATGGGGACCTTCTAGACCATTTTTCTAAGTTTTATTTTATTGGAGAACAATCCTTCCATCGTATGCTAAAATCCTTCGAGTCATTCGATATTTCTTCGATCACAGGAATGCCAAATTCAGTGAAAAATCCTTAGACTGAGATATTCGGAGTCAAAGGATTTTAATTCAATGGTCAAATTTCTTAATTATTTAACTTAAATTTGACCCTTGATAAATCTGCCCCATGGAGTCAGTTTGGAAAAACAATGCCACCGGCAAAGAGGAGCAGAACAGAATAGACTTTATTTTGCATTTTGAAGTAAAAATATGAAAACTGCTTTTAGAAATCTCAACTTTCATGCAAATCAAATGAGAATTGCTGTGAACTGCAGAAAAATAGATTTTTGAATAAATCTAGATGTCGCCCATGATGAAGTTTTCAGAAAAACATTGGAATTTTGCTGGCAGCTTTTGCTCTTCTTTAGAAAGAAATTTGTCCCACTGAAGCTATTTAGCATTGATTCAAACAAGGAGAATTGGCTTTGGGGGAATCGGAATAATGATGTTAGTTTGACTGGACTGTTTAATTGGAAAGGTCTGTGTCTCAGAGTTTATGTGGATGGAATTATTTAGTGGGTAAAAGGAAATAACATATTAAAGTATGGTGTATGGACAGAGGTGGGCTGCATAGTTAATTGGTGCATGGAATAGCATGGCATGTATATAGCATAACAGCAAAATTGACACATACTGTAATTAGTGATGGGCGAATCTCCCGAGATTCGCTTCGCCAAAAAATTCGCAAATTTAAAGAGAAATTCGCGAATTGGCAAAAAATTCACGAAACGAGTCGCGGGACGCTTTTGACGTGCGTCGCGTCAACTTTGGCACGTCGCGTCGTTTCATGCTAGCGATTTTTCTCCAGGTGAATTGTCGCTGGTGTTTTGCCAATCGCGGGAATTCGCCACGAGTTTGCACTTGAATAGAGTGATGATGAACTGTAATAGCAAGATGAATCTTATGAAACCAAAAGACAGCACATGGTGGTACCCGTTGCCAACATGAGTTCTTTAAATGATTGTGTTTAGTCTTCTGAAGAAATATTTTGCTAGCTATTTTCCATAGGATGAACTGGAAAAATGTACTAGATCTAAGGGGAAATTAAGTCCTAATGAAAACATATTGTAAGGTTAGCATGGATAAAAGGCATTTAGAAAGGGGATTTATGTTTGGGCAGAGTTACAGCAAGTAAAATGAATTTGAAATGTCAAAATTTTGATTCATTCTACTGCAATATAAATATATATGCAGAATCTATGATCATGACAATCCCCTCCACTCTTATACAAGGGTTGTGTACACTGTGTACCAGGCCCGGACTGGCAATCTGTTGGTTAGGGCAAATGCCAGATGGGCTGCTATAAGGTGCCATAGAAAGTCAGTATTTAGTGGGCTGGTGGGGACTGTTTGGGCCTCTATGTGGGCTGATTGGGCCTCTGTGTACCTGAAATGCCAGGGCCTATTTTGATTCTCAGTCCAGTCCTGCTGTGTACAGTTAAATATATGAATTAACTAAAGAGGAACATTTTATCCTTCTAAGAGATCGCCCACCAGGTTAACCATGTCACTCCATTTAAATACGTTATAATCCAATCCTCTTCTGCTAAATAAATGGCATGGCTCCTGTATGCCACTGGCATGCACCATATTTACTATATGATGACAAAATAAACTTTGCTAAAGTTGCATGTAAGTATGCAGTGCCCAAGGCAAAGTAATGTACCTTGCATAGCTCCCCCAATACATTTGTTTACACCTAATACTCTCTAGCTGTTATCAAGTTATAGCAACCCATGACAGTCTTTGGCTGTCCAACTTTAACAACTTCAAGCTCTATTGTGAAACAATGATTTGAACACAAGGCTGAGATTGCATTGATATTATTAATGTAAAAGCACATTAAGATAAGAGTAAATGCTTTCATCAGGTGTTTCAGCCCATACATTAATTACAGAATTAAAAAACTTATTTTAAGAAGTGTGATCACAACAGTTTAACACCTTCAAACAAGTCTAACTGCCCATAGCACTTGGTGACATTGGTATTAGGCAAGCCTAGACTTGATAGTTATTTCATGGTTCCTTTAATGGATCATAGTTGAACATTATGTATTGCATCCAAAAAAATGCACTTTGCATTGTATATGCGCCCTATAATGTTTTAATGACCACATCATATTATACACTTTTTTTTACAACGGCCATGGATTAGATTTACAGCTGTGAAATTGAAAGTAAGGACAATTTTGCAAAATACACAATTGTTCTTTCATTTACAGGACAAATGATACGGGTTTCCTAAATTTTAAAGACCACTTGCCTGTCTCTCAAATTGTGATCACAGACACTAACAGAACAGGCTCGGAAGCTGCCTGGAGAATCGGCCCTCTGCGTTGCTATGGTGACAGTGAGTATCAATGATGACATTTGCTTTGTGGACCTATATGTTACCTTTATAGAGAGCCATTGTGAGTTGTAGCCAATGAGCTGAACAAAAAAACTTTAATGCTAATCAAGTTTTTTGGTTCGCAGGAAGCTTCTGGAATGCAGTCTCATTCAATACAGCATCTTCATTCCTGCCTTTCCCAATATTTCATGCTGAGTTCAGCACTGATATCTCATTCTTTTTCAAAACCACAAGTACATCTGGGGTCTTCCTGGAAAATCTTGGCGTCAAGGATATTATGAGGATAGAATTAATTTGTAAGTTCCACTTTAATCAGTGTATTTAAATTGTACCAGCTTTGTGCTATGCATTGCCAGGGTGTTTTTAAGTAAGACTAAAGATTCCTTATTCTTTCACTACTGTTATGTATGCTGATCCAAATCCAAAGAGGAATACTCAAGATAAAATCCTTGCTTACAGCAGTGATATTACAATACCTCCACATGAGCAGGAAAGTGTTTGAATATAGTGTGATGGAGCCACACTTTATAGATGAAGAGATACAACCATCATTTGTATATAAAACAATAGGAATTCTGGGAAAAACTACCTTTTTAGGGCTCATCATACAGGGCAGAGTTTTCTGATCAGCATATGTAAAACCATGGAAGTGAATTTACAATAAATGCATTTTGGTTTAGGAGACACCAACCTCATTTATAGGCAAAGCAGAAGAATTCTGGGAAAGGGACCAGAGAAAACCATGAATGCCATGAAAGTTATAAAAAAATCCAAAAATTTAAATTATGATTGAAAACAAATGCTGAATGATGTGCTAAAAGATCCAAAAACCTCTAAAAATGTTTCACATAATTACTAGCAAAAAAGAAAATGTGAAATGTCTAAAAGTCTGAATTAATTAAAAATGGTCCAATTGGATTAGTGTAGTTCCCATTACCTCAATAGCTTCTGTGGGGCCTCTCAGTTCTGTATTAGAGCATTTGTGGTTTTTACACTAAATAAATCTCATGTATTTACTTAAAACTAAACATTTAACACATTTTTTTCTCCTAACCTTCAAGGAAATCCAATATTTATCTTTAGTTTATATGTATGCATATTAAACTGAACAAAGAATTTTGCTTTGTAATAAAGGAAAATTTAGTTTGTTGTTGCTTCAGTCAGATTCTTTACACCAAACTGGATGCGTTCGACTGTTCAAATGTTCCTCTCAAAAACGGACTTGGATTTTAACGCTACTTACTATCATCAAGTCATTAAAATGATTAAAGAATAATCATGCTTGCTCAAATGCTGATTATATTGCTATCTTTAAAAATATCAACAGAGCTCTTATATATCACATATCAAAATAAAATGCTCGCAGATAATAGAACTTTATTTACCCAGTTGATGGCTGGGTTTTCTGTCAGCAAATGTTATTTCCTTTCTAGTAGTAAATGAGACTCTGCGGCCAAAGTTTCATTAACAATAACTTCAGCTCTGAACGCACTACCGCCTTCAGCCTTAGATGCTGTTAAACAAATGGTACGATTCATGAAAGCTAATCACTTTGTAATGAGCTTTGATATAATGTTAACTGCACATCCAAGTCCAATTGAATTGTTTTTCATTTTTGTGATCATAAAATTTTATACAAACTGCTATAAATGACAAGTGAGATTGCTAATTGCCTTCCTTGGGTAAATGGGAGTCAAGCTTGTTGGACAAAAGTTTTCTATGATATAGCTTCATGTCTTATTAGAAGATATGTTCTTGCTCTCTTGCATTCAGATAGATTAATTGCCTTGATGTCTTTAAGAGATGATTAGCTGCTGGAGAGTTGTCTGGAAGGAAGATTTTCACTTAGCTGAGGCAACTCAGGATAAATGCACTTCTATTTCCAGACACTAGAGGATTTGTTGATAGTTCATTATTTCAAGTTCACTAAGTTTTAAATGTGTCATTAAATGTGTTTTCATCAGAAGACCATGTGTCCCTTAAGTGGAAAGATCAGTAAGATTAGACTTGCTGAACTGAGAGTTTCTTTCTATTGTATTAGTGGAGATGTTGAAGGACTTTACATTTGTCAAAATGTAGCAAGACTAGTTGGTGGAGTAGAAACAGGTATAGGATCTCGCACACCCTGATCTTGGCAGAGACGCCTGGTGCACAATGGTGGAGGCTCGGCCACCTCCCATTAGTTCTATGGACAAAATTTCCAATGGCACACAGGTCTGGGTGAATTCTTCAAAATGTATTTGTGCGGAGTGCAGATGCAACGTTTCTGAGAACAAACTCCTTTGTCAAGCATGACTTGACAAAGGAGTTTGTTCTCCGAAACGTTGCATCTGCACTCCGCACAAATACATTTTGAAGAATTCACCCAGACCTGTGTGCCATTGGAAATTTTGTCCATAGTTGGTGGAGTAGACAGCTTACTTGACTCCTGTAGAAGTATTTAAATAATTCAATAGTCATTAGTAGAATCAAACTTTTTAGTGTGAAAGATAGATTACTGTATAACATATATGATTATGCATTTACTACAGGCTTTTTGGGGGGGCACGCTATGGCTTACAACGTGACACATTGTCTAGCAAAGAAATCCAAACTCTCAGTAATATAATTGAATTACAGGCTAGGAATACTCACCAGCCTATAACAGCAACCATTGGCCATGGGCCTGGCCTTCATTTACTTGGGTGCTACCAGGACTTAATGCATGAGACTCCAATCGGGGAAATGAGCCAGTAATGAGTTCAATCAGCTGAACAAAGTCAGAACCAGATAAGCAACAGTAGAATCACATGGTCAAGAAATGAATACAAGGGACAGAACCAGGGCAGGAATGACAAATACAGCAGCAGGATTCAGTAAACACACATGAGAGCACCCAGGGTAAAACTGACTTGACCTACAATGGACAGTGAATGAGCTCAGTGGTGTGGATTATATAGGCAGATGGTAAACTCAGAGCTCTTGTGGTCAGAATAATAAATATTGAGCAGGTCCTCTTTATCTGAAAACTTAAAGATAAACCATTATACCAGGAATTTAGTTGTCTGCTAATACCAAACAGAGGTATTGCAGACTGCATAGTACATTGCAAGACTTGGTTCAGATCCAGGTAAAATGTTACAAAACCTTTAATTGTGTTCTGTGCTTAGCCATAATGCCCTATAAAGCTTGCTCTCTGGAGAAAGTGTAAAAGTGATAAAGGAGCAGTACAAACATTGCAGAGGGGAGTAACAAGTAATGTGAGGTGGGATAGTTCCTGATGATGATGGGTTTGGAAGCTCATTCAGGCAGAGTGAGGAAGATACTTGACTACATGATACATGACAGGATTTCTGTGGAGGGTATACACTATAAAGCAGTGTTGGACTGGCCCACGGGGCCAGGAAAACTCCCGGTGGCCCCAGGTGTCAGTGGGCCCTCTTGTTTCTAACAATTTGGCCTATTTCATGTTCATTCCCCATTTCTTAATGTGGAAAAAGAGGCTTGATAATGGAAGAATAGAGTATAGTAAGTAGATCTCAAAAAATAGGAGAAAAGAGGTGAGAAGATAAGGAATAATAGTTTGGAAAGTTGGGCCCCTCGTCTAAGGTTTTCTGGTGGGCCCCTGGTCTAAGGTTTTCTGGTGGGCCCCTGGCATCCCAGTCCGACACTGCTATAAAGATCTTACCCTCTATTGGCAAGGAGTGCAGTATTTATGGTGTATCTTGCCATTAGTGCCATTAACTACTGAGTAAACTGTACTTGTTCTTATACTTATTATCAAATATATTCTCAACTCTAATTTTTCACCTGTCTAAGAAAACAACTAATCAAGGTTTCCTTCTTGATAGTCCCAATTCCAGTAATGCAACTAATGATGCATGGTTCACCAAATAGGAAATTCAAAACAAAGTAGAACATGTAAAGATAGAGAAAGGTCTGGGACCAGATGGTATTCATTCCAGGGTACTAAACAATCTCTGTGATTGCCAAAACTCTGTACTTAATTGTTCAGGAATCATTGATATCTGGCATGGTGCAAAGAGATTGGTGTATTGCTAATGTTCTCAAAACAGTTAGTTTGACATCAGTGATAGGAATGTTTTTCAAAAGGATATTAAGGAATGAGGTACTAGATTTCTTTGTAAATCATAATACTATTAGTTTGTGCCAGCATAGTTTTATGTGCTAAAGATTTTGCCAGACTAATTTAATTGTACTTCATCAGAGACCTCCTCTGATAAAGCGTCAAATAGCGAGAGGCAATGGCTGACATGAGGTAGGCAGACTGGGGGGTGACACTGTTTTGTGGTGTGATATGTTTGAAGTTTGGATTAATTAATGTGAGTTATATTGATATGGGTTAATAACATAATAAATGTTTTAAGTGAGTTGTTGTGCACATTTCAAATATTTATTTAAAGGTGGTTGTGGACCTGTGCACGGCTCTCACTACTGGATAGCATAACCCCAAAATGAAATTGTCTGAAAGGTTGTTACCGCTTTGCTGAGGGATTTGATTAGATTGAAAAAGTGGGCTGCAAACTAAAAATATAATGTGCAAGTTATACACTAAGGGGCAGATTTACTAAATTCACATGAAGGATTCGATGATTGGAATTCAAATTTTTTTATGTTTTTGAAGACCACTTCGACCAGTGAATCTCAAAAATTCTATCGAATCGAATGATTTGAATAAAAATCTATTCAAATATTTGACTATTTGACAGTTAAAGTACTTCCCCCTTAAATTTTTATTCGACTGCCTAGTTCGCCAGATCAAAGCCACCAAATTAGGTTTCATTATTTTTGATGGAATAAAAAAATTCAATCGAATGGTTAAAATCGTTCAAATCGATCGATTCAAACGATTTTATTGATTGATCAGATTTTTACTATTGGATCGTTCGACCAATCGAATTGCGGTAAAAGACCGGTTATTCCCATGGTCGAATAAAACCTCTCGAATTCGACCCTTAGTAAATCTGCCCCTAAATATGCTGGAGGTTCCTTAATTGAGAAGGATCTAGGTTGCCTAATTCCAAGCAGAGTCTTTCTGTGGCTACTAAAACAAATAAAGTACTGTCTTGCATAAAAGGGCATTAACTCAAGGGATGAAAACATAATTTTATAGGTCCCTGGTAAGACCTCACTTTGAATATGCAGTGCAGTTTTGGGGGGAAATTCACAAAGATGCGAAAATTCGCTAGTGTTGGCTTTGCTAACTTTCACCACACTTCCCCAGGCGAATTTTCACCAGGGCGGCGAACGTTAGCAAAGTAGCGCTACCGTTAGTTCGCCAGGCAAATCGCAGTTACGCTAGCGATGCCTAATTTGCATATGGCTCGAAATTCAAAGTGTAATAGAAGTATATGTTACAGCCACTACATTACACTACACAAGCTCAGAAAACCTTTAATAAATAAAATAAGGTTGTCCTATTGCCCTAAACATGTGCCCCCTGTATAGTTGTGTTGCCATATGTTAGGAAATGTAGGGGGGAAGCAGGGTAACCCCCCCCCAAAACGATCTTTTTCAGACTATCACCCTAGAATGGTAAAACACGCCAGCGTTTTTTTTGGGACTTTTTTTTTCAAACTCCTATCTATTGTATTGAACTTCGCCTGGTCTGACCAGGCGAAGTAAAGTCTAGCATAAGTGGTAATGTTCAGGAAAATTTTGAACCTAGCGAATTTGCGTAATTAAGATCCTTCGTCAGTGTGCAACTTCGCCTGGCCTAAGGGTGCAAAGTTGCGCAAGTCTATCTACTTCGCTAGCAAAAATTTGCCAGAGTCGGTGAATTTGCGAAGTTGCAAAATGACGTCACGCTGGCGAATTAGTGCTAGCGTTAGATGCTTCGCACTTTAATGAATTTCCCCCTTGGGATCCAGACCTTATGAAGGATATTAATTAGCTGGAGAGAGTGCAGAGACATGCAGCTAAACTGGTCAAGGATGGAAGATTTAAATGTGAAGATAGGTTGGGGTTCTTCTTTCTGGAAAAAAAAGGCGCTTACAAGGGTACATGATTACTTTTTATTAGTACATTAGAGGCATTATAGACAGATAGCAGGATACTTTTTTCCATAAAATGCATCACTGTACCAAAGGTCATCCCTTTAGATCAGAGGAAAATAACTTTCATTTGAAACAATGTAGGTGGTTCTTCAAAGTGAGGACAGGGAGATTGTGGAATGCCCTGGCAGATGGTGTTGTGATGTCTGGTTCTCTTAATGCCTTTAATAGGGATTTTGATGATTTATAGGACAAGCATAATATCAAAGACTATAGTGATACTAAAATCTACAATTAATATAGATATGGACATAAATTGTTTATGTGAGTGTATGGAGGGATCATTGTGAGTATGTGTAAATGTGTGTGTGCTGGGTTTCATTTGGAGGGGTTGAACTTGATGAAATTTGGTCTTATTTCAACCCGACTTAACTATGTAATTGCTAGCATACCATATTAGTCTGTCTTCCTCTGTTACGGCTTTAGCCAGTGGTCCAAGGACTGGGTTCACCAATTAACCCAGGGATCTTTCTTTTCCACTCAAATACGCTTCTCAATTATAAATGCAATTACCAATGCAGAATTGTCCATTGGTCCTTTATTTGTTTATCTATTAAGAAATATATGTGTCCTTTAATTTATTCTATTTTGCCTATATATATATATATATATATATATATATTTATTTATATATTCCTTTGTCTTTTTAATCACTGCAGTTTTCTCCTCCTTAATAAGTCTGTATTATGGCTCTGCAAAGAAAATGACAGCATGAATGTTTCTTCATAAGATGCCACATGCTGGTAGCACAGAAAGTGATAAGTAAAGCAGAGCTAGAAAGAGCCCTCAAGTAATGCAATGATAGAATTAGTCCTTTCTAATTATTCTACAGAAGATGTCAGGAGTGTCAGAATAATGGGCGTTGATATGTTATCCTTGCACCTTCTGTAAAAGCCCATTAAGATAAGAGTAAATGTTGTTGTCAAGTATTTCAGCCCATGGATTAATTACAGAATTAAGACACTTATTTTAAGAAGTGTGATCATAACAGTCTAACACCTTCAAACAAGTCTAATGTGAAACCCACTTCACTGCCCGTAGCAACATTCATATAATAAACAAACCTCAGCAAAAGCAGAGATATACAAGTCCAATAAGCCCAGCAACAGTCCAAATAAAACTTAGGTATATTATTGTACAGGTATTATATCATACAGGTAATATATTGTATATACTGCCCTGGATGCATGAACATTTTTATAGACATAAAGGGTTTTTGAAGCTTAAAGCCTGTAAGGTTATAATTCTTTAATATATTAACCCAGGAACATTAAATTATATAGACCACTGGTAAGTGCTCATTGGCTGCTGGATACCAGACACAAGGTCATGCCACTTTGACACCCAATTACATTCATGCCCAGTGGGTAATCAGTGCTTTACTACACAGTGAACATCTACAGACACATATACACACTCACACATACTATAAGGTGCATAAACATCTAGATACACACACACAAATACACACAATCCTTGATTGTAGAAAATCTGAATTGTAGACATAATGTAAAATATTTCTGAAACAGGATTCTCAGCAGCATAATAATATTCTGAACATAACAACATAACAAATGGAGCAAGTCCTCAGCAGATTTACCTTGTGATTCTTTCTGCGTAGGAGGAAAAACATTTCACAAGGGAACCATTTTCTTGGTCTTTTTTCCCTGTTTTTGTTTTTTCTTAATGTGAATTTGGAAGATATTTAGCTCCATGTATGAAGCTCTGAATGTCAGATAGGAAAAGATAACTGGAACTTGGTGCAAAGAAATAGCTTTAATGGTGCAATTAGTTTTCATTTTACCAATAGTTTTTCACTTAATGAGGTCAAAGCTCTTTTGATTTCCCCAACACAATAATACAGTAGCAGCAAAAGTACTCAGAGAAAATATGCAGGAAAAACACTTGAAAATCACCCTCTATTGCTCTTTAAGAAAACACTTTTTGAAGAAAATATTTTTACAGCTTGAAAACTTGACACTATAGGATTATGATAGACCCAGTTCTAAGTGTACTCTCTTGACTATCTTGGAATATCATGAAAAAAAAAAATTTTGTTTTACCTGAAATTTTCATTAGTCCAAAGACAGCACATACAAAATAAGTAATACCTCTGTTCACCCTAGTAGGACAGAAAAAAAGATCACACCCATTAAAAAACCCATATAACTTGCAGAAACCACCCCCTATGTCCATTTTCAAGCTAACCCAAAAAAAAAAAAATCCTACAGGCAGCACAGACAAAATGAGATTTAGCAAGCTAAGAGCTACTAGGAGGGGGGGGGGGGATGCTCGGAGAGCCAACTCCAATATTGTGCTGCCAAAGACTGTGTCCTGTGGGGCTGCTATATCCAACTTATAAAACTTTGAAAAAGTCTGAAGACTTGACCATGTCGCAGCTCTGCAAATTTCTCCCACATCCACAAAAGATTCCTCTGCCTAGGAGGTTAAGACTGCCCTTGAAGAATGTGCCCTTAGTTCTGGAAGAAAATCTTTTACAGCCAATTTATGTGATACACAAATTGCCTTCTTCACACAAACTGCGATAGTAGTTTTTGAAGCTTTCAGGCCTTTTCTTTTCCCAGCAAAAGATATGAAGAGATTTGCAGGCTTCCTATCTCCCTTAGATCTATCAATGTATGTACAGTATGTAGACACCTTTGAACATCTAGATGATGTAATTTCTCTTCCAAGGGATCCTTAGGAGAAACAATGAAAGATGGAAGTATGATCTGAAAATTAACATTTTTGGAGGAAGAGACTTTTGGTAAGGTAAGGTTTTTAGAAAAACTTTTTCAGGAAAAAATAGAGTATATGGTGGATATGCTGACAAAGCCTGCAGTTCACTAATTCTTTTTGCTGATGTTATGGCTACAAGAAAATACGTTTTCCAAGAAAGATGCTTCATGGATATTGAATCCAGAGGTTCAGAAGCAGCTTCACAAAGAACAGTCAAGACCGTATTTAGATCGCAGGGAAGAACCACCATCGATAATCTGTGTCTCAACTTCAGTTTAGCTTTTATGAATTGCTTTACCAATGGAAATGAAGAAAAGTTGTTGTGTACAATAGCAAATAGGGCTGAAATGTGTACTTTTAAAGTATTTGGACTTAATCCTTTCTCGAACCCTTGCTGCAGAAACTGCAAATTTTCAGCAGTGGAACATTGTTTTGGAAGAAATCCCTTCCCAAAACACCAGTCCTGAAATATCTTCCATACTCTATTATAAATCTTGGAAGTTGACATTTTCCTTGAAGAGAAAAGGGTCTGAACCACTTCCTCTGACAACCCTTGGTCTAATAACATCTCCCTGTCAGGTTCCATGCAGTGAGGTTCCACTCACATGGAGTCTGATGCTTCCACTGACATTGTAGCAGAAGACCCTCTTTGAGGAGAAGTCTCCAAAATGGACCCTTGGATAGTACCATAAGGTCGGAGAACTAAGCTCTCCTTGGCCAAAAAGGCACAGTCATAATCCCTGAATAACTCTCGTTTGATCTTTTGAAGGACCCTCTGGATCATTGGCAGAGGAGGAAATATGTAGGCTAGTCTGAAGGACCAAGGAATCATCATGGCATCCAGGTAAGTGGGATCGTCCCTTCACGTCAAAGAACAACATTTTTGAACTATCCTGTTTGATCGTGAGGCAATTAGGTCTATCTGAGGAAACTTGTGGATGTTGTTCCCATTCTCCCTGATCCAGGACATTCCTGTGCATCCACCAAGGTGTTTTTTATCCCTTTTATATGAAATACTCTCAACAGACATAAGTTGATACAGTTAATCCTGCTTTTCCTCTTCTGAGGGGGCAGCACTCTTTAATCCAGTCCCCTTCCTGGCTTCCTTTATTAACTTACATATTTTTTCCACAGGAAAAATTTATCTTTTGATGTTTTCTGAACAGAAGATGAAGATGATGAAGACTCAGAAAAATAATCATTGGAGTCTAAACTTTCCACAGTGTCTACCCTTCTAGCTGTAATATTGGACACACTTAGTGTACTGTGTAGAACTTCCAGTCTTCAACTCATCAAAGGCTTTCAATAGCATGCCTATAAACCAAGAAATAAACCGTTCTGGATTATTTGAGGCAGGACCAGCTTGTGAACAGTTAACACATTGTAATGTTGGGGCAGAGGTTGATTAAATTATGCACAAATCATGTGCGTTGCTTTTCCTCTTTCTTTTTTCCACTTGAGACATCTGCAAGAAAAAAACATATTCATATACATTCATTCATTATAACATTTTCCCCTGGTAGCAAGGCTGCATAAGTACCTTAAGCAGCCCACAAATCATCCAGCAGCCTGGCAGCACAACACCGCAGGAACTGATGAAAAAGGCATGGGCAATCTTCTCTATTCCCCCATCTGCTTAAATCACAGCTGAAGGGACGGAGTGCCTTACCTCACCAAGCTCCCCTCCTGACCGGCTGCTGCCTCCAGCTCCTGCACGCAGAGCTCTTCGTCAGTGGTGATGTCACACAGAAAACTCCGCTCAGGCTTTGCAATCCTCTGCCAAAGGTACAGTACCTGCAGTCATCACCTGGTTATTCTGCTAGCATGCCTAAGGGGCCTTCCACCTCTTCTTCGCCCTCTGGATTAACGCACGCTAGCATGGTTAATCCTTTGGCCATCGAACTCCTAGGAACTTGCTTCTTCTAAAGATCCATCTTCCTACCCAGGATGCACATAAAAAAAACCATAGGGATAGACATATTTCTCATTTTGTCTATGTTGCCTGTGGGACATAAAGAAAATTATCCATTTCAAGAAGTAGAGGGTAACATAAGCCCAGTTCAGCTTGGTTATTCTTATTCCAGACTAGGCATTGGAGAAGCTTGGTGGAAAGAAGAAGAACATAGATATATTTAAGGAAATTAAAATTATTACAAATGTTATTGCTCTTACATGAAAGCATTGCTATGCCTGCAACATTGTAAAGCAGCTAGTTACATACAGTGAAGCAATATAATACAAATCTTTATGGGTTTAACCTATAGATTACTGAGAAATGTATATACAGTATATACATGTATCTAGCATTATAATAAACAGAAAATAATTAAGTAGCATCAGCATTACTGTGCTTGAAACATTTGTATCGATGCACTTCCACAGATTATGATGTTTAATCTTACATTTTCTTACCCTTTACTATTATTTTTTTTATGCGCTATGCCATTCAAGTCCATGAGCGTCATTTCTGCTGCAAAACACGGCAAAAAAATTCACTCATCCCTATTGATTAACTTTCTAATATTGCACCATGGTATCATGGTTTGATTTTTTTCTCTGACTGGTGAGTATTTGGTTCAGAAACGTAACACCATAAGACAACTGGTGGCAATAAAGCTTGTTGTAAATAGATGATTCCTATATGTTTTTGAGGGTCAGGAAATGTGGATGCTAGAGAACTTAGAAACTCCAAGAGAAACTGAACTGGTGAAACGTGTGTAGCTATTGTAATTTAGGTGGTGTTAGGGGTCTTCTGGACATGTTTTGATGTCACACTTGATTCTTTTTTTAATTTTGACTTTCATTCATAAATGAATATAAATTTAATCAAATGAAGGGAAGATATTAATAATGATACTTAACAGTTTGTGTTATTCAACAGCTCCCTTCCAGATTATATTTTCATTTGATTCTGGGAGTGGCCCCACTGAGGTTTTTCTGCACTCCATCTCTGCTCTGAATGATGGTCAGTGGCATTATGTCAAAGCTGAAAGGAATATGAAGGAAGCAACCCTTATTGTGGATAACCAACCAAGAAAACTAACCCGTGAAACATTAGATGGACGCATCCGTTTGCCACTAAGCAGTCAGCTATACATAGGTAAGGATTTGGGGTGGGCACATTCTCCAAGTATAGTCACTCCAAGAGTACAAAGTTATTAATGATCAATAATCAAGTTGTTATTGTGCATGTTGGTGCACCCTTACATCAAACTGCATATTTTGTGGGAACGTAATTGATATACAATGGTGGGGAGAAGAGTAGGGGGGAAATTCACTAAAGTGCGAAGCATCTAACACTAGCGCTAATTCGCCAGCGTGACGTCAATTCGTAACTTCGCAAATTTACTAACACCGACTCTGGCAAATTTTCGCTAGCAAAGTATATAGACTAGCGCAACTTCTCACCCTTACACCAGGCGAAGTTGCGCACTGACAAAGGATCGTAATTACACAAATTACGTTTACTGAACGTGACCACTTACTCTAGATGTTACTTCGCCAGGTCAGACCTGGCGAAGTTCAATACAATAAATAGGAGCGTGTTTTACCTTTCTAGAGTGATAGTCTGAAAAAGAGCAAAATTTTTTTTGGGGGGGTTACCCTCCTTCCCCCCACATTTCCTAACATATGGCAACACAACTATATAGGGGGCACATGTAGGGCAATAGGACAACTTTATTTTTTTTTATTAAAGGTTTCCTGGGCTTGTGTAGTACAATGTAGTGGCTGTAACATACACTTCTATTATACTTTGAAATTCGCTCTGTATGCAAATTAGGCATTGCTAGCGTAAATGCGCTTTGTCTGGTGAAGTTAAACTAGCATAACTACGCTACCTAGTGAATTTGCGTAGCACTGGCGAAAATTCGCCTGGCGAAGTGCGGCGAACGTTAGCGAAGCCAACGCTAGAGAATTTTCGCCACTTAGTGAATTCCCCCCTATGACTTCACAATACAAATACCAACTGATCCTCTTCTCTCACCTTTACTAATATTTTAAGCAGTTGTACATTTTGTGCTATTGCATAATAACTACTTAAATAGGATTTTATAAAAGTAGGTTTTGTAATTTCTGCTCAACATAATACTATGTGGGTCCACTTTGCCCTAATCTGCTCATGTCTATCAAGCCTGGATTTCATGCACATGTGCCCCTAGGACATTCAGTCCTAGAGCCTGCCTAACTTTACGCACAAACCCTCCCCCCCCCCGCATGTGCCAGAGCACTACGTTTCTGTGCATTCCCAGTGATCCTTAGAATGCGGCTGAGTGGCATACACCCCCCTTTAATTTTGCTGCCCTAGACCTGAACCTAGCCACAAATCTGAGCCTGAAGGGTAACTAAAACAAGTCACTTGTTCCATATATACATTTTTTTTAATGAAAAATATTCATATTCCACCTTAACAAATCTGATGTGATCTGCTGTACATTCATTTTAATTTTACCACCCTGCCAAACGCATGGGGAGGTTGATTTATTAACCTTTTCCCTGCCACAGATCGTAAAATTTATGATCACATCAAAAGTGCACCACCAGTGTCAGTGGTTTACGTTACAATCCACATCACATCCGTTTCTGGAACCTGACTGACACCCTTGCAGCCAATGGGGACCAGCAGCCAGGCTGTAAACTTGAAATGGCACAGTTTATAAGCCGCTTCCCGTTCCGGTTCATGTCACATCCATTTTTTGAACCTGACTGACAACCTTTCAGCCAATGGGGACCAGCAGCCAGGCTGTAATCACGTGGAGCTTTGTGAGCCATTTCCCTATATAAAGCTGTGCTCATGTGCCACTCCTTCACTCCTCGCTGAACCCTCTGCATCTTGGAGCCCTCTTGCTGCCTCCCAGTGGCCTACTTGCATCCGTAAGTTACCGATTGACTGACTGCCTGCCTGGATCCAGTTTCATCACCACTGCACACAGACCCACATCTACCCCATTTTGTGATTGTGTGTGGTATTGTTTTTTTTTCCTTTGGTTGTTCATTCTTGGGGGAGAGAGATGGACAAAAGGCTATGCGAGGCCGCAGAGGCCTCTAGCTCAACGGAATTTAGCAATTCCGATTCAGACTATGTGCAGAGTGACCTAGAATCTGACTCATCTACCGATGCACTCTGAGTGCCCCAGAAGTTCCCTTAGAGACAGATGAGGTGGAGGAGGAAGCGGCAGTGGCAGAGGAGTCTGCTGCAGCTGGCGGAGAGCCTGCTTGGAAGCCTCCCAGTAGGTCTGGCCCCCAAATCTCCCCCTTTTACTGGAGTCCCTGGAGTTAAGGCCGATACGGCTAACTTGACCTTCTCAATTGCTTCCATTTATTTGTGACAGAGGCCATCCTAGAGGAAATGGTTAAACACCATTGAAGCCTACTGGGACACCACAACAGTACTCACAATCCCTCTCTTCTCAGCCATCATGGCCCGAATCCGCTACCAAATTTTACTGTGGTTTCTTCACTTCAATGATAATGCCACAGTTGCTCCCCCAATGAGCCCGGTCATGACAGGCTGCATAAAGTTAGGGCCCTTATCAATAGCCTGTCCCAGCGCTTCACAGAGGTTTACACTCCCTCCCAAAACATCTGCATAGACGAGTCCCTAATGCTTTTCAAAGGACGCCTAAAATTTTGCCAGTACATCCCGAGTAAGCTTTCTTGCTATGGGATCAGGTTCTACAAACTCTGTGAATAGGTACATCCAAGGTTTTTTCATTTGTGAAGGCAAGGACTCCAGTTTAGACCAAGGTTACCACTTATAAATGGATAACTTTTATACCAGTATAGCCTTGTTTAGAGCCCTCCACTAGTGATGGGCGAATTTATTCGCATGGGGCAAATTTGCGGCTAATTCCCACGATTCGCCGCTGGCGAATAAATTCGCGAATCACCAGCGAAATTTCGCTTTGCGAAAATTCGGCCGAAAACGACGCGACAAAAGCGTCCCGCGACTCGTTACCCGAATTTTTCGTCAATTCGTGAATTTCTATAGAAATTCGCTAATTTTTCGGCGAAGCGAATCTCGGGAGATTCGCCCATCACTACCCTCCACTCTTGTGGCACCCCAGCCTACAGCACCAAAAAGGCTTGCCCAGGGAACTAGTGAACAAAAAACTAAAGGGTGTGGATACATATGCTCTAAGAAGCTCCTGGCAATCAAATATCACAACAACGAAAATGTGCTGATGCTTACTACCATCCACGACCACAGCACCATTGTGCAACACAGAAGCAGCAGTAGGCTTCCTAAATCTAAGCCGCTGTGTAGCCAACAGTGCAGCAAACATAAGGGTGGCGTGGATAAAACAGATCAAATGCAACACTATTATAATGCCACACGAAAAACAAAGTCCTGGTATAAAAAAAACTGCAATTTACACAATCCAAATGGCCCTTTACAATTCATAGGTTGTTTACAAGGCAACAACACCAGGAGCCAAATTGTCATTTTGTAACTACCAGCTGCAGCTGCTCCCTGCCCTGCTGTATGGAGATGTGGAGGAGGCGCCACAGATGGCTTCTAGTAAGAATGTTGCTCGGCTGACGGGGAAACATTTTTAATGATAACATTTTGCCCACACCCAATAAGCAGTAATCCAGGGTGCCTGCAAGGTGTGCCGGAGAAAGGGGGTAAGATGAGATGTCCGCTACTACTGCCCCAAGTGCCCCAGACAGCTCCAGGGAGTGACCTTTAAGCCCCGGCCACACAGCTCCAGGGAGTGCCCATAAAGCCCTTGGCTGCACAGCTCCAGGGAGGGACTATTAAGCCCCAGGATGAAAACACAGGTCCTCTCCCATCAGGAGGGGCTAGCATGGCCCTCCACTCTGGGATCCCTAACCACCAAATTGTACAAGTCGTAATGGCACCTGTGTGCTGGGTTCACTGGGAGGTGCATGGGGACGAGGTTACATTTTCACTGTATGGATGGAAATGACGCATTACAAGTCCCTTCCGGGGGAAAATAAAATGGTTCAGGAGGACACAGTCAACCCTTGAACATTTGATCGAATCACTCAACTAAGCGCCCATGTGTCCCCTACCTTCCCCCCCCCCGGAAGGACACGAACATAAGAGTGAGGCATGAGCACCAAGTACAGGGGGTTCAACTCACCTAAAAACAAAAGCAGACAGAGACACTTTGCCAGGCACACCCCCCCCCCCCATTTAAGAGGAATAAGAGGGAAGAAGCATGAGACCCAGGTTTACAGCAAAATTACATCTTAAGTCATAGTCTTGGTCTGGCCTTTGCAGGACAAAGGGGTGCTATAGCCCTTCCCATGTCACCCAGTCTGTGGGAGACTCAGGTGGGTGGCAATAGCAACCAGAGAGCACCACAGGCCTCCGGGGTCTGGCCCTCACAGGTACATGGCAAAATTACAGCTTAAAGCATGATCTTGGTCTGGCCTTGGTGGGAGAAAAGGGAGTGCCACAGCCCTTCCCTGGGGCAGCCCCTTTGTCATGTCACCCAGTCTGGGGTAGACCCAGATGGGTGGCAATGACGGCCAGAGAGACCAGAGAGAACCGCAGGCCTCCGGGGTCTGGCCTTGGCGGGACAAGAGGGGGTGCCACATCCCTTCCCTGTGGCAGCCCCCTTGCCATGCCACCCAATCTATGCACCACAGTCATTCTGCAGCCGGTGGACCCAGCCTGGGACAGAGGCAGGAGGGCCTAGGGACCTTCTGTCCTTAGCCCAGTCAGCCCCAACACCACCTGTAGGTTCGCTACATTGTCATTCATGTAGATGCACCTTGTTAAGACTTTTACTTCCTTTTGGATAGCAAAGTTTGTACACTTGGCCTTCAGCTGATGGTGGCAGCCCCATTCCTTTTTCACTGCAGTCCTTTTCCTCAAATGTTACATATTATAAACTTTTGGGAGAAGTGAAAAGGATTTCAGTCAGTTACCCCAAGGGAAATATCACCTTGGGAAATTGTATATAAGAAATAAAACTGCCTTCTGAGCCAGTGATATCTGCAGTCTCAACAAGCTGCAAAAGGCATGCACATCGCTTTGGCAGGGTTCTAGGATCGGAATTTAACTCCATTGGCTTCATTGTCCACACTAGTCAAACTTTTGCACAGATAAGTTATGTAGGAAGGCAAAATTAAACCTTTTAGTTAAAGATTGTCAATCCTGATGGCAAAACCTACCAGTATCTTTACCTATTTACTACACCTGGAATGATCATTATACTGTTAAAGGACATGTAAAGCCTTAATTTTCCTACTATGTATATTAGTTGTGCATATCTTCCCCACCCAAGACACATTATTTGAACTGCATATACTCCCCTCCATTTGCCAGCACCATCACATTTTCCTAAAACAAATAGCAGCTTTCACCCAGCAACCATTTTCCCTCTGACACATCATCAGTAACACTTACATCTGCAAACAGGACATGTATGCTGTAAAGTCCATGCAATGCAGAATGCAGGTTTACACAGGCACAACATATTTTGATAAAAAGTTCTGCTGGGGTTAAGCACTGTAATGGTTAAGTTGAGCTCAGGAGAGGTGGTTAGGAGAAAACAAAATAGGATCAGCTAGAGCAGAGTTTCTATGGGAACCAGTAAAGCTATCTCTTCATTAGCTGTTAGGCTGGAGGGTGTGTTTAGTAATCTGAACTGCGAAGAACTGAGCATGCTCATAAGTCAACAGCTAAACCAAATTCCCGAGGGAAGGGGGCATGTGGGTTAGAGAAGGAGAAGGAATTCTAAGTGATTAAGTGGATGCTGCAGCCTTACTGTTAGTCTTTTAACAACCAGAGTTTCCAGATTAAAGGGGTTGTTCACCTTTGAGTTAACTTTTAGTATAATGTAGAGAGTGATATTCTGAGACCATTTGCAATTGGTTTTCATTTTTTATTGTTTGTAGTTTTATAGTTATTTAGCTTTTTATTCAGCAGCTCTCTATTTTGCAGTGTCAGCAATTTGGTTTCTAGGGTACAAATTACCCTAGCAACCCTGCATTGATTTTAATAAGAGACTGGAATATGAATAGGAGAGGTACTGAATAGAATGATAAGTAATAAAAAGTGGCAATAACAATACATTTGTAGCCTTACAGAGCATTTGTTTTTAGATGGTGTCAGTGACCCCCATTTGAAAGCTGCAAAGAAACAGAAGGAAATTGCAAATCATTAAAAAACTATAAAAAATAAATAATGAAGACCAATTGAAAAGTGTCTTAGAATTGGCCCTTCTACAATATACTAAAAGTTAACTTGAAGGTGAACCACCCCTTTAACAACCAGCTTTCAAAGAGGCTGTTCCATGTCTGCGAATAGAGATTCTAGTGATTTTCCAATGAGGTCCTACAGAAGTTAAATATATTAAAGTTGCATGGATAAGCCTTCTGATTTCAACTGACCATTGAGGTTACAGGTTTAAAGGACAACTACGCCCCGATTATGAAAACTTAAAGGTGAAGGAAGAGCTGTATTTACTTGGGGTGCCAAGAATAAGGCACCCCAAGTGATTGTATATACTTAGCTGAAATCTCTGGCCGGGGTAGAAAACTGCACTCTTCAGAAGTTCAGCTACTGGCTTCTTCTTTCTTCTTATGCACAGCTGAACTTTAACAAAGAAGCTGGCTATTTCCTTCTACTGTGCATGCGTTTGCCCTGGGAAATTTAAGAAAGAAGAAGAAATCAATCAATTTGTGGTACTCACTGGAAGAACCCCCGGACAGGTGCAGTTTTCTCCTGATAGGAGTACTGGCAGGGGTGTGAGGTAAGTATATATAATCACTTGGGGGTGCCTAAGTTTTGGCATCCCCAAGTAGATAGACCTTTCCTTCACCTTTAAGCAACAGATAATTGATATAAAATTAAGTGGCATATTAAAGAATCTTACCAAACTGGCATATATATTTAAGTAAATATTGCCCTTTTACATCTCTTGCTTTGAGCCACATTTGTTTGTGTGCATTGTGAATTCTAGGATCCCAGGGGGCAGCCTTTATTGGCAATTTTCTATTTATGATTACCCAGTGGCACATAATAATAACAAGTATATTATTATGAAAATGGTTTATTTACATGAAGTAACATTTTACATTTGAGCAAGATATTTTTATAGAGACCTACATTGTTCAGGGGTATAATTTTCCTTGAAAGGATTGGAAATGTCAAGATATAAACATATCCTTGCTTTTCTTAATTGGCTTTCCAGTCATTCGATGATGGTATTGAAGGTAAACCAAATGGCTAATCTGTTAAGAGGCTACTAACCAGCCATGTGGACATCCAAATAAATTATTTAAGTTATTAGCACAATTGCTGGAGTGTATGCCATCTGACTCTCTAAAATTACTTACTACTAACCAGCCAGGCTACTCCTGATTAACCATAGACTAACTCAAAGACATATTAATGGTTATGATATTTCCAATTTCTCACCCCACTAGGAGGAACATTATCAAATAGGCAAAGAGGATTTGTGGGATGCATTCGCTCACTCCAGGTCAACGGTCACATAATTGATCTTAGAGATCGAGCCAGACTGATCCCAGATATAAGACCAGGATGTCCTGGGCATTGCAGCACATATGGAAATTTATGTCTTAACAATGGGAAATGTATGGAGAAGCGTAATGGATATTTCTGTGATTGCACAAGCTCTGCTTATGAAGGTCCCTCTTGTGTAAAAGGTGAGAAACAAACTGGACTGCCTTGTAAAGAAATAATAAAATAATGTAATTCAAATACCTAATACAGGTAGAAAGTGAAATAATAATGTCGATAATTAGAGGGCACTCCAATGGCTTAAACAATTAGTAAATTCGTATAGCATTATATACAGTAACTTTGTAGAAAGTGGGTATGCACACTCCAAAATAAATATAAACAACGTGGTATGCAAAAATTTTTTTTTTACTTCATATTAAAAAAGTCTTAATTAACATTGACAACAATAGAAAACTTTGTTCCATATAGAAATATATAGGCATTTGAACATAGTAAATACATACCACTCAGAGTATATTCAAGTAGAAAAAGGAAACCTACAAGTAGCGGATACACTCGCCAAAGATGAGAATCACCCCAACGTTTCGGCGTAAAGCCTTTGTCAAGGGGAATTGGGGTGATTCTCATCTTTGGCGAGTGTATCCGCTACTTGTAGGTTTCCTTTTTCTACTTGAATATACTCTGAGTGGTATGTATTTACTATGTTCAAATGCCTATATATTTCTAATGATACCTGTACACCAAATATTTTGATGTTTACAACACTCTGGAGTGTGTTTTTAAAGCAGTCAGAGCAGGTACAGTAAATAACTTAATTATATTACAATCACCCGCTTTGGGAATGGAAAAAGCACTAAAATCATTGCCAGTGAAGTGGTCTGTAGTGATTTATTGGTAAAGATATACAGATGCAGCCACTTGGATTTGTGTGTTAAATGCGTCATGGCTAATTGAAGAAACTGTGTTATCTTAAGTTATCTTAACTCATTTAATGCATTTAACCTTATCATTAGCATACAAAAGCACCATTGTTCACAATGATGAACACTTTAATTAGATTCTGTGACGCAATTTTCTGTGTTAAATGAGACAAGTGTGAAGTCTGAGTTTAGTTATTCTGTGTCAAACACACAATCCAAAGTGGCTTCATCTGTAGATAAGTAAGACTTTGCAGCCTTTACACAAATCTATTTTGTGGACTTTGGTTTGCTGATTTTAAGAAATATTTCTGTGATTTTCTCTTCTAGAGGTGTCTGCCATGTTTGAAGCTGGAACCTCAGTCACATATATTTTCCAGGAGCCGTTTCCCGTGTCTAAAAATGCCAGCATTTTCCCCTCTTCTCCAATATATGCAGATACAATGATATCTAAGGAGAATATTTCATTCAGCTTTGTGACGGGACAAGCCCCAAGTCTTTTACTTCACATAAATTCATTTTATCAAGACTATATGGCTGTGCTACTCACCAGAAATGGTAAGCAAATGGTAAATTGTAAACAAAAATCCTGCTTTTTTTTTGAAGAATTAATGGGTTCTAATTTTATTTGTAATCCTTTAAAGTAAGTAAAATGTGAGAAGGAACATTTTAGGGGAATTCTTTTATATAAAGCAGTGGCAGTAATGAGCATTAACAACCATCTAAACATGAATTCACTACTTGTCATAGGCCCTACTCTTCCTGCAGACATACAGTATGCTTATCATGTATGGGCTTTTTTGTTTAATTATGATTAGTAAAAACATAAAAGAATTGATGGAATGTGCTTAGCCCAAGCTGCTACAAGGTTGCTCGGCTTGCTTTTGTGGTTTGCAGAAAAACTTAATGCCTGTTTTAAAATGAGGTTGATCCTTTTTGGCCTACTAAGGTAGCTGCCTAGTCTAGTCTTTGTAGAGCAGATCAAAAGTCACCAGTGAAAGCTGTGACCCATCACAAGCAAGATCTTCGTGGCTTCCCAGCAGCACCAGTGAATAGCAGCAGTAGTATCCATCACTGGCACCAGGAACAATAAATTTAGCCAGAAGACTAAAACTCTGTCTGAAGGTATTAAGGACATCGCAAATAATAAAAAGGGTGTGTAAAAACATTTATAAAAGTAGTATGTTTAGGTTTTTCAGATTTATCATCTCACAGCTGTTCCTCTGCCGAACATGGTTCTAAACCAGGTTTCACACACATCTGGTGAGAACAGACACTGGGGGTACATATATGTTTAATACCAACCCTACAAAGTCTACACTGTTTTCCAAGCCCTGCCAGAAAATATTTCAGAGAGAAAGACAGTTAGAATTGCATGCAGCTATGAGATAAGAAATTAAACAGCATTTTCCCCCTAAATCACAGGCAGGTGTCAGATAGACAAAACAATTAATAACAGCCTTTTGTGCTGTGCTGAATTGATATCACTTCTTAATGGTCGACCTTCCTTCTTTAATCAAGACTTACTTTAATTATTATGCTTTATACATACAATATTAATAACCCTTTTGCCGAGAGAAATTAGTTCATCAATCCAAATAACATTCCTAATCACATTTCTGTGTACCAGTTTCCATTGTCTAATTTTTTCAGTGGTTAAATATTTTGTAAGCACCCAGACAATATTCTAGCAAATGCTAAAATCTTGTAGTTGCTTCTTATAAATGTATAAGATGACAAAATGCTACAGAACCCTTCAGCAGTGTTCATCAATACCCTATTGCCAGTCATAGAGTCACTCATTGAAGGGTGTGCATGTTTTCAGACAGCAGATGCCCAAAAGATAAATTAAAAAAACAAAAACAAGGAAGAGTATGCAAAGATCTGGAGAGAGACTGGAACAAGGCAGGCTGAAGCAGGAGGGAGTCGGTATAGAACTGGATGGACTGGAGGAGGACAAAGCAGTCAAAGAACAGGAGAAACTGAAACAGAATTGATTGGGGTAGAACAGGACTGATTGAAACAGGAAAGAGGATGTGCAGAATAAAACAGGCTAAATCAGGCAAGTCAAAGTAGGACAGTATAGGACACATAGACAAGTTTGGTTTCTCAAGACAAATCACAGTTTTGCAGAGGTAATTAGTGATGGGCGAATTCGCCACTGGCGAATAAATTAAATAAAAAATTTGTCTGGCAAAAATTTGCTAAAAAAATGACTCGCCCGTCGTTTTTGATGCGACGTGCGTTGAAAAGTATGCGACATGCATCTAAAATGACGAGACGCGCGGCAAAAACGTGGCGCGACTCTTTTCTCAAATGTTTTTGATTCGCCCATCACTAGAGGTAATATACCTCAGACAGGGCAAGGCTTTACAGAAAAGGCAAGACAGAATTCAGGACAAGTTACAGGTACTCAGTTTATTGCTCTCCCCTCCTCCATCCCTCACCCTTTCCAATGGAAGGTAAAACTTGAACCAGCATATATGACACAAATATTTTAGAGAGCAGTTACACAGGGATTTTGTAAAGAAGGAAAGGACTGTTGCATTGCGGGCACCCATTTGAAATTAGTCTTTTAATTTTGTTAGTTGCAAAAATATATCAAACACAATTATTTATCTTCTAGAGTTAAAGTACTATATTCTGTTAGTTACCATGATAATTGCAACTTGTCTGTTGTGTAAAAATTTACATTTTATTGTCTACCTAGAAAATAAACAGTAAATTATGGGCAATAAATAGATATCTTGGCCAGTTCTTGATGTCTATTAGTTTGAGATATGTTGTTGACAAAATAATTTTTTAATGGGGCTACTGTCAGGCATGTTTAGCAAAAAGCTATTAAAGAAGAAAGGGCACTGAGGAATGGCAGTGAAGCATATATTTATGTTCTTATAAATAACTAGTCCTGACACATCTCAAATATTTTATGAGTTTTTGCACCTATTAATAAAAAAAGTTAGAGCAAATGTAAAAAGGCCATCAAAATTAACAAAACTGAATGGACGTTAAACAAACATGTCATAAACATCTGATCTATAAAATCATCCAAAAAACATGGATGTAGCATAAAACTTATTTTTGTTACCAATTCAGGTGGTATATTATGGTATTACATTGGATTTGTTGAAAAATTTTAAATGATGATTATTTTGCTAAAAGGGGACAATTGTTAAGCAATAGTAAGCAGATTTGTATAACATAAGGGTTGGGACTGACATGAGGCCCTAAATATCACTGGGATTCATAAAGCTAGACTATTCTTCAACCAAACATAACTTGTCCAAAACAGAGGACTAGAAACTTCACAGAAAGTTCAAAGCACTAGCCAATCAGGATCATAAACATTAGACCAACTTGTATCTGTGCATTAGAATGCTCAAAAGGCTCAACCAACTTGTTGCCAATAAGAGCATTAAAACATTCACAGAACTAGTAGGATCAGTGAAATGCAAATGAAGCAGGAGAGGGGAGGCATGTCCAGTAACCATATCAGTATCAGCTTCCTGCATGGGCAGAATGTACTTCCAGTGTTGGCAATCCCAGCAAGAGAGGCAGCAGAGGAGAGAGCCTTTAAGCAGCAGCAATCGAAAGCTTATATGGTCTGCTTAAAATCCATTTTAAATAATAAAGATACATTATAAAACTGTTTCTTCTGACTGGGGGCTATTCAAATTTAGATTATGTTCTGAAAGTGAGCCTCATCTTTAGTGATGGGGGAATAAATTTGGGAAACGCCAGAGAAAATTCGCCTGCCGAAAATTCTCCAGCGTAAAACGACAAACGACGCATCAAAAACGATGCGACGTGCGTCAAAAACGTGCTGCGGCCCGTGCTGGGCCATACCCATATCCACAGCAGGTCTCCAAGGTGAAGAGCCTCTGGCATGTTAGAATAATGTAGGTAAGGGAAGTCGGCAAGTCAGATCCGTAACTTCGGGATAAGGATTAGCTCCAAGGGCTGGGTGGGTCGGGCTCCCTCCTCCCGCCGCAGGGGGCCTGGAGCCATGCTGTCCCCCTCCGCACCTCCCCCCTGCCAGGGGGATGGGCCTGGGCGGCGGGGTTTGGGGCACGTGGCCTCAGCTTGCGCCTAGCAGCTGACATAGAACTGGCCAAAATTTTTCGCCAATTCCAGTGAAATTTGCTAATTTTTCGCCGAAGCGAAATGGGATAGATTCGCCCATCACTACTCATCTTTAAACCAACCAACAACCAATTAGAAAAGGACTTGTTCAACCCACAGTCAATAGTAGCATTAGAACATTCACAAGACCAGACCAACCTGTACCCAAACACTGTATCAGAATATTCAGAGGACTTGACCAACCTGTAGTCAATTTTATAATGACAACATAACCAATTATTATTAGAACATTCACATGATTTGACAGACCTGTAGTCAATTAGAGCATTGGAAATTGCACAAGACTAGACCACCCTTTAGTGATTCATTAGAACAATGTTTGCAATTCAGATAAGAGATTTACATTATCACAGTCCAATTGAAAAGAAACAGTAAGCACTGTTAAAGCAATAGGGGAGAATATTTTTTAATAATATCAGATTCATGCAGTTGTACAGTTACTGCCACTCCATTAGCTTGCTGTAAGCACTGCTGTCAAAATACCTTTGGTATCATGTGACTCACTGACAGAGAGCAGGTTTCTCAGGCAGAGAATCTGCTAAATCCAGCCGTTATAATTAGTTTACATTAATTTTATATTATTAAACATCAGTGCCGTTTTGGAACATGAACATGAGCAAATTTAAAATATAACACAAATGAGTGAAAATTCTCCCTCAATCAATATGTACATCAAGCCTCACATAGAACAGAGCATCAATTTACTCCTGTTGTGTTGTGTTGTGCTGAGCCAACACAGCAAAGTGCAGATTTATTCTCTGCAGGAAATGTATAGGGCAATTAATATCTAAATGGCATAATTTATTATAAAACTATATTTAGAAATAATCTTATTTCTTGCAAGACCTCTGTCAGATGCAACAATAATTTTAATATTCAATATTTTCTTAATTACAATACAATACAGCATGATACAAGTACACAGATACATGTTTATCTGAGCATGGCTTCTGAACAATGATACAAATATAGCAAATACTTTTCCTGTATCTAGACTCCTGTTTATGACCAGTAGACTCAATTTCTTGCTGTTTGCCATAGATATGTGTTAAGCAGGTAGGAATCTATTCAGTGTGTCTGCCTAAGGTATTGCATGTATTGGGTCCTGCTGAGCAGCAGTAGTAGGCAATAACAAGAAAAGTAGGACAAGATGGGGACAAGATGCTGCTGTGTTTTGTACAATCTCTTAATGGAAGACTAAGCAGAAGATGTAACCAACTATGGGTAATTGTGAGACAGTGGCTACACCTGCATTGTGATGTCCATACATTTGGACATGGTGCTATTACTGCCACAGTAGTGCAACATACATGTTATTATTATTATTATTATTAATAATAATAATAACTCTGTATGAGTTGGCAGCTAGTACCAATCTAGGAATTGAGCAGAAGGGATAAGTGAAATATTTTGCCACGTTTCACCGAGAAAAAAAGCCCATAGACTCTAATGAAAAATTGTTGTGTGATTTTTTGCCATTTCTAGAATTTTCGGCAAAGTGAAATGGGATTTATCCATCACTATTTAGCAGGAGTAAGGAATTGAGCATCAGTAAGGTCCACCGTGCATTAAAATACTTCACTTGCAGATATTTACTATAATATGTCAGTTATCGGTTTATTCTTCTTTTGTATTCATGTGTGACCAAAAATATTGCAGCACATTGATTGCTGAAAATTATAACACAACATGTATTGCTCATCTGAATTTGCATTTGTTATGATAGGACACAGCTGGGGAGCATCAACATTAATGAACTAATATTACTCATTTTCATGATGAAAATTGCTGAACAAGCAGATTTATTATTGGCTGTTCACTATAAAATCTTTCATTTAACACAGACCTAAAACTGTCTCAATTTATTAGTGTATATCTGTGAAGTGGGCATCATGGAAAATATTCTTCAAAATATGAGGCATCTTAAAATAAACAATGGAATCTGTTAACAACTTATAATACTGTTGCATACATTTTCCCTGTTTTATTTTTCTAACCATAAGTTCCTTTGAATGCAAGAGTGGCAGATCTGTTTCAATAAATGTACAAGATGTTGATGGAAGAAACTTTTTTAGGAACAAAGTATACTGAGCATTATCTGTACCTGTATTCTGAGTTTTGGTGCGGGCATCATCACACTATAGACACTTAAATGGAGTCAATAGGACCATAAACAAGAGTCTTTGGAGGACATGGTTCTGTTTAAGGGTTCCTTGGCAGAAAAAGCATGTTCAAAGTTTAAAGCTCTAACAAAGAACAAAGGGATCAGTAGAATTTTTAGTCAAGGGATTTTCAGTACGGATTCTTATTGGATGATTTTTTGTGTAATTTTCTTTGTATTCTTTCATATTTTTTACCCAGCTGGGAAAGGTATATATGATACTAACTGGCATTTCATTATGATGAAAGTGATTTCTTCTTTGTTTTGACCAGAACATTAACAAGCTTGTGTGGGCTTGGAATAACTCTAACCCTTTTTTAATTTGTAAAGTGCTGTAATCAATCTTGTGTTGTCTCACGAGCATCTTGATAGCAACTGAGCATCACATTCTCTGCTAGAAACATACACACAAAGAGAGTAAGGGCTCATCCAGACGAGCAGATTCGTGGAGATTAGTCGCCTGTCGACAAAACGCCACGTCTTTGAGGCAACTAATCTCCCCGAATAGCTTGTTAGCGCTGCGCACCAGCTAGACGTGAAGTCGCCTGCGCTTATTCACACGCAGCGGCGCAATTTTCAAAGTCGCTGAAAATTACCTGGCGAGGCATTTTTCAGCGACTTTGAAAATCGCACCGCTGCGTGTGAATAAGCGCAGGCGACTTTACACCTAGAGGGTGCGCAGTGCTAACAAGCTATTCGGGGAGATTAGTTGCCTCAAAGACGTGGCATTTTGTCGCCAGGTGACTAATGTCCCCGAAAACTCCCTGTCTGGCCTTAGCCTTAGGAGTATAAGTGGACACAGATGTTCCTTTACTAACTTTTAAAATACTGTAGCTGTGACTAATTCAATTAGCTGTTCCACATTCTGTCTATTATCACAGGCTTTTCTAGCCATTCACTGACAAAAGTCAAGTACACTCAGGGGCTGATTTACTAAGCCTCGAACTTCAAAGTTGAAAATGCTTTGAAATTCGAACATCAAACTGAAATACTTAAATTTTGAATATCGAAGTCGAGGTATTTTTTTTAAAAATTGGCTATTTTGCATACAAAATCGATTTTACTTTGACAAAAAAAAACTTGTTCTAGAGGGTACCCATAGGCTAACATAGGATGGCAGGTTTAATTTGGTGCAGTATTGAAGTCAAAGTTTTTTTAAAGAGATAGTACTTCGATAATCGTATGGTCGAATTATCGAACGATTTTTACTTCGAATCGAAGTCATAGTAACCTATTCGATGGTCAAAGTATCCAAGAAAATTTCTTTGAATTTCAATTTTTTTTATTTCGAAAATTCCCTTGATTTTACTTCGACCCTTAGTAAATAAACCCCTCAATGTTTTGTTTCATTCAAGAAGTGCTGACATTATATATAGTGTTTTTTAACATCTGCTGAAGTGAATTGTACTGCTTAGGGTTCAGTCTAAAAAAGAAATGTTGGTTTGATTTAACACAAAGTAAATTTTCTTGACATCAGTGTATAGCTTCCTGGTGCCTTAATAATGCTCATTTCAGGGGTTAGATTACCTTTTTTTAACTTTTGTTTTCTCTCATTTTGATACATTAAACATTTGAAAACAAATTAAACAATTTAAAACAAATAAAACAAATTAAGTCTGAAGTCCAAATAGCGTCCTAACAAAAAAGCGAAAAACAATGGCCTAACCTTCAGTTTCCACCTTACTAGTGTCCCAAGACCTTGTCAAGTCTCCATGAGAAATGTTTGAACATGTCTGACCATTTTCCAGTCCTGTAATGGTTATGTGTTAGTTTCTGGCAACATTGTAATATGGAAACAAATGTTTAACGCTGTTCCCCAGTGGATAGCACCATAATATCAATTAAAATTAATTATATTGAGTCTGGTACTTATATAACTTGTATGTAATTTGCATTTAGAAAGTGAACTTAAATTCTTCATTCAACAAATTACAAACTCATCTTGAGAACTATTTTTCTGCTACACCAATTTGGTAAAAGTAAAGTCAATAAGGCAGGTACTCACAATATTAAGTGCTCTGATCTCCTGAATTTGTAGTTAATTCTGCAATTCTCCATTTGGACTCCTTTAAGTCTTACTGAAGGCACTTACTGATGAAGGAGGTCCACTGAAGAAGTAACAATTGGGTATTTGCAGGTCAACAGCATGATGCTCTTCATGTCCATTATATCTCAATTCTATAGGCTGCATATGCACAACAGCAGACCCAATCTGTTGTCTACTGTATATTTCCAAAATAATGTGTTTACCCTTCACTTGCAAACCAGACAGGAATCAAACTGAAATCACCATGCTTATCTGGTTTTCAACATTGTTGTCTATTATGTTACAATCATGTTTCCTGGCATCTTTCTTACTTATCTTGCACTGAAATAAATGTTTCTATAGAAAAGGCATTTTCCTGCCCAGAGTAAAACAAAGGTTGAGCTCTAATGAGTCAATAATAACACAACAAGTATTCCAGCATCTCCCGGGAGTGATGACTGAGTAAAACTGAGTAAAAAATAAAAAAGAAAATTACCAGGGTGAGCTCAGCCATCAGAAATTAAATAATGCTAATGGAATCTGGTTTCTAACACCCATATAATTGTATGAAAATAGCCTTACAGTTGGCAAATGGTAGCTATGGAAATACTATCATCTGTCTCTTCTTAATTCTATGTATATTGCTTTAGCAGTGGTGCTATGTATAACTTTTTGCTCTGAATTTGTTAAAAGAGGAGTATACCCCAACATGGAGTTATAGTAATATAGCTTTTACTGAACACATATTTTGCCTATTGTTTCATTCATAAAAATATGGTGTTTGTTGTTGCATAAAGGACATGAAAAAGCCTACAAAAAATGTACAGTAATCAGCTAACAACATCTTTAAAATCTTAAAATACCTAGCACTCCAGTTGTTAAAATGTTAATAGTAAGACTGCAGCTTCCATTTAATCACTTAGGAATCCTTCACCTTCTCTAACTCTCTGGGCCCCCACACACAGGAATTTACTTTGGCTGTTGGTCAAAGATGACCCTTAAGCAGCGAGCTAAGTTAACTGGGTTAATGGTCATGCCATCAATAGTAATGGCGAAAGGAAGAGAAGGGCTCAGTTTGGGTGGAAAGACTATGGGGGTTGATTCATCCAGGAAGAAATAACTACTAAATAGTCTGCTATCTGGGTTTGAATGTCAGTGGTTAGTGAGGGTGTGTCTAAATATATCTGAATGTTGTCAGCATACAGGTGATATTTAAGGCCAAAAGAAGAAATAAGGTCTCCTAAAGAGAGAGTGTAAAAGGAGAACAACAGAGGTCCAAGTACATGAGGAGAGGATTTGTTTGCAGAAGTAACAAAGAAGGAGTGGTCAGAGAGGTCGGAAGAGAACCAGGATTCAGCTTGATCATCGATACCAATAGAATGGAGAACTTGCATTAGAACAGAATAGCTAACAGTATCAAAAGCAGAGGATAAGTCCAGGAGAATGAGAATAGAGTATGCTTGGCTAGTCATCTTGACAGTTATCTTGATTTCTCAAATATCATTGTTGAAATATTGTTGAATCATGATCAACAAAAAGGTAGTGTCTTAGGCACAACAACTGGAAAGTCTGACATGTGTTTTACTTGTTCTCATCTTGCATGGATTTTATGTACTTGTATAGAGAACGGTTGAAGGATAAATTACACAGAGTGGGGTAAACTAAGTATATATGTAACATAGTAACATAGTAAGTTAGGCTGAAAAAAGACTCACGTCCATCAAGTTCAACCTTTTTAACTTTTTTTTAATTTTTATTTTAACTGCCTAACTGCTAGTTGATCCAGAGGAAGGAAAAAAACCCATCTGAAGCCTCTCCAATTTGCTTCAGAGGGGGAAAAAATTCCTTCCTGACTTCCTTCCTGACTGGTCCCTGAATCAACTTATATAATGAGCTATCTTCCATAACCCTGTATTCCCTCACTTGCTAAAAAGCCATCAAACCCCTTCTTAAAGCTATCTAATGTATCAGTCTGTACAACAGTTTCCGGGAGAGAATTCCACATGTTCACAGCTCTCACTGTAAAAAACCCCTTACGAATATTTCGGCGGAACCTCTTTTCTTCTAAATGGAATGGGTGACCTTGTGTCAGCTGGAAAGACCTACTGGTGAATAAAGCACTATAGAGATTATTATATGACCCCCTAATATATTTATACATAGTTATAATATCACCCCTTAAGCGCCTCTTCTCCAGCGTGAACATTCCCAATCTGGAAGGGTTGAACTTTTTGGACATTTGTCTTATTTCATCCTAAATTAACTGTTACCTGTGTAACCTGTATTGTATCTGTTTGAATAAGGATGAGTTAGGATTCTTGAAAATAATTAACCAGCAACATAACTTCAATTTCCCCCAAGTGACTAATATTCCACTTTACTGCCTCTTAAAGAATTTGTATAGATATAATATAATGTTATGATATAATTTATATGATGTCAAGTTGAGCCTTGCTTTGTTTGATTCTGCCCCACCCCCCAATACACATGCACAATGATTAATTAGTAGCTGGAGGATTTAAA
>CM044448.1:46962064-47026999 GCA_024363595.1 Xenopus borealis
TACTACATGCCGTGTGTGGGTTTTTTTCAATTATCTTTAAACGAATACCAGTTTCCATGACATAGATGAACTGCTTTTATAATTTAGACCAACTGGGCAACTTTGCAGTATATTGCTTTAACCTGAAATCTCATAAACTGCATTCACGTAGGAATAAATGTCTGTGGATAACCCATCATGATTACTTTATAATGGGCTAAATGATATCAATATTCATAAAAGCAAACTTGTTATTATTCTATAGTCTCGCTCTGCTTTTAAATTATTAATCCATACACAAGAAAATCACAGGAGAGTGTAAATCAGTATCTGGGCATGTAATTATTGAAGAGGATAATTGAAAATAGGAATTGGACCTCTACATATACATTATTAACCTTATATGAAATTCAATTAGCAATAAATCCTGGGAAAATAAGTTCTTCCATTTATCTTCTTTTCTATCTGTCAGTAACTCCTTTGATTATGCAAAAAGTTGATCAAAACAATAAAATAATAGCAAAGACACACCAAGATATATTGTTAAAGATATCTATAAATTCTATTCTTAAGTTATATGTATTATTTTATTTAATATTCCTTAAAATGTTTATGACAATTGTATATTCAATACATTTTTGAATATTACTCTGTTGTTTGGCTTTGTTGTGGTACCTTATACAATTTAAATAACTTTACAAAACACTAGTTGTGTCTATAAAGGTTATTATTTTACCAATAGATTTATTTTATTTCAAAATTCAAATAAAAACCAAATAATCTGAATCAAGTCTTTTCTACAATCAAGTTTTTTTTTTACTTGAATGACATTAAAGGAAAACTAAACCCCACACACAATGTAGGTCTCTATAAAAAGATATTGCATAAAACAACTCATATGTAAAACCCTGCTTCATGTAAATAAACCATTTTCATAATAATATACTTTTTTGGTAGTATGTGTCACTGGGCAATCATAAAAAAATTGCCGTTTTAAAAAATAAAGGCAGTCCCCTAGGATCTTATGATTCACGGTGCACACAAACATGCCCAACAAACATACAGACAATTAACAGACAGAGTTCTGTCTTTTGCTTCTATACTTCTTCCTGTTACAGTCAGAGTATTTGTTGTCAGGTGATCTCTGAGGCACAGAGACCATCACAAAATGGTGGTATCTGTTGTTCAAGTATTTATTTTAGGTGTAAATCTTTCCTTTAATAAATTCAGCTGCATTTAATAGCGGAAATATTTTAATGACACGAGACATCATATTATTCCTTTATTTACAATACTAACTTTTGAAAAGTTTGAATGTAGATTGAATGTTAAAATTAATCCCCTAATTAATTTGTATAACTATTCTAAATGGTATTGTGTTTTTACCCCAACTATATATAATTTTGCCATAAAAATGCTGGTAAAATATTTATATTGTATAACATTTTCTTTGACTACAGTATGTCCCCTTCCCATGTTCCTACTTCAATAGAAACTTATCAAAGCTTAAGAAATACCCAATTGCAGAACTGGCAAAGTGCAGTGAAGTAAAGATTATTACAACTTTCCTAAATTCATGAATAGGAACCTTTGGATTACAACTATACTGTGACACATGTCAAATATTCCAAGGCCAACCTCTGGCAAGGTTGAAACAAGAAGGATGCTATAAGAATACTGTTAAAATACTTTGTTCAACTGCTTGAGCACCGCTAAAATACTTCCAAGCCACCATTGGTTGGGAGGCAGGCAGGGAGGTCAGGGACCTGGAGGAAAAATGTTGGCCCAGGCTGCTATTGAAGTGATGGATTTAGGTACTTGCAGGGTGAAATTTGGACGAGTTGGGGCATGTTCAGGTGGCTGCTTTATATATTGCTTTTTTTTAATTAGCATTCTTATAGCATCCTTTTTCTAAATAACCTCACCAAAAACTGGCCTCAAAATATTTGACTTTATTGTACCAGGTAAGCATATGGGGTGCCACCATTCCATATTGCAGTCCTGAAAGTGAATATCAGACCTCTAATAAAGCTGCAGAGCACCTTCAAAGCAGATTAATGTTCCTTTCAAAATTAATCACTTTAATTTTTGCTGGATGATAAGAACTTTGAGCTGAGAAGGTTGAGTCAGGGATTGGTACAACTCAATGGGGGCTGAATTTTTTCACATAACAATAAGGAGAGTTTATGCAATTTTTACCTGAACTTTTAGGCAACAACTATTACATTTTCTTCTCTTTTTACCTTAAATTGAGAAATAATGCCACAGTGCATCTAATAACTGTGCAGGAGAATCTCTCCCTCCTTAGACATATATACACTAGTTAAGTCCCACTTCAACCTGCTTCTTACAACACAGTCCATACAACAAGAGAGAGAACTTGATCCTGATACGTTAAATACAGTATATGTTGCTACTGGCAGTTTCATAGTGTGGGGCTGCTTAAAGTAGAAATGTATGACTGGTCAGCAATTCAGTTCACAGCTCGGTGCACATGGTGAACATGAGTTCATAAATATTCTGTGAAAATCAGACATAATTTCATTGCAAATCAATTCATGTAGGAATCTGCAGAGCAAAAAAAACTGCCACTATATATTTGTTTCCAAATCAATGCTGGAACAAATTAATATGCTAATCGCTAGTTGTAAAAAACTGTTTAGCAAATTGCATGTATAGAAAAATCGTGATTTTATGCTTTAACTAGAATGCAAGTATTTATCAAAGCAACAATAAAATCAAATCATTACAATAGTCATATGGCTAGACTGATCTATAGAATTTAAAGCATAAGACTATTTAAATGGTAGACCAACATGAAAACAATTAGAGCATACATTTCATACAGCTAGACTTACCTATAGCCAGTTAGAACGTATGAACATGTACATATGCACCTAGACCATTGTCTGATCAGAGCATTAGAACATTTAAAGGATAAACCAGCCTATAATAATTTAGCGCATGAGAAATTTCAAACAGCAAGACCAATCTTTAGCCAATGGATGTATTGGTAGATTCTTATGATAGGCCAATCCCTAATAAAAATATAAAGAAAAACATTGCCAGTATATTTGTAAAATGCCTCTATATGTATGTAGCAAGTTTTTATAATTTATTGGCATTAAGCACACAAGCCAACTACTACTTTTAAACAGCAAATGGCCTAATCTTCTCTAACAAAACCAACTTCAATGGAATCATTTGCTGAGTCTTATCTGGTTGTAATGGTGATTTTTCCATCTCATGGTCCCTACTATAAATCTGACAGATAAGACTCTGTGAATTCTTACAATACCATCTATGGAAGCAGTTGGTTTTGTTAAAGCAGTTCAGGCAACATTTATTGTCTGAGAATAGTGTTGATTTAACTCTTCCTGAGTCAAGCATTCCAAACAAGATGCAGACTTTGTAGTTGGCTGAAAGTTCCTTATTACTCATACAAGGCACATGTGCAGTCTGCCAATCTTCGCTGGATATTCCAAAAACGAGTGTAGAGTAAAATCGTCAAATTTATTAGTAAAGACTTAAAAACATAGCAAATTCACATGGATGTAGCGGGCAGGGGGGAGCAAGGCTCGACGCATACTCTACACTCATTTTTGGAGTAATTTGTCTTACCACGTGACCAGAGTGGAATGGCCCTTGCCGACTGAAGCTGGTTCTTACAGACTCCTTGACTCCCGGTTCAAATCCCCCCCGGCGAGATTTGTACTGAAAGCTCCTTATACAGACCAAACAAGCTTCTTTGTGTCCGCTAATGTTTTGGTGTACAGTAGAAGAAAAATTAAAGAAAAATGAAAACAATGAAACTCAGCATGTATGAACAAAACAACCCACTCAACTGTCTTCCAAGGGATTCAGCCTATTTGAGAGTTATAAGACAGAGAAAATGGGCTTAGCTCTTGAGAAAGGGAAACATTGCATCTTTTCTGACTGATAATAAGGAGTAATTTTTCATTGACAGTGAAATGGGTTAGTGTTTTCTTCATCCTAAAGTTACAGAGAAGCTTCTAAAGATATTTGCATACAAATGATACAACTGTAATGGATAACATGGTGACACAGTGGTTTACTACTGCTGCCTTGCTGTGGGGGGGGGGGCTCTTAGGTTTATTCCAACCATGGCATCATCTACAAGGTGATTGAATGTTCTCCTCATGTCTGTGGTTGTTTCATCCAGGTGCTCCATTTACCTCCAACACTCATGCATACATGCAAGTTAATTGGATCCTAATAAAATTAACCCTTGTGTGTGTAAATGTGATAGAGACTGTCATTTTAAGCTCTGTGGCAGGAACTGATGTGAGTGATGTATTATGTCTGGTACTGGTATAATACTCGTAAGAGGGCTGTATCCATTAGAGCTTGCAGTCTATAGATATAAAAAGTTCAGGTTCTCTGATATACAGTAGTACAATACTAATCTAGGCACTGATCTGATTGCCTTTTTGGAACTTTTTGGACTGCAGCTTTTTTAATTTATCCTGTTATTTTAATATTGTTTTTCCTTGGCAACTGCAAAAATTGTTTTGAAGTGTTTTGTATGTTTTAAAGAAATAATAGATGTTTTCATTGTTTAGTTTTACAAGACTATTTAACAGCATGATTCCGACCTCTGAAAAAGACAGGTTGATCAATTTCTCTTTGTCATAATTGGACAAGTCAATTTTTCAGATTCTCAGGGCAAACAAACAGTTCTTAAGGTCAAGAGATCTCCTTAGAAGTAGAATTCTGCATAAAATTAGTTTCCCACAAAGGAATAAAACACAAATCTAAAGAACAAAAAATTTGCTGTGTGTGGCTATGTAGATTAAACAGCTTGTTGATCTTTGTTTTCCGTAAATCAAAGGTGATCTCTTTATTCATTGACAATAAAAAAGAAGGTCATCCCTTAAGAGTAGAAGAAACATGTTTTTACATTATGGAATTACAGTATATATCAAGGGAGACAGAAATGCTGTAGTGATTTAAATATCTTTATTCACAAAAGCATTATATCCATTGTAATAATAACAAGTGATTTGTGGAAATTACTGTTTGCTCTTTTAGAATCAGAAAGAAATTGTTCTCTGCGAACTAAAATTGTCAGTCGTTTCAGGTTTCTTTCATTGAAATCAACAGAGAGAAGTTATTTTATAAATGGTTGAACTTGATGCACAAACTACTCTTTTCAAAATGATTAAAAATTTAATTGTGTAATTTAACTGTCTGTCAGAGCATTTATTATTATTATTATTATTATTATTATTATTATTATTGACATGTATTTCTATAGCGCCAACATATTGCGTAGCGCTTTAAAGTAAATGTGTTTATACAACTAAATCACATGAATTACATACATATGGATTTACATACAATCACAATCAATGCAGATAAAAAGGTGAGGAAGGCCCTATACAGAAAGAGCTTACAATCTAAAGGTAAGGGAGTTATACATAAAATGTGGGAATGGGCAAGATATTAAGTGGGTGAGAAATGTGGTATTGCATGTAGTGTTGCATTTGGTAGTTAAGAATGAGGGTAGGCTTCTTGAAAGAAGTGCGTTTTAAGAGATTTCTTGAAAGCAGAAAGGTTGGGAGAAAGTCGGACAGACTGTGGGAGAGAATTCCAGAGGACGGGAGCAGCTCTTGCAAAGTGTGTGAGGAGGTAATGTGAGGAGGTAATGAGAGAAGCATTGAGTAGCAGGTTAGTAGAGGAGCATAGTAAGCGGTTGGGTGAGTATATAAAGATGAGTTCAGAGATGTAGGGAGAGGCAGAGTTATGAAGTGCTTTAAATGTCAGGGTCATTAATTTGAATTTAATTCTGAAGGGTAGTGGAAGCCAGTGGAGGGATTGGCAGAATGACGTGGCGGAGCGGTTGCTGAGGTATATGAGCCTCGCAATGGGGTTCATTATGGACTGGAGAGGTGACAGTCTCTGGCGGGGAAGGCCAATTAAAATAGAGTTACATAGTCTAGACGTGATATAACGAGAGAGTGAATAAGAATTTTGGCAGCATCTTGGGTGATAAATGGGTATCACCCAAGATGATGGGTATGTTTCTTAGGTGGAAGTGACATGATTTAATAAGTGACTGAATATGAGAAGTGAATGACAGGGCAGAATCTAGGATAACCCCAAGGCACCGGGCCTGGGGAGACGGGGTTATAATGGAATTGTTAACTATGGATACTTCAGGGATGTTACTGGTGTTAGGTGGAGGAAAGAGAACGATTTCCATTTTAGAGAGGTTTAATTTAAGATAGCATTGCGACATCCTGGTAGCGGACAGGCAGGAGGAGATGTGAGTTAGGAGTTCTGGTTTGAGATCAGGAGATGAGAGGTAGATCTGAGTATCGTCAGCACAGAGGTGGTAGTGGAAACCATATGAGTTGATTGTAGGAGACACTGAAGGAACGTTTAGTGAGGTAAGAAGAGAACCAGGACAGGGCCCAGGGCCGTGTCACGAAGGCCAGTGAATGGAGGGACTGGAGGAGGAGAGGGTGATCTACAGTGTCAAAAGCAGCGAGAGAGAGAGATCAAATAGTATTAGTAGTGAGAAAGGATTGTTGGCTTTAGCTGTTAAAAGTTCATTAGTTAGTAGGGTCAGGGCAGTTTCAGTGGAGTGTTGTGGCTTAAAACCAGATTGTAGGGGGTCCAGTAGATTATTGTCAGAGAGGAATGAGGTTAGTCAGTTGTAGATTAGGCGCACAAGTAGTTTAGAGATGAAAGGTAGCAGAGAGAAAGGTCGGAGGTTGTCAAGATTGGAGGAATCAAGAGATGCTTTTTTCAGGATGGGGGTGACAAGAGCATGTTTTAGTGGAGAAGGAAACAGTCCAGTTGATAGCGAGAGATTAAATAGATGAGTTAAGGCTTTGATTAGACATGGATTGTTATTGCAGAGAAGTTTTGAAGGAATTGGATCAAGTGGACAGTTAGTAAGGTGGGAAGAGGCCAAAAGTTTTGAGACTTCCTCATCAGTGATAGGGGTGAAGGAGCACAGGAGAGACTTGGGAGTGTGGAGGGAGGGTGGTGGGAGTCTAGGGGGGTTGAGTAGAGTGATGTCCCTTCTGATAGTGTCGATTTTGTTTTTGAAGTGCTCAGCAATATCTTGAGCAGAGACAGATGTGCATGGAGCGGGTGGTGATGGGGAAAGGAGAGTGTTAAAGGTGTGTGTTAAAAAGTTGTGCCGGTTTTTTAGAAAGGGAGTTAATGAGTGAAGTAAAGTATGTTTGTTTGGCTTGGGAGAGGCTGGTGTTATAGGAGCACAGGGCAGATCTGTAGCTCCAAAAGTCTGATTTGTGCCAGCGATGCTCAAGTGCACGTGATTGACTTTTGTTTGAGCAGTATGCCAAGGTTGAAGTGGTTTGGGTCTAGCACGTTTAGTTTTTGTAGGAACAAGCTCATTAAGGGCAGTGGCAAGAGTGCTGTAGTAGACAGAGGTAGCCACATTAGGATAAGAGATGGTGGAGATATCAGAGTAAAAAAAGTCAAAGGAAGGAGAGAGATGTGACACATCTAGCGCATGGAGATCATGGTAGGTACGTGTTTGGGAAATAGCAGGTGGTGAGGAGGGAGTTAGTAAGAGTTGAAATGTGAACATATTGTGATCAGAGAGGGGAAATGGTGAGTTAGTAAAATTGGTGGTTGAACAGAGTCAATAAATATTAGATCCAGAGTGTTACCATTGGTGTGAGAGGGTGAGTCTGAGCACAAGGATAAGCCTAGGGAGGAGGTTAGTAAATGAAGTTTAGAGACAGAAGGGATGTTAATGTTGTTAACAAATTTTATGTTAAAAAAATTGTGTAGTTGGTCCGGGTGGTCGATATATGACAGCGATGCAGAGCATATTTGAAATGGCCCCAAAATGAAGTTTACTCCATCTTTTATTATAAAATGTAGATCTTCTCTCTTTATTATTGGAGTGTGTACTATGTTATAAACACAGATTGCTTTCTGCTTTGTGTATTTTTTCAACCATCCTAAAAATGAGTATTAGAACATTGAAGGTTTCAGACCAACCTGTAGCACAATGGTTCACAAACACCCTGGTTTCTCAGGTGGAGGTTTGCTTGAAAGGTAGTTATGATGTGAATTAGCAAGAATTGTAATTTGTTTTCCTAGCTATACCTACAAAATTTATGGATATTGGATGGCATTTGGGGTGTTCTAGTTACCATGACTTAATTACTGCTAAAATAAATTCCTTTAACAGTACCCAGTTCATGAGCTAAAGGAGGACCAGAGGGTGCCTGGTTAAAATTTGAACGTTTAGGTGGGGCTTGAACTGCTGTATCCAATTAGAACAGTGATCCCCAACCAGTAGCTCGTGAGCAACATATTGCTCTCCAACCTCGCGGATGTTGCTCCCAGTGGCCTCAAATCAGGTGATTATGTTTTTAATTCCAGGCTTGGAGGCAAGTTTTAGTTGTATAAAACCAGATGTACTGCCAAACACAGCCTCAATGTGGGCTGACAAATGGCCAATCACAGTACTTTTTTTGGTGCCCCAAGAACATTTTTCATGCTTGTGTTGCTCCCCAACTCCTTTTACTTCTGAATGTTGCTCACAGGTTCAAAAGGTTGGGGATCCCTGAATTAGAACATCAGAACATTCACAGGAATAGATAAACAAGTGATTAATTTTGCATAACAACACAGCAAGGGAAAGGACAACCAGTACTCTATCAGATTTAAAGCATTCTTGGGGACAAACCAACCTGTAGCTATGCCCAGATTTGGTGAGGCCTCAAAGGCCCAGGGCTATGGTGGCACAAATGCTTGTACAAATGAATATGCTAGTTGTAAAAAAGAAAAGTGCATGTATAGAAATATTATGTGTCAGTGCTTTAACTAACAATGTGGCTATCCAGTCAGATCATTACAATAAATACATGCACATACAGGGGGTGACATGGCCTGGCAGCTCATGTACATGACAAAACTTAAATTGAGTCAGGAAGACTACTAACTAGTGATGGGCGAATTTATTCGCCAGGGGCGAATTCTCTGCAAATTCCCGCGATTCGCCGCTGGTGAATAAATTAGCGAAACGCCAGCAAAAATTCGCCGCTGAAAAATTTGGCCAAAAAACGACACGCGACTCGTTTCGCAAATTTTTTCGCCAATTCATGAATTCATGGAAATTCGCGAATTTTTCGGCGAAGCGAAACTCGGGAGATTCGCCCATCACTACTACTAACATCTTCAAATTGGTCAATGGACCACTCCCATTGACTTATACATTAATTCAGTAGGTTTTAGGTGGTGAATAGTCAAATTATTAAAGGACCAAAGTTTGATAAATCTCAAAAATCGAATTGGAATTTATAAAAAAAAAAGTTTTGATAATTCACTAGTTGAATTTGACCAAAAAAAAAAATTTTAATTTTCAACTCGACCCCACAGTAGCCTAACTGTGTGACATCAGCTACTATAGGTATGGATAGAGAACCATGGGGTGCCCTAGTGAGGGCCGGAACTAGGGGTAGGCAGAGTAGGCAGCCGGCTAGGGCGCAGTCATAGGGGGGGCGCACTTTTGAAGGGAAATCATTTTTTTTTATTACTTTAAGTTTTAACTTCGGCCCTGTTTCCAGCAGCAGCGTTCTGCTCTACTTCAGTCCCCATCTCCCTCTTACTTGCCCTTTGCCTGGCACAGATCTAGGGCAATATTTTTGCTGCTGCTCTGGCACAGGTACAGACTTGGGGGTAATGGCTGATGGTACAGGTACAGACTTGAGGACAATGGCTAATGGTACAGGTACAGACTTGAGAGGCAATCGCTGGTACAGACTTGTGGCACCGGCACAGACTTAGGGGGCAGTGCTGGTGGCACAGTTACAGACTTAGGGGGCAATGGTTGGTGGTACAAGTACAGACTTAGGGGGCAATGGTTGGTGGCACAGGTACAGACTTGGGAGGCAATGGCTTGTGGCAGAGGTACAGACTTGGGGGGTAATGGCTGGTGGCACAGATACATATTTGGGGGGCAATGGCTAGTGGCACAGGTATAGACTTGGGGGGCAATGGCTGGTGGCACAGATACATATTTGGGGGGAAATGGCTGGTGGCACAGGTACAGACTTGGGAGGCCATGGCTGATGGCACAGGTACAGACTTGTGGGGCAATGCTGGTGGCACAGGTACAGATTTGGGGCAATATTTTAAGTGCTACTGGCGCAGATACAGATTGGGGACAATATTTTGGGTGCTATTTGCTGGCACAGGTATAGATTGGGAGCAATATTTTGGGTGTTGCTGACACAGGCACAGATTATGGGCTGGCTGGCACACATACAGTTTGATTCATTAATGTTGTGTTATGTGTTATGTGTTATAAGGTTTCTTTATTTAAGAAAAAGTGAATAGGTGAGAAATGGTCATACAGAACGGGGGTGTTGGTCTGGGTCCAGTACCCACCAGGGCCAACACCTTCAGGGCCTACCACCCTCCCCCTTTCACATTAACTCCACCTAAACGCCATGTTGCATTTTCGTTATTGTGTACATTTTCTCTCCACCCTAGTCTGCAGACTTAGCCGGCAGGAGTTGTGTGGGGGCCACAGACCCTTAACAGAAGGGAGGGAGGAAGGCAGCTTCCTGTTTCACAAATTATTTCCCCGTCATGGTTATTGAAGGGAGCAAGAAGGGGCAGTTGCCCCACCCTGACATCCAGGCAGTTCCAAGAAATTGTTTGTGAGCCTGCAGATTGGGATCTGCAGACCCCCGGCCAGCAGTGAGGAAGTAAGGCAGTGGTCCTGGGTCAAGAATGCCTATGGGGTTATGGTTTATTTTTCTGTGGTTATTGATCATTCCAAATATATGACACATTATTTCACATAAAAACATATTAGTAATCATATTGCCATAATTAATTGGAGTATGTTCTATTTTGCAGGAAGCCTACAAGTCCGTTATAAACTTAGTAAGGAAGGAACAAACGTTTTCACATTAGAATCAGAAAGATTGGACAATAGACGGCTGCATTATGTACGGATGAGCAGGGAAGGGCGAGAGTTGATCATCCAGGTAAAGTCAAGATATCTAATACATTTGAAATCACTAGGAGGCATGAATGCATTGCAATTTATTAACATTGAACTCCAATTGTACCAGTTTATCATCATCTGAATACATTAGATATATATCTTTCTTTGAGAAATGGACAGAGGAAAAGAAAGAGAGAATTGTTTGAAGATAAATGATTACAGCAGTTCATATTATATAATATTTGGCAATCTGAACTCTGATTCAAGTACAGTATATACAAATTGCAGCACTCCACTTCTGGTATAAAACCACTTTTATTCCAACAGTACCATAGCGACATTTCGGATACAACAGATCCTTTTTGAAGCTAAAACAAAGTCTCATCACTTCCTTTATACTCCATTACCCTAGTGTCAACCAGACAGTGTTACAGGCATTGATAAAGTTATACATTGTATCATCCATATTGCATATTAATATATACATATGTCCAAAGACTCACTGGAAACATACATTTTTCCTTTTGTTTCAATATTTTGGATGCCAGTCTATCATATAACACAATCAACATATCTTGTAGATATTCTATGAAAAATAAAGAGTAAAGAGTATAAGGAAATTAAAAACAGTACTTAAAACAAAATGGTAGTTAAAAACACATGACTCAACTATATCACTTCACTCAGTTCATATTCTTTATTCATACCCTTTGGGCTTAGAGTCTCAAGTCTGCAAATCCAACCTGCTTCACATTTTGGCAGTTGTTTAACCCTATCTCCCCCTCTCCTGGGTTTCAGAATCTGTTGGAGTACTTGGAAGTGTAATTGAGATACAGTATGACCAGCTTCCATAAAGTGACTTGCAATGGGGCTTTGTTTTACTTTCCTCCTAATATCTGATTTACAGTATGTTCACCTATTCTATCTTTGAGTTGCCTTGTGGTTTGACCCATGTACATGAGTCCACAGGGACATTTTATAGCATACACCACCATTTCTCTAGAGTGAAGAGGGTAGTCTCAGAGAAAGAAAATCTGATTGGGAGGATGGAGGAAATGAAGAATACATTTTTAAATCGGGGGTACCCCAGCAAATTTCTTGATAAATGCAAAAAAAGAAGTGATAACTGGACAAATGTCTAGGCAAAAGAATCCAAAGAATAATGACAGGATTACATTCATAAGTGAATACAATAATTTATTGCGACATATTGGCAAAATAGTCTGCAAACCTTGCGACATACTGGGTGTGGAATTCCCTGGTTTAAATGTATTAAGGGATATACTGGTGAAGGCTGATGTGGGTTCACAAAAAACATTGAAACAAGAAACACTTGGAGTAAAGAGAAATGGTACACTTCCCTGTTTATCGTGTAAACATTGTAACAGCTATTTAAAAGGGGATATTATTTACCACCCACACAAAGGCACAGCAATCAAAATTAAAGGATATCACACATGTCTATCTTCGTATGTGGTGTATGCTATAAAATGTCCCTGTGGACTCATGTACGTGGGTCAAACCACAAGGCAACTCAAAGATAGAATAGGTGAACATACTGTAAATCAGATATTAGGAGGAAAGTAAAACAAAGCCCCATTGCAAGTCACTTTATGGAAGCTGGTCATTCTGTATCTCAATTACGCTTCCAAGTACTCCAACAGATTCTGAAACCCAGGAGAGGGGGAGATAGGGTTAAACAACTGCTAAAATGTGAAGCAGGTTGGATTTGCAGACTTGAGACTCTAAGCCCAAAGGGTATGAATAAAGAATATGAACTGAGTGCAGTGATATAGTTGAGTCACATGTTTTTAACTACCATTTTGTTTTAAGTACAGTTTTTAATTTCCTTATACGCTTAATTTTGCATAGAATATCTACGAGACATGTTGATTGTGTTATAATGATAGACAGACATCCGAAATATTGAAACAAAAGCAAAAAATTTATGTTTCCAGTGAGTCTTTGGACATATGTACAGTATATATTAATTTGCAATATGGATGATACAATGTATAACTTTATCAAATCATGTAACACTGTCTGGTTGCCACTAGGGTAATTGAATATAAAGGAATGATACTGTAATATAATGATAATGATACTTTGTTTTAGCTTGAAAAAGGATCTGTTGTATCTGAAACGTTGCTATGCTACTGTTGGAATAAAAGTGGTTTTATACCAGAAGTGGAGTGCTACAATTTGTATATACTTGAATTAGAGGTATGTGGACGTGAACATACTTTGTTGTGTGCATCCTATCAAGTTAAAAGACTATTTAGTATACAAGAGTACTGGATAATTGCTGTGATTGAATCTATACGACTGTATAGATTAGATTGGAATACAAAGGTGCATCCAGTTTCCTATGGTGTGCATTGTTAATACCAAAGGTATCAATCAAGCTAGTTTTATCTGTATGGCAATGCATTTTGGGATCACATTGTGAATCAACCCCCTTTAATGGACCAATGAAATAATTTGTTGGCCTCTGCATTCAGGACAATATTTCATGGCTCTACCTTAATTTCTAACGTCCATTTTATTGCAAATTAAAAACTAACCCTAATTTTATCCCCAACCCTAAATTAAAAATATAAAGCTCTGAACAGTATTCAAAAATTCAATTAACATATTGACTTATGTTCTCATTGAGCTGTTAGCATAAATTATTTTTATTTTTTTTGCAGATTGACAAAATGATAAAACAAAGACATCATTTATCCTCCGATACCTACTTCAAAGCCATCAAATCACTCACATTGGGGAAAGTAGTAGGTAAGCCATTAGTCATCTTTAGCGCTTGCTCATTAGCAGCTCTAAACTGGATCTCCCCTTAATATGGTTTGTGTATTTGCACCTGCAACAGCCATGTATTTGCAATTTTAAAGAGGATGTCCACCCACAGTCAGAACCAGGTGTGCAGAGAATATAAACCTGCGAGATAGATTCTGCTTTAAATTGCAATTACCTAGCAGTTACAGGAACTTTAAATACAGAAATATTTTAATTAATATATATTTGAAAGGTGCATAGAATTATATTTTCTTTCATTTAATGTAAAACTATTTTCAGATTGAGGAGCCCTGGAAAGCAAATATGGTCACAGATGTGAAATGAGTTTCTGGCCTAAAACATAAGTAGATTAACAAAGGAAGGCAATCTGTCAGCGCAAATATCATTTATATGTTATTTCAAGAAATATTAGTCAGAGTGAAATTGCTGAGAATGGATGATATTGTTCAGACCTGAATGCATGTTTAAAATCAAATGTATTGTATGTATTGAAAGTGCAGTTATTTATACTTTGCTGGCATGGCAATGCCACCCCACAGCCTGGGCACCCCTTAACCTGGGTTTTGTATACATATTGTATACTATGTAACTTTTTGTACTATATATTATAGTCTTTTTTTCTTGATGAAACAAAGTTAAATATTTTGCTTATCCCTATTCATTAGCAATATGTTGCACCATTATATCTATTACTCTTTAGTTTGTGTCAGAGCTCTAGGACAATCTGCTTAAAACAATATAAGGTTATGGCATGGACAAAGTAAATAATGTTAAAATCCTAGAATTTTTAGGAATTATAACACAATGATGGCTTTGACATGAAATACCTTTTTTTATAAGAATATTCTTCTATGAGACAGTAGCATGAATTTCCAGCCATAATTCTATACTACTGGAATTCAGTCATCTGTTCTGTCAGGGAAAGGAGAAAGCCCTAGAATTTCAGATAGCTGGAATCACAGTATACAGTACAATGGTTAAAAAAATGTAAGTATTCTAAAGAAAAAGATGGTTTATATGTACAGTACCTGGTTTATTCTGGAGTTAATTTCTAGAGAAAAATACTTTTTAATGATCTGCATTTCTGGGCACACAATGGAAATTAGTATGCAAAATGTGTATGATTTAGAGACCTTTACGTTTCCCAGGAGATGCACTTGTCAGGAATGCAAGCATCACCTTATTCTGCTACAATACCAAAATAGAGAGGGCATGTCCCCCCCATTTTCTCTCTCTGCAGAGAATGTATTTCATGCAACTGCATTGTGTTATGCCTTGCTCCGACTGAAGAATGACTTTTGCCATCCCCAGAAAGTGCACATCAGTAGTGGTGTGTTTGTTTGGGATCTGGAAATAAAATGTACAATTCAGTTCTGAGAGATTGTGCTGCCTGTGGCTTGAGAATACTGCAGAATCCTTGCATGACACAAAGATTCTCGTCCTTCAGGAATCAGAACTGAGAACATTGTTTTATTGCAGCAGAAAAGGCAATGGTTTTGTGAGTTGGGCTTTATCACCATAATGCAGCTTCTTTCTCTGCCTATTATCTTACTTCAAAGCATTCTCAGGCATTTCTTTTTCTCTATCTTTGTCTCATATATTCAAGCAGCGAGAGAAATTTCAGAAGAGCTAATGCTCTGTGTCAGGAATGTCAAGCTTTGTACATGAAGGTTAAGATAACAATGGGATTCCGAGACAATGACAGCACCTGGTGTAGGACTGACTACAACTCACTGATTGGAGATAAAGACATAGAAATGTATCAGGTTCACAAAAGCTTATGACCAATTCAGCCAGGTATCAGCAAGGCCCAGGTCACAAAGCACAGAAGTAATATAAAGTATTTTTCAAAAGACAGAGACAGATTAAAACAAAATAAATAAATAAACAAATACAATAATAATAATAATAAAAGCTACTGTCACATTGAATGAAGTAATGGCATTTTGTTCTATTGATATGTAAAGAATCATTGGACCAACCCAGGCTTTACCAGAAACAGTGAGTTGGAAGTGAAGTATGAAGTATTTGTTTAGATGTAGTGATGGGCGAATCTCCCGAGATTCGCTTCGCCGAAAAATTCGTGAATTTCTAGCGAAATTCACGAATCGGCGAAAAATTCGCGAAACGAGTCGCGGGACGCTTTTGACGCGCGTTGCGTCAAATCGCGTCAAGTCGCTTCGCGTCAAAAAATACGCGTCGCGTCAAAAAACGTCGCGCGACTCGTTTTTTCGGCGAATTTTCGCCAAGCGAAATTTCGCTGGTGATTCGCGAATTTATTCGCCAGCGGCGAATCGCGGGAATTCGCCGTGAATTCGGCCCTGGCGAATAAATTCGCCCATCACTATTTAGATGAGCAAACTGGGGAGCACCAGCAGCAGCCATGAGATTGGCATAAAAAATGCACAATGTAACAGTAAGCTCCTTTCTTTGTAACTGCTTTGTCCTTTATGACAGCCGTGTCAGAGACATGTAGGTGTTCCCTTTGCTGTCCCTTACCCATTCCTGACTTGATGCCTGCAGACCTTTGTAGCAAAAGAGCTCTGGACTTACTGACTTAGCAAAAAGGGCAAAAGGGCCTTGAGATGAAGCTCCATCTCAGGGGACTAACTGTATGGACCCTTCAGAGAGGCCCGGCCTACAATGCAATGCTTTACACTTGCCCATTTCAGTTGCCCATCGTGTCCCAACCAGGTCATGTCTCTCTCCCTGCCTGCTCACTGTCAGGTAGGAGAGCTGCTGGGTGCAGAGAAATTATGGAGCACCACATAGAAGTTAAAACATGACGTTTATTCTGTAATTAAAATATTCAACAGACTTAGGAATCCAGTTTCAAAACAAAAAAGAACCCCACGCTTGACGCATTTCGTAGCCTCCAGCCACTTTTTCAAAAGGAGAGCTGCTGGGGTAAGAAATGTCTCTATAGCTACAGAGGCAGCAGACCCCAAGTGTGAGTGTGCAGTCTGCTTCTTCTATAGTTAGACCACTGCTCCATCTGTTTTATTAGGTATCCATACCTGTTATCCAGAATTCTCGAGACCTGAGGTTTTCTTCAAACTTTTAGTCTACTAGAAGATTATGTAAACATTAAATAAACCCAATAAGATGGTTTTGCTTCCAGTAAGGATTAATTCTTATATAATTTGGATCAAGTACAAGGTACTGTTTCACAAGAAAAAAGTAAACAGTATTAGAAATTTGGATTATTTGATTATAATGCAATGGGAGACAGCCTTTCTGTAATCCTGACCTTTCTGGATAACAGCTTATAGAATTATGGATCCCATTCCCATACCTGTACTTTACTCAGCAAAATGGAATATAAAATGCAGCCATAGCTAAGGCTGCCCTGTAGCTTACCTAAATATAAGAGAAAGCATAATGGTAGCTGAAGATGAATTCTTTACTGAACCCATAATGCTTCAAAATTTGCATCTGTGCTGGTCAGGCTTTGATCATTTTTGTGACTACATTGTTTAATGCATTCCTCCTTTCAGCACATTTGTCTAAACTTGCCATGTCTTGTGTATTCTGCCACATATATTTAGCTATGTGCTTTGACATATTCCTATCATATGTCTTTATCTCTCTAAGTGGCACATGGTTTAGTATTGCAGCCTCACAGTATTTTGGGTTTCATTGCACTCACAGTATGTGAGTAGACACATATTTCCTCTGAGTTTCCTTACTGATGGATCTGTTTGGTCAGAATCCAGTAGAACTTAATGTGTTAGCAGCCTGTGAACTTGGGTTGTAAGCTGCATTGATGAGTGGCGTGAAGTACAACATTAATTGTATCCTCCGAGAAGTTGGTGATAAATAATGGTCAAAATTCAGAATTTTGGGGAAAGGCTGACTCCAAAATAAATGACACAAAATGTAATTCTGTGTTTCATCAAAGAACTCCAGTGTACCCAATTGATGAGACTAGATTCAAATATTTCTGGAAAACAAATTAGAAACACAGAAATCAAAGTAAGCCTATACGCTGATAACATATGCATAACCCTCACAAAACCTCAAATATCTCTGCCCAATCTGTTCGCACTCATAGGAAAATTTTACCAAGATTCCGGGCTAGAGGTTAACATCCTGAAATATCGAAATCCCATGCGTATCAATATCCCCAAACACACAGTAAAATGTCTCCAACTCAATTACCCACTTCATTGGAGGCATTCCTTGGTTGGATATTTAGGGGTTAACATTACACCTTCCCACTCTACACTCTACAAAGCCAATAACCCAAAATGAATCAGGATACTAACAAAAGACCTTGAAGAATGGTCACGGTACTCCATATTGTTGTTTGGGAAAATCTATGCATACAAAATGACATTACTTCCCAGGTTACTATATAAATTCTGCAACTCTCACATAAACTCACCTCAAAGCACTCTAACCACCTTACACAACAACCCTTTTTTCCCACCTGGTCTTGCCACTTCAGATTTCAAGTGGTGGAAAGACAATCAAAGCCTCCAAATCAAAAATCTCCTTCTCACCACTGGCATTAAATCAACCCAATACATGACATTTGTGCAAGACATGCTGGAAGGAGAATTCTTTAGATACACTCAATTAAATAATTTTATCAAAACAATAAACCCTTAATTTAGGAATGACCCTCTTCCCTTTTAGAAACTTGCTCCCAATAAGCAGGTAAACTCAAAGGGTCCCTTTCACTCCTTTACAAACTATTATTATCTCATCTCTAAGATTTCCCCCAATACTACCATATAAGAATCGGCCTATAAAGTACTAACACAATGGTACATCATTCCTGAAAGAAAGCACAAAATAAATCCTTCCACGCCTCCAACGTGCTTTCAAGGATGTGATGCAACTGCTAATTTTATGCATGTTTGGTGGACATGCCCAGCTGCAAATACATACTGGAAAGAAGTCTTTAAATTAATACATACAGTATTTCAGAAGCTATTGCAGAAAAATATTTGTTTAGCCCTTTTAACACTCCCTACCAAGGAGTTAAATAAATTGCAAATTAAACTCTTACCTCAGATTCTAGCAGCTGCCAGAATCAATCTAGCAAAACAATGGCTACAAAACTCTATTATGACTCACAAATTAGATGAAAGAATAAACACTACACATAATTTATTGTACTTAAATGCTTTATTAACAGACAAAATGGATAAGCATACATAAATATGGTCCCCATGGCGGACTTATTCTAAATCCAAACTATGCATTAGTATGAAAGAGATGTACCAGCTCTTTCTTTTATTCCCCTTTGTTTTATCTTAGTTTTCTTTAATTTTTTTTTTACCTTGTTTCTCTGTACTTAGCTACCCCCCACCCCAACTATTTTGCAATATTCAGGTTGTATCTCAAATCGTCTTTTTAAATTTATGTAATACAATATTAGGAATATGCAGATGATGACTTTGTCTGTTTTATTAAAATGTATAAATAAAAGTGATTTCTAATTGGATCAGTGTTGTAAGTGGGGGTATCGCAGGGCTCTGTACTGGGACCCTTGCTTTTCAACTTGTTTATTAATGACCTGGATGTGGGCATTGAAAGTACTGTTTCTACAGTATTTTTGCAGATGATACTAAATTGTGCAGAACTACAGGTTCCATGTAGGATGCTGCCACTTTGCAGAGTGATTTGTTGGGAAACTGGGCAGCAAACTGGAAAATGAGGTTCAATGTTGATAAATGCAAGATGCAAAAATAGCATAAATGCAAGTTATACACTAAATGGCAGTGTGCTGGGAGTTTCCTTAAATGAGAAGGATATTAGGGTTTTTATAGATAACAAGTTGTCTAATTCTGGGCAGTGCCATACTGTAGCTACTAAAGCAAATACAGTTCTGTCTTGCATAAAAAAGGCATAAACTGAAGGGCACCAGAGGCCACCCCTTCAGACCAGAAGAAAAGAACTTTAATTTGAAGCAGTGTAGGTGGTTTGTTACAATGAGGATAGTGAGGTTGTTGAATGCACTGCCGGGTGGTGTTGTGATGGCTCAGGGGCATGGATGATTTCTTGGACAGACATAATATCAAAGGCTATTGTGATACTAAACTCTATTGTATAGATATGGGCCTATATAATGTATGGGAAAGCATGGAGGGGTGTGTGTATGGATGCTGGGTTTTCATTTGGAGGGGTTCAACCCATTTTAACTACTGTATGTAAGTATGAAAAAAAAAGAATTCCAATATCCCCTCATACTGTAGTATGTAAGGCAAACAATATTGTGGCTACCTCCCATATGTATAAATACAAATATGCAAAAAGGGAATGTTCTGGGTAGACAATAAGATAAACCATCATACTGCACTGTCTAAGGACAACGATATGGCCTGTCCTCCCATATGTATAAATACAAATATACAAAGCAGGAATGTTCTGTTTGACTGACAAATGAATTAAACATGAATCGTATTAATTGAAATAGCATATTTTTACCTGCAAGTAAATCTTTACCTTTGATTTCCTTTTTTAAAATTGAAGCTCTTTAAGCACATAGTCGTATTTCACCCTTAAACAGAACTTGTTTTATCCATATTATTATATATACTTTAGTAATTTCACAACATTTTGCAGATATTCCAGGACTTGATTCAGAGGTCTCCAAGGCAAATACTTTTGGGTTTGTGGGATGTCTCTCTTCTGTGCAGTATAATCATGTGGCACCTCTAAAAGCAGCACTGCGCCACCCAAGCATAGCACCAGTAACAGTGAGTGGAACATTGTCTGAGTGCAGTTGTGGGTCCATCACAGAGAATGACCTGAGTGCAGTCACAACCACATACTCCTCATCAGGTGAGTGAGAATTAATTGTCTAATTAGTGTAATAAATTTTCTACCACTAGCTTTCCCTTTTTCATGATGCAATTTACTTGATTAGTAATTCATGTTTGTGTCATTCTAGTTTCTGTGTCTGCAACCCCCTCACTCTTTTCAGCAGTATATTCTTGTCTAACATGCTTTATAATTCCCCTTCTTCTAATCCAAGCCAAGCAGAAATGTATTCTCTGTGTCTCTTAAAAGGGGCAGAATTATCACTGATTATCCTACTTTGTAACCCTATACTTTAGTTAATCAAGCTTTTATAGGGGATTCTGAATGCATTCAGTGCTCACTTTTACTGATGGGCGAATTTATTTGCCTGTGTCGAATTCACCGGCGTCTTGATTTGGACGCACGTGTCCATTCTTGGATGCTGTCATCCATTTTTTTCGATGCCGGCAATGCGCGTTGGCATCCAAAAATGGACGTGCAGGTCCAAAACGAGACGCTAGTGAATTTGTAAGTCATGCAGCCTAAAATAGTGTTGTCAGAGGCAGGCAGACTAATCAAAATTCATATTCAAGTATTTTTTTTATTTTGAAAAATTTCTAAAGAAACTCACCAGCTTTAAGCTGACTTTTTTTTTTTAATTTGGGGTTTAAAATTTTACTTATTTAAAGAATATTAACCAATTTGCATAAAAAATAAAAATAATCATGGCTTACATTTGATTGATCAGCCCCTTAGACTGTCTATTGGAATTAGGGCTCCTACACACGGGCGTTTTTGACCTGCGCTCCCCTGCGTTGCGTTTGGCTGCGTTCAGCCGCAGGGGAGCGCAGGTCTAGACGCACCTCATTTTGTTCAAAGAGGTTGTACCCACGAGACGCGTGTAAGCGCCGAACGCAGATTCAGACGCAACATGCTGCATTTTTCCTGCGTTCGACGCTTACATGCGTTCGTGTGAGTACAGCCCCATTGAAAATAATTGAGTGCGTCTATACCAGCGCTCCCCTTGCGTTTGAACGCAGCAAAACGCAACACAGGGCAGCGCAGGTAAAAACGCCCGTGTGTAGGAGCCCTTAGAATAAGGGTAATTAATAATTAGACTTAAAAGAGAAAAAAAGGTGGTGGCAGATTTATTAAGGGTTAAGTTTTAAAGTTAAAAAAACTAATTAAAATCGTTCTAATGCATTGTTCGATTCGAAAAAATCCTTACAATTCCTAGGACTTCGAAATTTTCTAACTTTTTTCAATTCAAATCAAATTTTGGGCTATTAGATAGTCGAAGTAAATTTTAAAAATTCAAATTTTATTCAAAAATTCACTTTGACCATTAGCAAATGTGCCCCTGGTGTTTTCACAATATCATTTGTAATGTGAATTTTACTGAAAATCTGTAGCAGGTGAAAAAATTAGCTAATCCATACTACAAATTAAGAGAAATGGAGTGGCTGGAGTGGATGGGACACTAAAGCACCTATTCTCAAGCTTGTCTTGGAGTGATGCCATGTTTTTTGTTTCTTAAGAAGTGATGATCCAAGCAAATAGAAGGAATATTTATAAGGGAAAAATAAATGAATCTGATGAGTGAATGAAAATAACATTATAGGCAGTACAAGGTAGATTTGTATATTATCAAATTGGCCAATTGTTCGATTTTAGCCACCTATCTCCTAGTTAGAAGAAGAGTTTTCTGGAGCACAGTAAGTTCTCTTTCAGTTTGGGAATTAGTTTGTAAATCTCCCAATACCCACTTCACATTTCATGTATAACTGATGCTTGGAGAGGATTGAGTCTCATAAATAGAACATGTTTACAGCCATTGGCCAGGCTCCTGATGGTACCTCTAGATTTTATTTATTTTTTATTTTATTGTCCCCACCAATTATGGGATGTAGAGTAGTGATGGGCGAATTTATTTGCCAGGGGCGAATTCGCACAATTCGCCGCTGGCGAATAAATTCGCGAAACGCCACCGAAAATTTGGCGAAAAAAATTTGCTGATGCGACAAAAATGACGCGACGCGCGTCAAAAACGTAGATTCGCCCATCACTAATGTAGAGAGAATTTTTGTTCTGTCACTTAGGGTCCAGAAACAATCAATTAATCTTTGGTTTCTGGTACATGAAAATGCTATTGTTTGACAGAAATGGAAGATTGGAATAATGGCTAGCAAGTTTTCCAAACCATGTTTCAATATATGTAAATGATTTCTCCCTAAGTGCTTTTTTTAATTGCAGCCCATAACTGTTAATGCATTTAGTAATGGAGAGCATTCACAAATGCTCATCAACTTTTATAGACACATTAACAAAACCAAACATAATAAATCTAAATCTTAATTGTCCAGTGAAACAATGAACAATACCCAGAAAACATATTTGTAGAAAAGTAAGAAGGAGCAAAGATTTGGCCTAGAACTAAAGCTGTCAGGCAGACTTTAGAGATCACTTTTTGAAAATCACAAATGCTTAATTACCGCATATACTCGAGTATAAGCCGAGTTTTTCAGCACCGAAAATGTGCTGAAAAATTCTACCTCGGCTTGTACTCAAGTCAGTAGAAAAGTTACATAGATAGGTGCATAGGTGTCCACAGAGGGGGTTGTGTGCCTCCCTGGGAATGTCAACGTACCACCCACCGCTCTGCTCCTGGGGAGGGAGCAGCAAGACAGACAGGTTTTGCTTTCTCTTCCTCCTTTCCTGGCCGGATCTTACCCTAGCTGCCCCGCATCCCTCTGTGGCAGTGTGCCACTACCTGGTCCTGGACTGTCTGGACCTCAAGGCGGGTACCTTCAGGTGAATATGCTCATCAATGCTTCTCATTGATGCAGGTAATAGAAATCTTGTTGCACGGGGTGAGCAGATACAATGTTATTGGGCGACATCTAGTGGTGGTTTTCTGTTTTGCAGGGTGAGTAACCAAGCAGATTATAGTGCTTTCACGGATCGTCCAGCAATTTACCTTCTGTTAGGGAGACAATAAATGCATTTTATTTTTCTCTCTTTGGGAGCTGGAAATCACACATGTAGAAACAGGCATTATGATTGACTTTAGCGGAATTCTGCCCATGCAAGGAATAAAGCAGAATCATCACTATTTTGAGTTTAAAGGGGAGGTTGTAAACCACAGTAGAGAAGGTTGTATGGGAATAGAGACAAGTACTGATTGTTCTGGGGCCATTACAAGAAGATGGTATTCACCCTATATAAACAATTCCCTTAGATTTCGGCTCTTTTGCTGGAGGAGGTGGTGTTACTTGGAACAGGTTGATCTGGCATTTTTCACCTTAGGCTTATACTCAGGCAATAAATTTTCCCAGTTTTTGTAGGTAACATTAGGTACCTTGGCTTATACTTGAGTATATACGTACTCATAAATATATTGTACTTCTGTAATATTAGTGACAGGTATCAATCTTGCTCAGCAACATGTAGAGAAAACGTTCAGAAAATTGGGAGAAGATCATGCCATTTCCTAGAATCAAAGTGAAAATTCAAGAATTTTGAAGTAATTTTGGCTAATTCGACTATTGAATAGGCCAAAATTTGATTCAAATTGAAAAAATTCAAATTGCATTTTAAAATTCGACCATTCAGAAATCGAAGTACTGTCTCTTTTAAAAATTTTAATTTGACACCTGCTGAATTGCTATTTTAGCCTATGGGGACCTCGTGGAACTTTTAAGAAGTGTTTTTTGGAACTTTTTGGAATTTGAAGGATTTTGTTCAAAATCGCTCAAATCGTTCCAATTGAACAATGCATTAGTAAATCTGGCCCTAGTGTGAACCTATGGCTTTTACTGCAGGTCAACTGTATTTTTTTGGTGTACAGATTAAAGAGAATTCCATATTAATGCTAACTGATCTCAATGAAAAATGTTGTGCATCAGAATAGCATAAACAGACTGTAACTGTTAAATGCAGCTCTTCATTGGCTAAGATTTTTAAGGGAATAATTATGAAGTTGACTTGGTAATTAAACATAAAAGTGATGCTAAATAAAGAGGATTATTTAGTAAAGGTAGGATTTTTCATGGTTTTCAAGGTTTTTCAAACCACAGTTACATTCACAAACTCCAAAATCACGATTATAAATAAATGTATTAAAAGTTCAGATTATAGAAAAAATCACTGAACAATCCGGAAAAAAAACAAAAATACCTCTGAAAATCTGAAAACCTCTAACATTCTTATGTAATAAAATCCCACAGTCACAAAGGGGCATATAAGGGTTAAAGTGAAAATTCAAATAAAAAAATAGAATTTTGAAGTAATTTTTGGCTACTTTGACTGTTGAATAGGTCAAAATATGATTTGAATTGAAAAAAATTAGAAAATTCTAATTTGAAGTACTGTCTCTTTAAAAAAAAATCAAATTCAACACTTTGCAGCCTTAAACCTGGCAAATTGCTATTTTAGCCTATGGGGGACCTCCTGGAACCTTTAAGGAGTGTTTTTGAAAATTTTGGTCAAAATCATTCGAATCAAACGATTTGAACAATTGTTATTTAACCAAAAACTGACATATTTGGATCGAAAAAACACAAAAAAATTAGATGGCTGAATTTTAACATTTTTTGAATTCATCCCAAAGTGTATTTTTTAGTAACCTTTGCTTAGCGATTTATATTTTGCCAGAGAAAGATTGTACACTGTGAACAGTGCTAAACATTTGCAAAAAACAAACATTTTAAACATCACTTACAATTTTTAATTACATTCCTCCTTATAAGTATAAGCATAACTGCCTGTTCCAGATAAGCAATTAGGTCAATGGCAGATACTCCTGCAGTGCATATATGATCCTTGACCCTGATCTAATGCTTTTTCCTTACTTACTTTCCTTACTTCAATGAGGGGTTGCAGGAACACTTTGGGCAGATTTACTAAGGGTCGCAGTGAAAATGTTTTAATTTTTGGCTACTTCGACTATTGAAAAGCCCAAAATTCGATTAGAATTGAAAAAAAGAAAAAATTTGAATTTCGAAGTACTGTCTCTGTAAAAAAATTTTTAAATTGACACTTCGAATTCAAAACATCAACAACCAATGTAAAACAAACATACATTAAGCAGCCTATAACAATGCAACCATGCTGCAATGGAAACACCAGCCCTGACTTGGCACCTGGTAACCAATAGTTGGATGGGAATCCTGCAGAAGGTTTTTACAGTTTGATCTTTGATGAAGCACCTTTATGACCATTATATGTATGTTCAACCCATTTACTTCCAGGACCGCAAAGTGCCAGTAATGTAGATTCTATATTTGCACATACAGAAAAAAACAGAGTGGTGCCAATAGTTGTCAGTTAAAACTACTGTTTTAATCATTAAAACATTTTATATGGTGCCAACATAATGTGTTACTCTCTGTAATTGAATCTGGAGATTGCTATGTTCAGATTAACCATTTAGAATAGTCCACAAACTTGCAAAATATGTATTTTTTTATACTTTGCATTTTGGATTGATATGATGAGATCTATAATGTGAAAAAATCCCTGAAAACTTCAAAGAGTCTGAATTGATTAAAAGCAGTCCAATAAGTCCAGCTCCCGTTGACTTCTATAGGCCCTCAACGACTTTTTGAATGAAAGAATCTGCTCTGTGTTTAAAATCTGGATAATAAATTAGGAGCTGAGTGATAAAATGGGCACACTGATTACACTGAGCATAGCAGACAGTGTCTTAAAGTATCACTGCTAGTGTCATATTTGTAAGAAGAAGGATGTTCCTTCCAACAGATGTATGGTGTATGTGCCCTAGTTGTGCCAAATTCAAATATTAAGGAAGAGACGCCAGAGACCCGGTTTCGATGCCCAAGTATAGGTTTTGTTGTATACATTTCTGGGTGTTCTATAATTCTTCTATTATTGATTCCTGGACTTTGCCTGAATTTGACCTTATTCTGAATGAATTGTCATTTGTAATTTGCTGTGCTGTAGCAACCAACTTTTTAAATATTCACTCGAAGGAGCAATTTTATTTCTTTTAGGTTCTGATGGAAAGCTTGTGAAATTATTGCCATTTTTCAAAATTTTTTACCTTTTATAAAACCATTATTCATGTTACACAGACATTTATTGTGGAGTAGATGTGGCAGTGCCTTTCACTAAAATTTTAACATGTTGCTTTCTTTTTTTTATGCCCTTGAATGCGGTTATTTATTTTGTAATGAAATTTGATTCTACGTTCATTGCATAACTTTAATATGCAGATATTACTTTTTTATATTATTTATATTAATTAATGTGTTACATATTAACTGTATTATTATTAATGTAATATTATTTATATTAAAATAATTCTTAATGAATTAACCTAAGTTATTGTAACCTAAGGGGCAGATTTACTAAATTTGTGTGAATGATTCGAAATTCGATCGACTTTTCAAAAAGATTCGAATTCAAATTTTGAATAACTTTTTTAGTACTTCGACCATCAAATAAAAAAAATAGATCGATTCGAATGATTAGAATAGGCAGGTGGTAAGTAAAGGAAATCCTAATATCTTGCATCTTCCCAACACTTTTCTGCCACCCAGCTTCCACAAGCACCTTTGCATAATAACTTTCTAAACTCCATTCTATGAGCAGAAACATAGGAAAATGTGCTTTGTTTTTTTTTACACTTTTGATTTTGCCCTTAAATAGGGTCTCACGAGTGATGTTTAAAGTATCATTATAAGTTATTTCAGATACTGATTACTATCCAGCCAAAATCTTGCCAAATTGGCAATTTTTAGTGTGGGAGGTTACACTGTAGCCAGTGGTCTTTTTTTTGCATTTTTTTCCACTTGAAAGACACTATTTTTTTCCATTGGAAAAAAAATGCATGCCAAAATTCACATATGCACTTTTTTACATTTTGTCAACTTTTTCAGATCCCTTTGGAAAGGATGATGACCAGGAACCACTCAAAAATGCTGTAAGAAGTGATTCTGCTGTAATTGGAGGTATTAAAATGATATTTGTTTTTAGCATTTATATTATGAGGGTTATTTACTAAAACTACAAATGTTTTCATTATTTTATTAAAACAAATTCGACCAAACTACTATCCACAATTTTGCCGTACTTATAAAAAAAAGAAAAAAAAATTAAGTTGTTTTAATTTAAAAATACTAAAAACGATGAATTATTTGAATTATCATAAGACGTCCTGGCACTAATCATGATATCATGGACACTTCTATGTGAGATGGAGTATTTTTGGATTCTGACTTTTTTCAGTTTGGGGTATAATAAATCCTGAAAAAAAATGTTTTCCCCTTTACTGCATACACTTACCCATCATTCATGATTTGTGAAATTGAATGAATGAATGAATCTGAGTTAACAAAATAAACCTAGATTTGTAAAATAATACATACTATATATTAGCTTGTTACCAAGAGACACAGTTATTAATTTTAATTGCCATTTTATGTTAAATCAGAACACAACCATGATCATGTTTTTTTATTACAGCATTTTTGCACAACCATGTTTATATTAAAAAAATAAACATTATGTCAGTTTTTAGGTGGCAAGATATTTATTGTCTGAAAAATGGAATAAAAAAACTCAATCAAGATTTTGCTGTGATCTACACAAAGCTTTATATAATCAGACACACTTTTGCTTCATAATTTATAGAATGCCTTAATGTTACTTCTTGACTAAATAAAATGTTTTTATTGTTTTGTTTTTATCTTTGTAGGAGTCATAGCGGTGACTATATTTATTATTTTTTGCATTGTGGCAATAATGACCAAGATTCTATATCAAAATAAAGAAACACATAGAAAAAATCAGAAAAAGGAGAAAGAATATCCAAGCAGCATGGAAAACTCCTTTCGCAATGAAATGGACTTGCAAAACGCAGTGAGCGAATGTAAAAAGGAATATTTTATCTGAAAGACTTTGTTTTTATTTATTTGCTCTTTTTAGTTAAATCGTTACAGTGTTTTCGTTTGGAAAGAAATAACCAAGCTCAAGAGTATGTGGCAATCTCTTCACAGTGCCTCCTTTGCATCATAATATTCACAGCTCTTTCTGTGGCACAAGAGCCTTTTTTTCTTCTTAGGCAACAATGGTCCACAGGCATGCATGCTATCAGATTATGTTTGTAATATTTAATTTCCCAAAGAAATTAAGCATTGTTTGTTCTCACCTTGTAGTCACTTACTCTTAACATATTTTACACTAGAAAAGTAAAATTGTTTAATACTGAATACATATCTTTGCCTGAAAAGTAGATAAGGAACCATTGATGAATTTACAAGACAAATTCAGTTCAGGAAAATACAAATTGCAATTTTATTTTGTGGAAAGGATTTTGATCCTTTAGTAGAAACAAATCGAAGATCACAGATTAAGGCCATTTCATTCATATGATCAATATACATATGGAATCTGTTATCTGGAATACTACGAAACTGAGGTTTTTAGGGGTAATTTAGAAAAACTGCTTAAAATCTACTAAAACAAAGTCCATTTTAGTATTAATAAAAGTCACTTCTATTGACCAAATCCCCAACCTGAATGCCCTTAGTTTACAAATAATTACTCATGATTAAATTGGTGTGGCAAAAAGTTGTGACAAAATTGAGCATCAATTCAAATTTGCGCAATTATTTCGAATTGGCGCTCCAAAAAAATGGACTGAAACTATCAAGAATCCTGAAGGTAAAAATCATGTTACAATTGTCCATCAAATATTGACTTCTATATAATTACAATAGCTTTTAGCAGATTTTTTTTTAGCAGATTTTTCGGATTTGGATTTTTAACAGTTTAGGAGCATAATAAATCTAAAGATTTTTTTCCCCTCTAAAATATTTTTCCCATTTAAATTTGACCAGAAAAATTTGAAGCTTGATAAATAGGCCCCAAAGTGTCTTAACATTAAAAATGATTAATTTTGGGTAATTCAGAAGGCATTGAAAAACTATTATTTTTTGGGACAGCCATTGCCTTTTTTTCAGGGCTATCTGGATATTTATCTGGATAAAGGGTCCCCAGATAACAGATCCTATACCTGTAGTATTAATTGGGGGTTAAAAGTAAAAAAAAACTAAAAAAAAAAATATATATATAACATTCCTAATTTACTGTAGCTCAACACCATATTATTAAAGAAGAATCCAGAATTAGGTCATAATTCACCACTTTCTGCTAATATCATTAGCAGCTAAAAGCAACAATTGTAACACATGATGATATACTCATCTGCATTACCTTTGGATTTCTTGTGCATTCATGTATTTTATCATGTGGAATAGCCTTGATTACAGCTGCAGTCGGCAGTGCCCAAAAGCAAATTCCCTAATATATTTTATTATGTTCATTTTTGAAGCAGTACACCTTTTCACTAGCTCTTTTGAGGTATGCTACAAATGTTCTTGGTGTGTTTCATCATTTATCTATGCCTATTGCAATTGCTCAGTGCACTCTGAACAGAGAGGACAAATGAATCACTCAAAATGAATCCACCACAAATTGATCTGATATGCAAATAAACCATAGATTTGATGAAACAAAGTCTTAATTCTGACTACAGAGGTTGGAAATAATCTCAAGATTTGTCATGTTTCTGACACTCCCCAACACTGTTGTGAAATGGGAAAAAACGTGAATATAAATTGTAACCCATCTCTAGTCAAGTTCATATATTCACAAGAAAATGTAAGAGATTCTTGCGCTTTGTTCCCATACATGAAGGGGCATATTTACTAAGGGTTGAAGTGAAAATTCAATAAATAAAATCGAATTTCAAAGTAATTTTTAGCTACTTTGACTATCTAATAGGCCAAATTCGATTTGAATTGAAAAAAATTAGAACCGAATTTTAAAATTCGACCATTTAAAAAAAAAATTGAAATTCAACCATTTCATTTTTTTAAGTGTACTTTTGATCGAAAATGCCCTAAGGGTAACACATGGAGAGGCTTAGGATGGGGTTTTTTGCCTTCCTCTGGATCAACTAGCAGTTAAGCAGTTAAAATAAAAAAAAGGTTGAACTTGATGGGCGCAAGTCTTTTTTCAGCCTAACTTACTATGTTGCTATGTTACTATGTTACATTTATTAAGGGTTGAATTTTGAATAGAAAAAAATGTGAAATTCGACCATCGTATTTTCATTCGCAAATGGACCTTTTTCATTTGAATAGGTCTGTTTTTGATCAAATAACAATCATTTGAATCATTTGAATGCATCATTCAATTTGAATGATTCTAATGATTTTGGTCAAAAAATTTAGATTTTCTAAAAATTTCAGGAGGTTTCAGGAGGTTCCCCCATAGGCTAAAATAGCAACTCAGTAGCTTTATGGTGGTGAAGGGAAAATTGGAAAATTTTAAAGAGACAGTACTTTGATTTTCTAATGGTTGAATTTTAAAATTTGATTTTAATCAAATTTTAGCCTATTCAATAGTCAAGTAGCCAAAAATTACTTAGAAATTTTTTAAATTCAAATTTTCACTTTGACCCTTAGTAAATGTGCCCCTTAGTAGTGAGGCTAAAGTACAATGTCATCATTAGGGCACCTCTATGAGAACAGTTTATACCTTCAAACCTTTCCATCATAAGTTCGCAAGTGTACTTTTCATTTAAGACAAAAAGTAGTTTCTCTACTGAAATTGAAATGGAGATAATATTTCATGAATGGGTTTTGCTGAGACCTGCTACATTACTTAAAGGGGAATGGTTGGTGTTTTAATTTATCTGTTATTTCCTCAGCCTAACATTGGTTGTCTTGCTGCAAACAGCACACTTATGCTTTGAGTCGCTAACAGATTTTTAACTGGTCTAACTGAATGATTCCAACATGAGCCAGTTAACCATCTATATTGTACAACTAATGAGTGATAACAAAATATTTTTAACTAATATTAGAAAATATTTCTTAAAATGCTATTTCTAATGCTATTTATGAAAAACAATTATTCACTGTAGTTTGCATACACATCGATAATAATATTTTGTTTTTCCTTTTAAAAACACTACTTCTTTATTTACATAGAAGTGGATTTATTTCAATTCTACCTCTATTCTTACAGTTTTTTTTGTTTTTTAGAATTATAAAAAACTCAAATGTACAGATGCAGTCACTTTGGATTGTGTGTTAAATGCGTTGTGACTTAACTCATCTATCCCATTTATCCCACTTATCACAGAATATTGTGTCACAGCATCCCATCCAATTAAAGTGTTCAGCATTGAAAACAATGGTGCTTTGGTATGCTAATGAAAAGGTTAAATGCATTAAATGAGTTAAGATAACTTTAGATAAAACAGTTTATTCAATTAGCCCTGAGTCACGACGCATTTAACTTACAAATCCAAGTGACTGCATCTGTATCATTTGCTAGCTAGTTAGCTGTTTTATTTATCAAACCATCTTAAAAAGTCAGATACAAATTGCATACAATTTTTCCAAAACAAAAAATCACATTCCACTCTTAATGGGGTATGTAATATGTTTTGTTAGCACAAAAAACATTTGCAAACAAGTTTGTGAACATTAGTGATCAAGATTTTCATTGTTCGTCCTTTTTGATTGAAATGGGACCCAAAAACTTCCTTGCAAAGTATACAACAAATGGCTTTTGTGAATATGCACAGTGTATGAGAGCAACTTTGCAATTGCAAATAGTGATGGGCGAATTTATTCGCCAGGGGCGAATTCGCGGCGAATTCCCGCGATTCGCCGCTGGCGAATAAATTCGCGAAACGGCAGCAAAAATTGATGCGACGCGCGTCAAAAACGACGCGCGACTCGCTTCGCGAATTTTTCGCCAATTCGCGAATTTCTCTGGAAATTCGCAAATTTTTCGTCAAAGCGAAACGCGGGAGTTTCGCCCATCACTAATTGCAAGGCATTTTTCTTGCAACAACGTATTTATCGAAACTTCACAACAGGTGTTAAAGGAACAATAACACCAAAAAATGTGTGACAATATAATGCACTGTTGCTCTGCACTGGTAAAACGGGTTTACTACAGCTTATATAAACAAGTTGCTGTGTAGCCAATGGGGCAGCCATTCAAGCACAGCATACATAATTGATAACAGATAAGTTCTGAAGAATCCAACTATATACTACAGAGCTTATCTGTTATCTGCTGTGTATCATGAGTTTTAAATGGCTGCCATCAAGACTACACAGCAACTTGTTCATATAAACTATTTTAGAGTTTCAGAAGCAAACACACCAGTTTTACCAGTGCAACACGACAGTACATTATATTTTTATTACTTTTTGTATTACTTTTTTTTACAAAAGATTCGAATTTTTTGGTTACTGTTCCTTTAATACTAACTTTTGCTTAGCGATAATGAGCAATGTAATATTCACCAGCAAATTATTTCACATTGCAAGCAGAGCTAAACATTTTGCAAAAATGCCATTTAAACAACATTTGTCATTTTAATTACGTGCCCTTTAATTTTTAGTGAAAATGCAAACCTCAAAATAACTCACTAATGGAAAAATCTTTTACAATTCATTCGTAATGTGAAATGTTCCCAAAGTGAACAATTTTTTTTAACACTTTGCCATTCATACAACAGTACTAAATTAATTGTGAATTTTATAGTTTGCCACAGTAATATATGTAATAAAACTTGATGAAAAAGTTGTTACGTTTGCAGCAAAAGTTACTGTGCTCCTTAACAATGAAAGAGCAAATATTTAACAAAACTCCAGAACAGGTGTTAAAAGTTTGCAATGCGCAATTAAGATTTGCAATGCAATAAAAGCCTAATAAAGAATATTACACTTTGACTTGCAAAATTTTATTCGCAAATTTTTTCTCTTTAAAATTTTACTACATTTCCCCATTGACTTTTACAGATGCTTGCCAGCTTTTAACTGCATTTTTTCCAACTTTTTTATAAATAAACCATAAAACTTTGAGTTAAGAAAACTAAAATTAAAAAATAGTCTTTATGATGGACAGTGGGGATATGCAGATGAGGCCACTTGGATTTGTGTGTTAAATGCGTCATGACTCGGGATTAACTGAAGAAAATGTGTTGTCTAAAGTAATCTTAACTCATTTAATGCATTTAGCATTTTCATTAGCATACCAAAACACCATTGTTAACAATGGTGAACACTTTAAGTAGATGGGATGCTGTGACACAATATTCCGTGTTAAATGGGATAAGTGGGATAACTTGGTTTAGTTATTCTGTGTCAAACACAAACCAAAGTGGCTTCAACAGATTTCTTTCTAAATCCTGAAAGGATTTGGGAGATATTCAAGGTTCCAAGAAGTCTGCGTCTGACTGCGCCTGTTACTGTGGAGTAACAATAGGCAGCACCAGCAGTGGGTCATAATCCAGTCACCCAGGCTCTAATACATCTCCACATACCTGCATGAGAATAATAAGGACTTACTGGGAGGCTGGGATAGTAGGGGCATAAACTGTCACCAGGAGAGACTTGGAATTAGCCTGCAGAGATAAAGGAAAGGAAAGGTCTTCTCTACAGTGGGCCTACTGCTTCGCTACTCTTGGCCATTATTTAATTTTCTTGGAACTGCTGTAAGACTTTTGTTGGACTACCTTTTTTGTTATCCATAGAAGCATTTCTACTGCTACCGCTGGACTTAAATTGAAAAAATTCCACTGGGTTTCTCTCCAGTGATCTTGCAAACTTCTGTTTAGTAATTTTTATAACATTTGGTGGAAGTAGAGCCAGATCATTCTGAACATACATCCAGAGGACCCAGAACAATTGGGGCTTTTTGTGAACGCATAAATGGAGGAAGAGACAGTGGTTTGTCCATTAGATTTTGCTTTTCTAGCTGAGGATGAGCAGGTCAGCATAAGAGATCCTGCGGTTGATTGATATAATCAGTGGATCACTTTCTGCTTCAGATCACCTGGGGGTTTTTGAACTGGCTTCTTAGAAAGTCCTGGGTACAAGACATCACCACCAATAAGCTGCATTGGATTCTTCCCCACATGACAGACAGGAGGTTATTGCTTCCCACCTGAAAATCTTCAAAATCATTTGTGAGGATTACAATGTTCCACAGGCAGAGTGGTCAAAAATCCTGGCTGCCAGTCAGATCTACAGGGAAATGATTTACCCTCAGCGGGCCAAATACAAGGATGTTAAAAGAGTTCTTGAGAAGTATGCCATTTCCCCAGAGAAGTATTGCCAAGTCTTTAGAGCCTTTAGACCCCATTGTGTCTTTGCTACATTTGCTTACATGGAACTTTTGACCAGTGGGTGAGAACTGGTGGGTTGAAAACACTAAACTTTGCCAGTTTTGCTTAAATGAGCAATTTCTGGAGAAATGTGCCACTGAAGTTTGAGTGTTGGTGTGAGATCGATCACCACTCATCCTAGAGGAAGCCACTAGACTGGCAGATATATTTTTTGAAAGCAAAATGATCTGCTTTAGCACAGGGATCTGCAACCTTGGCTCTCCAGCTGTTAAGGAACTACAAGTCTCACAGTGCATTTGCCTTTATGAATCATTACAGACTCCTTCATTGCATTGTGGGACTTGTAGTTCCTTAACAGCTGGAGAGTCAAGGTTGCAGAACCCTGCTTTAGCAGGATCCAGTAATAGTGATGGGCAAATCTGTGCATGAATACTGGCAAAAAATTATCAAAAACGAATTGAAGTCAACGGGCTTCAAAATATTTTTGATGCACTGCAATTTATATGCGCCAACTATTCTGAAGCATGCCCAAATATTTTTGATGCATCAGATTTTTCGCCATCTAATTATCACCACAGTTTTGCAAATTTATTTGCCAGTGAAAAGCAGAAATGTGCTGTGAATTTGTACCTGCCGAATTTATTCACTCATCACTATTGATTGGCAATACAAAAAGATACAGCATTTCTCTCCCATACTTTCCCCTCATAAATCTTATTTACACCAGTTTTGGAATACTGGTGTTATTTTTTGTTTGGGACATATTGTTCAATCATTAACTGTATGTTCACTTGTGAAAAGTTTGTGCGAATATATTACCAACTCACATCATTATTTCTTGAAACGTATAAAACTAAGGGGGTAATATACAAATATTAAAACAATAGCACAGTTCAGCATCCCCCATGCAATATTCTTAGAGACTTTTTTTATTTAACCAAGTCTAAATTTTAGAGAGAGAGCAAATTATTTTGAAATGCCAATTCCTTACACTTTCCGTTAAGCATCTGGTTCTAAAAATTTTTATTTAATTTCTTTCCAGTGACAGAAATGTATTTCAGTATCTTTTATTTACATAATAGTTTTTGTGTATTTATTTATAGAAATGCATTTGGGATAATGGCAGTGTTTTTCATAGATAACTATGTATTTCTTACATTATTATAACAAACATAGACAAAAGATTTATACAGGATAAATGTAAAAAGTTATTAAAATTAATTACAACATGTCTAGTTAAAAGTTTCAAGACATATACTGGTAAATGGGACTAACAGCAATCTATTTTCCCTGTTATAGATGAGCCATCAAAAATGTTTACTGGTTCATTAAATTTTTATGTAAAAAAATCAAATACACAAAGGAAAATGTTGCTATTGCATTAATGAATTTTATTTCATTACTAGTGATGGGCGAATCTCCCCAGTTTCGCTTTGCCGAAAAATTTGCGATTTTCCAGAGAAATTCGTGAATTGGCGAAAAATTTGCGAAACGCTTTTGACCCGTGACATGTTTTTTTGGTGAATTTTCGCCAGGCGAAATTTTGCTGGCGTTACGCGAATAAATTCGCCCATCACTATTCATTACCTATTACAATATATAGAATTACTTGATGGCTATAAAGAGTTATTACTGGGATGATATGTTGGAATATCATTTCTGAATTATTCTAGAGACAGCATATTTTGGTCCTCTCTTTTGCTTTGTCAGGCAAAGTTTTGTCCAGAATATGAGGATAAATAAGGGATTCAGCAGTTTCTGTCTTGAAAATGGGATTACAAGTTGCTTGAAGCAAAGAGAATGAAGATTGAAGCTTTCGCTCTCAGTAGGGACATGCAGGTCACTTAGGTAATTGGGCAGCTTTCCATTTCAATTCTGAAATCAGTGGTGGGTTGAATAATATGGTACACTGTAGGACAAAAGACACATTGACTCATGCAGAACACTGAAATTGTTTTGTTGTTCAAAGTCATATTTCCATGAGGACTGAAGGTAGATGGAAAGATAAGCACACACAGTGGCAAAGTCACAGGCCTATTGTCCCTGGCAACACCCAATGAAAACTAGTGTTTTTAATCCACCATCTTTTCACCCACATTGCTCAGTCCCACGTGTGCCATTGGGTTTGACCCCTTCCTTCTGCTGTTATTTTACTTAATATTTAAATATCAAATTATTTTTGGTAACTGTGCCCCACATAACCTTCCCTGTAGTTAAATTTCTGTATTTTGGAGCAGGCAACAATGATAGCATGTATCATTTGAATATGCAGGTATCAAAATGTTGCTCATATCACGCCTGAGTGTCAAGAGATGAAATGTTTGCCCTTTTCCAGACCTGGATTAATTAAATTATTTGTAGTAAGCTCTAGTCCTTTTTAATAAATGGACCGCAGGTATGGCTTCCCGTCCTTAACCTACGGTGCTCACCCTTAGTTTAAGTGGGCCCGTGTGCACATGCCCCGGACCTATCGCTTCCAAAAATTCTCTTCCAAAGAAAACACCATGTAATGGCAGGCTACTCACCGCTCCTACAGTCTGGTCCGGGTGCTCTGCCCCGAACCCGCAGCTTGAGGGAGACAATATTGTCAAAACTTCCACTTGGCACGCACACCACGACTCAGGAGGATACGGTGAATTAAAAGGCTTTTTATTTCCCAAATTCCAGCTTTCCCAACGCGTTTCTGGTTTCTGTGCTCTTTTTGCTTTTATCATCATTACATTTAACTTACGTTCTCATTCCTGTGGGGAATCGATATAGTTATTACTTTTTAATTGTTATCCTTGACAATCTTCCAAGTGATACTCTAACTTAATGGCTTTATTAGACTGATTTTGTATTTCATTGTTTGTGAATCAAAGTAAAATTCTTTCTTAAAGGTTAAACCCTAAAATTCAGAAATTCTAATTTTTAATTTTATGCAAATTAGCTGAGTTCCCCACAACTTTTACACAAGCTCAATTCTAAATGTTTTCATTTAAGAAATGATGAATATTCCAGTATACAAAACTAAGATTAAAAAATAATCTTTATCATGTTTTCCAAGACAAAATATTAGGGGTGCATTTGCAAAGGGTTGAAGTGAAAATTAAAATTAAAATCCAAATACAAAAAATTTAAATATCAAAGTAATTTTGGGCTACTTTGACTATTGAATAGCCCAAAATTCAATTTGAATTGAAAAAATTTGAATATTCGACAAGTTGAATTTTTGAAGTACTGGCCCTTTGAAATCCTTCGATGTCGACACTTTGCCACCTTAAGCTTCTACAAACTGTCCTGAAAATTTTTCTAAGTCCTAGAAATTCGATCGAAAAAGCCCTTTAAAAAGACTTTGATGGTTTAATTAAGTTTTTTCACTTCAAAAATTCACCCTATAAATCTGGGGGGTTGTTCACCTTCAAGTTAATTTTTAGTATAATGTAGAGAGCGGTATTCTGAGACAATTTGCAATTGGTTTTCATTTTTTATTGTTTGTGGTTTTTGAGTTATTTAGCTTTTTATTCAGCAGCTCTGCAGTTTGCAGTGTCAGCAATTTGGTTTCTAGGGAACAAATTACCCTAGCAACCCTGCATTGATTTGAATGAGAGACTGGAATATGAATAGGAGAGGGACTGAATAGAATGATAAGTAAAAAAAAAGTGGCAATAACAATGCATTTGTAGCCTTACAGAGCATTTGTTTTAAGATGGTGTCAGTGACCCCCATTTGAAAGCTGTAAAGAAACAGAAGAAAATTGCAAAAAACTATGAAAAATAAATAGTGAATACCAATTGAAAGGTTTTTTAGAATTGGCCCTTCTACAATATACCAAAAGTTAATTTGAAGGTGAACTGATTTACTAGGGGTCGAAGTGGAAATTCGAATAAAAATTGAATTTTTTAAGTTAAAATTTCGAAGTAATTATGGGCTACTTCGACTACCAAAGCTCAAATTTCTATTGGAATTGAAAAAATCCCAATATATTTGAAATTTTGAAGTACTGGCCCTTTAAAATTCTTTAAAGCTACCAAATTGCCATTTTAGCCTATGGGGAACCTCACAGAACTTGTCCTAAAAAGTTTTCAAAATTCTAACAAATCAAAGCATTTTGGTGAAAATTGTTAGAATCGTTCGATCGAATTGAACGATTTGATGATTTTTCATTTGATCAAATATGGCCATATTTGATCGATAATGACCCCCCAAAAAAATTTGATGGTCGAATTTCTAAGTTTTTTCACTTTGAAATTTGACCATTAGTAAATCGACCCCTTAATGTCAATCCCAGATTAACAAGCATTTAGAACTGTACAGTACAAAGATCTCTGATTTCTCTTATTTAATGTAGGCTATTATCAAGCAGAGGTTTTTATAACAACTTTACTAACTGGGATCTATGGGATTAATACAGTATTTTTGTAGTGGCTGCATTTCTGCATCATGTTAAATGAAAGCTGTGGAGAATAATCTTATAATATTGTTACATCAGTCTAAATGTTTCTGTCACGGTCGGCACCCAAAACCAGAACAAACGCCAAGCACCCTGGTCTCGGCTCGTGCTTCACCAGTAGTGTGACCGCCTTTGGCTTCGGGAGGAGCCCTCAGCTACTCAGATGCCACCTGGACTTAAACGAGAGGTGCAGAGCGGGAGTTCTGGCTGGCAATGGGGCACGACTGTAGAAAGTCTCGTAGGCCACAGGTCACGGTACAAAGGGAAGAGGCAATAGCGAAGTCAGGCTGGCTGGGTCAAGGCAGGCGGATAGCAAGGATCGTCAGGCAGGCAAGGGTCAAATCCGGGTAATCAATCAGATGGCAAAGGCAGAATCGGAGTCAATAACAGGCAGGGGTCAAACCAGAACGTCAATCAGAAGGGTTAAGCAAATCAAGGTCGGTTTCAGGCAAGGGTCAGATTCCAGAGATCAGAGTAGTCAAAACAGCCAGGCAGGGTCAAACACAGGTATCAGACAGATCAGAAGCTTTAAGCACAAACTAGAAGGCACCAGGAACAAAACCTATAACGGGCCCCAGACTCTTCCAAAAATCCCCTTAAATACCCCTTTTAATTTTTGAATTTGGCGCCATTGCGCGCTGACGTCATCACGTCAGCGCGCCTGTGTCTTTAAATAGATGCGGAAGTGCGCCGCGCGCGCCTAGAGAAGCCGGCACTGGAGGGTAAAGGATGCGGCAGGCGTCCCAGCCGAGGAGGCGGCAGGTGTTCCTGCCGTACCCCCCACTAGACCACCAGGGTAAATTCCTTACAGTTTCTAATCTAATAGGAATATGTGTATGTTCATGTAAGACCTGGGAATTTATGTTCTATAAACACACAAAAACCTCCTATTGGGCCAATCTAGATAATTATAGCCCCATCATCAGGAAATAAATCATAAGTTTTAAAAGTTATTTGAAAGGCTTCCTGATTTCGTTTGATCTTTCATATTAGTGTTGCTGGCATGTTCAAGTGACTATTGTGTCTAATAATGCATGTTGTCATCCAGATGTAGGAAGTGATGAAATGTAAGGTAACTTTACTCAGTACATTTCTTCCAGTAAAGCAATGTTAAAGTGATTAAAAGATTATTAATAGTTTTAAGTCGGACAATACAGACAGTAAGCCAGATCGTGGAAAACTGGGTTTTAAGGTTGTAAATTTCTCACAAATTCTATGGTTAAATAATGTAATTAATGTAACTGTTGGATTCCTGGCATAACATATCTAGAAATATCTAAACCTATAAAAAGTAAAAACCTTTATCCAGTCATCATTAGTGTAGAGATTTTCAATCTAATTCCCTATCTGCTGTTTGACACAAATTCCTTATTTCCTTTACAGCTTTTGGTTTCACAAATAAATCCCTTGGCAAAAAAAAATATACTGTACTTATCATAGTTTAACCAAATTTTGTAAATCAGTTTAAAAATTCACATCTTGGGTTTATGTTGGAACTGTTTCTTGATCATTATTTTATGTGCTTTACATATTTTAATACCTACATGGGATTTCTAGTCCAATAGCAGGCTCTTTTTATTAAGAGATGCCCATTTTGCAACTAATGGTTGGTAGTGTTGGGATAGTTTGAATTAGAGGTATAATATTGCCTTGACTATGTAATATCAGCTGAAATAGAGACGATTAAAGGTTTAGCAACCCAAATATAAAGATTTCACATTTCTCTCCAGAATATAAGAAGAGGGTAATTTCATTTAATCAATTTGCATATTTAGCTTAATATGTCAAAGCTATTTATTGTGCTACAGAAAATTATATATTTTATATAAATTAAAAAATATAAACCCAATAAATGTAATGCAATTAAAATAAAAATAATAAATATTTGTAAAAATGTTACAATTATTTTGTATTTTACCTTATTTTAAGGTTGTATAGCTTGATTCTATTTCCTTGTATAGTAATAATAATTTTAGAGAAAGGAAGATTAATATAAAAAGGTGTATACAGTCTTTTGAACTTAGATCCCTACATGTAATTATTTTTATATATGTAGATCAAGTAAATGCTTTATAAGTAAGTTAGCAGTTCTTAAAACTTTGTTCAGTGACAATTCATGTTACTGTAATATATTCCTATATCAGATTGAGTCTGGCCTATGTTTATAAACTCATATAAATCAATGTATTTATAGATCATGCATATTTAAATATGCATTACAACTTAACACAGTGCAACAAGTTGCAAAGTAACACCAAACATAGGTTCATTATATAGCACCATGAATCTTACATTATATTACAAACATGAAGGTTCCATTAAAATTTTAAATGTTTAAAAGCTTAGTGATTGGTGGACAGTTAACATTGTTAAAGGACAAGGAAATGCTGTATTTTGTATACTAAACATAAACTTACTGCGTCACAAGCCTAATCAAATAAATGATTTATGCTTTCAAATTAGCCACAGGGGACTGTCAACTTGTAACTTTGTTAAACATCTTTGGAAGACCAAGACTGTGCACATGCTCAGTGTGGTTTACGATTCTTAGGGATCATCATAAATTATCAAAACAGGGAAACAAACAAAGCTGCTTCAGTTCTGCATGGCTGGGAAGTAAGGCAGGGGCTCCTGCTACTGTTCATAAGTATGTTTTGTTTCCATGCCAGCAGTTAGGGACCATCTGACAATTCCTATAGACATCAGTAAATGCATACAGTCAGTTTTCTTATAAAAACCGGTACACATTTTTAAATTAATATACAGTATATTGGATATAGGTTTCTTTTTCATTGAAGAAAGTAAAAATGGTATTTTATTTTTTTGTCTATGCATGCCTTTTAAGTCCTCAGATCAATCAAGAGTGTATAAATCCACATTGGAATAAGTTTAAGGCAGAGATCTTGACATTTATATATTAACAGATGGAGCAACAGTTTCTGCTTCTGTTTATACGGCTATACTATGAACATTAAAAAACAATTCAGTCATTGTGTTTACCCATTTTCAGCAAATCTTCATGTTCCATTTTTACTAGTAGAGAGAACACAATGATTCCAGTAAAAAGCTTAAGCATTTTTTTATTAGAATGTTGTAGCAAATGTTTTCACCTTATTTCACCGCGGAAATGACTTCAATAGCAGCATGAAAAAAAATTACACCTGTCAAAAAAATTTTGCCACTTGTCAAAAAAGTCATAGGGGCAAATTCACTAAAGCACGAAGCGTCTAACGCTAATTCGCCAGCGTGACGTCAATTCGCAACTTCGGCGATTCACATAGGGGCAAATTCCCTAAAGCGCAAAGCGTCTAACGCTAGCGCTAATTCACCAGCGTGACATCAATTCGAAATTTCACCGATTCGCTTACAGTGTCCCTGGCGAAAATTCGCTAGTGAAGTAGATAGACTTGCGCAACTTCGCACCCTTATGCCAGGCTAAGTTACATAGTTACATAGTTACATAGTTAAATTGGGTTGAAAAAAGACAGAGTCCATCAAGTTCAACCCCTCCAAATTAAAAACCCAGCATATACACACACACACTCTATCACACAAACCATATATGCCCATAGCTATACTAACTGTAGAGTTTAGTATCATATAGCCTTTGATATTATGTCTGTCCAAAAAATCATCCAAGCACCTCACAGAATCAGCCATCACAACATCACCCGGCAGTGCATTCCACAACCTCATCGTCCTCACTGTGAAGAACCACCTACGCTGCTTCAAATGAAAGTCCTTTTCTTCTAGTCTGAAGGTGTGGCCTCTGGTGCGGTGATCCTCTTTATGGGTAAAAAGGTCCCCTGCTATGTGTCTATAATGTCCTCGAATATATTTGTAAAGTGTAATCATGTCCCCTCGCAAGCGCCTTTTTTCCAGAGAAAACAACTCCAACCTGGACAGTCTCCCCTCATAATTTAAGTCTTCCATCCCTCTAAACAGTTTAGTTGCACGTCTCTGCACTCTCTCCAGCACATTTACATCCCTCCTAAGGACTGGAGTCCAAAACTGCACTGCATACTCCAGATGAGGCCTTACTAGGGATCTATAAAGAGGTATAATTATGTTTTCATCCCTTGAGTTTATGCCCTTTATTATGCAAGACAGAACTTTATTTGCTTTAGTAGCTACAGAATGACACTGCCCAGCATTAAACAACTTGTTATCTATAAAAACCCCAAGATCCTTCTCACTTAAGGAAACTCCCAACACACTGCCATTTAGTGTATAACTTGCATTTATCAACATTGAACCTCATTTTCCAGATTACTGCCCAGTTTCCCAACTTAGACAAATCACTCTGCAAAGTGGCAGAATCCTGCATGGAACCTATAGCTCTGCACAATTTAGTATCATCTGCAAAAATAGAAACCATGAAAAGCAAGGGACCCAGTACAGAGCCCTGCGGTACCGCACTAACAACACTGGTCCAATTAGAAAATGTTCACCACTCTTTGAAGTCTATCTTTTAGCCAGTTCTCTATCCAGGTACAAATACTATGTTCCAGGCCAGCATTCCTTAATTTAACCAGTAACCTTCTGTGTGACACTGTATTGAATGCTTTAGCAAAGGCTAAGTAAATCGCATCCACTGCCATCCCAGAATCGATGTCCCTGCTTACCTTCTCATAAAAAGAAATTAAGTTAGTCTGTCAAGATCTATTACGCATAAAACAATGCTGGCACAAACTCATAGTATTGTTATTTGCTATGAAGTCCAGTATCCTATCCTTTGTTAATCCTTCAAAAAGCTTTCCTACCACTGACGTCAGACTAACTAGCCTATAGTTTTGAGGCTGAGAATGGGATCCCTTTTTGAATAGCGGCACCACATTAGCAATTCGTCAGTCTCTCGGCACATGCCAGAAATCAATGAATCCTGAAAAATTAAGTATAGAGGTTTGGCAATCACAGAGCTAAGTTCGCTAAGTACCCTGGGGTGAATCCCATCTGGCCCTGGATAGTGATGGGCGAATTTATTCGCCATGGCCGCGATTCGCCGTTGGCAAATAAATTTGCGAAACGCCAGTGAAAATCCACCGAAAAAACGAGTCGCGCGTCGTTCTTGATTCGCCGCAAATGACGCGACGAAAGCAGAGCGCGTCAAAAGCGTGCCGTGACTCGTTTCGCAAATTTTTCGCCAATTCGCAAATTTCTCTGGAAATACCCGAATTTTTCAGCGAAGTGGAAATTCGCCCATCCCTAGCCCTGGACCTTTGTTTATCTTAACATTTTCTAGACTATTTTGAATTTCCTCATGTGTGAACCATGCATCATTGGATGTATTAGAATTAGGGCTATTAACAAGGAAACCTTCATTATCTGGTTCCTCATTTGTGTATACTGATGAAAAGTAGTACAAAGCAGCATTTTAAAGAATTCCTATTTTTGTTCAGTGTTTAACCCTGTGAAAAGCATTTCCCACTTAATATGCCCTTATACTGTCAAAGTTTGCACGCCTGAAATTCAATGTTTTAGTTACTCCCTTATAGAGTTGTCTCTGCAACAAAATCTCAAAGGAGACCATGTTATGATCACTATTCACCAAATGCTCACCCACGCAAATGCTTGAGATGAGCTCAGTTGCGCATTGACGAAGGGACGTAACTACGCTAAGTCACTAAGATGAACATCAATACAATAGATAGGAGTTTGAAAAAAAAAACTTTTTTTCACAAAAAACGCTGGCGTCTTTTACCTTTTGTAGGGTGATAGTCTGAAAAAGAGCAAAAAAATTTTTTTTGGGTTACCCTCGTTCTCCCCCTACATTTCCTAACATATGGCAACTTAACTATACAGTGGGCACATGTTTAGGGCAACTTTATTTTATTTATTAAAGGTTTCCTGGGCTTGCGTAGTGTAATGTAGTGCCTGTAACCTACACCTCTATTATACGCTTCCGCCCCTTATGCAAATTAGGCATCGCTAGTGTAAATTCGCTTTGCCTGGCAAAGTAACAGTAGCACTACTTTGCTACCATTCGCCACCCTGAGTGCAAATTAGCATCTTAGTGAATTTGCGTAGCCCAGTCGAAAGCTGTCGCTAACGCATTTTCGCGCTTTAGTAATGAAATATTTAAGGCATGGTGTGCAAGTTAGCTTGTCAACTGGTTCTCTTCTATAGTTATCCCATAAGCAGGGTAGGATTTTTTAGAGTAAGGGCAGAGTAGGATTTTTTAGAGTAAGGCTGTTCATATGATAAATGTATATTCATATACATTGAACAATGTATGAGCAATATAGGGAACAGAAATGACTTGTAATAGGTGACTCTATCCCATTTCACTTCGCCAAAAATTAGGAAACTCCGCAAAAATTAGCAAAATGCGCTGAAGACAATGGGCGTCAAAATAATTTTGACGCACAACAATTTTTACATGTGCGATAATCTTTACAAGCACAACTTATTTGTCCAAATGCTTTAAAGTCAAAATAATTTTTTTGTTGTAGCAAATATTTTTCCCGAAAATTTTTTTGTAGAAGTTTGCAAAAAAAAATTGCAGGTGGTGAAATGCAGAGATTCATTGCAAATCCATGCCTGGCGAATAAATGTGCCCATCAGTAGAAATTACCTGGTGCTTTCTTTTAAGTTTGCTGTTGGTATATAATATACACCTTGACTATTCACCATCTAAAACCTGCTGAATTGCTGTTTTAGCCTATGGGGGACCTCCTAGAACCTATTTGGGGTCATTTGGTGGACTTTGCAAAATCAAAGGTTTTTTTTAAACTTTAAATTGAGTTTGATCAAATATCATCTGAATACAGCCTATTCACTGAAGATTACAAAATGTAATTTTTTTTAATAAACTTCAGTTGGTCTGTTTTTTTTTTGAATTTCCCATCACTTCGTAATTCGACCCTTGATACATCTGCCCCTAAGTACAGTATATGCTTGCATTATGGCATTACTGTTACAACAAAAAACACTTATAGTGTACCAACTGTAGTTTTACTGTTGAGTTTTCTCAAGTTTGTCCTTTCACAGATATGTGTAAACTGAAGAATAATGTTAAAAAAACATATCATATAAAGGTCAATAAAGCAAACAAAAAATTATAAAAGTTGGTTTAGGCAGTTACGCCAGTTGTTGCAGGAAATCATGTAGCAAAATGGCCAAAGAAGGTTAAAGACTAAAAAATACCTATAAGTTAAATGAATGCTAAATCATGAGCATGTGAAAAAGTACATTGTAATATTCATTAATAATTATTTAAACATGTTCAAGATTTTGCATATATGAAATTCGCATGCACTTTTTTTTGCACTGGTTTGTTTGCTTTAACTTATGAAAGTCTATTGATAGGAGGCCAGAAGCAGCTTTTTATTTAGACTACATATGTAGCCCCTTAAAATACAATTATTCATTTGTTAAGTTGATTCCCTGCAAATACCAATAGAAATTGTGAGTTTGCAAAAAGCCATTTATCAAGATACGTGCTAGTAACTGTATTCTTAAAATGAAACAATCAACAATTGGTTATTAAATAAATAATAATTATAAATACAATATTTAAAATATTCTTCCTCCTTATGTTGCCTCATTGTTAAAAAGATTTCTTAATGATGTAAACTAGAAGTTCATGTTGAATATCAGTTAATATTAACATTTTCTGTTGACTTTGAATTAACTGTTTTTAGAAAATAACCATTAATAACAAACATTGCCTCTGTATAAAATAAAATACTGAATTTCAGGACATGTGGACCTACCGTGGCAGAAAATGATATCTTCTTTGTTTATACTGTTATTGTACAGACATGAAACTGTAAATATATGTATATTTAATAAAGAAAACTTTTTGTATTATGTGTAAGAATATCAGAGTCTGGTTGTGTTGCCTTATTTTTGTGGCTGTTATGAGTTTGTGGCTAAAAAGACTGTCCATTATAAAAAAGTTGACATTTTCCTAACCATGTAATAATGCTCCTTAATTTTGGAACAATTTAGATTGAATTTATAGATTATGGTAAAAATACTGGATTATATAAAATTCTGGTGAAAATTATTTAATCACTAATACAGACTGCTAAAAAAATGATGTTATAGTCATTTATTATTCACTATTTATAACATTAACTAATATTATATTACCTAGAAATACTTAGGTATGCATCAAAGTATGCATTTTGAAACTTGTTGTTATCTTGGAGTCACTAATAGTGAATAGTGCAATTCGCGAAATGGCAGGAAAATTTCGCCTGGTGAAAATTCACCGACGTCTCATTTTGGATGCAGGCATCCGTTATTGGATGCCGTCGTCCATTTATTTCTAGAGAAATTCGCGAAAAATCTGGCAAAGTGAAATGCCCCAGATTTGCCCATCACTAGTCACTAAATTCACTGAATTCTACTTTAAAAAATCACAAAAGAAAAATAGCAAGTTAGGTTGAAAAAAACACACGTCCATCAAATTGAATATTTAGGCAGAACCTCTTTATTCTAATCGGAATGGGTGACCTTGTGTCAGCTGTGAAGACCTGCTTTAAAATCTTTCAAATTATCTACCACTGATTTCTCCAAAGGTGATGCTCAATGAAATTATGGTTCTTGATGATTATGAACACAACCTCTCAAAAAATCTAAAATACTTTAGTGATGCTTATTGAGAATTAATATAAAATAGTTACAATTATCCAGGTTGAAAACCTAAAGCAAAATAATAGTATTATAAATATTAGAGTGCATGATTTTGTATCAGTATTCCCAACAATTAGTTTCATTTTTTTTACAGATTTTTACAGAACATTCACAATTTATAATTATTCAGAAAATGTTACCAAATGATAATGATAATTGCTGCTTGGTAAAACTTTTCGGATTCCTCAGATTTGACAATTTATTTTCCAAATAGAAAACAATTGTTTGATTCCTTTTCCCCCACATAATTTATGCAAGGTTTTGGACAGGGGATAGTGTTCAGTGGGGCTGTTATTAGAATAGTACTAACAAAAAATAAATTTTACACCAAATAACAGATTATCATGCTAGATACACATGCATAATTTAAAGTAGCTGTTCCTGTTGAAATGGCATGTGCCTGGTTAAAACGAGTGACAAGGAAAACCAACAGAGATTATCCATAGTGATGGGCGAATTTATTCGCCAGGGGCGAATTCGCGGTGAATTCCCGCGATTCGCCGCTGGCGAATAAATTCGAAACGCCAGCAAAAATTGATGCGATGCGTCGAAAAACGGCACGCCACGCGTCGAAAACGGCGCTCTGCGTGCCGAAAATTACGCGACGGAAACGATGCAACGCGCGACTCGTTTCGCAAATTTTTTCGACAATTTGCGAATTTCACTGGAAATTCGCAAATTTTTCGGCGAAGCAAAACGGGTGAGATTCGCCCATCACTAATTATCCATTTTTTTAGTGCTCTCAAATAAATATCACCCTCTTTATAACACTACCTGTACATGGTTAAATCAGGTTGACAAAAGACAAAGTACATCAAGTTCAACCCCTCCAAATGAAAACCGAGCATTCATACACACACCCCTCCATACTATCACATAAATTATATATACCATGTCTGTACTAACTATAGAGTTTAGTATCACAATAGACATTGATATTATGTCTGTCCAAGAAATCATCCAAGCCACTCTTAAAGGTATTAACAGAATCAGCCATCACAACATCACAAGTGCATCCCACAACCTCACTCTCCTCACTGTGAAGAACTACCTACGTTGCAACAAATGAAAGTTCTTTTCTTCTAGTCTGAAGGGGTGGCATCTTGTATGGTGATCCTCTTTATGGGTAAAAAGGTCCCCTGCTATTTGTCTGTAATGTCCTTTAATGTATTTGTAAAGTGTAATCATGTTCCTTCACAAGTGCCTTTTTTCCAGCGAAAACAACCCCAGCCTTGACAGTATACCCTCATAATTTTTCATTTATTTCCCTCTTAAAGGGCAACTAAAGTATAAAATAGAGTAATGTTAGAAATGCTGTATTTTTTATACTAAATATAAACATGAACTTACTGCACCAGAAGCCTAATGAGACAAATGATTTATGCTTTCAAAGGTGGTACAGGGGGCTGTCATCTTGTAACCTTGTTAGACATCTCTGCAACATCAAGACTCACACATGCTCAGTGTGGTCTGGGCTTCAGGTGGGAGGGTTAAGCATAGGGATCATCATAAATGATCAAAACAGCACAAGTTAAATAATATCTGCCATAGAAGTCGATACAGCAAGACTGATTAATAATCAGAATATACAGACTGCACTGGGTCTGTAAATACAAATATCTACATGGTCACTGGTGGTTTTACAGGGAAACAGACAAAGCTGCTCAGGTTCTGGTAAACAAGGTGGGGGGGGCTCCCCCCTGCTCTTTGAAAGTATGACACAACACACTGCAATTTAGTGTATAACTTGCGTTTCTATTATTTTTGCTTAAGTGCATAACCTTGCATTTATCAACATCTAACCTAATTTTCCACTTTGCTGCGCAGTTTCACAACTTAGACAAATCATTCTGCAAAGTGGCAGCATCTTGCATGGAACCTAAGTTCTACACAATTTAGTATCATCTGCAAAAATAGAAGCAGTACTTTCAATGCCCACCTCCATGTCATTAATAAACAAGTTGAAAAGCAAGGGACCTAGTATGGAGTCCAGCGGTACTTCACTCATCCAATTAGAAATTGTTCCCTTTATCGTCACTCTTTGTAGTCTAACTTTTAGCCAGTTCTCTATCCAGGTACAAATACTACGTTCCAGACCTACATTTCCTTAATTTAACCAGTTACCTACTGTGTGACACAGTATCAAATGTTTTAGCAAAGTCTAAGTAAATCACATCCACTTCCATCCAAGAATAGAGGTACCTGCTCACCTTCCCATAAAAAGAAATTGTTAGTCTGGCAAGATCTATTACACACATCATGCTGGCACCAACTCATAGTATTATGATGTAATATGAAGTCCAGTATCTTATCCTTAATTAACTATTTGAAAAGCTTTCCTACCACAGACATCAGACTAATTGGTCTATAGTTTTGAGTCTGAGAATGGGATCCCTTTTTGAATAGCGGCACCACATTAGTAATTCACAATACTCTCAGCACCATGCCTGACCTCAATGAATCCTGAGGTCTGGCAATCACAGAGCTAAGCTTGCTAAGTACCCTGGGATGAATACCATATGGCCCCAGACCTTTGTTTATCTTAACAATTTCTAGTCTCTTCTGAATTTCCTTATGTGTGAATCATGCATCATTAGTTGTATTACTTGAACTGGGACCATTAAGACGGTAACCTTCATTAACGGGTTCCTCATTTGTGTAGACAGAAAAAAAAATGAGTTCAGAATCTCAGCTTTTTTTGATGTTCTCATCAACCAGCTGACCCCCCTCTGATATTAAGCCCCCCCCTTCCTGCTTCATTTTTTTACTATTAACATATATAGCTTTTTTGCATGATTTATTGGCCTCCTTGTACCTTATAAATGATTCGCCTGTCTCAGCTAACTTTACAGCCTTAAAATCATATCTTTTCTTACTCACCTCAACAGCAACACTTCTATTGAACCAAAAAGGTTTTGTTTTGCAACGATGTTCCTTGCTTACAAGGGGAATATACTGACATGTATATTTGTTAAGCAGCATTTTAAAGACTTCCCATTTTGTTCTGTGTTTAACGCTGTGAAAAGCATTTCCCACTTAATATGTTGCCCTTATACTGTCAAAGTTTGCACTTTGCACATCTGAAATTTTGTGTTTTAGCTACTCTCATAGAATTGCCTATGCAACAGAATCTCAAAGGAGACCATGTTATGATCACTATTCCCTAAATGCAACCCCACACAAATCCTTGAGATGAGGTCAGTATTGTTACTTATTACAAGATCCAAAAGAGAGTTATTCCTAGTAGGTTGTTGAATGAGCTGGAATAAAAAGTTGTCAATCAGCATATTTACTATCCTACTAGCTTTTTCCGTTTTAGCAACCCCATTAGCCCAGTCAATGTCGGGACAATTTTAGTCACCCATAATAATAACTTGACCTAGTTGTGAAGCCGCTTCTATTTGTAAGAGTAGCTGGGCTTCATACTCTTCACTTACATGAAGTAGTTTATAGCATACACCAATGATACTTTTCTTTGCAACCTTCAAAATCTCTGACAGTCAGCCAGCACTCACCACTTTAATTCCCTTGTAGAACAATCAGGTGCACGTCAAATGGTGTCCACTTCCACCAACTTTAGAAATCCAAAAATTGTAGCAGACAGCACCAATTATGAATTTAAAAAAGCCTTTATTGTAACTTCATGGCTTTATAATCTTGACAGAAACAACGTTTCAAGCCCTTTATCAAGTCAAAAACTCTACCCAGATGGATTCCACACCCTCACCAGTTCCAGCAATGGTTATTTCATGGCTTTAATTCAGGCTTTGCATACAAACACACTCCTCCATCCTTTTTAATCCCTCTGTTCTTCCTAAAAAGGGTATAACCATTTCAATTCACAGTCCAGTCACATGTTTCATCCCACCAGGTCTCAGTGATAACAATTATGTTATAATTTTAAGAGCATGCAATTAATTCTAGGTCTCCCATTTTTACCTGACAAACTTTGTGCATTTGCCAGTGTACAGCGGAGGTTACTACTTTTACTGTATGCCTCCCTTACTCCTCCCCATGACCCCTTTTACTAATCCCACTGCCTTGTCTACTCTAGCTTCCCCATAATTTTTTATCTCACCCACCCCTCTAGCCTAGTTTAAACACTTCATCAACCTCTTAGTTGAGGAACCCAAACCCTTCCTTCCTACACCAAGACATGAGCCACACATTTAGCTCCCTAAGCTCCCAAAGTCTTCCAAAACTTGCCGTGGCACAGGCAAAATTTCAGAAAAAATTACATTGGAAGACCTTGCCTTAATCTTAGAGCCTAGATCCCTGAACTAGCTCTTTAAGGTGTTCAATCTACCATTTATTTTGTCATTAGTTCCAATATGACAGTTGGGTCATGCCCAGCCCCACCTAATACTTTTTCTACCCAATCAACCACATGCCAAACCCTGGCACCAGGAAGACAGCAAACTGTTTGTTTGTAGCAATCCAGTTGGCAGATTACCCTATTCACTTTCTTAATATTATAATACAACAATGTCCCAAGGATTTTTTGGATTGTTTGTAGTTGTCCTTCCGCTAAATGGAAAATATGGAGCACAGAGATAGTGTATACCCCTTTTATTCGCTAAAGAAATAATTAAAACTACACTCACAATTGTCAGTTTTATAAAAAGCATGTCAAATCCTCCTGAAAGACAACACTGGTCGGAGTCTCATTCCTTAACAACTTTGGGCCACTTTCATGCCGGACTTTAAGGAGGATTTGACGTGCTTTTTATAATAAAACACTTCCCTGTGCTCCATATTTTCCATTTAGCGGAGGGACAACTACAAACAAGCCATTTCCTGTTCTACTGCAGTACATACAGATTCCTATATCCATACAAAGTGGTTGGAAGGACATCTACAGACAAGCTTTGTTCTAATGCAGATACTTATATATTCATAAAAAGCTGTGTGAGTATTTACCTACACTTCAGCATGTGGTGAAACTTATATAGCTGCAATTATTTGCACAAAAGGGGAGATATGGTAACAAATTGTGAGAACGTAGAACTTTAACTCTACACTACATAAGTGATTAATCTCTTTCTCTCCCCTTTCCTTTTCCCCATTATCACCTGACACGCTGTGCACTTAACCTCTGGAGCTTTTTTAGCACTGACTATTATATATACAATTTGCCACTATCCTAATAATTGACTCTCCTACAACCACAATCTGCTTAGGCCCCTAGGACTCTAAGGGGTAGGGATGGCGCGAACCGCCGCAAAAAAGTTCGCGGACGCGTTCGCGAACTTGCGACAAACGCGCGAACAGTTCGCGACCGTCGCGAACCCCATAGACTTCAATGGGAAGGCGAACTTTAAAAGCTAAAAAAGACATTTCTGGCCAGAAAAATGATTTTAAAGTTGTTTAAAGGGTGCAACGACCTGGACAGTGGCATGCCAGAGGGGGATCAAGGGAAAAGAAAAATCCATTATTTTTGCCCTTTAAATTCGACTGCCTACTTCGCCAGATTGAACCTACCGAATTGCAATAGAAGCCTATGGGAATCCCACATAGTCTTTTGCCAAATTTCAATCGTACAATCGAACACTTTGAACGTTCTATTCGTACGATTTTGGCGAATATTCAAATGATTTTTTTTGTGACTTTTCGTAGAATCGTTTGATCGTATGATTTTGGCGAATAATCGAAAACGGTCTCAAAACTGGCAAATATTTTACTCGATTTTGCGAATATTTGGCCAAATGTTCTAAATTCGACCCTTAGTAAATCTGCCCCTAAGACTCTGCTCTCCTCCCCATCACTACAAGAGCAACTGGCCTCCCAACTGTTAGAGAGATCAGACTCATCTAGAATTGCCAATCCAGAGTTCACACTCCCATTTTCTTCACACAATCTGGTGAATTTGTTGGGATATATAAACCCTGTATCAGCCTCCATTTACCTTTTTGCCCACTTAAGTCACCCAGCTAGCTGCCTTAATATCCTGCTGCTGTTCTGTTCCCCCAAACTATCACCCCACTAGGTCCTGCTCAGTGAGCAAGAGACTTCTTTCAAGATTGTCAATCGGCTACAGTGTTGCAATTTGTTGCTCTAATGCTCTGACTCCAGCCTCCAAAGTGCCAGTTTGCTTACAACCATCACAGAGGTAAGCATATTGTATCTCTTATTCCAAATCTGCATACATATGGCATACATATGGTCTGTGCACTGGGTCAGACCTTCAATCTTGCTAGCGCTCATTATCCCAGTTACAGATTAAAACAGGAATGAAAAAAATTAGGGTTTAGAACAAACTTTTGACCTAGTTTGAACCTCCTTTAGTTTGAAACTCCTGTGTTTGCAACTCCACTTATAGATAATACACTTAAAGAGAAAACACTTAGGGCTCATCCAGACACGAAGATTCGGGGAGATTTGTTGCCTGGCGACTAAGCGCCTCTTCTTTGGGGCGACAAATCTCATTGAATGGCTTCCTGGTATCTTGCACCCGCTAGCACTAAAGTTGCCTGCGCCTATTAACACTCGGCGACACGTTTTTCAAAGTCTCTCGAAATTGCTTCGTGAGGCAACGAAGCAAACACTACAACAAGCTCCACTTTGGTCCCAGGGGTTCTATTTATGCAGTCTGTTCAGGTGCAACTAATCTAACCCACCCCCTCAAACTGAGGTAAAACTAAATACAAAGTAAAGCAGGTTGGGACAAACTTACTGTACATTTTGACTAAGCGATGTCAAAATTATGGATGGCGCGAACAGTTCGCCGGCGAACATTCGCTGTTCGCGCTCGCCAAAAGTTCGCATTTTGGGTTCGCGTCAATTTGGCGCTTTTTTTTTGCCGCATTTTTTTTGCCCTCTCACCCCAGACCAGCAGATACATGGCAGCCAATTAAGAAGCTCTCCCTCCTGGACCACCCCACACCCCCTGGACCACTCCCCTTCCCTATAAAAACCGAAGCCCTGCAGCGTTTTTTCATTCTGCCTGTGTGTGTGCTTGGAAGAGATAGTGTAGGGAGAGAGCTGTTAGTGATTTCAGGGACAGTGTATAGTAAGTTTGCTGGCTAGTAATCTACTGTACTTCAAACAACTGCCATCTAGCTGTGTGAGCTTGTTCACATTCTGTCTAAATCTCCATAATATTACCCTCTCCAGAAAAAGCACCTGAGTGACTTTTTTCAAGCAGCCATAATATATTTTATGTAATCCGTATCCACCGCTGTAGTAGTGTATACGTTGACCTTGTAGCCATTATTTGCCCTGTAGGCATTTTTTGCCCAGTGTGTTCTTCAAACAACTGCCATCTAGCTGTGTGAGCTTGTTCACATTCTGTCTAAATATCCATAATATTACAGTCTCCACAACCACCTGAGCAACGTTTTTCCCTTTACAGCACAAAACGCAGCGCTGTGTCAACAATGGATTTTTCAGATACATTTTTGCCCTTGATCCCCCTCTGGCATGCCACTGTCCAGGTCGTTGCACCCTTTAAACAACTTTAAAATCATTTTTCTGGCCAGAAATATATTTTTTAGCTGTTAAAGTTCGCCTTCCCATTGAAGTCTATGGGGTTCGCGACGGTCGCAAACCGTTCGCATTTTTTGTCGCAAGTTCGCGAACATGTCCACGAACTTTTTTGCCACGGTTCACGCCATCACTAGTCAAAATGCAACTCTAAGGACACAAAAGAAGCATCTGTCATTTCAGAACAGACAGACACAGCTGCATCCAGAAACTCAGAGGCAATATTCTTCAAATTACCCTTGTTTTGTATTGGAAACAACCCAAGGGTAGACTATTTGCCATCTAAAATCCTAGAATAAAAAAAAATCTAAGTTTTTTTTTTAAAAAAACCTTCATCCTTCATCCAAACTTAAATAATTGTAATTTTTTTAATAGCTTTCACTTGGTCATACTTTGTTAAAATTTCAAATTTATGGGAGTTTAAAATAGCTCCCATAAATTCAAAATTCAACCCTTGATAAACTCTGCCACACTTATGAGTTGGGATCTGCTACAAACAGGTGATTGCTGTTATCTCTTTCCACTCCACAAAGGAAGAAACCTAAATATAAAACCTCTAAATAAAGGAAACCTCAATATACACATGCACATCTGTGAGTATTAACTCATGTCTGTAATCTAAAAGCATTGATTCCTACCATTGTATTTACAGTATTCCCAATGGGCAATTATTGAAGCTAAGAGGATCAGCAGTACAGTACAGTGGCAGATTTTGATAAGCTGGACCTTGCTATCAAGTTTGATAACATGGGTTATGAGCCATCTGTAGTTCATGCCACCATGGCCACAGCTAAAAAAAGAAAATCAAGACGCTCTCTCTTGTGACCTAGGTGCAAGAATAAAAAAGAGTTTGTTCTCTTCTTTTGTTACAGGCTATACTAGTGAAGCTAATTTAGTGAAGGAAAAACAGTTGGTGTGTTCTTACTGCAGATCCTGTTCTCAGTAGGATTTTTTTTATCCAAACCAGGTAAAATGATTACAAAAAAAAATATAGAAAATAAGAATATTCTGGCCACTAGTTTGAAAGGGCAGGAACCACAGAAACCAATTAGTGCTTCTAAGGTTCATCATAGGTGCTGGACATGTAAAGCTAGAGCTTTTTTGAATGAAGGTGAGAGTTTCATGAGTTACCAAAATGAGAATTATTATAGGATTAAATATGTTTTAAACATTCTACTAAGGCCAACAGGCTAGTAGATGTAATTATAAATTGTAAGGACAAGTAAAGCTTGTCCTCTGTACAGTTACAGGTATCCCAACATTTGAACTACAAGTGCATCAGTGTTTAACACCTTTGAAGGTCTTTGCCATATACCTGTACTTTCTTGATAAAATTGCCTGAATTAACTCGCTGGGTCTGCAATACTTGGAGCCTACAAGCAGTTCTGCATCAAGATTTTAATAATTTCCTTTGTAAACATATATAGGGTTATTAACAATTTTTTTTCTTTTTTCTGGTGAGAGTTTTAAAGGGAAATGGGTTGTTTTGTAGAAAAAAACATTTGAATTATTCTGTGATTACTGTGATTACTCCATCTCAAGTCTGCCAAGGTCATGTAGAAGTCAATGGCAGATGTCCCATTTACAACTGGAAGATATCATGATCTAATCTGGGTTTCATATAATAATCCAAATAATTTGTGATTTTTGGGCAATAATCCGAAAAATATGAGTTTTCAGGTGTTCAGTCCAAAAAAATTATAAATTTTTCAAGATCTTTGAGTCTTTCCCCTCAACAGATTTTTACAAGTTCATTTATTGAGAAATATGGTAAAAATGTGAAATGGAGTTTGGTCAAGTAGGTTTAAGAAAATAGAGAATTTTCTGATTTTATTTTATAACCCCCATAATTCTATTTTGCCTTGAATTGAATATCCCTTATAAAAATTATGTTTCATTGCACTTTTCAACATGATAATAATACTACAACTAATAATAAAAATGTATAATAATATGGTTTTATTTAGGTTTTTATTATGTCTGTAGATGTCCTTGCAGAGACGCCAAAGTTCAGGCTAATTTATTTAAAAAAATGTCAAAAAAATAAGATTAAAAAAAGACTTGACAAACTTGAGCATCAATTATAATTGTGCAAATTCTTTTAATTGTTGCGTGTTAGACTTAAATTTCGAGTTAGTCTGTGAAAACCAGAGTCACCCACCCCAAAAACCCCCAAATTCACGAAGGTTAAAAATATCTTCAAATAGTTCAAGGGACAGCTGCTATTGACTTTTACAAGAATTCGTCAGATTGAGTATTTTCAGATTCTGACTTTTAGCGACTTTGGGGCTTTATAAGTATTAAAAAATTAAAAAATGCAAGTTTTTTTTTTACACTAAACAAAACTTGACTAGTAAAAATTGAGTTTTAATAAACAACCCCTATAATCTTTATTTGATTTTCTTATAGACTTAAGGTATGAAGATCCAAATTAAAGAAAGATCAGTAATCTGGAAAACCCCAGGTCCCGAGCATCCTGGATAACAGATCCCATACCTATACCCTTTTCATTTATTAAATATAAATTATGAAAAATGAAAATAGTATATATATAAAATACAACTGGTGACTCCACAACTGCCAATGCAGTTTAAAAAAAAAAAGTAAAAAAATATATATGCAGTATATATACATATAGAGAGAGAGAGAGTTTGAGACCTTTTGTATCTTAAAATTTTCCAAATATGACTATAAAATCTCCACATTGATATGGCAATAGAGTATTAATTACTAAAGGATTGCATCTCCTGTATTTTGTTATTACTAAGTAGATGCAAAATTCAGCCTTAACAAGCATCAGTAAGTATAGTCCATTAAAGGTTTGTTTTTATTTCAGGAACTCGCGGGACTTACTTTAATTTTTACAGCCTTAATAAGGAACCATAAATTTATGTTATATAATAATAAATAGTGTTATTAGTAGCTCATCCAATTACAACATTCAGTCCAAGAAAGAGTTTTTCCTTAGTAGTTATGTAGTCATTCCCAAGTGTCTTCTTCCTCTGGCCTAACTCATTTTCTAGTTCATTATGAGAGGCTCTCAGAGCAGCAGCAAAACCATTTTCCTGTCCCTGAGAGAGCCTTGACTCAACCTGAAGAAATCATGCAACATCTCAAAAGTAGAAATCTCATTACAAACCCAGGCTGTCCTTTTTATGTTTATGTTAACAATCAGCATTAAAGAAAGGAATGGGGAAGCCATTACAGAAAAGTAGTTGTCTGCAGAAATAGTTGTTTGGGAAAAGCTTTATGAATTTCTATTTGACTACATTTAGGGAAGGGAGTTAAATCACATCTAACTTATGTTAAAAGAGCACAAGGAATTACAGTATATGGCGGAAAATGTGTCTCAGTCCTTTTAATAACTGGAGCCTTTTAGGGGCAAATTTACTAAGGGTCGAATTTCAAAGTTAAAAAAATGGCCTTTTCAATTGAAAATGGACCAAATAGGTCTGGTTTCGATCAAATAAAAATGGTTTGAATCGTTTGAATGCATCGTTTGATTTGAACGATTTTAAGCGAAATCCTTAGATTTTTTCAAACTTAGAAAATCAAAGCACATACCAGGTGCTTATATTGTTGCAGCCAGAGTGTCAGACCTGAAAATTCATATTTAATATTTTCATTTGGGGGTCTCTGTACACCACATTATTTGGTATATTTATGCATAAAACTCATTAGCAGACCCCTGGTGTTCATATTTACAGATGAAGCCACTTTGGATTGTGCATTTGACACAGAAAAACTTAACTCATCTATCCCATTTATCCCACTTAGCACAGTTTCTTCAATTAACCCTGAGTCATGACACATTTAACTCACAAATCCAAGTGGCTGTATCTGTAGGATGCTTTATGGTGATACAATATGAAATGTGGGTTATATAATGAAGTAAAATGCAAGCTTTGTGACGATTTTCAAAAATGTAATAAAAAGCATTAGGTTTAGCACAGCTTTGCAGTTTGCTAGTTTGCAGTAGAAAGGCATATTAACCAATTTACCAGTTTTGTTCATGGAAATTTTGTCTGCTGGATTTCCATTTGGGGATCTCTGTATGCCACATTGTTTGGTATATTTATGCATATTGGGCATCAGTTCTGTTAAGTAGACCCCCATATTTAGTATGCTTTATGCTTGTAAATTATGAAATTTCGGTTATGTAATTTATTCATATAATTAACAAAATGCAATGTTTGTGATGATTTTAATAAAAAGTGTTATGTTTAGCATAGCTTTTCAGTTTTGTAGAAAGATGTATCTATCCATTTTAGATTTGTAATAATATGCACTTTCGGAAAATATATGGTTTTCTATGGTCTCTGTACTGTTAGGGGGTCTCACGGCATGCAATACATATACATTCATATAAGACATATATACATATACATACATATGTACATTCATAAAATTCATATGCACTACTTTCATTTTATATGCACTACTTTCATTTGGGGGTCTCTGAATGTCATAGAATGTCACCACGAAAATTGCAGTAAATGTATTGCTTTTTCAGTAGCTGAAGTGAACTCTGGGACAATTTGTATGAACTAGCTTAATTTTGGGGCCTCTAAATGGTGATTTATTTGAATTTCAATAACATTTTACAATGTTTGGTAATTTGGTAGTCGGGAGTAGAGAGACATAATTAACCATTTTCGAATCAGCAGGCTGTACCAACCAAACCAACTATTTCAAGATTTTTTGGCTTTGGAATCTAAAGTATGCTGATTTCTGTGTTAGCACTTTCAAAATTTGGTTATTTACTGCTGGGAGTTTTTGCTGTACAGAAGTCCTAAAACTTTAAATACAGTGGGGGAAATTCACTAAAGCGCGAAGCGTCTAAAAAAAAAATTTTGGGGGGGGTTACCCTCCTTCCCTGCACATTTCCTAACAAATGGCAACACTATAACTATATAGGGGGCACATGTAGGGCAAAAGGACAAATTAATTTTTTTTATTAAAGGTTTCCTGGGCTTGTGTAGTGCAATGTAGTGGCTGTAACATATACTTCTATAATACTTTGAAATTCACACCGTATGCAAATTAGGCATCACTAGCGTTAATGCGCTTTGCCTGGCGAAGTAACACTAGCACAACTACGCTACCGTTCGCCGACCTTAGAGTAACTTCGCACTTTTGTGAATTTGCATAGCACTGGCGAAAATTCACCTAGAGAAGTGCGGCAAACGTCAGCGAAGGAAATGCTAGTGAATTTTCACTGCTTAAGTGAGTTTCCCCCAGTATCTGGTATTGGCAAGTTCATGAGACATGAGGCTTTCCAAATGAATTGGACTTTCCTGCATAAAATAAAATATTTTTCTGGTATAAATTCATATCATGAATAATAGCATTTTTTCATTTGTTTTGGTATTTAAAGCTATAAATGTTTTTGCAGAGGTGGAAATACACAAAAACTCAGGCAGATTTAGAAAGCTAAGGTTCTCCTAGTGAGATAGCACAAAATGTTGCAAAAACGTCTGGCAGTGCAAAGTGCAAAATTCTGCTGGCACTTAAAGGGTTAACACATTAGTAGGAGGAAGTGTGGAGGCAGCTCCAAAGCAAATTACAGTATATGAAGAAGGAATGTTACTAAATATTTTTGACTGACCTCTAAGCTCATGCTGACATGTTACAAGTCATAAATCTTAGTGCATGTCAATACATACACACATTTTATTACTTGAATTAAGAATACTGTTCATCTGTTTGTCATTGCTTGAAAAATATAACCCTTAGGGTACTGTCTTAATGGATTAAAATAAACTGGAAATCAATGTATAGAGTAAAAGTGCTAGGTTTGCACATATAATAAGAGTAATAAGAAATAAATAAATGTTGACCTCCAGCAAACCTCTTATTTAAATTCATAGAGGTGGAAAATGAAAGGACAAATAGAGCTCAATTTATCTTTCCTCTCTCATTCCCAGCAGAAATATCTAATGTGCCATTAACTCATATAAGGATTGACCCTCTGTTTAATATGAGTTCAGGCACTGGGGATAATTTAAAAATTGCGTGGGTAGATAGGTAGGCAGTCAACTCATATGTTCTTCTGAATGTAGAGATATGGAATAACTATGAAAGGCAAAACTGCTTCTCTTAATAAAGGGCATGTTAAGGTAAGTATAAAGGTTGCACTGAGAGGGCAGTAGAAGGAAATATTATTACTATCACAGTAAGCATGAAGCTTAGAGTAATATCAGGTTCACAGCACCTAAATGAGGAATTGATAAATGCTGTCAGAATTTCGAGTTCCATTTAAGTGTTATTCTATTCACACCTATTTTATGAAGGTGTGAATCAACCTGAAATAGCTTTCAAATAAATGGACCAATCTGTAAGCTAAATTTCAAGATTAGGTTATTGAAACTAAAGAAACAGCCCTCAAATTGATTTTCTGACAATTTACTCTTCCCTACCTGGAAGATCTCTGAAATACTGTACTTGAGAGTAGAAGGTGGATAACATTGAATATTATACATTTATTTTATATACTGCTAGCTGGCAGTTAGAAATTCATTTTAAGGGAGGACAATTTCATTTGGTTTCCTTTTCCTTATTGAGTAACTGACGAACTAGTTGACTGTCTCTTATCTGAAGACTCATGTAATTGTGAAGATTGTGTTCTGTAGACTTAACTCCTTCTTGAGGTAATATGACTGAAAACTTAAAAGAGGGCCGAGACTATAAAGGGATTGTGACCTTATGTCCAAGGTCAAACCATTTCATATTTTTAAAATATGAACAGATTTGTTTAAAGTCCTGATAATGATACATACTATACATAAATCTCTTTTCTCTTTGGCAGATTATTATGGGAAGTGGACTTTGTGAAGGGGCGAAGTCAAAGGATTTAATGGGCAGAATTGGGCAATAGTTACATAGTTACATAGTTAAATTGGGTTGAAAAAAGGCAAATTCCGTCAAGTTCAACCCCTCCAAATTAAAATCCAGCATACACACACACACACACACACCCCTACACACTTTCACACAAACCATATGCCCATAGCTATACTAAATAGTTACTTCAAGTGAAGCACCAAATTCAACAACAGTCATACTACATATTGATGTATTCCACAAGGGAGCATACACTTCATACTCCTTTGAAAGTCTGTGCTTTGATTGCATGTTCACACATGTGACCGCCTTTGGGCCTCGGGAGGAGCCCTCAGCTTACTTGGATGCCACCTGGACTTAAACAAGAGGTGCAAGACAAGCGTTCTGGATTGGCAGAGGGGCACGACTGTAGATAGAGTTTATTAGGCCAAAGGTCACGGTGCAAGCAGGAGTAGGCAGATTCGTAGTCAGGCAAGCTGGATAGAGGCAGGCAGATAGCTAGTATTGTCAGGTGGGCAAAGGGTCAAACCGGGTAATCGAGTCGAATTACAGGCAGGAGTCAAACAGGAGGGTTAAGCAAAATCAAAGCCAGTTTCAGGCAAGGGTCAGATTTCAGAGATCAGAGTAGTCAAATAGCCAGGCAGGACACAATAGAGCTTAATAGCACAAGGTACCAAGATCAAACCTATAACCCACAATGATATTGTAAGGAATTATCCCTCTGCTGGATTTGAACCTGGGACCTATTGTATTCTAACCTGTTCTCTTACCTCTCTTCTATTCTGGCAAATTAGAAGTATGGGGTCACTCTGTATTGAGGTCCCTATGGTTAGCCCTGGTGTGCTGATTAATTAATCTGTTCTGCACTAACTGGTAGGTGCAGTCTATTTCCTAGTTAGCTCCCAGCAGAGGACCCTTATTTAAAGCATGAGCTGACTTCTACCCAGTTGCCAGTTCATATTTTTCCAATCTGCTGGTCACCCATTCCTATGCTCCTAGTGTCAGTCTGACCCTGACATCTACCCTGCTGTTATTTCTGGTCCTTGTTCCTGCTTTTTGTATTTGGACTTTGTTTTACTTTGATCTCCTGAGCCAGTAAGTTGCTTTATTTTATGTTTGCCAATAAACTTTCTGTAAGCATCCATTCCAATCTACTCCCTCTAATTACGCTTCAAATATTAACCCAGTTATTCCTATGTGAGATTTGGGCCACTGATCGTGACAGATATAGTACAAAATGTCCCTTTAAATATGTTTGAATTTCACACCAGTGACGACGTCAGCGCGCATGTGCCTATATAACCAGGAAGTGCGGGCCACGTACACACTAAGAAGAAGCCGGCAAGGAGGAGCAGCATGGCGGGAGTCCCTGCCGCACCACTAGACCACCACGGTGAGTCTTCCCTACTCTTTTTGGAAGTGTCTTTAAATTAGCATTATAGCAAAGGAATTATCTAGCAACAAGAGACCCTTCCTCTTTCTAGTGGTTTCATATCACAAAGAATTAAGATTCAGTCTTGTAACTGATCATCTGAGGTCTGATATGTCCAATAACTGCAAAATGCTTTGCTGGAGAACAGTTTAGCAAGATGAGAGATGTCTCCAGGGAATAGATGAGTAGTCTGTGAGGCAGATAATCCATACTAATACAGCAGATTTAGAGTGATGGTACAGGAGAAAAATAAGATGAGTATGCAAGAAATATAAAATCAGAAATGGAGGATTAGAACTACTATAGGCAAATAATAATAAATGCTTAGACCAATTAAATTGCCAAGTAAAGATAATAATGAATATCCTTGTACAGAATGTGCAAAAATGCAAGCAAACATTATTATGACAAAGGGGTTGCTGATAAGCGTACATTTGCATTGATAACAGTAAATATAATTAAATATAATGGTTGCTGCCATTGCACTGTGCCATTTAGGGAGTTCAACTCATTCTCATGAGAAAGTATGCGATTATATTTTGAAATTTAGAAAACATTTTTTAAATCATTTAAACACCATCACAGACAGACACAGGCATAGACCCACTCAAACTGAATTTGAACGAAATCAATTTGAAATTGATTTCAACCAAATTTTTATTTTTTTAATACATTTTGATTGGTTTTTTCTTCCTCTAATTTGAGTTTATGGGAGTTTAAAAGTCAAAATTATAACTTTTAATCACCTAATTATGAGTTTAAAAATCAGAATTTCGACTTTATAAGGTCATAATTATGAGAATAGTCATAATTATGAGTTTAAAAGTCATAATTATGAGATTAAAAGTCATCATTTCAACTTTTTAAAGTCATAATTATGAGAGTAAAAGTCATAATTTTGAGATTTAGGGGGTTATTTATCAAATAACAAAAATAGTGGGTTTTTTTTCAGAATTTATTATACCCTGAGGCTGAAAAAAGTTGGAATCCAAAATCCGCCAAACTGTCGGGGAACTGAAGGATTCAGTAGCAAAGATTCCATTTCAATATCATGGTCCGTGCTGAGTTTCGCCCAACAATCTGTTTTTTCAGATTTTGCCAGGAAAATCTTACTTTTCGGTATGGAAAACCAGACGTTTGGTGGGAAAATCAGTTTTTTCAGATTTTTGTCCCAAATTTATTTTAGCAAGCTTTTTGAACAGTATGATAAATAAATTCCAATTGCCAATTTTGCGTTGGTTAGACTTTTTTAATAGAAATAATGAGATGCATTTGGATTTATTAAAAGTCATAATTATGAGTTTTAAAAGTCATAAAACATCACAATTTTTTTCTGGCCCCAGTGCTCTTCTGAACTTCTGCAGCTATTATTATTATTATTATTAACATGTATTTCTATAGCGCCAACTTGTTGCGTAGCG
>CM044448.1:47028601-47109838 GCA_024363595.1 Xenopus borealis
GCGAGGGCTCATCCCTGAGAAAGAGAGTTTCATTCGTGGTTTAATACCATTTGAAAGTAGATATAACTGACTCCTGTCACATCAGTTTACTATAGCGCTACACCTTTATAGCAATGAAGACTTTAAACCTCAAAATTCTTGTGCCAACTATTTGGATGATAACATAGCCCACCCGGACAACACAAACCTATTTTGGGCTGCATCCAAACCAGTTTTACGGGTACAGATCATCACATACTTGGCTCACCTGAAAAAACAATATAATGACAAATATAACACTCTACAAAAAGAACTCTCACAGGGGTACACTTTATTCAAGACCCAAACCACAACTGAATCATATAAAAGATACAAGGAAGCACAATTAAGTCTAGATCATGCACGTACTTCTAGCGAGTATCGTGAGACAACAAACCACACAATCACATATACATAAACCACATAATAACCAATCCTGTATAATGGACCCTTTGCTAATCACCAAAACAATGGCGCAATACTTTCAGAACTTTTACACAACAGAACCTGATGATCAAACAGAAGGTATCAAATTTATGCGAGAAGCTAACCTACCTAAGTTAACAGTGGGAGAGCGAGACATACTGTACTTGATGCCCCAATAACAGAAAATGAAATCATACAAACAAATCTTTGAAAATAGGCAAAAGCCCTGGTCCAGATGGCCTAAGCGCTGAGTTTACAAGATCCTAGCTCCAGACATAACCCATATGCTTTATTATTATTAACATGTATATACAACTAAATCACATGAATTACATGCATATGGAGTTACAAAAAATCACAATCAATGCTGATAAAATGGTGAGGAAGGCCCTATACAGAAAGAGCTTATAATCTAAAGGTAAGGGAGTTATACATAACATGTGGGAATGGGCAAGATCGAATTAAAGTGGACCCGTCACCCCAAAAAAATATTCAAAATCCTATTTTATCACATTAGTCAAGAAAAATGAACATTAATTACACTATATAAATTATTTTAATCTTGTTTCCTTCAGTCTCGGAATTTATAATTATAACAAGCAGGCAGGAACCATTTTGTGGACACTGTTATTAAGGCAAGCATTATATCATCTCAGAATCTTGTTTGTGCAACAGAATGGGGGACCCGATGTCTATCCCCATGTCCTGGCTACACAATTAAATGGTAAAGAGAACGGGGGGAATGTGTGGGGAGCAGTGGCATCTAGGAAGTGCTGAATGGAAAGTGAAAGTAATTATCTGCCCTGCCTCTATGCCTAAGGCATAGAGGAGGGGCAGACAATATTTGATTGACAGCTGAGATTTTTAAATGAGCTTAAAACAGATATGAATGGTTTGATAAAAATTTGAAATTGGGTTTCATGTTTAATTTGAAAAGGACTTTTATTATACAGATGTTTGTGTCTGGGTGACGGGTGAGAAATGTGGTACTGTATGTAGTGTTGCATTTGGTAGTTAAGAGTGAGGGTAGGCTTCTCGAAAGAAGTGTGTTTCAAGAGATTCCTTGAAAGCAGTAAGGATGGGAGAAAGTTGGACAGACCGTGGGAGAGAATTCCAGAGGAGGGGTGCAGCTCTTGCAAAGTCTTGAATCCGAGCATGTGAGGAGGTAATGAGAGAAGCGTTGAGTAGCAGGTCAGTAGAGAGGGTTTGGGTGAATATATAGAGATTAGTTTAGAGATGTAGGGAGGGGCAGAGTTATGAAGTACTTTGAATGTCAGGGTCATTAATTTGAATTTAATTCTGAAGGGTAGTAGAAGCCAGTGGAGGGATTGGCAGAATGGTGTGGCAGAGGAGGAGCGGTTGCTGAGGTATTTAAGACTTGTGGCGGTGTTCCTAATGGACTGGAGAGGTGACAGTCTCTGGAGGGGAAGGCCAATTAAAAGAGAGTTACAATAGTCTAGATGGGATATGATGAGAGAGTGAATAAGAATTTTGGCAGCATCTTGGGTGATAAATGATCGTATTTTGAATATGTTCCTTAGGTGGAAGTGACATGATTTAATAAGTGACTGGATATGAGGAGTGAATGACAGGGCAGAATCTAGGATAACCCCAAGGCACCGGGCCTGGGGAGAAAGGGTGATAATGGAATTGTTAACTATGATGGATACTTCAGGGATGTTACTAGTGTTAATTGGAGGAAAGAGAACCATTTCCATTTTAGAGAGGTTTAATTTAAGGTAGCATTGCAACATCCAGATAGAGATCAGAAGATGATAGATAGATCTGAGTATCATCAGCATAGAGGTGGTAGTGGAAACCATATGAGTTAATTATTTTGCCGAGGGAGGAAGTATGGAAGGAGAATAATAAGGGTCCCAGGACAGAGCCTTGAGGAACCCCAATAGAAAGAGGTAGGGAAGATGCTACTCCATTGTAGGGGACATTGAAGGAACGATTAGTGAGGTAAGAAGAAAACCAGGACAGGGCTGTGTCACGAAGGTCATAGTGTCATACACTATACAAAAATACACGTCTATGTTTCAGTCTTTGGCCAGTAGCAAATGAAGCCCGGATAATACTCCTCCCAAAGAAAGATAGGGACCCAACAAAAACATCCCATTTCCCTTTTAAACGAAGACCTGAATATCATTACAAAAATAATGGCTGATAGACTACTAAAAATTCTACCTAGGATCTTGACTCCAATCCAAAGATAATAAATGAATGAAATGCCGGCAAAATTTCACCTGGCAAAAATTTGCCAGCGTCTCATTTTGGATGCAGGCATCTAAAACGTTTTGCTAATTTTTCGCCGTTTTGTAAATTTCTCTAGAAACACAGCCAATTCGCCATTTACTAATACTTACCAACTGAATATAAAACAAACTATATCCAGTATCTAGCATGAACTCGATAAATGGAAAACAACAAATCTCTGTCCTAGGCAGAGCACATCTTATTAAAATTATATACTTTCCCAAATTACTATACAAGCTTCGTTCCTTAGCGGACAACATTTCTATTACCTACAAGCCTCCCACTATGCAGGAGGGGTCTTACATCTGATGACAGAGAATGATACCTCTAGTCCACTTAACCATACATGGGAAGGAACTAACACATCACATTCCACATCTTATATATACAAATTCACCAGAACAAGCTTAGACCCATTGGAAAATTATACTGTACCTCTTTTGGGAAATGGACAGACATAATTCCAGACTCATCAGATACTGTGAAACTTCACTCTCATTCTATGCACATAATACCATCCAGCCAATACCAGATTATGACTTTACAAATATTAAACCAATCCTATCTGACAATGTTATGAAGGCTTAGAATGGGACTACTAACTAGCCCATCATACTTGAAATGTTCAGTAGATGATGCCTCTCTAATCCACTGTATGTGGCTTTGCCTGATGATCAGAACCTTTTGGTTAGAGGTACAGGGTATATGGATACTGGCACTCGCTGACTAACCAAAACTTCCAACCTAATATTGAATGGGCTCTATTTAGCAAACTTCACAACACCCAAATTATATCTAGGGCTAACAAAGCCTTTGCAGAAAGGCTAGTCGCAGCCACTAGAAAAGCTATATTACTGGACTAGTTATCACCCACTCCACCTTCTTTGAATCTAGTAAAGCACAAACTACACTTCCTGTTTCACATGGACTGGCTGGGTGCATCCACAAACAAAATGTCCCACACCAACAAATATTTTGATACATGGACCACTTATATCTGAAGTCTCCCCCCTGACATAAGGAAACTTACAGTCTCTACAGAAACTCAGAAGCAGGAAATCTCACTTATTTCTAGTGCTCTGTAATTCACAAAGAGGACAGTTGTGGAATGAAACATATACAGTACATCTGTGCATGATTTCTCAGATAGTCTGTTCCCTTCCTATCTGAATAGTAATTCTGTTGAATAACTTTACCTTTTGCTTTTTATTTGCGATCCGCAGCTTTTTTCACCTGGTATAGTTTGCAATTTGCAATTTCCATACAATTTCTCCATGTAAAAATGTAAAAATTAAAAATGCAAAGCTTATTATTTGCTCATTGCCTTCCACACATCAACCATCCTTTAATTTGCACCAGCTGTAACCCACGCTAATTTAACCCATACCTGGCCCAAACCACTGAGCCTCACTGATTTATAAAATATATCTGTCATCAACATGGGCGTGCAGTGGGCACAAATGCATAAATAACAGAAGCAATCCATGTCTAATCTCAAAAGTTAAATTGGGAAAGGATGCAGGGGGTCAAGGAGTCCCACTTCAGGGGGTTGTTGGCTGGCCTGAACCTTCACTAATACTCTGGTGTGAATTACAAAGACTCTATTGATTTGATCAGATAACTAGCAAAAAGTCCTCTGCCCATTGGGGTATATTTATCAAAGAGTGTTAGAGGTTGCCACAGTCCACTAGAGTGAAAATCTGACACTCTCCATTAATTTCTGTTGGATTTTTAAAAGCGTATTTATCAATAGGTGAAAGTGAAAGTTCATCCTTTGATAAATATGCCTTTCAAAATCCCATAGAAATGAATGGAGAGTGGTGGAATTTCACTCTAGTGGACTGTGACAACCTCTAACTTTACTATTTTATAATATACTGTACCCCATTGTCTTTAACTCATTTTATTTTGACCTTGTACTGTACCTCTCTTTTCTGGTTTCACTTTGATCTGATTAATCTGTTTATTGATTTATCTATTACTATTTAATTACCATAAAGTACTTCAACAGTTTTCCAGTCTGTCTCTCTAGCTTCCATCTTGGTAGAGGTACCATGCAGAGCTTCTTCACATTGCTTTTTCTCTATATCTGAAGCATTAAAAATAAAACATATACAAACATTTACATTTCTTTAAAAATTTAGGGTTTTTTTCTTATAGTGGCATTTCCCAACACACTGACCCCATTAACTTGTCTTGCCTGTAATCATAGTAATATGCCTTCTTGAGAGTGTACATAAGAAAAGCTTTTAACAAAAACTTTTATATCCACACTGGGCAAAGTTTCTTAATTTACTCAAATGTTCTCTTTTCTTTATCTTTAAAGGACAAGGAAAGGCAAAAAATTAAATCCCATTTTTACTTTCTTTAATAAAAAAAGAAATCTATCTCCAATATACTTTAATAAAAAATGTGTACCGTTTTATAAGTAACCTGAATGTATGCAGTGAAATTCTCCCTTCATTTACTGCTGTGGATAGGAATCGCCAGGCAGTCCCTAACTGCTGTGCAGGTAAACAATCATACTTATGAACTGCAGGGGGAGCCCCTATCTTACTTCCCAGCTTTTCAGAACTCCAGCAGCTATGTTTCCCCTGTAGAGCAGTCACCGACTGTATAGAGATTTGTATTGGATTTTATTTTTGCCTTTAATGTTTCCAACTCCAGCTGCAGGGACAAAGATCATGGCTCCAGATTTAAACAGATAAACTGGGATTTTATTTGGAGGATATTTTGCTGCATCCACTGGTTCTATAAAGTTTGTATTAAACATCAATATTAGATGACATGACAACACAGGACCCAGTATATTATGATTATTAATCAATCTTGTTATATCAGCTTCTGTGAGATATTATTTGACTTGTGCTGTTTTGATCATTTATGAGGAACCCTAAGCAGCCCAGATCATGTGCACAGTCTTGGTCTTACAGTGATTTTTAACAAAGTTACTTGATGACAGCCCCCTGTGCTAAACTTTGAAAGCATAAATCATTTGTTTGATTAGGCTTGTGGTGCAGTAAGTTCATGTCTATTTTTAGTATACAAAATACAGCATTTCTAGCCTTATTGTATTTTAGATTTTCCTGGTCCTTTAATTATAAAGATGTGTCTCTTGGATTTAGGAATTCTAAGCTTCAAAATATATTCTAACAGAAGTATGATTTCAAGGCAGGATTTGATCGTCTATGTTTTCAAGACCTCGTCAGATTTGTTTATACCTGTAGGTGTGAGAGCCGAGAGATTGAACCAAAATAGTCATATACTGACTTAAACACATAAATATCAGCTGCTAATCAATAAACCCTCACAATGTATTTGCCAGTTTGATTTGTGCCCTTTCTAAATCATATTTCTCTCTCATATACTTTAACCTAGATTGTTAAAATAAAATTAAATTGGTTTAGGACTAATCTGAAGATTCCATCTCTTAATATTGCTGAGGACTCTTCAAGTGTTCCGAGGGTTTACAGTATATACGCAAATAAATAAGAAGGGCAATTACCTACACTACAGAGGAAATTGCAGTCAATTTGAGGTTTAAAACTGAGAAAAAAGCATCTGAACCCAGAGAGCATATATTTCTTTTACAATATCAGCGGCATTAAGGCTGAATTTCACAGTTCTGTAACATTTAAAACATGTTGTTCCATATAATGGAATCAGAAATTAAGAGCTACACTTTTCAAATCGTTAAATGGTTTGGTGAGGCTGTAAATTTGAGTTTCAGCACGTAACTGAACAGTGACAAGTTGCAGAGGGATTATTCAAAATACAATGACGGTAAAATAATAGATCGTAAAATGTACCATGGCGTTCGCATCCATCAATTATATTTACTGGGCACATAAATATGCTTTATTTTATTGCATAAAATTTAGTCATCTGTTTCCTTAACTCATCTTCTGCTGGGTTCATCTGCAATGCAGATGAGAAGTTAACGAGGTCACAAAGGAAAGTTGAATTTTTTTTTATTTTCCCCCCACGACTGGAAAGTATTAAAATTAATGATGTCTACAAAATACTCCCACAATTCTCTGGTATATAAGAAATATGCAATAAAAGAGCAATCATATTTAAGGCTGTCAAGTAGTGTGTAGGGCCCTTTTGGGGCCAAGGAAAGATCTTTGTGAAGCGTTTACAAGAAAAGATTTGAATTCTGTGTGAAGAATAAAATTAATATACTACGTAATAAAAAAAATGCTTCAACATTTTCAAGATCTACATTTGAGTCAACAAGGTTGCCCAAATGTAATGGACTTTGAGCATTCAACATGATGCAAGCAAACCCCATTAAGCACAAGTTAAAACAAAATACTTGGACTACATATTTGTAGCTGCTCAGTATTGTGTAATAACTGCTGCAAAATAATATAGGGGAAGATTCACTAAAGCTTGAAGCGTCTAACGCTAGCACTAATTCGCCAGTGTGACGTCAATTTGCAACTTCGCCTATTTTCTTACAGTGTTCTTGGCGAAAAATTTCCTAGCTCCAGGCGAAGTTGCGCACTGACGAAGGGATGTAACTACGCTAATTCACTAAGATGACCATTTTACTGAACGTTACCTCTTGCGCTAGATGTTACTTCGCCAGATCAGACCTGGCGAGGTTCAATACAATGGATAGGAGCGCAACTTCGCATTTTAGTGAATTTGCGTAGCACTGGCGAAAATTTGTGTGGCGAAGCTGTCACTGGCGCATTTTCGTGCTTTAGTGAATTTGGCCCATAGAGAGAGAAAGAGGAAAAAGTAACAAATAATTAGCCAAGGTCAGGGCAAAGCCTCAAGGCGGGGAGGAAATTGGTTGTCCCTATGACTTGAACATTGCACCCCCTTATGGCCAGTCAATGTTCTTTGCATCCTGGATGAGCTCACTATCAGGTGGGATTGGGATTTATGTGTCTCAAAAATCTACTTATTACTTTATATCAGGGCTGAGCAGCTGAAAGCCCTAGGGCTGGATAAGGTACTTGAAGCTATTTTTAAGGCTTTCTGACTGCTCATTCAGTTCTTTAGATGAAATATTATTCTATATAATAATCTGCCCCATCCAACATGTAGTAATAGTAAATAACTGTCCAACCATATGGAAACAGTTGAACATCAGTCTTCTAGAAGTATAAAGCTGGACATACAAAGAATAATATTTCTTACCAAATTAGCAGTTTTTTTCTGAGTTGGCCTATATTGGTCTATGTACTGACATCCTTATGTGACCTGAATGTTGCCACAGTGGTCAAAATGGTCTCCCAATATGAAATATGTTGGTTTGACAACCTCACTAAATAGGCAAATATATTCTGTGAACCAATTGTTTTGTGGGTGTTCATACTGTATATATTAAAGGAAACAAATGATGCACCCTTCCACCTGTTATTTCTTATAAACTCCGAAAACAGGTGAACTGAAAAAGTGTTTAAGGGCCCTTACACATGGGCGTTTTGGGCCTGCGCTACCCTGCGTTGCGCAACTCAGGGGAGTGCAGGTCTAGACGCACCTCATTAGTTTCATTGCGTTGTACCCACGAGACACGTGTAAGCGCCGAACGCAGATTCAGACGCAACATGCTGCGTCTGAATCTGTGTTCACCGCTTAAACGAGTCTCGTGGGTACAACCTCATTGAAAAGAATGAGGTGCGTCTAGACCTGCGCTCCCCTGCGACTGAACGCAGCCAAACGCAACGCAGGGGAGCGCAGGCCTAAAACGCCCGTGTGTAAGGGCCCTTAAGGTGAACACAAAAGCTGAAAGACAGAAACGTGTGTTATATCCCTGGTATAGGTGACCCAGTCGCAGACAGGACCCTAGCTATCCTGCATTGTTATGGAAGCCCTTCCTTTCTATTCTGCTGGCTCATTCTAAAATAAGTTCATATTATATCTCCCCCATCCTTTAATTTCCTTTCCTGCTTAAATGTCTGTCATTATGGAATTGCTCTGCTATTTCAGAACTCATTAGGAGTCCAGAGCTATAAGTTACTGTAATTATTAAAATTTGTCTAACTAATTTATTTCCTTATCATTAATAAGTGAGACTTTCTTTTTGGAAACAACAAAATCAATTACTTGTTCAAATAAGGTCATCAGAGGTGCATGGTAGGGAAAACAAATGATCTTTTTCTTCTGTCCTATCTATTTCTCACCGTCTCCATCAGATATGTGACAGCAAGAATTAGCGGCTAATGATAATGCTTTTTCTAATATCTTAAAGTTTCCTCCCTTCTGCCTCCCAGTTCTGAGTCTAAAAAAGAAGTGATCAGCCAGAGTCATTCTCAGCAAATGAACACATTCATGCTCTGCATAATTCATAGCTAAGTATCTATAATCTTGATACTTTTTACCTTTGGGTATGCCGGCTCTTTCCCTGAATCCTCTTATCAGTACTTGATGTTACTTGTAGTTCATTAGTAATACCAGGGATTGTGAATGTAATGAGCATTTAATATACCCTCAGTGTCAGCTGCACTGGGGCTCTTAGCTGCCAACTCCTCAGGTGAGTGTAAAAATCCTCATTATATGCCAATCACTAGGTTTCATTGTCTCCAGAAGCAGAATTAGACATATGGTTTCCTTAACTTCAATGTTAAACTTAGTTTTATATTTTCCTAACTTCTGGAAGGAAGGGAAACTTTGCTCTCATTAAGATATTTAGAAGGGATTTTATTTTTTTATTATCAAATTCTACTGCTTTTATAGCAGATTTTTCTTGCTCGCATAAACAGCAGTAGGTACAGCCAAGGGACCCTTTGACCTGAAAACTAGTTTAGCATAGCCCTAAAAGATCAGACAGGAGAGACAAGAGTTAAAACTTCTGTCTTACCTTTTTCCTTCACCCTTTCCAATTCAAAGCACAAGGGAAGAAGAAGGAAAAGAGATGGTGCAACCTGTTTCCATAACTGGGAAACAACCTTTGGAAATTTAAAATTCTATATATAAAACTCCTGGTCCTGGCCTTTGTTTGCCCTCAGAGCAGGTATAAATTATATAAAGATAACCAAATGCTAGAATACCAATTTGTTTTGGGTAACTAGAGTACATTTAAGTTGTATTTATGTGTAAAAGGGCCCCTTGTGGCTGGTAGAGTCCTGTCATGTAGATATCTATCAGTATAGGGTCTTTGCCACAGCAGGAGACACTCCTTAGTAATTGTGATGAACTTAAACAATTTTATTGATGTTGCAGCCTTCTGCAGAGTATAATTTACAATACCGACTGTAAGGACTCTGGTGGTTTAGTGGCTGACGGGGATGCCCGCAGTGCCTCCAATTGGGACACGACTGCATGAGTCCTTTCTCTTCTGTGCCAGTTCTTCCTATGGCATGCACGGCCGAACACTTCTGGGTTGTGCCTGCATTCTTTGCAGGAACATTATTGAACTCAGCACTGAATGTTAAGAAAATATAATTTCAGATACTTTTGGCCATAAAGTGTGCAGTATGTTCATCAAATACACTAGAGTTTAGTCCATTTGTAAATATGCTTTATAATACACTAGTGAGGGTTCCCTGTAAAACTCAGCCTGCAGCTTTGTGCCTTTAAATGGTCACAAAACAGCTAATGACTTCTAAAATTCATTTATAAGTAGGTGCTACATTATTCCTTATAATACATGGGTGATACTCCAATTTCCTTGTAAAACTCAACCTGTATCCCTGTGCCATTATATGGACACAGAACCCGTCAGTGACTTCTTATAACCTTATAATTTACTGTATGGGGCACTAGTGATGGGAGAATTTATTCGCCAGGGGCGAATTCCCGCGATTCGCCGCTGGCGAATAAATTCGCGAAAAAACGAGTCGAGCATCGTTTTTGACACGACGCGCTGAAAATGACCCGATGCGTGCCAAAAACTATGTGACGCATCGAAAACGACGAGACGTGTCGAATGTTTTGGCGAAGCGAAACTGGGGAGATTCGCCCATCACTACGGGGCACATTATTCTGTATATAATAACACAGAGCAAAGTAACATTATAACTAATATTGATTTTGCTGTTTTACCTTTAATATACTCAACACTACTTCTGTAATTTTCCCATTGCCTTCATCCTAGATTTCAGCAAATTTCTACTTTGAGTTCCTTCAAAATCATGCAGTTAAAATTAAGAAAGTATTAGAGTGGCAGCAAATGGCATTTTTTTAGAGCACAGCTTCCCACACAGAATAGTGACACCGCACACACTATGCTTTGGAGATGTGTAATTGACTGGCATGAAGCATTTATCACCGATATTCCTATAATAGCTATGGCCAACTGAGCAAGGGCCCGTGACTCGTTTCGCGAATTTTTTGCCGATTTGCGAATTTCTCTGGAAATTCGCAAATTTTTCGGCGAAGCGAATATCGGGAGATTCGCCCATCACTACTGAACATCAATGGTGTTTTTTTAAACCCATAGCCACCAACATTTTTTTTACTTTCATAGGGGACCCTGGCCACAAATGTTTTTCAAAATTCTTATAGGGGGCTCCTGGCCACCAATGTTTTTTCAAAATTCTTATAGAGAACCCTGGCCACTAATGTTTTTAATAACTTGTTTTCTGGCTTCTTTTGTGTTTGTAGGGAGGGCAGGCCATGGATACAGTATTTATTTTTTTCTGTGGGGGGTCACCAGTGTAGTTTTTGGTGCCAAAATAAGCACTATGGTTGGCTATTTGGTATTCTCTGTGTGGACTGGCAGCCTACAGGAGGCTCAGTTTGGCAGACAATCTGGTTGTTATGCAACTAAAATTTGCCTCCAAGCCAAAAATGAAAAAATAAAAACCTGCTTTTAGACCATTGGGAGCAACAGCCAAGGTGTTGGTGAGCACATGTTACTTGTGAGCCCCTGTTGGGGAGCACTAGCAAAGAGGCCTCATTGTATTATATTTGTTTGCCTCCCATGAAAAAAAATCCATGCTCTCTATGGGTAGTTCTTGTGCCTGCATTCTTTGCAGGGACATTATTGAACTCAGCACTGAATGTTAAGAAAATATAATTTCAGATACTTTTGGCCAGTGTGCAGTATGTTCATCAAATACACTAGAGTTTAGTCCATTTTTAAATCAGTTGGGTTTCCTTTTTCTCCCAGAATCAGCTGAGTTTCAATAACTGCTGTCTATGTTTCATATTTGCAGATAAGGAGGATTCAATAATTAACATGGATCAAGAATCTGACTAAACATCTCCCCTCTATTACTCCAATGAACCACAAAAGAATAGTTAAGGGTAAACTGAAAGTTTTCTTCAAAAACATTGGTTTGAATGTTGTACAAGCGCTTGTTATTGTGGGATACTGAAATACAATGACAGAAGCAATAAATGTATCATGGATGAGCAGAATGTTATACTATCACACAATCAGGATGTGAGCAAAGGGGTGAAGTTGTGTTTAGCAGAATGGAAGCATTAATGCACCATCAAGACTAAACTCTTCAGTCATATTCAGTGATATTATTTCTAGATCCACCAGATGAATTGTACAGCAGAAGTGAGCTTTGGGGGGCCTGTGTGCATCTTTGATAATCTCATTTATATGGCTAAACTAAGCTCTGCATGTGGCTACACTATTTGTTTGACTCTATTGCTAAGGTGAATGCAGCAAGTGGGAAATTGACTTCTTATGATACATAGAATCCCCCCAGGAGTCAGCTTGCTTCTCAGATTGAACTTGTATAAAGCAGGAGTCTGGACAGATCTCACCTGCTGTACAATGAACCATGAGATGCCCGGGGAGGGAGGTGATGCACCACAAGTGGGAGATTCTGTTTCTTATAATTACTTTTTCCACTGCGAGAACTCACATATACTGTATCCTCACAGTAATGCAAAGCTTGACCCTATATATGAATCACTGAACCCCTGAAGATCTGTTTGGCTTTATATCAGTTTAATTTAAAACATCTGTTTGCCCGTTCAGCTGTTGAACATATCAGGTTGGTAGAGCAGATCAGGACATAATCTTTCAATACTTTAAACCCTTGTTTACATATTAGCAAAACCATCATAATTTTCCCTGTAGAATCATATGACATACCACCCCATGTATTCATAGCAAAATAAACTTTTCAAGCATTGTTATGAACACAACATATTCAGCAGTTTCACGTGATAATATAATGACACTGACCCTGGCAGGCAACAAAGGGGACTACTGTTCTCATATACCCTCCCCCCAAACACTATTTAGCATTAATACCTGTAGCAGGTTGGTGCTGGCTATTTAATGACATACAACAGTGACAGTGATCAGTGAACATTATTTTTGCCAAAACTATTTTAAATTTTAAGAATACTTGGATTCAGCACAGGAAGAGAAATGATCTTTTACTAATCACCATTGCACTTTGCACCATGAGATTGTAATACTTGCTGAATCTGTAGTATTAAACTGTGCAATCTTAGAACATCTAATGGATCTTAATATTGGGAAACTAGCACTTACAACACCACACACCCAGACACAAACTCAGGGTCCGATTGGGAGTTTAAAGCAACCCTGGCAAAAAAAAAACTAAGCAGCCCACATGCATGATGTAATTAGTATCTATAAATAGTGCCCATATATGGGTTTCAGTAGTACTAAACTGTATGCATTAAGACTTTACTTGAACCCTATACAATGAGATAAGCCTCAGATTATAGATGTGGATCAACAAAATATAGAGCTCAAGAATGCGCTCATGGGGCCTTGCAAAGCTATATCGCACACAGTGAAATACCCCTTCACTGCTCATAAAAGTACCTTATTTATTATGGGGAATTAATATATTTATTAGATCAGAGATCTACATGTGCAATTTCTCTAAATGGCTTCAATGTTTACCATAAAGCAAGGGAGAAAAATGCACCAAAAATCAAGGATTGAATCCCCCTGCTATAGACAGACATTATGTCAAATGGTATGTGTTTTTAACCATTAAGTCTTTATTATCTCCCTGCAAAAATTATTATACAGTCAGTAGGTGCTTGTAGGGTCAATTGTTGGGATCCTTTTTAAAACTGACAGAGGCCTATTGAGTGTAGTAAAGTTAATCAGCATGCTTGTCTGCTTCTATGTTTATCAGCCTGTGCCTGCACATGCCCTCAGATAATGCTATAAAATTCTGGAAGTTAAAAAGGCTCAGGTTAAAATAACAAAAATTTTCATCAGTAAAAGAACAGAAGTAACTTTAAAGTCTGTGTCAGATGAGCATGACAAAATGGTGATCAATAACAATAAGTGCATATTTACTCACCCAATAAAAAGTCAGGGAATACAGAAAGTGACCAACTAAAAAGCAACAGTAAAATAAAAGGAAAGCATCTTGCCTGAGTTCTTGCAGTACCTTGGTTTCAATTTGGAAGCCCTGTCCCTCCTCAGCAGGCTCAGACAGGGAGTATTTGATACTTCATTTCATCTGGGGTTTCTCATACACAGAAAATATAGACTTAGAGCTGGCAGTACTTCGTACAAGGCAAGTTAATTTGTGGAAACCCTGAACAATTTTGCTTCAACCTTATGTGCCCCTCTTTCTACTGTTACCCGCTCCATACTCATAGCATAGCATAGCTAGCATTACACTCTAGCATATGCGCCTTCCAATCCTCTGTACTGTGTGGGCGCCTCCAAAAAGTAATTTACATAATAAAGTTCCCAGTGGCCATTTACATTATAAAGAGAGCACTCCATCGGGCATTTGCCCAATCTCACAGATGGCCCGTCTGGGCCTGCACAAACTCTTCTTTTCATTGTCTCAAAGAAACAATCTCATCTGATCCATTGTGGGTATTGGGAGCTGTTGCATCATAAAGGGTTAAGTTATTAAGATTTTTTATTTTATTTGGGTTGGACATCTTTGGGTTGGCAGTGGAATCTTGCAGGAATATGGCTTGGAAATGATACAGACAGCGGGATAAGAAGAAAACCATTTATCACTGTGACAGTTTCTCAGTTTTATCAGTGCACTTGCTTCTAATGACAGAGTCAGCTGCTGTCACTTGGCGAATCTCATTCTCCATGTTCCAATGGAAAATAAAATACTGTGTAAAATGTATGTAATTAGAAAAGCCTAACGTGTTCTCTTTGGCCTATAACCAAGCAATTGAACCTAGCTGACTCTCATCACAAGTAAATACATTTTGGCACAGTCAGAACAAAGTGACTGAAACAGAATGTAATTTTTTGTGTATGGGGCAACAAAAGTTGTATTCACCAGGGCAAAGGATATAACATCTCCCATAGAATCAAACTGGGTATAAAAACAAATATGCCCTTGAGAGTTTTCTTGTTGGTCTACTTAGATGGGGGTATGGTTGACATGTTAGTAAGGAAACATTGATCCTTCCTTGCATTGCTATACTTGACAGAAGAGTAGATAAGAGGGCATGACAGGACAGGAACAAGGGAAGAAGATACTATGTTTCATATTGTTATAAACCTCTTCATAGAAATTCCACCAAGGGCAAAAGAAATGATTGGGCTGCAAACTATGAAAATATTCAGTTCAGTAATAAAAAAAAAATTCATGGTCTACCACCTGAAACCTAAAGTGGAATTGTATGGATTGTATTAGGATGTACTATGTGTTTTTCTCATGGAATTGAATCTGGCCTATTGACAAAAACTCGATTTAATCATTAAAAAAAATCTTAATTGTTTCATGATTTATTACATCCCAAGGATGGGAATAGTCTGAATCCGAAAATCTCAGAACTGCCGAAATTGTATGTAAGTAAATGGGAGAAGTCCTAAAGCTATCCTGATCTGCGCTGGGGTTTGTACAAAAATTCAAAGATTTTGTGGTTTTTGGGCAAAAATTCTAAAAAAAAATAGGAATTTTCCGGCTGTGTTTATTCCCACACTGGAATTCATCAGGAAAATGTATTATAAGGGGAAATAACCCATGCGGATTTGGTCGGAGTATATTTCATAAAATAATGAGAATAAAATAAAGTTCAGATTTTGATAAATAACCCCACTAAGGTTTACATTTTTTGATCAGAAAAATGTAATAAAAGTATAAGGAGAAACTTGAAATTGAATAAGGTGATTAATCTGGGCCAAATAATGAGAAAAGTTTTCCCATGGGCCACATTCAATTAAAGGAGCAAACTTTGTCATAATTTAGCTCCAGGTTTTCTATAAGTTTTCATGAAATAAACCATAAGCTTTTCTTATTTTGTGCCAGATTAATTTATTGCAGTCTATGATGAATTAAGAATGAAATTATATGATATCTAAGAAACCAGCAAATCCATCTTTATCCTTCCAAATTGTTTGGCCTGTACTGTAACCATTCCTTTAATACCAAACTGCTTTTGTCTTGTATTTTGCCATTAGCCTTTCTATTTAGGCCCTTTGAACATATATTTTTTGTCAATAGGTTGCTGCACCCAAAAGTTAGGCTGATCTGGAAGAAGCTCTAGCTAGCATTTATGAGAACAAACACTTGCCAAGCCTATGGAATAATGGAAGATCCATTATTTATTTATTAAAGATTGAATTTTAGTGGTTTTAGAGGTTTTTGAAGCCATACTTAAACTCTATTTTTCTAAAGCCACATATGCTATGAAAGTTATTAAAAGATCCTAATATAAAAATTATGAACAAAAAATACACTGAACAATGTGATGAAAAATACAAAATTAGAATAAATCTTGAATTTGTGGAGGTCTATTTATAAGAGGTCAAACTTTAGTGGTTTTAGTGTTTTTTAATCCAAAAATAAACACATTTTCACAATTGTCTGTTGCACATTAAGGGGCAAATTTACTATTATTCCCCAAAAATCCAACGAATCTATTTGAAATTCGATAAGCATTCGACTATCGAATGCTTATCGAATAGTTTTATGCTCATTTAGAACCATTTTGCTTGATATTCGATTTCTCAATGAATTCGTACCAATGGTATTCGAGCAGGACTTCGCAAAAGAAGCCTATGGGGGGGAGGGGGTTACCATGGGCTTCTATTGGTATTCTGTAGATTCAATCTGGCGAAGTAGGCATTAGAAGGATTTTTAAATTTTAATTCCTTCGATCATCGAATGATCGAATTATCGTATATCGCATCTATTAGATAATTCGATATTCGATGATCGAAGAGGCCAAATTTGTATATTCGAATATCTGAAAAAATGGTACGATCATAATTCGATAATATTCAATAGAACTTCGATCCATTCACGTGAATTTTGTAAATTTGTCCCTTACTATGACTTTTTAGTCATCATACTAAATCTAATGTTAAAAACAATCATAAACCTCAAAAACTAGAAAGAAAAGAAGATCTTCTAGGACATCTTCAAAGGACATCTACCAGTGACTTCTACATGATTTTAACAACTGGCTTTAGCTAGTGTATTTTTTGGAATTTGGAATTGTCACAGTTTTGTTGCATGATCATTTCAGGAAAACCACACTTTTTTTTCTGCAAATTTCTTTGGTATTTGGCAACAAAAAGCCTGACTCAAAAAAGATGCAGTCTACTTATGAGTTTTGGAGAATTGTAAAAAAATACACATTTTTTGTGAAAAAATATGATTTGTGAAAAAAATAAAAATAAGAATGCTAGTAAATAAGCCCCATAGTGTCTATTACTGTTGTAACTATTCTGGAGTATAGAGGGCAATGTAAAAATCAAAAGTGGGGTCAGTAAACTTACAATAACAGTTTTCATTGCTTGATTCATTTAAAATAAAAATGTGCTCAGATGGGAAAGGCACTGGTAGATAGGAATTAGGATCAGATTAGGATCCATTCTAATAGTAATATTGCTGTGCAAGACTGTAAAGCATCCTTCAGAAACAAACTGTCACCAAGGTAATTTACTTAGGGGCAAATTTACTATTATTCCCCATAATTAACTCAACCAAATTCGCAATTCGATAAGTATTCGACCAATTGTTTTAGGCTATCATTTATCATTCTGTTTTTTTCACTTTTATCTTGTAAAACACTGCCAAAACTGTTCCAAAAATATGTGGCCAAGCCCCCTTATGCTCCCCAATAAAATGATAGTGGGGCCTAAAGGCCAATAACATTGACATTAGAAGGTTTTTTTTCTATCTTGGAAATTATAGTGAGATGAATGTTTTAATATATGCATTTCTAAAATTGCTATGATCATTTGGAGGCCTTGCTAAATGAGAGACCATAAGGCTATGGTGTTAAACATTGAATTAAACCTTTTCTTCTCCAATTTAAGTGAGCTCCATCTCGTAAGAGGTGCAGTATCTGGAGGGGGGGGGAGTATAATATATTGAAAGAAAACATGCCAACGAAAAATAAGAGAGCATTGTCTTCTTGCAAAAACAGGTTTCTTGCTCAACACTATCAATTTATAGGCATCACTAAAGTACTACAGTCATACTATTCAAAACTGCTCAAAGTGACTTAGGGACATTAAAGGGGGGTTGTCATCTGATGTCATTACAATATGGTCTGCAACATTAGCAACAGCGCACCATGCACACTGTATAAGGGACAGATGTTAAATGTAAGAAAGCTATTAAGTAATCTGAATGAACATAGAATCTGTAGTAAATGAAAAGTCTTATAAACTGCAGCTGCCGAAAATTGCTTGTCGCTTCCATGGGGGCACATAAGGCTCCTTATGGGGAATTTCTTTCAGCAGTATCAAATGGGATTGTTTCCTCGTCTTGTATATATGTCCCTTTTCCAGACTCCGGTTTGAATGGATGGGATATCATCACCCTTGTCAATTCTTTCATTAAATGACATCCCCCTTACAATAACACATTACAATGCAAATGAGGCAGAGAGAGAATATTTATTGGTCCATATTTCATATGGGAAAAAGTTGAATGGCTTTGGATTTCAGATTTCAGATTTCACTTTAGCAAGTGGACAGGAAAAGAGCAAAGTATCTATGGAAGTGCTGGACTGTTTGCACATGAGGTATTTGTACAAAATACAGCAGATAACAGCATATTAATCCATGCCATAGTAAAGGGGCCTTTTCTCTTTCTTATGTCCAACACAAGAGTCCGTTTTAAGTAACTTATTGCTTAATGTCAGACTTATTGATTCCAGAGATAGGCCAAGAAGCTCTGTCAATATTTTCTGTCCAAAGTGTTAATGCAATGTGCTTTTTCCCTTCAAGATTAACAGGAAAACGACCAAAATCACAACATTGAATTTAGTATTAATGCTTTTATCAAGCCTTCAGAATTTGTGCCAAATGGATTTTCTGTGTCAGCGTTAAACTTTTCAAGAAAAAGCAACAATAAATCTTTTCACTTAAACTGTAAATATTATTGTTGACTGAGAGCTCTGGGACCAATAGACAAACAGACATAGAGCTTTGTCTTCGTCTCCTGTATCTGCCAAGATGGTTGTTATAGTCGGATAAACAAGTGGAGCTCAGTGTATTTACTTCAGAGTTCTTTATTTTACATGGTTATTCTTTGTTGTTCAGTTTAATGGTTGGAAGGGTTTTAGTTCAATGTGAGCCTTCAATGTTTAAATCTGGTAATATACATAAAGTTCCATTCATGAACGCTGATGTCCAATGAGGTTTATCAACGATTTCCTTAAAAACTTTTCTTCTAAATTCAAAGTTCAGCAGATATATTTCTCTTACCCACAACATCATACTTTACGTTCATTGGTATTGTTCAGTGACTCAAGTGTAGCTAGACCATATAAATATATTGCAAGACTGAGAACGTGAACCAAAATTGTCCAAGTTACTGTACATGTACAGAATAGAGGGATTTGGTTTAAACAAAAGGTACTTTCTGCATAAATTATAATTCAGAAAAATGTCTGTTTCACAGAAATGTTGCCCCTTAAAAACTATATTTGAGATGTACAAGGTGAAAGACAGGATGCAAAGTGTAAAGCAGTGGATCCAATATGCCTTTGTTTTGCACTTTGCACCCTGCTTTTCACTCCAGTTGAATTGCTGCAGGTCTCTGCAATCTTTTTGTAGCATAAAGATTCCAGCCACCTTTATGAATACACAGGTGCCTGCATTCATAAGTTCTGTATTCATGAGGGGAAGTTGGAGGAGGTATATAAGCATCACTCTCCTGTCCCCTACTTGGCAGCAGATGCAGGCCACAACAGGGCCCTGTACTTACTACCAGCCCAGTAGGAGGTTGTAAGGACATGACTGGCCTGCTCCCCTCACCAGGTATTTTATCTAGTATGAGGGTCATATATACCACATAAGGCTCTCAAGTTCCTAAGCCTGACTCTCGGACACTCTGACACTCTGACTTTGCCAACTTGGCTGTCCCATCTCAGCCTGTTAGTTACAGTTTCTAATACCAACGTACTCCTGCTGCACAAATATGGCAGCCCCCTCATACAGGAACATGGGGCAACAGACGGGTAATGTAGAATCCTTCTAATTCGACACTTCGCCACCTAAAAGCTGCCAAATTGCAATTGTAGCCTATGGGGGATTTCCTATGACCTGTCTTGAAATTTTTTAGTCCTGGGAATTCACACAGTTTTGTTGCATGATCATTTCAGGAAAACCACACTTTTTTTTCTGCAAATTTCTTTGGTATTTGGCAACAAAAAGCCTGACTCAAAAAAGATGCAGTCTACTTATGAGTTTTGGAGAATTGTAAAAAAATACACATTTTTTGTGAAAAAATATGATTTGTGAAAAAAATAAAAATAAGAATGCTAGTAAATAAGCCCCATAGTGTCTATTACTGTTGTAACTATTCTGGAGTATAGAGGGCAATGTAAAAATCAAAAGTGGGGTCAGTAAACTTACAAAAACAGTTTTCATTGCTTGATTCATTTAAAATAAAAATGTGCTCAGATGGGAAAGGAACTGGTAGATAGGAATTAGGATCAGATTAGGATCCATTCTAATAGTAATATTGCTGTGCAAGGCTCATGTGACCTAACATGTATGGTTTGTTTGTTTGTGTGTACCGTGAATTGTAGGATCCCAGGGGGCGGCCCTTATTTTTTTAAATTTTCTATTTATGGTTACCCAATGGCATATATTACTAAAAAAGTATATTGCAGGGTTTTACGTATGAGCTGTTTTATGCAATATCTTTTATAGAGACCAACATTGTTTGAGGGGTGTAGTTTTCCTTTAATAGCTGTCTCATGGACACAGCCAACCATTTGCCTTTACCTAAATTACTGATCTGATTTATGCCCCATACATTGCTTCTTCCTAAATACAATTTACAGTTCTCATAGTTACTGTTTAAAATGAAATAAATATACACGTCTGACTTTGAGATTCTCTTTGGCTGTAGTTGCAGGCTATGATTACACACTGCTCCTCTTATATTCAGGAATATTTTATCCTTCTTTGAACTATGATGAAAATGGAATCTTATACAAACTGAAATTTGATGCCTTCTTTATTCAGAAAAATACTTCTCCCTGAGAAGGTCTGTTTATTTCAAGTTGTTTGAGGAGAAAGAAAAAAGTTGCAATGTCATTTAAAGAACCAGCATTATAAAATTCAGAATAATATACCCCTCTCAGTGTTCCTCTTCCTGTAGCCTCAAGCTTTTTTTAGACTTGGAAATCGTCAGTGGCTTCTACTGTATTTGTATATTACAAGAGGGGGTGCACTGTAATTTATATACAGTATATATATAATCTACAGCTCCAACACACTCCGTTCACCAAAAAAATTGACCCAGGTGCTACCATACGTAGCTGAGTTATCTAATACTTTCAAAGAAAGTATTGGGATTTTGAAAAAAAATAAAAATGTAAATTTTATTGATTATATTTAAAATGAACTGGTCAATGTTTTGGTCTCTTTCAAAGACCTTTCGCAAGACCCTCTTCACAGTAAAAGTTGCATTGCTTGAATAGATACCTCACCACAAAAAACATGCCCACCAAATCACGTGACTAGGAGGGAACCCTGCACCAGGGAAAGGAAATACAAATTATAACAAGTATGTATCTAACTTAAAGGTGATACAAAGTTAAAAATGAAATGCACAGCAACATATTCAGATACAATGTCATAGGGATATTGAAATCAATTGTCAGCATATTAGCATTGGTTCAAAAAACAGTTCAGGGGGCAATATTCATTGAAGCCCAAAGACGCAATGGTGTTTAATGTATATATCCAAAAGGATTCCCTCTGGAGAAGTAGTTGGGACCTGTCCCCTGCCCTTCTCAGAGGTGGAATATGATCAACAGCCAAATACTTGAATGTGGGCAACCTATGGCCCATTTCTAAATAATGTTTAGCCACCAGTTTTCTTAGTAATGCCATCTCGGAATGCTGTGTTAATTGTAGAGTGGTGCCCATCAATTCTCAGACGTAACGTCTGATCTGTTTTGCCAACATAAGCTAATCCACAAGGGCATGTCATTAGGTACACCACATGAGTAGTGGTACAAGTGATATGATGTCAGATCAGAAATCGTTTGCCAGTCTGATGATAATTAAAAGAAATCCCCGGGGTCATGTATCTGCAGGAAGTGCAGTTAGGGCACTGAAAAGATGCCTCGGTTTGCCTCCCGTTAACCAACTAGTGGGCTTTTTTTGGTAACATCCAACTGGATCATTCTAAACAAGACGATCCCTAAGATTTGTACCCCTTTTGTAGCAGCCCATGGGTGGACCAGACACTGCTTGTCTCAAGTCTGTATTTGCTTCAATAATCTTTGATACATTTGTCAAGTTTATTAGTATATCCATTGTATGTGGTAGTAAAGGTTAGCCTGGGCCCTTGTTTCTGTGTAACATATTAACATAGTAAGTTAGGCTGAAAAAAGACACACGTCCATCAAGTTCAACCTTTTAACTTTTTATTTTAAAACTGCCTAACTGCCTAACTGCTAGTGAAATGTCTGTACTTGTACAACGGACCCTACTGTACCTCCAGTCCTATATGGATACACCCTTTCCTTAAAATGGACCCATATTTCATTTAACTGTTGCTCAGCCTGCTGATGTACTGAGTTGTTACGCAATACCCTGCAGAATTGGGAAATGGGCAAAGATTTTTTCATATGTTGCGGGTGGCAACTCTTATAGTGCAAAAGTACATTCTTATCAGTTGGTTTTCTAAACAGGGTACACTTCAAGTGACCTATACTAACAATCAGTTCTACATCTAAAAAATATATTTTAGAGGGATGAATCTCATATGTAAAATGAACCAGTTTATCCAATTTATTTAATTCCTCCACCATATCGGTAAATTAATTTACATCACCACGCCAGATGATAAACATATCATCGATAAATCAGCGGAAAAATATCAGCTTGTCAAGGCACTGTGGTATGATATGGTGTTGTTCATACTGCTGCATAAACAAATTGGCATAGGCGGACCTGCAGAAAATTTTTTTTTTTCAAAACAGAAATAGTTTAAAGTTAGAGCCAAGTTCAATAACAGTCAACTAGAGACAGCCTTACTGCTTCAATCCCGCCTTATGCAGCATTATCGTATAAAGACTCACTACATCCATACTCCCAAGAAGGCTCATCACTAGGGAGGGACACTTTTTTTTCTTGGAAATGTGGTGTATCGCGTAAATAGTATATCATACAACTGGCTGTAATAAAGTGTCCAAACATAGGTCAATCGGATGTAGAATCGCTGCCTGATAGTGATGGGTGAATTTATTCGCCAGGGGCGAATTCATGGCGAATTCTCGCGATTCGCCGCTGGCGAATAAATTCACGAAACGCAAGCGAAAATTCTCTGAAGAACGAGTCACGCGTCGTTGACGTGACGCGTCGAAGTTGACATGACGCGCGTCAAAAACATGCCGGGACACGTTTCGCTAATTTTTTCGCCAATTTGTGAATTTCGCTAAATTTTCGGCGAAGCGAAACGGGGTAGATTCGCCCATAACTACTGCCTGACACTATAGAGCGGCCATGTGGCTGTTTCAAGCTGTTATGTACCTTAGGTAAAGTGTACTGGATGGGATATTTAGGATATTCATGCATCAAAAATGTACTCAATGTATCATTCATCATATTACAATTCAATGCCTATTTGATTATTGCATCAACTTTAGATTTAAATAATGTCACAGGATCCCCTTAACTGAAATTATAGACAGACTTATCAGCAAGCTGTCACTGTATTTAATTCTGGTAGTTCATAAGGACAATCTCCCCACCCTTATCAGCAGAAATCAATGTTCGAATCACCAGAGAGAGTTTTAATATATATATACATATAAGTCCTGGCCTGCTTTTGGCTGAGATTTTAGCTATCTTTATGATAGATGAGATGCTAGTAAAGGGGACTGGTAAATTAGTCTCCCAGTAATATTTGGCAGGCAGTCCATATTGTTATAAACTCCTTCACTGGTGTAAGACGCGACAAGAGGCTCCGGCGATCTCTTAACTCCCGGCGTATCTCTCCCCGAGGATCCGGGATCCCACTCTGAAACCCTAGTGTCTTCACGCCAGGTGTCATGACGTCACCAGGGGGCGCTGGTTTTGAATTTTGGCGCCAAAATGCTTTAAAGCTCTAGTCCTCCATTTTGAAGATGCCCAAGCTGGTTCCAGTTATGCTGTTCCTGCCTAAGTGTATTTTCTGATTGAATTCCTGGTTTTTGACTCCTGCCTGATTTATTGACTTCGATTCTTGCCACCTGCCTTGAACTCTATGCCTGACTCAGACTACTACTTTTCTTCATCCTGCTGGTTCCTTGTTTTCGGACTTGTATTGCGCCACCTGTTTGGTCTCTGCAGCAGAAAACGCGGGGCCCCAGAAGGGCATCGGTGAACACTGGTTCTATCACCACACAAGGTTCCTGAAAGAGATTGTTACAACTGGGTCCTAAAGCACAGTTAGAAGGTGGACCTGTTTCCTGATCCTGCCTAAAGCTATACTGTTATGTTTTGGTAGCTGAGAATGAGGAGGGTATAACAGTGCTTTATTAACAGGTTCATGCAGCCATTACACAACTGCAGTACTTTGAAAATAACTTGGTGCCAGTCCATTAGTTACACACTTGAACTGGAACAAACCATCATGGGTGGTAAATGCAGTGAGGTCTCTGCTTTCCTCGTGCAGTAATACTTGATGATAAGTACTGTTAAGGTCCAGAGTAGAAAAGAATTTTGCTCCTCGAAGTTCAGAAAATATTTCCTCTATGTGTGGCAAGGGTTGATTATCCATAACAACTCCTTTGTTAGGTTCACAGAGATCAACACACAATCGAATACCTCCAGTTTTCTTCTTTGTTACAACAATTGGTGACACCCATTCAGAGGATTCTGGTTTTTCAATCACATCTTGCTCTACCAGTTTCTTTAGTTCCTGTGAGACAGTCTCCCTTATTGAGTAGGGCAATCGCCCCAAATTCTGGCATACTGGTTTTACATCTGGTCTCAACTTAACTTTGTGTACAAAGTTCTTTGCACAATCCAGTGATGTGTAGCTTTGTGGTGAAATTTTAGGCACTGGCTGTGTGGCAGACACTGGTGTTGTTGTAATGAGACCATCAATTAATTGTAGGTTTGATGCAGCAAAGAGATCCCTTCCAAGTATAGCAGTACCTTTATTCACAATGTAAAAGTCACATTTTGCAGTATTTGATTCAAATTGTACAGTCACTGGCAAGCAACCAAGCACAGGGATTGGATCCTTTAAGTAACTGACCAGTCTCAGGGCAGGTTCAACAAGCGTATCTTTTGCAAAGTATTTCAAGAAAATATCCTTTGGTAGTATAGAAACAGCTGAACCTGCATCAAGCATCAGGATAATGGAGAGTGCCTTTTCAGCAGAAGCAGTATTGACATTGACAGTGCATATAAACTTGTCTGGAACAAATGTACCAGCTTTATCCACACTTAATACTGTAACATTTGTAGTAGTGACTTCATGAACATCTTTAGCAGAACTACGGCAGACCATAGCAAAGTGACCTGGATTTAAACATTTGTGGCACTGTATAGCTTTTGCAGGACATTTAGCATAGTTTGCAAGGTGTTGTGTTGAACCACAGCGAAAGCAGTATTTTTTATTTGTATTTGCTGCACGGTTTTGCAGTGAATACCTTTCCTTAGCACTGTATTTTTCCTGTGACTGAGCTTTATTAGGCCACAGTTTTGAATTTACACTCTGTACATTCCCAGTAGTTCCCTGAATGAGAGTTTTAGCCTCTGCCACAGCTGTTTCAATTTGGCTAGCAACTGTAATAGCCTTTGCAAGGGTTAAATATTGCTCTAGGAGCAGTCTCTCTCTAATGCGTGGTGAGTTTGTTTCTTCCACTATTTGGTCTCTTAGCATTTCATCTGCTAGATTCCCAAACTCACAGGTAACAACCAGCTCTCTCAAAGCTGCTACAAAATGTTCTGTGGATTAGCCATTACGTTGTCCACGTTGGCGGAATTTATATCTTTTAGCAACCACATTTACTCTTGGCACAAAAAAGTTCTTTATAGCAGTAAGAGCAGTTTCATAAGTATCATCAGGTAATGGTAATGTATAGAATATACGCTGTCCCTCTGCTCCCACACAATGAATAAGTAAAGCGTGCTTTCTAGCTGCAGAAATCTACCCTTGGTAGAAAAGACATCCTTGTCACCATTTGTTGTGTTTGGTAGCCGAGGATGAGCAGGGTATAACAGTGATTTATTAACAGGTTCATGCAGCCATTACACAACTGTAGTACTTCCTTCTTTCACTTTCAAAGCTGTACAGAAAGTCCTGTGTATCTTAATAGCACAAGTAATGTGCACAGTGACACCAGCAGGCCATTTGTATAAACACCACATATACCCCTGTACTTCAATAAGTGTCCAGAAGATGGCTGTGCTAAAGTATCCATTTTGTCCATTTTGTTAAGCCCTTGCCTGAGCAGGAAGGAAGGGTGAAGTGAAACCTAAACAGGTCAGGTCTAGCAAGGATAGGCTACTCAGCTTAAAAGGCCACTCTATAAGTGAAAGACAGCCAGGTTATTTAGCTGAGCACTCCTACAAGGAGAGTGAGTGGGATTAAGATCCCAGGTACTAATTTCCCAGAGTAAGGACAAAGTGTACAGACTTAGGGATGTAGAGATTCCCCCGGGTTCCACTTAGAGAAAAGGCTGAAAGCTTGGTATACCTTCATTGTTGCTGTGTATGTTCTCTTCCCTGTGGGGGACTAATACTGACCACTGGTGCTTGTGAGTATATGCTAATCTACTGTTGCCCAATGTTCCTGCTTGATCTTTATGCACACTTCTTTAGACATGTTCTCTGGTTAAGTTGCAAGAACCATTGGCACCCAATTATTGTGCATAGCACTCAATTACAGTTGCACATTACCCTGTCTCCACACAGTTGCGAGGGCTTAACTCCTGAGACTTAAGGTCTCATCCAGAACAAAGTATTGGGGTAAAGCTTATAAATAGAGAACGGTGTCACAGAGCATTCTGTCACAGTGGCACAGACCCCTTCCCCTTCACACTATAGTAGAACTAACATAGTACCAAGTCAATGCTATAGTGATTTTAATATAAGGAGGCATCAAAATCTCACTCACAGATCCTATTTTGGGTTCTAATATCAGTCAACATCTATTTTCTATTATCTTTTATTTTGAATTTTGTTGCTCCAAGAAAAATTTTGAGACAATACTTTTTCATGGTTCTGAATGCCTTGTACTTTCCTGCTATTAATATTGTTATTGCAGCAATATATCTAATTATCTCATGAGCTATTTGCTGTGATGTGACTTATTTTTCCTACATTTTGTATTTATCTCCCGTGCAGATTTAAATTGCGTGAAGTGCAGCGGACCCAGCGGTGATATAAAAGGCCCGAAACCTGGAGATAAATCAATTAAATTTGTTTTGTATCTACTGATTTGCTTAGCTGCAAATTACCTTTACATTGTGCTACAGTTATGTGTGCATATATTATAATAACCGAGAGGATTGTCTGGGTTACCAATAATGTAAGCAAAGAGTGCTCAATGGGATACACAGTCCCATGTAGATATAATGGTATTTGTCAAAGGGAAAAGATATTTTGTTTTTGTTTCTCACAAAATATAATTATGGGTTAAGGGAATAGTCATCTAAGATACAGAAATTAAACATTTAGGTATAGAATGAGAATAACACGTCTAGATAACAGTTCTGCTTTTGATATATTGCAAAGTCAGGAACAGCCATTTTGTTTCACAGTATTGGGCAAATTCACTAGACGACAAAAATGCGCTAGCGTTGGCTTCGCCGATGTTCGCCGCATTTCGTCAGGTGTAGTTTTGCCATTGATATGCAAATTCACTAAAATGCGAAGTTGCGCTCAGGGAGGCGAAAGCACATTTACACTAGCGATGCCTAATTTGCATAAGGCGCAAATGTACAATAGAAGTATTTGTTACAGCTACTACATTACACTACACAAAAACAGGAAACCTTTAATTCATAATATAAAGTTGTCCTATTGCCCTAAACATGTGCCCCCTGTATAGTTGAGTTGCCATATGTTAGGAAATGTAGGGGGGAAGGAGGGTAACGCCCCAAAAAATTATGCTATTTTTTAGGCTATCACCCTAAAAAAAGTAAAAGACGCCAGCGTTTTTTTTGGGACTTCACATTTTTGTGTATTGAACTTCGCCAGGTCTGACCTGGCGAAGTAAAGTCTACTGCAAGAAGTAACGTTCAGTAAAATTGTCATCTTATTGAATTAGCGTAGTTTCGTCTCTTTGTCAGTGCGCAACTTTGCCTTGCGTAAGGGTGCAAAGTTGTGCTAGTCTATCTACTTCGCTAGCGAATTTTCACCAGGGACACTTTTAGTAAATTGGCGAAGTTGCAAAATGACGTCACGCTGGCGAATAATCGCTTTAGTGAATTTGTCCCTATGAGGGTACAGCTAATTGTATGTCCAGAACATTCCTTCTCTGTATACAGTATATGTATTTCTACATATGGGTAGGCGGTGCCATATTATTTCTCTTAGACAGTACAGTATTAGGGCCTGAACGCTCTTAAGTGTTGAAGTCAGGACCAAGTTGGTAACAGCAATGCAGATAGAGAAGAAGAGTCCAATACACTATAAACAAGGATTAAGAGGTTCAAAGTAAAAATCCATGCACAATTTAAGGGCAGACAGCAATCAGCTAAGTCAGAATCAAAGCAGAAGGGTCAGGAATCAGTAATATTGAATCAGTCAATACAGCAATACAAGCAGGAACTCACAGAAACAAGACCTATGTTTAGGCCTTTTTTTATTTAAAATTTTCATGAAAATTTATGAGGGTATACCTTTTTTTGTCTCCAGAATATTCCTCCTCTATATAATTGTATTTGATACAGACAGGGCCATATTGCTTCCACTGGATAGTTCAGTATGAGGGTAACGATTATTGTGTGGTCAGAATATTCCTTCTATGTACAGGTATATTCTTCTTCTTTTGTATTCACTGTATATATAGTAAGGGAAGGAGATGCCATTTGTTTCTCTTAGGCAATACAGCATGAGGATATTGTTTACTGTGTGCCCAGAACATTTCTTCTCTATATATATTTGTAATTAGAACTGTATGCAGTACTGTATTTCTTAGTGCAGCATCCTATATAGTTTCCCTTGTAGAGCGCAGCATGTGCAGTTCATTGTGTTCATAGAGTAATTTTCAACAGTTGTTTTGTACATTAAGATACAATGGACTGTGTCACCCCATTTGAATGGACTATAACAATTTTCCCACTAAAATCTCAAGGCTTTGTATAATGACAGGAGACAGTATTCCAAGAAATGCATCATGGTATCAGTATTTTTAAACTTCTATTTTATTATAGAAATTTCCATACATATTAAAAGCTGCTAAGTACAGAGATTGCAGCCGTTTTATTATCACATTGTGTAGAAGCCTTTGTATGTATATGTATATACCTCTCTGCTGTGTAATGAGCAGATTTATGGGAATCTTGGCTTCTGCAAGTTTTTAATATATGAAAGCAATTCTGTGCAAGATCAGATGTCAGTGGCAGAGGGAATGGAAAATATAGTAAGAAAGTGGGAATCGTATCTTTATTATATTATGTAGGTTCAGATATTCTTACTCCCTATGTCAAATGAATAATGTAATATGAAACATAAAGGCACAGAAACGCATCTCCCGCTCTCACAGATTGCTCCGCGTTCTCCCAATCTGCAGTCCGGCATTTTCATCTCTCTGTATCCAGAAATTCCTGTATTAGTTCCAGTGACAGAAGATCAAATTGCAAAAATGCTCTTGGTTTTACACATCAGATTTGAGATGAAAATAAGTATGGATTTGTCACAATAGCATTCTGGTCTGGGCAAATTTTATCCATTTAAGTCAAATTTAATTTCAGAAGGTTGAATTGTGCTTTGATGGAACCCTCCGAAGCAGGGAATTATAAATCTAATGTATATTGATATTAGTAATCACAGCAATATATATATATATATATATATATATATATATATATATATTCTCAAGTAGGACCCGCACTCAGAAATGTAGTTTTGTGCTCAAATGTGTTTTATTCACAAATGCATGTCCAACGTTTCGGCCCACGTTGGGGCCTTTTTCAAGGATAAATTGCATGTGTACAAGTGCAGACTTAAATTCCCTTCAAAATTGGCACCAATTATGACGTCATAGGCAGCATCAGCTTTACAAAAAAATGTACATTCAGTAATATGCATATAAAGTGCAGTTGGACATGCATTTGTGAATAAAACACATTTGAGCACAAAACTACATTTCTGAGTGCGGGTCCTACTTGAGAATATGGATGACTAAACCTTTGACCAACGCACCAACCTAAGAAGTAAGTCCAGAAGGAGTGCGTCCACTCAAAATTACACTATTATATATATATATATATATACACCCCTGTGCATGGTGTTTTAAATGGAACAAAATTATCAATAAAGAAGCAAATCATCATCTGACTGAAACTTTTATTTACTTGTATTCTCCTTCTGCATTCTTTATCTGAACCACAAAATTCTTTGACCCTTAAGATCGCATGATAAAGATTTACTTATATCACATGGGACAAAAATAGAATAATGGGTAAGTGAGTGGGGACTTATATACACTTTAAAGGCACAAGGCTGTTATACAGAGCTATATATATGATATATATATGTTTAATATTTATATGTGTGTATAAATATTATGATCTTTTAGTGTATGTGCATACTATATATGAAGCAGGGGCTTAAGTAGTCCCAAGACTCATGTAAGCTCACATTTTTCTGTCTACTCAGTTAGCCAATAAATTGTATCACCAACAGTATTTTCTTATATAGGGAACCCTGAGTATCACCCATACATTATAAGGTATAATGTGCCCCTACTGCAAATTAGGGTCCGACTGCTCCAGCAGGACAACAGGAAGAAATCCAGTGGGCCCCAGTAAGGTCCTGGTGGCCCAGATCCCCTCCCCATGGTCACCTAAGCTACTCCATGACTTTCCTACATCCTTATATTATATATCCTCATGAATTGACAGAAGAATTGCACTTGCAGGGCAGAGGGGCATTGCGACTGGGGAGTGAGGCATGTGGGAGTGGTGGGGCACAAGGCTGCAGGCTGAGTTATACAGGGAACTCCAAGTATCACTCATGTATTTTAAGGGATAATATATTCAGCATTAAATATTCTAAGAATATCACATAAATGAGAAAAAGGCTGTGCTGAATTTCGATTCTATTCATTTCTAAATATATTTCATTTCATTCCGCTCCAATTTAATGGGGTCCTTGCACTTCAGCTTTTTTACATGTTCTGACTATTCAGTGAAATCTCTAATTTTGTAATAAAAGGAAAGCTCACAGTGTGCTGAAATGTCAAACACTGTTCTGTGGAGGTTAAACACATCTGTCAGATAACAAAACCATACAGCTTTATGATTCAAAACCTGTTTATGAAAAATCTTCTGCCTAGAGTGACCCCAAGTTATTGTCACATGATACATTTCTATCCCTGCTGCTACAAATAATAAGGATAATAATCCAAAGATAAAGGTGGAGAAATGTTGGTTCTCCCCCAGTACATATAGGGAGGCTGGATTAAATGGAGGAGTTTTGAACACTGTACGTTTTAAGACATGGAAAAGGAGCCAAGTTATTGAAAAAGATAAAACATTTCCGAGCTAGGACTGCAAGCTATTCTGCCATACTCTGTGCTTTTCAATTGGAGCACATAAAACATCCACCTCATATAAAATATTTATCTGGTTTTAAAGAGGATTTCAATCAGGAGAGTGGGTCAGTTTTTGTGCTTGACTCCTTTGCTCATTGTGACAGCAAAGATTTGTTTGAAGAGAGATTTTATTTTTTATGTACTCTTGCCAAAGTATAAACTTAGATGTGATAGGACTTTTACTAGTTTAAACAGAAATAGCTCTTCCCTCTCTCTCTGTTTCTACCTCCATGTGCTCTTTGTAGTTTTTACTTCTTATTGCATCTCTTGCTCTCTCTCTCTCTACCTCTCTCTATTGATATTTCTCCTTTCCACTCTCCTAGGGTTTTGCAATTAAAAAGAGACACAAATTCTTCCGCCTAACTTTTAGTTTACTCTTTTACTAGTCTTCCTTTTAACACTATAACTCCCTTTAACACTATAACTCCCTTCCCATCACACACACTCCTTTCTATTCTTACCATAGTACACACTATTTTGAGAAAACTAATTCCCCCATAAATACAATACACTCCCAGCTTTAGATTGTTCCCAAAATTTAATTTATCTTTTTTTTTAACTTAGACTATACAATCTATTGAAGGCTAGTTTAACAAACAAATAGTCAGCTGTGGATACAGCATCTCTTCACTTCCTCATCTACTGATGCTTTATGACTTGGTTGGCATTGTGCATCATCAGATTAAGTTTAACTGCTCAACCAACCAATATCCATATTATATGGACAGTCAGGAACAGCAGGCCATCTTAAGGCAATCAGAGTTATTTTGTTGCATTTATGAACACAATTTTACCCCCCAGTGTTAAATTTGTTGTAGGTTATGGGCCCAGGAGAGAGGGAGGAAACCGATGGAGCAGGCTAATATTTGATGGAGATGAAAAGAACTATGAATTATGGGAGACAAAGTTTATAGGCCACATGCCACTGATGAGTCTTAAAGAAACCATCCTGCATGAACCCACAGAGGATACATTTGGATGAGGATAGAAGTAAGAAGGAGGCTTATGCTGGGTTAATTCATGATAGAAGCAGCTGATGATGGAAGGAAAGTGCTTCAAATCCTTAGAAACCACTATGCTGGTAAAGGTAAGCCACCAATAATTATCTTATATACAGAGTTAACAACTCTTCAGAAAGCTGCAAATGAAAGTGTCACAGACTATATAACATGTGCAGAAGCAGCTATTACAGCACTGAGATATGCTGGAGAGACTCTAAGGGTTGAAGTGAAATTTTGAATAAAATTCTAATTTTTTTATTTCAAATTTCTAAGTAATTTTGGGCTACTTCGACTATCGACTAGCCCAAAATTAAATTAAAATTTAAAAAATTAGAAGTACTGGCTCTTTAAAAAATTCTTCGACTTCGACTATTTGCCAGCTTAAAGCTGCTGAATTGCCAGTTTAGACTATGAGGGACCTCCTAGAACTTATTCTAAAAAAATTTCTAAGTTCTGCGAAATTGAAGGATTTTGGAGAAAATGTTCCTACGGGATTGTTTGTTTCGAACAATTTTAATAATCAATTATGGCCGTTTTCGATCCAAAATGACCCCCAAAAAAATTTGATGGTTTAATTTTGGATTTTATTCACTTCGAAATTCCACCATTAGTCAATCTGCCCCTAAGTGATGGACTGTTGATATTTCTTAAGGGCCTACCTGAATCATTTAAACCCTTTGCTATCCATATCCCACAAGGTGATGGAAAAGTGACTTCTACTGAGTTTAAAATGCAGTTAAGAAGTTTTGAGGACACTGATAAATACTGTTTCAACATGTGACGCAGGTCAACACCTCTGTTACAACTGTAAAGGAGAGAGGCAATATTAAACCTGTCTGCTACAACTGCGACCAAAAGGGCCACAAAGCTAAAGCATGCCCATGCAAACTAAATAAAAGAAGTTCACAGTGGTGTAACTAGCCCTACACATGAAGAGGCAGTACAATGTAAAGCAAGCAACTGATAACACAGAGCAAACATTTGCCATCAAAATAAGTGAGAGACAGTCAAACTGTTTAACACCAAATGGTCTAATGGTGGATACAGGAGCAATGCAACTGTATAATTACAAACATTAAAGTTGAAAAGATTTGATGAGACATTCAAGCCTGAGTTAGCGGACTGTAAAAAGACTGTGTAGCACTGTGGAGAGGTGCCTTACTGATAGCAGAGTAAAGACAACATTACTAAAAAATGCAGTGGGGGTAGATGGGTCTATGCAATAAAAAGCAATGCAGATGGATCTGAAACATACAAAGCTAAACCAGTTGCTAAATGTTATGGGAAATGTATAGATAACTTAAAACTTGAGGCATATAGTGATGCTAGTTGGGTCTCAGACCTAAATGACAGAAGAAGCACAACAGGATATTGTTTTAGTCTTTTCACAAATGGTTCACTGATTTCACTCAGTTGTACTGTCTTCCTTTGAGGCTGAATATATAACACTGGCTGCTACCGCACAGGAGAGTTTTTGCTTTGTCAGTTACTCAAAGAAATGGACAGTGAGGGGCACATTTACCAAGGGTTGAAGTGAAAATTCTAATTAAATAAAATCAAATTTCAAAGTAATTTTTGGTTACTTTTGAATAGCCCAAAATTCGAATTTTGAAGTACTGTCTCTTTAAAAAAAAAATTTGAATTCAACACTTCACAAGCTTAAACCTGCGAATTGCTATTTTAGCATATGGGGGACCTCCTGGAACCTTTAAGGAGTGTTTTTAAATTCTTTTGAAATTCAAACTATTTAGCCTAAATCGTTTTAATCGAACGATGCATTCGAACGATTAGAACAAATTTTATTCGATCAAAAATCAACCTGTTTAATCCATTTTTAATCGAAAATACCCTTAAAAAATCTGATGGTCGAATTTCGATTTTTTTTTTTTTATTCAAAATTTGACCCCTAGTAAATCTGCCCCTGAATGTCAATGTGAACCAGTAAAAAATTTTTAAGATAATCAAGGTGCAATAGCTCTCGCAAAGAACCCAGTTTGCTGTCAAAGGTGCAAACATGTTGATATCAAATACCATGTTCTTAGATCTGTACTAAGTGTGGGAAAAATAACTCTTGAGCTACAAAATGGTAGCATGGACCTATAAAAGCTGCCAACAGACAGAGTCAGCAGCTTGTTGGCCCATGTATGGGGCCCTCCGATGGGCATACCCAATCGGTAACTGGCTGAAAGTCAGGCAGATGTTGATCGGACGGGACTAAAAATCTCGTCGGTTCGTGGCCACATCCCGTCAGTTCAACGACCGCATCTCCCTTTTCTTTATTTATCTCCCCATTGAACCACAATACAGAACTTCAATTACAAGCTTGCATAATTATACAAGAACCATTTAATGACTGAATACACATACTGTAGCTTGTTAAAAGCTAGACTTAGGATTCACAAACCATATTAATTCATTAATTACTGTTACAGATGAAAGCTTTAAATACAACACATTTAAAGATACATGACCTATGTTAAGTATTCTTTGCTATGATCTCATTACATAAAATAAAAAAGGCAATATGCTTGTAAATACATTTTATTTACAGGAATCGTAGCCCTTGGCAAGCAGAAGGGCTATTGATATTTTTATATGTAACCATCTGTATGAAATGATTAAAATGAAGTAATTTAAGATTCCTCTACTGGAGTGTTGCCACACGCATAATTACTGTTTAAAGGTTAATTAAAATGTCTGCCTTTGCAGGTGTATAGAGTTATTGTGAAACAAAATATCTCTCTTTCTTAGGAACAAAGAAAGAAAATATTACCCACAGAAGTAATCAAGGAATCCAGTTTATGGTCAAAGGAGGTATTGTGGCTACTCTGGGCCCTGTACATATTATTGTGCTTTATTTTAAGTATGAGGGCATATATATATATATATATATATATATATATATATATATATATATATATACTGTATATATGCACTCTACTAAATACGTATACTGAGGGTATATATGTATATATATGAGGGTATATATGAGGGTATATATATATATATATATATACCCTCGTATATATATATATACTGTATATATGCACTCTACTAAATATACTGAAGTTAAAACCCATGGCAGAGTTATATTTCTGTTTATACCAGGAAAGCAAGTCAGATAAATACAAAGCTTGAGGTCTCCATGGAAATGAAGTCACAAAGAATAATAGAATAAAAGAGTAATATTTAGATTACTATAAAACACTGAGCCTCATAAGTCCTTTCTCCATCTCTCCATGCAAAAGTATTTCCAGGAAATGGCATATTCCTTATAAGTGCATAGAGCACTAGGGCAGAATGTTTTTTTCAGCCAAGTGTCCCTTTAAATTCATGTAACTATGCGGAGTTGCAAAGTTTACATCAGGTACAGCAATCAATAATACATAATGAGCTGTTAGCATTTGCTGGTCACTGGTTTGAAAGCAAAAATCTGATTGGTTGGTAGGGGTTACAAGAGCTGGCACAAAGTTTAGGACTTTTATTGCATTGGCCCCATTACAAGTTCAGGATCTAAGAAATAAATGTATTTTCATTTACAATTAGGCAATAAAAATACTCTGTGAGCAAACAACTTTAGGGAGTAATTAAAAGCTTTTAAAGCCTAAAGATAACATCTGATATCAGAATCATTTCCATATTATCCCACTGAGCAGAAAGGCTCTTGGAGCAATTAATACAAAGTATCAGTATGAGGAGAAAGATTATGAAGTGCATGAAAACAATTTGCATGAACTGTGAGGCATTTACAGCCCCACAGTACTCAACCTTTAGGTCATACTCATACTTTTTCTTTTCAAAACATTAAATTAACATTACACCACATTCTCTCAGGGCTCTGTTTTTATTGATTTTTTTAAGACTTACATTTCCAATGCAAAAAATATGAACACTTGAATATATGAGCATAAACAAAATTGTAAATCAGGGTTTGTTCAAGAAAAAAGCAGAATTTGGTAAGTTGGTTTAAATTTGTGATGCACCTCATTCTTGGATGAATAACCAACTAATACTACTAACTCCTTGTAAACAGATTAAAGTCCTCCTTTCTCAGTTTAACTTAATATTGGAAGATGTTTTTGGTGTAATGTCAAAACAAAGTTTTCATGTAATAATAGGGGCACATTATACATCAATATAATATTCTATCTGATCTTTACAGAGACAGTATTTTCTTAATGCAGTTCATGAGAAATAAATTACATTTCTATTCCCCTGCTTACTTTAGAATGTTATCAAAAAGTTAATAAATGCAGAAAATTAAATCAGGGCATATTACTTGGCAAGTTTCATTAACCAGTGAAGTTGATGAGATCAATAACTCATTATTTAGAATCCATGCCTATGGATATTGTTACTTTATAAGAACCACTACAAATTACTGACTTAAGTGTGTCCTTCTGTTGTTCTTCAATTTGCTTTTATCAACAAGCCCAATAGATAGAGACAAGCTACATTTTAATTCTCATCAAACTCAAAGGAATTATTAATATGTGGCCTACAGGTTATTCAGTCTGGGCCGGGTGTCTGGAAACAAACATATGAATGATGAGAATGTAATGTGAATAATTAGCTTTATGTATTTGTGTGAGGGAAGAGGATTTTCTCTTTACCAGTCTATTGCATCTATCCATATGTCTCTCAGTGCAAAGATCTAGGGAGATTTAAACATGCTGTCAATCATATCTGACTTTAGCTGTTCTCAGCTGCTGATTATGTAGTTGGTTCAAAAAGAGAATTTATTATTTAATATAAAACAGATGTACTGTGGCACAGTATCTGATCCTAGCTCTCCTTTTGTCTCCCCTGGCCTTGTTTTGGAATGTGAACATAAACTGCTGACATCAGTCTATCTTTTTCTTCCATTTTCAAGGCCAATTAATAAATATATTTGTTGAGATTTATAAGAATTCATGTGACATATTTGACTAATTCACACAATAACATTTGTATTGCTTCACATCATCATTTGGATCAATCTCAATTGATTAGCGCAATTACTTTCATCTTAGCTTCACCTTTATCCTAATAATTAACTGTTTACACAATACATTTCAATTTTCAGTGTCTGGCTCAACTTGGTTCCCATGTTCAATTTTTACCTCTGACACCAATATCATAATTTCCTTTGTAGAAAATATTTATCTGTCTTTTGGAAATATCTTCTAAGATAGTAGATAAAGCCATCCGGAAATTAATTTGCTACTGTTTTATTTGGTAAATGTATCAGTTGTCTGTTACACCAAGCATTAAAGGGGTGGTTCACCTTCAAGTTTATATTATAGAAGAGCCAATTCAAAGAAACTTTTCAATTGGTCTTCATGATTTATTTTTCATAGTTTTTTAATGATTTGCAATTTCTTCTGTTTCTTTGCAGCTTTCAAATGGGGGTCACTGACACCATCTAAAAACAAATGCTCTTTAAGGCTAGAAATGTATTGTTATTGCCAATTTGTATTACTTATCATTCATATTCCAGTCTATTATTCAAATCAATTCAGGGTTGCTAGGGTAATTTGTACCCTAGAAACCAAATTGCTGACACTACAAACTAGAGAGCTGCTGAATAAAAAGCTAAATAACTATAAAACCACAAACAATAAAAAATTAAAACCTATTGCAAATTGTCTCAGAATATCACTCTCTACATCATACTAAAAGTTAACTCAAACAACCCCTTTAATGGAAAAACCCCAGAATCTGAGGAACCAAGTAAATGTTGAGCCCCTGAGATGAGCAGTAAGGGTTTCAATGAAATGAAGCAGGGGGAGATTGGAAATCAGTTTGGAGCTAGGAGCAGGAACAGTATTGAACAGACAAGGGCAGAATTAAGTGGGTGAAGTAAAATCCTAAATAGAATGGAGTAAAGGATTGATTAGGATAAACAAAGCAGGTCATGTAAAAGACAAAATATGGAGAAGTAGAAGAAGAAGGGTGAAGTACAGGGTTGATATAATTTCCAAATTCTAAATAATGTTTTCATGACATAAACAATGAATTCAAGAATTAAATCTGCCTTTACAACTTTGGATATTTAATTTCAGGTTCTCAGGATTAGGTCAAGAATGATACACAAAGTCACATACTCATCAGAATTCAAGTGGAGTAGACAAGTCCAGGAATATAAGCATGGGCTAGAGATAGGACAACCTGAGTTAAGGGGAAGCCACCATGCTCAACCCAATTCTCATGCAACAAGTTAAGAAATAAAGGGAAGGGTTTCTGATCATGACTGGTGATGATGCTCTTAGAATTCATAAAACCACATAGAAAAGGCAGGTGAAAAGCTTATGTTTGCCAGAAACATTTTAACTGCCCTTGTAGCCCAGTGGTAATGGAAGGGTAGACAGAAACAATGAGTTTGAATCACAGCAATGCTTTACAAGTACGCTGTGTTTCTCTCCTGCATAGTTTACCTAACATATTCCCCTGTCCTACAGTACATCTATAAAGCTGTTCTGCCTACCAATCTCACATCTATCTATCTATCTATTCGACTGCCTACTTCGCCAGATTGAACCTACCAAATTGCAATAGAAGCCTATGGGAAGCCCCCTGCTCGAATACCATTCGTACGATCGAACACCTCAATAGTTCGAATCGTACAAATGTTTCCAGCGATCGAAGGAAATTTCACAATTTTTTCGTGAAATCGAACGATCGGTATTCAATCATGCAATTTTATCGAGAAATCGAAAATCGAAGTAAAAATATCCTAAAGCTATTCGATAAGCATTCGATAGTCGATAGGGAATAATGATAAATTTGCCCCCAGATGTATCTTGTGTTATAAGACATGGTTGAAAACAACATGAACAGAGCAAGGAATGAAGAATCCTGGAGCTGGGTCTGTATCTGCTAATCATAGCCTAGCAGTCACACAGAAAGGGCAAATTACATATCATAGGCCTCAGGTATCATAATCTGCAGATACATTTATGAATAAAACATGAGTCCAAATATATATGAATATATACAAGTTTACACTTGGTGTTTATGGACCTTAATGTACAAAGAACCAGATTGTCTGTTTTGTAACCTTAATGGAATTATAGAGCAACCTTAAAACCTGAATTTCTCTCCCTCAAACATATGGTTTGATATGGGAGTTTGTTTCCATTAAGCAGCAATCAAATGCATTGTTTATGCTATGCATATACAAATGCCCCTAGAGTTCTCTAACTAACCATGAATTCAATCATTGCATTGGAATGAGGAGGCTATCTGCCGTATAAAGTGCTAAGTGATTTTGTAAAGTTACAGATGACTATTTAACAATACTGACTGTTGCTTCTTTGTATCTTATTCAGTAAGGATCAGTAATAGACCAACCAATCCTCCAACAATTAGTAGTCAACTTGCTGATGGACGAGGGAAAAGCATTCAGAGCGTTTTCCTTTTAATGAAGCACACATCAATAGTCTCTATCTACAGCCAAAGGCATCTGACATGAATACAGAAATAAATAACAAAATTCTTCGGGTTTGTGGCTATTTATCAATTTAATGGTTATGTACATGAGAAAGAAGAGCTGGCTGTTTCTAAGGCTGATGAGCCCTTCATTAGTGTTATTACCAGTATACTGTAAATGAGAAGCATAAAATAAGAATGCTCTATGGAGAAAATTATTAAATAGGATTACTTCAGAATTTTAATAAGTGATTCAAGGGTAGGTTTATTGTTAAGTGTACCTGAAAAAATAACAGCATAAAATAATGGCAGCTCCAAAGAAGCAGGGAGTTAGGCAATAGATTGATTTACCATTTATCAGTACAGTGGTGTTGATCACATGTGAAATTTAGAGGTGTTTGATTTTCATGCACAGCAGGGAGGAACCAAGGAGATTTTTTCTTCGATGAAATTCCCAAAGAGTTTAATTAGGCTGAGAGAACCACGAACCTCTAGTATGTAAATCTGAAGGATAATGATATTTTCTTTTATGATTTTTCCATCTTTTATTTCATAATGAAGGAGCAAGTTTTTTCTTATACATTCAGGCTTAAGGCAAGGCCGTAAGGTAGTCAGGGGTGCTCAAGCCATATGGACAGACAGGCAAGTTGAACCACAGTTGGTTTGTGTAAAGAGGTGACCCATTCAGCCATTGTAGTTTCTCTATTCTATTAAACACTGTCAGGGCGACTTTCTTTCCCTCATCTTTTTAGATCTACTCATTAAGATCATCAATTAAAGCAATGCATCATTTACAATTGTTCTTCATTGTTGATGGCACAAAGCCAACTTCATCCTAAATTCAGCTGGTGCCAACCCTACAAAAGGTTGGTCTTATATCATTTTATAAAACACATCTACGGTATCTACTTCATTGCTGAATTTTGGTTTTATACATAGGGGATTGTGTCCCTAGAATAACAACTTTCAAAATAAAAAAATTCATGATATGGCTAAAAGTATTAACATGAAATAGGTGCTAGTGATGGGCGAATTCGCAGCGAATTCCCGCGATTCGACACTGGCGAATAGATTCGCGAAACACCAGCAAAATTTTGGCTGGCGAAAATTCGCCGGAAAAAACGAGTCGCGCGTTGTTTTTGACGCGACATGACGAAAACAACGCGACGTGCATCAAGAGCGTGCCGCGACACGTTTCACAAATTTTTCGGCAAAGCGAAACTGGGGAGATTCTCCCATCACTAATAGGTGCTTCTATAACAGCCCTGCCCTTCCACAAGATGTTGTAGCATTGTTGCTGGGATTTGCTTCCATTCAGCCACAAGAGCATTCTTAATTCTTTGCTTCCATTCAGCCACAAGAGCATTCTTAATTCTTCCTGGTCTTGGGAATAAAGCCTGAGTTCCAACTCATAGCACAGGAATTCAGTTGGGTTAGATTTAGGGCTGTATGCAGGCTAGTCATCTTCATATCATAACATATTACATATCATGTTGTTTTGGCTGACGCCATTGTGTATCCCAATCAACAATCCCAAACAAGGTTTAATGGACTACTACTAACAAATACTGTAACACAATGGAACAGAAGTTGATGCATTCAAGCATACATTGCTGGAGATCAGAGTTCAATGCATGTGATTGTATATAGTCTATGATATGAGGCAGACAACAGAATTGTTTGTATTCTGAAATATTAACATGAACGTGTTAAGATAGTATCATCTTCTGAGCTCTGCCCCTAATCTGCTCCTATCTAATATCAGCTCATATACAAAATTATCCTTTTGGACACTTTATATTTAAAACACCTTGCTTAAATGTATTAGACTTTTCTTAGTGATCCACTGGGCCTTCTTCACAATAGTCTCCTATGATCTTATTCCCCAAACCCAATAACATCTGTTCTTCTGGCTTCAGAGGACAAGCACAAACTAGACAAAATAATTCTACAGAGTAGAACATAAATAAAGGCACTTAAACAATTATAGAAACCTCCTGCCGGGCCATAGAGCTTGTAGGAGAGGTCACAAAACAATTATTAATAGGGGTTTATTAAACATTAAAGCTATCAGCAGGGAATTATTCACAACAGCAGCCGGATAAGTAATTGTTGAGCCAATTTATTTCCGAGAAGCTGGTGGTTACACAATAAGAGCACAGTGTTCCTCCTTCGCTGCTGTATCTTAAGCAAAATGCTAGATGTAATGGCTCCAGTCATTCAGACATTTCAGTGTCACGAGATGTGTCAAAGAAGAACTAAAGCTCAAAGGATAATACTGGAAATGCTGAACATTATGTTATGGATTCTTTACCAGCTTAAAGGGGTTGTTCACCTTTGGGACAATAAAGCTAGTTTAAAAGCCCATGTCATAAAAAATGTTTTTGTAATGTATCTTTATTACTTAAAATGATTGATTTCAGAGATACATATCATAGAAGTTGATCATCTCTGCAAAATCAGTTCACTCTCCTATGAATCCGAGATTGTGGGACAGGTTGCCATATAAAGAAGTTGACTGTTGACTCTGCACAGAGCTGCTATCTCTCTTTCTCCTGCTTCATTTGCATATTGTTGATCCAATTGGCTGAATCTTGTCAGCCAATGGAATTGAAGATATGCAAATGAAGCAGGAGAGAGACAGATAGCAGCTCTGTGCAGAGTCAACTTCCTTATATGGCAACCTGTTTTTTTTTTTTTTCACAGTGTGTCGGCGAACCCAAAAGTCTCTGAGAGAGATTTGACAGAGATGATGCATAGTTCTATGGTATGTATTTCTGAAAGCATCCTCCACCCTTTAGATTCATGCACATGAAAATTTGCTAATAATATTTGTCATATATATCATGTCATTGGTGGGTCCCGAAGCGACATAACTTGACCCCTGGTAGTTATGTCACTGCTCAAGACTACTCCAGTAGTGATGGGCGAATCTACCCCGTTTTGCTTTGCCGAAAAATTCACGAATTTCCAGCGAAATTCACAAATTGGCGAAAAAATTTGCTAAATGAGTCGCGCCATGTTTTTTATGTGCATTGTGTCATTTTTGACGTGCGTCGCAAATTTCGCTGGCGTTTCGCAAATAGTGGGAATTCGCCCATCACTATACTCCAGTCCTTAAGCAGAGCAAATATGTGCCTCTGAATTGCCCCAGCAGCTTACCATTTAAATTTCTGCTAATTCACAGCAAAAGCACTGTTCTGTTGTCACTTACGTGAACTTAGGGACTCACTCTCCATATACAATTACTGTACATGTAATGAGGTGGATAAATGCAGTGCTGTATCTGGTGAAGGGCAACTCCTTGCAACTCACAGCAGACATTACATTTGACTCTTGTAATTAAGGTGGGCCCTCACAGTATTGGTGGAGGAACTGTAAATCAAATGGGTGCCAAAGGTTAAAAGTAGAATTTCTGGAATATCATGATTCAGGGTAATGATGCCAAATTATCCTGTAAAGCAGAGAAGCAATAATACATACTACCAATTGTCTGGACCCCCTAGTGTATCTCTGGGAGAGGAGGAGGATCCAGTAGATTGGCCCTCAAATTTGGCTTCCAGGATAATATAGGGGGGAATATTGTAAATGTTTTTTTTTTTTTTTTAGAATCAACCCTCCAGCATTTGATTGAGTCCCCTGGGGGCAGACATTTAGTTTGTAGTGTCTGCACTGATGTCCGTACTGATATTCAATGATTTTGGGGATTCGGGGCAAAAAAACTTAGAAACCATCTCCAAACAATTCTGAGTTTTCTGGGAGGGCATTTGGGAATTCAGAGTTGCTCAGAGATGGATATTAGAAATAACCCCCTTAATCTGGGAACCTCTATATTACTGCGACAAGCATAATTTCTTTGTCTACTACTGGTTTTATACACATATGGAATAAAAGGGACAAACTGATGCAGTAATCAACTGCAAATGTTTGCTTTTAAACATGTAACCAGTAAATGCTTCTTGCTAACTGGTGCTTAGACTTATATCAAATAATCCCAATAGCAAATAAATAGCAAACAAATCCCATAACCTCTATCTTTTGCAGAGTTAGATGCACTAATAATAAATAATATGCATGACGTAAAACCTAAACTAAATAAAATTAACTCATGTGTATAGTAGAGGAGGCAGAGTGCAAGCAAAACTACTGCTTTGGGCCGGAACTGGGTTAAAGAAAAATGTGTAAGTCTTGTCTTCATCAACATTCTATTTCCCCAAATCTCAGCTAATAATAGCTGGATGTAGAGCAGTTTTATAAAAATTGAACCCTCCAAGCAGTAAAACTCAAACCTTTCCTATGAGATTAGCAATATTGCACTCTAACACTCTACAAAATCATTACTGAATTGCCAAAAAACATTGTCCATGTAACTAGGTACTGTAACTAGGAAGCATGCTGAAAAGGGTTTGGTAAGCTGAGCTGTCCATTATTTTTGTAACTGTGGCAATAAATATTAATTGTAAAATAAATGAATGTGCATTATTTTATCGAGCCCCAAGGGAGTCTTTAAATATATATTTTTTTCATCCCAAATATGAACTGTTTTTCAACAAAGGATGGAGCAATAAAGCTATGAACTAATCTAAAAAGAGATGGAAAAAGTGTTGAATTTGGGCAAAGAAATATAAAAACTATGTTTAAAATATTCAATAGCAAATGCTGGGAACTAATTAAAAGGTATTTGATTATCACTGTCTCCTCTCCAACAAACAAGAAGTGTCTCCTTGAAACAGGAGTTTTTTTAATTATGAATGTGAATTTGATTTACAAAGAGGTTTTACATTCTAAATAAATCATGATTACATTCCAGGGAATTCATTTGCATGCATGCCGGAGGAGAGAGGGAGATCTGAGAGTGACAATGTTTCTGAATCAAATAAAATGAGCAATGTTCAGGTTACATAAATAAAATACATTCTGAACACTTCATAATAAGGATGCTGTCAGCACCAGTGGCTCCGCCACGCTCTGGGATACTGCATTCCGTATTTGCATCTCAGGCCATAAACAATATGCTGGTGCAAGCACATGGAAAGAGAGGAATGACTGAAGCATTTACGTACATTCATGTGGAAAAAGGCACAGAATCAACGCATGCCTAACATATATACAAACTTTATACAGTACAGGTATAGAATCAGTTATCCAGAAACCAATTATCCAGAAAGCTCCAAAATACGGAAAGGCCTGTAGACTCCATTACAATCAAATAATCAAAATTTTAAAAACTGTAATAACAAAATAGTAAATTGTAATTGATCCAAACTAAAGCTGGCCATAGACGTAAGAATTACGATCTTTCTCGGAAAAGATCTTTCCAAGAAAGATCGTTCGTTTCAACACACACGTGTAGAGCTGAATTGTCAGATATACAGGTAGAAACAATAGAATTCTACTTGTATCTGATGATTCAGCACTAACAATGGCCGATGTTCAGGGAGCTTTCGAAGGCATCCGATCAAAATTTTCCGTCCAGTCCGATCAACCAGCCGACCAATATCTTAATCCTCTGATCATTTCCCACCATACACGCACCGAATATCGTACGAAAATTCGTTTCGTACGATATTATCTGTGCGTCTATGGGCACCTTAAGATATAATTAATCCTTATTTGAAGCAAAATCAGCTTATTGGGTTTTATGTTTACATGGTTTTCTATTAGTTTTAAAGGAACAGTAACACCAAAAAATTAAAGTGTTGAGAAATGAGAATATAATGTAAAGTTGCTTTGCACTGGTACAACTGGTGTGTTTTCTCCAGAAACACTACCATCATTTAAACAAGCTACTGCATAGCCATTGTTGCAGCCAGGTTACACAGCAGATAACATATACTGTAGGTTCTAAAGAATAGAGTATAGAGCTTATCTGCTATCCCAACTAAAGGTGTGGGCTAATACCGTTTGGGGTAATAGTAATTTTTTTTTAAATTGCCCCCCCGTGCTAGAACTCACACTGGGAGTGGGAGGGAACTCCCAGTACTAGTGTCAATGCTGGGGCACACACATTCACATAAGGAGCGAGTGCAGTGATCTGCTCATTATGCACATGAGCGTGAGGTCAGAAGCTCATTTGTACATGTACTTTGACTGACATGGCCGCTCACAGTGGGAGCTCCCTCCTGGTGTGAGTGTTCTAGTGCTTGTGGGGGGCAATTTCTGGAAAGAAAAAATTGCTGTTACCCCCAAATGGAATGCAGGCTCTATTAGCCTACACCTTTGGTTGGCATAACATTTTAGCTCAACATGTGCCCTTTAACCTACAGTATGCCTTTTCTTCTTTTTCAGCTTTGAATGGCTACCTCCATGATTACACAGCAACTTGTTTATTTAAACTATTATATAGCATCTGCAGCAACCACACCAGTTACACCAGTGCCGCACAACATTACATTATTTGTTCATTACTAATGTGTTGGTGTTACTGTTCCTTTAAAGGATGAAGATCCAAATAATGAAAAGATCCTTTATCTGGAAAGCCTGTCATGTCCTGAGCATTCTGGATGATCGGTTCCACACCTGTACAACAAACCAATGGCAATGATGTAGAATAATAAATGGTAAAAACTACGATTACCTCCTAAAATTGCTGTATGTTTGATGGAAATCGGGCCAGAGCCCATTTTTTCACTGAAGTCTTAGTTGTGTGTTTGCATTAAAATTTTTCTCTGTACAGGTGTTGGATCCTTTATTCAGAAACTCATTAGTCAGAAAGCTCTGAATTACAGAAAGGCTGTTTTCCATAGACTCAATTATTAAAGGTTTATCAAGGGTCAAAGTGAAAATTTGAATTTTGAGGTATTTTTGTGTACTTTGACTAGGAAATAGTCCAAATTCGATTAAAATTTAAAAAAAAATTTAAAATTTTAATTTTGAAATTTATCACGTACTCTCTCTTTAAAAATTAAAATTCGGCCATTCACCATCTATAACCTGCCGGATTTCTGTTTTAGCCTATGGGGGACCTCCTAGAACCTCTATGGATTCAATTGGTACTTTTTGGGAAAAACTTTGAATCAAATGTGTTAAAAATTAGAATCGATTTGAATTCGATCGAAAACTAACCTATTCGATCAAAAACACACCAATTAGATTGAAAATGAACCTATTCGAAATTTTTTTAAAAATTAATTTCTGTTGGTCTTTTTGAATTCAAAAGTCAAAGTTTTTGCACTTCGAAATTCGAGCCTTGATAAATCTGGCGATTAGTGTGTGTGCCTTCAGTAATATTGAAATTCTAGGGAAATGCTGCAGCATGGCAAGTTCATTAAAAAATACATTTTGGCCTCAACCTCTATTCCAGCTGTTAAACTGCCCGGTGGGGAGGTAATCACCTCTCCGAAGGGAATTAACCAGCCATTTACTCATGTTTACTAAACTATATTTACTAAATGATATACCCCTAGAAGACCTCCACTCATATATAGCAGTTACACCCTACCCACAATCTCGAATATATTACAGTGAATGAGGTATTGGGGCTTTTCCTGGGCGGCCTTCCTATTGAATAGTACAAACAGCATGTAAAGAAACTAGCACCCCTTTTAGCCCAACTATGCAATGGGGTAATACAGGGGAAACCCCTACAATGATCAATGAGAAAGAGATCGATAGTCCTTATCTCTAGACCTGGTAGATACCCATTGGAATACCCATCATATGGGACAATCACACTCATCAACACTGATGCAAAAATACTAGTAAAGGTACTGCCAAATAGACTGGCAGTAATATCCCCTGACCAGCCAGGCTTCATGCCTGGATGGCCAATAGACAGTAATATAAGATGACTCTTAACCAATATTTCCATAACTCATGGCCACTGGAATAGAATAATATTATTACTTGACTAAGAAAAAGCTTTTGACTCTGTTGAGTGGAAATACCTCTGGGCTACTATGCGGTGGGTTCAGTGTCGGACTGGCCCACCAGAATACCAGGAAAACTCCCGGTGGGCCAAGGTGTCAGTGGGCCCTCATGCTGCTAAACTTTTGGCCTATTTCATGGCAATTCCCTATTTCTATGAGAACAAAGAGGCTAAATAGATGGAATAACTGATTATAGTATGTAAAGAAAACAAACTAGGAGAATAGAGGTTGATTGAGGAGATGAAGAATATTAGTACTGAGAGTGGGCCCCTGGTTTAAGGTTTTTGGGTGGGCCCCTGGTTTAAGGTTTTTGGGTGGGTCCCTGGTTTAAGGTTTTTGGGTGGGCCCCTGGTTTAAGGTTTTTGGGTGGGCCCCTGGTGTCCCAGTCCAACACTGGGTGGGTTAAATCATCACAAAGGGTGGAGGGGCTAAGGCTGGGTGCAGGGTCGGATTGGAGCCTTGGTGACCCACCGGGGCTGCAAAGGAAAGACCCTCCTTGCAGCACCTGGGGGCCCCTCCAGACCTCTGACTCTTCTTGAGAAAAGAGGAAATCAGCACCAAAATATTAATTAACAAGACTTAATTGTTTTGTTTAATTTGTATTGTTTTAATGTCTAAGTTTATTGTAAAAGAACATCCTGCACAACTATATAATTACCCTGGTGTAATATGTACTTATTGCATGCTTTAATAAAAAAATAAATTGTAGCCAAATAGCATTTGGCACCATTTGTCTTTTTAGTAAATGTAAGCATTTGTAGTTTTTCACATAGTGGCTTCAGATGCCTGATATAGTCTATATATTTTCTTAAAGGAAGTTTATCTTTATGCGTGTGACAGCTAACAGTTAACTGGAGAATGTTGGCATGAAGTACTGCCCTATAAGCTACACCAGGAAAGGGTAACATAAATACAGTCTGTGTACAATAAAACTCAGCAATAAAGAAACTAGGAACAATACTAATACAATAATTATAAGTCATATTTCTGAAATGTTTCTGGGAAGACAAATAAGACTGAGTGGTAGAAGGTTAATTCCAACTGACGGGTCTCCCCTTTCCATTTGTACTTCTTTGCATGAGCCGTGCAGCTCTGGCAGATGGCAATGTTCTTTCTATTCCATCGTATCTCAGGAAGGTTGAGACAGTAAAGTGTAAAATCTCACATCAGCATATTGCTATCTTGGTTTGGCTCATTACAGGAAAGCAAATGTACATTAATGGGGAAACGTGAGATGGTTGTTCTGCTTGTTAATGAGATACAAGATAAAATGTCCCCAACCCAGAATTCCAGTGTGAAGAAATGCAGCCTGGAATATTTGTTTTTTCTCTTGTTTTATTTACTTCTGATATATTTATATAAACATAATAGTGCCATGGGTTATTTCTGAGAAAAGTTGTATTGGATTCCCAACTTCCAGAGATCTAACCATGTAACTATGTAACATCAGAGATGGGCAGGGTGGAGACAAGTTGGTGGGTAGGGTTGGGAGCAGGTGGGTTAGTTAAACTGTGTGTAAATGTTTTGTCAACCAGTGCATCACTAGTAAGTAGGAAGACTGGATTTGTAGTCAAACATGAGCTCATGCTGGCCCAAGGCCATAATTTAGTGACCTTTCTCTATTTAAATCATGTCAGCATGGGTTATGAATATTTTCAATTACCTTCAATCTTGTTTAAGCAAATATCTTGCTAATAACATCCCTGGCAAGCATTGTTGGAACTGTTGGAACAATCAAATTGCATTGCAATTAAGTCTTTTTTAAACCATCCTCAATGGGCGTCTCTATGACACTTTGAACTTTACCATACTTCTGTGGCTCCCAAAGTCTCAAGCTGCAGTGCTGTCCAATCCCTCAGGGGTCTAAAAAATGTATTTAGGTGGAGGCAGCCAGGTGAAATACATTTTGGAGGTCACTGCATGTTTGACATTGAATAGACTGCTGAACTACATATTATCATATTTTCATATATTTTCAGTCCCTGTTGCTGTTGTGATTATCACCTAACAAAACATTGAACTACAAAATTGGGGTTACACATAAAGGACATAAAAATCTGTATCATAAGGGCATACATAAGGGCTGTATCATAAGGGTATAATAATCTGTTCACTGTCTTTGATTTTCAACCCTTTATTTTGGGAGTATATACTGTATATTTTCTTACAAAATGTATGCATGTGTATGGTTGTCTGGAAAATTAAGTCTCTTGGAAGTTTAGTTCATTGAAATATTTGGTACAGAAGAGTCAGAGCCCACTGGGCAGGCAGTGGGCCAGTAAAAAAAATCACATTTCTTAGGGCTTATCCAATGAGCACTTGTGTCCAATGCACAGGGCAGTGGCATTGTGTACAAGGCACCCATGTAATTATTGGGATACTGGGACCTTGTTGCCAATGACAGGACAAGCTGAAAATGTGTTGAAAAGCATAGTGTTCCCCCCCCCCCCATTTTTTTGCACTTGGCTTTATTTGCTGCATATAGTATTGCGCACTTATGGGTTTGCGCTGTTAGGTGGAAGTCTTTGGCAGTTCTGTATTCATGAAAGGCAGTATGTGGGTGCTGTTTTGGACACTATAGACACATTCAAATATGGAAGCCAGAGAGCAGTAAAGCCTACAGGTGTAGGACATCTGAACTAGGAATGCACCAAATCCAGGTTTGGTTCGATGTTTAGCCTTTTGACATGACTTTTTGTCACAAAACAAGGAAGTAAACCTTTTTAACCACTTGCGGAATGCAGTTCTCTTTTCCTCTCGACGCTCCAGATTTGCATATGCAAATTGTGAATCAGTTCAGTATTTGGCCGAAACTTTCACAAAAAATTTTGAAGTTCAGCAAATCCCAAAACAGTGGATTCTGTGCATCTCTATATTGCATTATGGAACTAGTAAATGAGCCCTAAAGAAGAACTTTCTCATCTGTATTATTTTGACTTCTATCTATCCTCTGTTATGGTAGGACAATGCAAATATGGCATTTGCAACAATATGTCCTGGTAGTAACAGAAAACTGGGAAGGCTCAAAACTCCCCTTACAAAATATAAGTTGGGAGGTGTAATATGTGACAAGGTCATCGAGTTTTGCAGAGATAATGGAGAAAGCCAATGTGCAAGTGTTTTCAGAATTTCTATTGTGACATTTTCCATTATTGGCAATGAAAAATAGAAGATTCATTTGTCTCATTAATATAAGGATGACTGCAGTATAGAAATGAGAGGACGGACAGGAATCAATAAAGAAAAATGCATTGAGTAAAAAAGGTCAGCCACAGAGGACTGGAGAAGTGAGACTTTGGGAAGGAAGAAGATGAGATGTAAAAGAAACATCAAAGTAAATGTCAAATAAAAGAAATAGAAAAACTTAGCATCTAATGAGGTTTAACCCTAGAGAGAGATAAGCTCAGATATAAGAAAAAAACACAAAAGTGAAAATTGCCCCCCCCCTCCCAAAAAAAAAAAAACATGAAAAGTTTGGGCTATGTCCCTTTGGCAATAAAGACTCCCATTATTCCATTAAATGCAGACATTCCAGTACGGTACTGTACTGTAGACAGCAGATGATTATAATGTAATATTATTAACATGTATTGATAAAGTGCCAACATACTGAACATACATTATTGATCATTATCCTGTAAGTGAGCTCTGCTCAAAAGAATGAGCACATTACTTACAGCTATATCTGTAAAATCACTTTCAAAATGCACAACAATCTGGTAGCACTCAATAGGTGTCTTACATATATAGGGACAAAGACAAAGGGATGTGTTGGAAGGGTTACTGCCTGCTCTGCTCAAATTTGCCCTACAGAGATAAAGATTGGCAAAGCTAAATATCATTACATTTCAAAATATGTCAGAGAAGTCTGTGTTTGAGTGTTCCTATTATTTCATGTAGTCGAGCTTTTCTAAAGGTCTATCCTGTCCAAAACATTTCAAATTGTTCAAATGCTTTACAGTTGTAAAACAGTTTTTTAAAATGTTTCTGCAAAAATGGATATACTGTATTTCTGAATGCAGAACATTTCAGCCAAACAAACTGTGAATTATTCAACCACCTCTTTCCCCAGAGCTCTTTAATTTTTATTTTATCAACTGCAACAAGATATAAATCCAATAGATACATGTGTACTGTATATTCAGATTCAAGTTGAATATTAGAGCAGTCAAAATGCATATGCTTTATTCATTTATTCATTATTATTCATCATTAGTGATGGGTGAATTTATTCGCCAGGGGCGAATTCGCGGCGAATTCCCACGATTCGCCGCTGGCAAAGAAATTCACGAATCGGCAGCAAAATTTCGCTTGGGGAAAATTCGGCGGAAAAACGAGTCGCGCGTCGCGTCAAAAGCGTCGAAAATTATGCGACACACGATGAAAACGACGCGGCACGCGCCGAAAATGACGTGACGCGCGTCAAAAGAGTCCCGCGACTCGTTCCGCTAATTTTTCGCCAATTCGCGAATTTCTCGGTGAAGCGAATCTCGAGAGATTCGCCCATCACTATTCATTATATACTTTGTATTTATTTAATTGTGTTTTATTGTTTAGATTATCAAAGTGGCTCAGATCCTGAAAGAAGTCTAAGGATGTGGGTTCTCCAAATAAAAAATTCTTGCTTCTTCATCCAGAGCTCAGTATTCTTTAATTTGAAATTGTATAACAAGCAGGTTGTCTTGCCCAGTGAAACCCCCCTAAAGAATAGAGGTCAGAATGACCTGCTGTTGTGCATACAGCATATTGGCACTTATGTATTTGAACATAATATATTCATAAAAAGTTAAATTTTTGCTTCCTGCCATAAAAATTCAATGTGTAAGGAGATGAGGCAATATGTCCTAATAGGAAACATTTGCAATGTCTCCCCTAACACATCGTTATTGGCAAAATACTTAAACGGGAACTGGAAACTTTCCTCATTCCCATGACGAAGAAAGAAGAAAATTGTCTCTTGCTATTCCAAATAAATATAAAATAGTCTATAAAATTAAAATCCCAAAAGAGTAGTATTTTAAACAACCAATAAAAGCTTTTCTCGGCCACACAGGATGTAACCTTTAGAAGTGCCGGCTGTGTAAAATGGCTACAATTATTTTTATACCCATTGAAATCAAATGTTAAATATTGAAACTTGCTGTTTTCATGAATATTGTTTTAACATTTTTTCTATGAAGTATCCATGAAATCAGAATATTAAAATTAGTAACAAAGAGATAGCCAGTTAGAATTCCTCTATAAATAAAAGAAAATTCAACCTAACATTATATTGAAGTATCATTATGATGCTGCAATTAAAAATGCCATAGTAATAATGAGTTAGTTAACTAAAAAACAATAAAAAAAACTAACTCTATACAGGTCTTTCAAATTCCATCTTTCGAATTTAGGATTGCTTTCAGAATAGAAAAAAAAGATATCCATTGGCCCAGTGTCAGATTGGGGGTACCTGGGGCCCACAAGGAAACCTGATTTCAAGGGCCCGCACTTCCGGGGTACCAACATATTTGGTGAAATGAAATGAGTCAGATTCACTCATCACTACAGTGGAAGTTTTAGAAGGTAAAAATCCTTTTCGCTGCTTATGCACACTCCAGTAACAGACTGCTGCAATGGGCCATTCCATGTATAATACCCACAAAACTCACAGCAGTACAGCACAAATACCCCCGGAATTCAGAACACGATGGTGCAGTGGCAATTACATGTACAAATACCACCAGAAGTCATAACACGACTCGTAGCAGGATGGGACATTTATTTTACATGATATAGTTTTGACAGAAAAGTGCACCAGTAGTCAGCACAAGCATCCAGCTTTGAATAATACAAAAGCAGAGGCACTGCTGACCACATACAGGGCTGTTTTAAGGCCTTGGTGGGCCCTGTGTAATAAGCTAAGTGGTGGGCCCCTAATCCCCTGGCGAGAGTAGCGCGTCAACATTTTTGTGAAGCCCTGCTCACTTTTTGGCTACACCTCCTAAATACCACAAACATTTTAAAAAAACATAACTAAGTCATGCCAGCATTACATGGATAATCAGAATATTAACAACAGATCTAACAGTATACTACAAAAAATTGTTAATTAACCCTAGCTGTGCCAGTATAATCACTGTTGAAATGGCTAACGAGCACTCCAAATATCCCAGGCAAGCAAGTAAGATCATTAAAACATGGGCAATGAACAGAACAATTGGAAGTAAATCAGAGGCAAGAAAGCAGCAATTCTGAGATTAAGTAGTGAACCTGTGGAAGTGAAGCTCCCTGTTCATTAAAGGGGTCGTTCACCTTTAATGGCAGTGGACATTAGCATCAACAGCCCATTATATAGGCAGAAGGTACTGGGACCCCAGACACTACTTAACTTCCACTACCAACAAGAATAATTTCTGAAGTTCTGCATTTCTGGGAACACATCTAGGCCCAGAATTAAATTAGTCATCATAAAATATATATGTATGGAGCTTCCCTTCTGTTATTCAGTTTCCTGTCCTGCATTCTATTCACTTTTCTTCTATGTGCTTTCATATTATTAACCTTTTAGATCTCTTTCTCTTCTCTTTTATTTTTCCATTTCTATCCTGCACACCTTTTCAATTCTCCAAGCCTATTTTCTTGTCGTTTCTTGGTATTTTCTTTTTTATTTTATACCTCATTACTTTTCTATATGCACCTCCCTCTCTTTCTATTTGTAACCCTTTCTTGGCTATAATTAACCAAACCAAACTAGCATAGGTAGAGCATTGGTTACACGCGACTCTTTCACTCTCAGGTAGGGCTTTCGCTATGTGGAAAATCACGTGTGAGGTAGTTGAACTACAACTCGATACTGCATATAATGTAATAAAGGTGTTGGACGCCAGGGGTTCTTTGTGCAAACAAGTAGAACAGGTTTATTTACAAGTAGATCCACAGGGTATCATATACTCACATACAGTGGTAATAAAGCAGCAATGCTTAGCACAGGTACAGCGTAGCTTATGCCCTCCGGTAGGATACAAGGATGGGAGTTGTAGTTGCACCAACCAGGTTAGCAATGCCCATGTGGTCCGGATCCCACCAGCAGGTTCAGGTGACTCAGGGGTTAAACGCTATTCCTAAAGTCCCTATATCTGAGGTCCCTTCACTTCAGGCAAGGTAGAGCCTGGGGGAGAGCTACTCCCTACTATCCTCCTTGATGGGGCTTTGAGCTGCCCTTTCTCTCTTTCCTCTCTTCCTCACTTCTCCTAGAGAGTGCTATAATAGGAATATCCTCACTCTGACTATTCCTCATTCACGGGGCCCTGTTCCCCGACTTAATACAGGTGGTAGTATTACCTCTAAAGGTGTGCTGTCCCTTTAGGGTAGAGCGCCTCTGGGGCCCGGTTGGCACCCAGGCTCAATGGAGCACTGCCCCTCTCCTCTGCTGCAGGCCAAAGAGGAAGTGCCACTCCCTGCAAGTTCTTTTATTACAGCACTGCAGGGGGGGTGGTCACTACCTATAACCAATAAGTGGATACAATCTAGCCACCTGGACTTTAGTCCAATAGAAGGCAGCTAATGTAAGGGCAAGGGAAGAAGCCATAAGGGCCATGCTACTTATGGGTCCCTACATATTCCACACTTTTTTCTGTCCTGCTACTTACATGGCATTCTCTCCTATCTGTCCTTTGCTCTCCTTATTCTCCTGAAGTCTCCATACCTCCACCCGCCAACGTTAGCTTTAGCTCTTTCTACGTCTAAAGATTTAATTTTGGTCTTATCTTCAGTGAACCATTGGCGGTTCAGTGTGTGGACAACCTTAATTTATTCCTTGCTTTCCTTTCCTTCTCTGTGCTCAGATTTATTGTAGGAGCCTTCTTGCCTGTGCGCCTAGATCTATCTTGCTCTCAAGATACTGTACCAGAGACAGACGTCACACACGCAGCACAAGCCTGAGCCAGGAGAAAGAAGTGATCACAGAGCAAAGAGTTAAAAGGCGCCCATTGAACCACTTATACTGCAATCATTTGTTGTTTCTGTGGGTGGGTGGTTGGGGGTGTGTGCGTGACTGAGAGTCGATTGGATGGTGTGAGGGAGAGAGCCCAGAAAACATTGTAAAAAAAAAAGTCTGCAAAAGAAAAAAATCAAAACAGGCTGCAACTGTAATTAGAGGGCCTAGGGCCTGCCAATGCTGGGGACCCACCGGGTTTTTCCCGGTGCCCTGGCCAGTCCTACCCTGTACTGGCCAATCAAACAAATAGATGGGCAAACCTGATCAATTGATTTAAATTCTATTATGTTATTTGACTCTACATTTATAGTGCAAAGTGGGACAAACTTGACAGGATGCAGGTTTTATTCCTCTAGAGCAATATTGTCCATCTGGCAGTCCTCAGGCCCCCTCCTTTAATGGTTCCCTATTTAAAGGGCAAGGAAAGCAAAGAAATAAAATCCCATTTTTACTTTCTTTAATGAAAAAGAAACCTATCGCCAATATACTTTAGTTAAAAAATGCGTATAATTTTATATGAAAACCTGACTGTATGCAGTGAAATTCTCCATTCATTTACTTCTGTGGATAGGAATTGTCAGATGGTCCCTAACTTCTGGAAGGGAAACAATCATACTTATGAACAGCAGGGGCAGCCCCTGCCTTACTTACCAGCCATGCAGAACTCAAGCAGCTTTGTTTTTTGATCATTTATGATGATCCCTAAGAAGCCCAGACCACACTGAGCATGTGTATGTAGTCTAGTCTTGCAAAGATGTTTAACAAAGTTACAAGATGACAGCCCCCTGTGGCCAACTTTGAAAGCATAAATAATTTGTTTGATTAGGGTTGTGGTGCAGTAAGTTCATGTTTATGTTTAGTATACAAAATACAGCATTTCTAGCCTTATTCTATTTTAGACTTTCCTTGCCCTTTAAGTCTGACTGCTGTGACTGCTTACCTTCTGTACCAGTGCTGAGATTAACCGGCCCCTGCATTGTTTCCATTTTAAATTCAGTCTGTAAGCCCCTGAATTGTTCATACCTGTTAGCCCTTGTGTATTTCAAGCCTCATATTTGGACTGTAAGTGCCTGCACTATTTACCAGTTCACACCTCATACTGTAGAAGTAGTGCTGGCAATGTTACTCGTATGACCCTAATAGGTCTCCCTGTCTTCTGTCCTGTTCACATTTAATGGTGGGTGCCATTCAGTGAGAAAGAATAATTTGGTTTTTGGGTGAGCTACCATCAATAGTGATGTGAATATGGTTTTAAATGTGGTTTAAAGTGGGTGTCGTTTTAAAAGAGGGAATGGTCAACACTGACCATGCAAGTACATGTAACTGATTAGCAGGTTTTATTTGAATAATGCATTTCATTTGTGTATTCTACTTTTGCTTTGTTTGATTATGCATCCTGTAACACTGCATTAGGGATTTGTGTCAGTCACTGCCTGTCACTATGTGGGTGACTCTTTGTAATGTATATTCCCATGACAGTGTTAATGTTCTGTCATTTTACAGGGAATTCAACCAAGTGCAACTCTCAATAAAATACTGTATCAAGTCTATACTGTTTCTGCTTCAATTCTATGTCTTCTGTCTGAGAAAGAGTCTGTTTGACGATAGAAAGTGCCTGCTGATAGTTGCAGAGTTGCAAATGCAAAAGAATTGTTTTGACCTGTAGCCAAGTTCATCATATTTGACATTTAGAAGGAAAAGACAAGTCTGCTGGATAAGCAGCATCCCTCTTGAAAATAAATACTGCCAATCACTGTACCTCTGCCAATGACTGGCATGTCTGTTGGCATGACAGTTGAATTATACAGAGAGTGCATCCTGGAAGGAAAACGTCTATGGAGAGTTTTGTGTCTTACCCATGCCATTCTTGCTATAGAAGTAGTCCTGAGCTGTCAGATTTGCTTTATAAAACAGACAAATGTGCATTTGTTTGCAGTTAAGGGATTTTAAGGTCTAAGTTTATTTGGACATCTTGTCACTTGCACACAAGCTCAGCATTTTGCCTTCAGCAGCCTTCAGCAGCGTGTCTCCTAAGAAACCACAGCAAGTGACCTTTGGAGTGCTTAAAGGACCTTTGCATTGTAGCATGCCACAATGGGGTAATACTATTTTGCTGTTCTTATTATTTGTGTATTTAGCATTTTGACAAATAAATTATTGTGCCTTTTTTGTGTTATATTGGAAAACACAAAATTTGCATTATTTGTGTATCTAAAATATTGATTACAACTAGCAATGAATATTCAGGCTAGGATATTGTTTTTGCATACTCATTAGCATTCAGTTCTATATTGAGTGCTATTGAGAAGCTTGTGATAGGCTAAATATGCGCATTATGACAGGTTGGGGCACGTTTTTGAATACAATCATAGGGCAAATAAATCCTGCAAATATTATAGATTTTCATAGAGAACAAGCAGGCTGTGAAATTCTAAGGTGCTTAGCATTGTGATGATAAAATCAATTAAAAAAATCTTAAATGTTTTATATATTAAATGTCATGGTTATGAGGAGCACCCTGCCAATTTGAGTTTACAAAACAGCTATACCAGCCTCAACCCCCTTTTTTAATAGGTTGACTTTAATAAAAAAACCAACTTAGAGGACTAAAACATCTTTTACAAAAATAATAATACTGTACCCTAAATAAATATTCCATGGTGCCATTAAATTACCTCACAACCCATTAATTTCTGAAAACAAATGTTCCCATCAGTTAAGTTGTAATATAATTGGAAAAATAAGTGAATGACTTAAAAACTTAAATTAGGTTTTATATTCAAATAAACCTACCTAACTGCTAGCTGATTCAGAGGAATTGTTGCATGCATGTTTGATTGCATCACATTAATTGATTAAAATAAACCTTAGTTTGTTACTAGTGATGGGCGAATCTCACCCATTTCACTTCGCGAAAAAATTTGCTAATTTCCAGCGAAATTTGCGAATTTCCAGCGAAATTTGCGAATTGGCGAAAAAATTTGCGAAACAAGTCGCGCGTTAAATCGTCAATCGCGTTTTTGACGCGCGACTAGTTTCTTTGGGCGAATTTTCGCTGGCGAATTTTTGCTGGCGTTTCGCAAATTTATTCGCCAGTGGCGAATCGCGGGAATCCGCCGCGAATTCGCCCCTGGCGAATAAATTCGCCGATAACTATTTGTTACTATGGAAACCAGAAATAATCTTAGAAAAAGTTCAAATCTGAAACGAACAATACACTGCATCAGGCTACTTTACTACACATAATCTCTATTTTGGCAAATCACTTCAGTCCGCTCCCTGTCAGGATTCAGATTTTCAGCCATTCATTTGCAGTCCAAACAATTTAGATGGCAGAAATGGCAGCTGACACTTTGCCCAATCTGACAAAATGAGGATTTGTTTGTGCCCAAGTATCATCAAATAACACAAGCTGTGCACAATGTGACTCATATTAATTTAAGGATTTAAAGTGAGGATTTGTAAGGCTGTTAAACATTTTCTGCTTCCATTTTATACTGACTGATCAATGAATTGAAGATTTGTATATCCTTATACAATAGAGAGGATCAAACACACCTTCAGAAAAATGCTTCTACAAATAAAGTATTTACAGTACTTTAAAACATATCCATTGTTTAGTATTTAGACCCTCTCTTGTCTCTTTTCATTCTTAATTATTAAAATTATTGGTATTCATGAAAGACAGCAGCTTGTAATTAGTGATGGGCGAATCTCCTGAGTTTTGCTTCGCCGAAAAATTTGCGAATCTCCAGAGAAATTCACGAATTGGCGAAGAAATTCGCAAAACGAGCAACGGCACTCTTTTGACGTCGTTTCCAATGCGTCGTTTCCATTGCGTCACGTCGTTTCCGGCACACATCGCGCCGTTTTCGTAGCGTCGCATCAAAAACGACGTGCGACTCATTTCACTGGCGTTTCGCGAATCACGGGAATTCACCGCGAATTCGCCCCTGGCAAATAAATTCGCCCATCACTACTTGTAATGCCTGTTAAAAGAAAGTTGGAGCTTCTAAGCCAACACAACCACAAGTTTTGACAGATGGGAGTGGGCTTTTGTGGTTGTATCAAAAGTAAAGTCACTTTTGATACAGCCACACAAGCCCACTCCCATCTTAGGACAAATGTGCATCTGTTTAAATCTTGCTATTGTATATTTAAAGGGATAGTGTCATGGGGAAATTTTTTATTTTTTTTTCAAAACGCATCCATTAATTGTTACGTTCCGCACCCTAAATCCAGAACAAGTGCAAGGCTCCCTGGTCTCGTCTCAGCTTCTGCCTTTAGCAACAGCCTTTGGCTTCGGCAGGAGCCCTCAGCTACTCAGATGCCACCAGTTCTTAATATGAGAGGGGCCAAGCAAATGTTCTGGATGAGCAAAGAGGCACGATTGTTACCAAGGATTTAGGACGGTAACACCAACTCAGACTTATCAAATGGAATAGCATGATCAGGCAGGCTGGGGTCAGTACAGGCAGAGTTCAGGAAAGGTCAGATAGGTAATAGTTGGTATCAGCAGAGTTCCGAATAGTCAGGCAGGCAAGGGTCAGGATTGGCAGAGTTCAGAGAAGTCAGGCATGCAAGGGTCAAAATCACAATCAATACACAGAATATAGCACCCATGAACTAATAAAATTAGACCTAACAATGGGCAATGATTTTGAATTCAAAGCCCCTTTAAATACATTAGAATTTCGTGCCAAGTAGTACACCTTACATGCCATAGAGGAAACTGGCACTAGACCACCAGGATGAATGTTTGTTACATTAATAGTGCTGCTCTGAAATCCATTTCTCAAAAGAGAAAACAGATTTTTTTTTAATTTCGAAATCTGACATGGGGCTATGCATATTGTCAGTTTCCCAGCTGCCCTAGTTACTGTATGTGGCTTGTTCTTTGATAAACTTCAGTCACTCTTTACTGCTGTACTGCAAGTTGGAGTGATAGCACATCCTCCCTTTTCCCCCCAGCAGCCTAACAACAGAACAATTGGAAGGTAACCAGATGACAGCTCCCTTACACAAGATAACAGCTGCCTGGTAGATCTAAGAACAACACTCAATAGTAAAATCCAGGTCCCACTGCTACACATTCAGTTACATTGAGTAAGAGAAACAACAGGCTGCCAGAAAGCGGTTCCATCCTAAAGTACTGGCTCTGGCACATGACCAGGCAAATGGCCTGAGATAGTACAAAAAAAATACACTTTCTGGTTCAGGAATTAAATTTTATATTTTGGAGTAAATTATTTTCATTGTAAACAGTGTAATTTAAATATAAAAAATACATCATAAAAATAATGACAGAATCCCTTAAATATATCATTCCGATATGTTTCAGGGTGCTGAGAGGACAATCCAATAATCAGTGAGCCAACTGGTTTCAGGTAGAAACTGTGTGATTGGTTACTATAATTTGCTGCCATGTATAAATTCTCCCAGTGTTGAAAAATAAGCCACAATGTATGTAAAGCGCAACGTCTGACTTACAAAAAATTTGCATTAAGTTGGTGGTTTTCTTTAATTTCACAAAAACATCAAGTGCAACTAATTCATGAAGCTTTTGACTTTCTTATTTCCTGAGTGGGGCTGATGTTGGAACCTTCTTTTGTTTCCTGCTTTGTATTTTCTATACTTTGTAAATTATTTTTCTTTTCTTAGTCCACATTTTTTTAAGAGAAGAGCTTATGTAAGAATTTATTTTAAAAATGTGCTAAGTACTTTGTTTTGCAGCTGCAGTAGTTATTCCTTGGCAGAAGTGCCCTTGTCATGCGGTTGTGTATTTGAGGGCAAACTGTGCCAGGCACTTGATGCTTTTTAAAAGTGCCCCCATGGTACTTCCTATCAGTGTGAGGTAAGAGCTAAAATGCTAAAAATAACCATTTTTTTTAAAATAAAAGTTCTGAATTCACACACAATAACACCCAATTGTGCCTATATTTTTGCTAAACTGAAAATCATTTAATGTTTCCTTAGGAACATGTTTGTCATCTTTTGTTGACGTCAGTTTGAAAAGTAAAATCAGTTATTCCAAGTGACATCTTTTTTGTCTCTGGAAAAAGCATTGCAAATGGAAATACTCCTGTTGTAGGATGGATAATCATGGCAGCATTGCACACAGTATAGTTTATTATCAAGTTAAATTTTACATTGTGACTGTCAGGGGCACTATGGTTAAAATAAAATTCTGCATTTTATTATATTGTGCAGAGACAAAATGAACTCTGCATTATACCTTCAGCTTCTTACTGCCAATTTGGTTTATGTGCTGCTCCTTCCACCTCCATATAAATATGTTCTACAAAACAATGTATTCTGTTCTTTCCACAGAATAAAGTTAGAATTGTGCTCAGGTCTTACAGGAAAACTATGATAAAGTATGTATTATTATTTTATATTATTCAAAAATTTGGCAAAATTTAAGTATTCTGGCTATTTATACCTTAGAGTTGTCTACGCAAAAGAGAGAAAAAGTTATAAAGACAGACAAATGATACCAACATACAATGCTGCACCATTATGCAATCACATGATACACTATATTAATATGGGCACTAAGGGACTTATCAAAGGTCATATTTTTTTCCACTAAAAATTGTGAATTTAGAGTTTTAAATTAAGGCATGACATACTACTGTATATCTAAGAATGCTGATATTTAATGTCTGTAAAAATAATGATTCATGAGCAGTTCAGTAATACTGCAGATTTATTTCTCCTTTTTATAACTGTACACTTGTACAAAACAGAATCTTCACTATAGCCTTTTTATAGAATGCTAGGGTCACTGTATAGTCTCAGAATAATTTTATTTGTAAGATATAAAGTACATTTAAATCATCAACATGTAGCTTTAAACCTTCTCCTAATATGCATACAATAAATAGGAATTAAAAATCAAATATGTGGATTGTATGGTTTAGACCCACTTTATCATTTTTAAAAAGCAATACTCTCTCAAGTCTAGGACTCAAGTTTATAATTTATTTTAATAAACAATTCGTTCAAACTAAAAACTAGACTATTTGCAACAATTCAAGAAATTTTGACAAATTTCGAATTTGTATATTTTGCAAATGTCATTTTTAGAGATTTATCAACTATAAACAAATCTTGAAAAGCTACTTGGCAAGTTTCTATTGAAGTCAAGAAGGGGTATATTTTCAATATTACAGCAGTTTTACAATTTAGGCTGTAATGAAGTTACATTTGAACTTCATTGGAAACAGATACATTATCATTCTCTTTAGCATCATTGTTGATTTCTATTTCATTTAAATGTTTGTTCATACTTACTCTTTGATTTGGTTATTTATGTCTGCCATTAATAACACATATTGAACAAATAATGCAAAGACTTATCTCATGCTGTAAAATTAATTTTATTGGAGTCTGCAATTCAATAAATTAAGAGAATGGTTGCTTGAAACCACCCCTCTAGGTGCTCTACAACATGTCTAGTCAATCAGATAATATGATCAAAAGAAGCTAAATATCCTGACCAAACCATGAAATACTATAACTACAACTATACAATTTTGACCTTACATCAAAAATGCATTTGTTTTAAAGCAAGTTGTGATAGATAAGCACTAAATACTATTTCCCTAAAATAAAAAACAACCACCATTAATAGACTAATAATACATTTACAAAAGAGATGCATAATAATTAATTTTCATAATTTTAAATTAAGGGTCTGATTAATGTGTCCATTGTGGATTTTTTATATAATTGCAATGTTTTTATTCATTGATAAAATAACGTGCTTAATGGGTAGACTCGTTATGATGAAAATAGAAACATTCTTACACATGAAACCATTGGCTTACACAAGGAAAGTACAAATACACCAGAAATAGAGACCTGCAAGTTAAATATTTTAATTGTATGCAATGGCACATAAAGTTATCTGACCACCAGTTTTTGATTCACTTTTTTATATTCCTGAGTAATATCTACCTTGCCACATAAAAGTTAAATTAACTGGCGGTAAAAAAAGGCAATATGACTTTGAGTTTGTGTTTTGACTTGAGTAATTAAACCTTGTATCATTTCAGCTGTTTGCATAGACTACAAAAAGGATAAGTTGGTCTTTGATTCAGGATCTCATGCTTAAGATTCTAATTTGATTCCTTGTTACCATGGGCAGATCACAGTCTCCTGGTACACCTATCATTAATGTAAAAAATGTTACCATTGGAGAAAAAGTGTTATATAAAACATTCCCACACTTTTATATTTTTTAGAATAAGCAAAACGAAGAAGGTTATACAGCTCAAACAAAATTGAAAAAGTCATACTAATGTACCACTCTAAAAAAGAATTATATACATTTAAATAAACATATTAGAGTAGCTTCATGGAAAATGCTCCTTTATCAGATATAAATTATTTTCTTAGCCCTCAAAATTAAAATCTATGTTTATTTAGTGGAAGAAACACAGAAATCACTAAGGAGCAGATCCTTCATTCCAGTGGATTAAAGGTATATTTAGTTTGTGTCTTAACATTTAGGGGCAGATTTATCAAGGGTCGAATTTCAAGGTGATTGTAGTTTTCTTAAACTCCCCATCAGCTTGAAATTCAAATAAAAAAGACCAACCAAAAAGTTATTTAAAAAAATCAATCTTTTTGACTTTGAGTGAATAGGCTGTATTTGATCGTTCAAATCTAATTTGGATCAAATTCGAATTCTTAGTATTGAAAAATATTCTCCTTTAAGAGACCGCTTTTAGCTACGGAGGGGGAGCTTTATATGGTCACAGAATTCATCAGTGACTTTTAGGGGAATATTTATTATGCTGTGTAAAATTAAATTCGCTGAAAAAAATTGGCGAAGGAGTATGTCATTTTATGCCATTTGCATGCCAGATTTGCTTACATAAAAATTTGACACCATTTTTTACACAGCGAAGAGTGCCGATGTTTGGTGTATTATCCTTCCATTTTTTAAAAAGCATAATAAATATGTCCCATAATATCCTTATGATTTAGAGAAGAGGGTACATTATGCCCAAATCACAAGCAATGCAATAATTCTTTGCAGATTCACTACAGGGATATGGGTATCTTAGATCTTCTTTGCACTTGCAAAAATCTCTTTCTCACCAATTGCTTTCAAGTACATGCCTCTCACTGCATTTTTGGGTACTTCGACTACAGAATAAGCCAAAATAGGCAACCATTGAAAAAAAGTACTGTCTAAAAACTTTCACTATTAACCACCATTAGCGATTCGCCGAGAAAAACGAGCTGCGCAAACGCAACGCGCGTCATAAACGACACAACGCGATGTAAACGACACAACGCGATGTAAACGACACAACTCGATGAAAACGACGCGACGCACGTCAAAAACGCGACTCGTTTCGGGAATTTTTTCGCCAATTCGCGCATTTCGCTGGAAATTTGCTAATTTTTTGGCGAAGCGAAACGGGTGAGATTCACCCATCACTAACCACCATGTTTCTGAGAGATATATATAGGTGTGTGTGTGTGTGTGAAGGTACATTTGTGTTTTGGCCAGGAATCCCAGTAGGGGACCTGCAGTAGAGAGGGAAAATACCCTGTGTATAAGTTACAGTCTGAGTGTAGCAAAGATTTAGTTTTATTTTTGTTTTGTACCTGTTTGCGCTGAGATTCTCAACATGTGTACAATAAATGGACTTTATCCTATTGAAGAACTGACTGTTCATCTGATCCTGCTAACAATATATAATAGGCTCAGGGGCACATTTACTAAAGGTTGAATTTGAATAGAATTTTGGCCTATTTGATAGTCGAAGTACCCATAAATAACTTAAAAATTCTAAATTTTTTATTTGAATTTTGACTTCGACCCTTAATAAATCTGCCCCTCAATGTTGTTTTGGAGGCTGGGCTCCATAAAAATTTTTAAAAAATATAAATATATATATATATTAAAAAAAAAAATACAATAATAACAGAACCAAATTTAATGCATAAATTCCAAGACAATATTGGCTTGGAACTTGTATTTATGTTGTACTGTTTCAAGAATGAAAGGCGAAGATAATTCTTTTTGTGGTTTTGGGGTTCGCTTTTTTAGATGAAAAAAACCTAAAAATATTTATTGCAAATAAATCACAAGGTGAATTCATTGCATGTTCACAGACCCCCTACTCTCAGAAGGGATGAGTACTTATTCTTTTAGTACAGGCAAATGCTAATCACCAATGCAGAACAAGCTTTTCCTAGTTGATAAGGGGACAGATAAATCTGAAATATGTTTGTATCCAGAAGCTTTGAAAGAGGTGTTTTCTAGTCCTCGAAAAGCCACTTCACAAACACTATTTAATGCACATAAAACAGCAAATAAAATGTATGTCCCAACACAGGGGGCTGTCGCTCCCCCAGCATCTATCAATTCCATGTGCATGGAATATTGATGTTAATAACTGTGTTTACACAAGCATACAGTCATGGTGACTAGGAAAGATTTCTCAATGAAAGACGCATTATAGTAGTTGCAAAGTGGGCACAGTGTTTTCTTTGTAACTTTGTTATAAGGGCCCATGCTGAAACGTGTACGTCATGCATAAAATTAGACACAAAAGGCAAATTGGCAAATGGGTGTGGAACAGATAATTAAGATAAGAAAGATGAGTATAAGTAGTCACATGCTGATTGTGTATAGTACTACTTTTGGGTAGGTAAATTAATTTGTAATTTTCTAAATAATGAAAACTACAGAAATCACTGAAGTTCATAAGACTTCAAAGCAGTTGCACTGTAAAACACATTGGCCTCATCTGTCTGATATGGACTTGTAAAAAAATATTTATTTTCATTCAGCACTAACAAAGCTTAGTAATAACAGCTTATTATCTACAGAAGCAGAAATATGACTTAATAACTCACTCAGCTCTAAGCCATTTATAGCAAAACTATTGTAATTAATTGATGAAGAAGCAGAACATTAAATTGTTTTAAACTATACCAGAACAAAAAACATTTTTCATTCACTTCAAAAATGACAAAACAAAACCATTCCAGATGGTTCTATCTGTATTTATATATATTTACGTGGGGCTTCCGCACAGAGAAAATAACTCGGATGCTGATTGCACATTAGATAGCTTCATTAATCTTTAAAGGCTAAAATTAATAACCTTGTGTAAGATTGACACCTCCCTATAAAATCATGTTAATTGCACTAACACATTTGATATATGTAAAGCTGGCAGAATTTTCAAGCCAACATTCAAATATGTATCAATGGCTTATCTAGTTTCTGTTCTAGATAAATTATGGTTGGGTTACGTCGACCTGTTAAGTGGAATAGAAATCTGCAACCTTTTTCTTTCTTTTTCTCTCTCTCCCTCTCATTCTCTTATTGACTGTCTTTCTGCACTTCTCCCAGTCCAGACCACTCAGTAAACAGGAACTGATAAAAATACACAGTGGACATGGTTAGTCAAGAAGAACTGATAAAAATAAACACTGTAAATGTAAATAAATTAAATAAGAATAACTGATGGTTAGGGATGGGCGAATTCGCGACGAATTCCCAGGATTTGCCACCCGCGAATAAATTCGCGAAACACCCGAAAAAATTTGCCTTGCCAAATAAAAAAACGAGTTGTGCGCCGAAAGCGACGCGCATCGTAAACATCATTTCGCGAATTTTTTGCCTTTTCTGCCTAGATTCGCCCATCGCTACTGATGGTTTATAGGGTTTAATATGCTCCTGATGACTTGAAAGTCTCAAGTTGATCCTTTAAGCTAAATGAATACAGAAGTGTTGGTAAGGAAGGCATACCTGGCGTCCCAAGATGGCGGCGTTCACCCTGGTCCTAGCCCTGTGTGTGTCACCACTCCTGTGACATAACGAGTCGCTCGCGTCAGTTCAGGCGCCATCGCTTGGCCGCCGGCGAAGAAACATCAGTGCACCAGTGCAATGACGACACTGCACCAGCGCAATGATGCCACCGCGTCCATTGGCGCCAAAGTGGGCCTATAAAATTCACCAGTCAACAGCAGACCTTGCCCAAGTATAGGTCTTTCTTGTGAAGTTCCTGGGTGCGATTACTTACTATTGTTGCCTGATTACTTGACTTGTGAACCTTCTCTGCCTGGATTGACCCTTTTGTCTGGACTTTTGACCACTCTCTTGTTTAACCCTTCGGATACCTTGAACTGTGTTGGACTTTGCTTCTTCCTTGGTCCGCAAATCCCTCCTCGGAGCCTTCGGGCCCTGACAGTATACTTGGGCCATGGACCCTTCTGAAGAAGCACAGCCTGACTTCGGTCGGGCCTTCCGTGGTCTAGCAGCCCGTATGGACTCTTACGAGGCTCGACAGTCCCATTTCGGACAAGCACTGGAGGCTATCTGCTCCCATTGCAGCTGCTGCACCTATGGTTCCCATTAACACTTCAGAACCACGTATTCCAGCACCTCCTCTCTACTCTAGTGATCCTCAGGCATGCCGAGGCTTCATTAACCAGTTCCAGATCCGGTTCACACTCCAGCCCAGTCAATTTGTTTCTGAGCGTGCCAAAGTAGGTTATATTATCAACTGTCTGACTGGGAAGGCACTTGAATGGGCTTCACCTCTGTGGGAAAAGGAATCACTCCTTATTGATGATGCCACAGCCTTCATCCAAGACCATCTTCGATGCACGTGCAAGGGTGACTTCAGCCTCTTCTCGTTTATTACAGCTTCGCCAGGGGAGCCGCAGTGCTTCCGAATATGCGATTGAATTCCGCACCCTTGTCGCTGAAACCGGCTGGAACAACAAGGCTTACCACGCAGCCTTTTACAACGGACTCTCCATCCGCCTTAAAGATTACCTGGTCTCCCAAGAGCTACCTACACGATTCGAAGACCTCATTGCATTGGCCATCAAGGTGGACACTCGTTTGAGAGAGCATCGGGATGATAAGGAGAGGAGCAAACTACTTCAACCGTTCCTGGCTCCTCAATTTCAGAAACCTATTCTTCCCCGTCAGCCTCTTCTACTCCGGCTCCTGATGAACCCATGCAAATTGGGCGAGCTCGGCTTTCCGAACAAGAGAAGCTGCGGAGGCAGGCAGCAGGACTTTGTCTGTACTGTGGGGGCAAGTCTCACTTCGCCCATGAATGCCCTGTGAAGCCGGGAAACTCCAACACCTAGGTAGGTTTGGGGAAACTTACCTGGGCGGAATAGACTCTTTTCCCCGTTCCTCTTCTCGTCGTTTTCTTCTCCCAGTCCAGATAGTGCTCCCTTCCAAGACCATTCAAACTCAAGCTTTCCTTGACTCTGGTGCAGCAGGGAACTTCTTGGATCAAGCTTTTGCCGAATTCCACTCCATACCACTACTCTCCCTGGCCGTTCCACTCCGAGTTGTGGCAATTGATGATCTACCACTTTCTTCTGCTATCTTCTCCAAGTCTTCCCAAGAGTTATCATTCAAGGTGGGCACTCTGCATACTGAGAAACTGTCTTTCCTCCTCATCAGCTGCCCCTCCACTCCAGTGGTGCTCGGATTGCCTTGGCTGTGCCTTCATAATCCTCTCATTGATTGGCCTGCAGGCCAAATCTCACGCTGGAGCCCCTACTGTCATCAGAACTGCCTTCCTATTGACTCTCTTGTGAAGCTGTCTTCGGTAACTACAGACCTTCCATCTCTTCCTTCTGCCTACCATGATTTTGTGGACGTTTTCTGTAAAAGATCAGCTGAAACTCTGCCTCCACACCGGCCATATGACTGTCCTTTTGAACTTCTTCCTGGCACGCTACCTCCTCGTGGTCGCATTTATCCTCTCTCTCCTTCGGAGACCAAAGCAATGAAGGAGTACATCCAGGAAAACCTACAAAGAGGATTTATTCATCCATCTTCTTTTCCTGCTGGAGCGGGATTCTTCTTTGTTGAAAAGAAAGATGGCAGTCTAGGTCCTTGTATTGACTATCGGGGCCTGATCAAAATCACTGTGAAAAATCGCTACCCTCTCCCCCTCATTTCTGAATTGTTCGATCAACTCAAGGGTTCCTGCCTCTTTACCAAGCTGGATCTTCGTGGAGCATATAACCTTATTCGTATCAGAGAGGGGGACGAATGGAAACCACCTTTAATACCCGCGATGGACATTACGAGTATCTTGTGATGCCCTATGAACTCTGTAATGCACCCGCAGTTTTTCAAGAACTCGTTAATGACATCTTCCGGGATTTGTTGGGGCAATGTGTTGTTGTCTACTTGGACGATATCTTAATTTTCTCCAGGAATCTGAGGGATCATCGGCTACAAGTACTTGAAGTCCTGTCCCGATTGAGGAAAAATTCCCTATATGCCAAGTTGGAGAAGTGCATTTTTGAAACCTCTTCTATTCCCTTCTTAGGATATATTATTTCTTCGAAAGGCTTTGAAATGGATCCGGCAAAAGTTTCCGCAATCCTTGACTGGCCCCTTCCCACTACTACCAAAGCTATTCAGAGATTCATTGGCTTTGCTAATTATTATAGACAATTTATCAAGGGGTTCTCTTCCAAAATTTCTCCAATCTTGTCTATCATTCGAAAAGGGGGCAAACCTCACTTCTGGCCTCCACAAGCATTTCACAACACTTAAGGAATCCTTCTCTTCAGCCCCTATCCTCAGACACCCTGAACCTTCGTTACCATTCTTTATTGAGGTAGTTGCCTCCAATGTTGGTGCTGGGGCTGTGTTATCACAACGGTTCCCTGGTGATGGGAAGTTGCATCCGTGTGCTTTCTTTTCTAGAACAGAATTATGATGTCGGAAATCAGGAGCTACTGGCAGCCAAGCTTGCCTAAGAAGAGTGGAGACATCTACTTGAAGGTTCCTCTGTACCTGTGACCATTTTCACGGACCACAAGAATCTTGAATATATCCAAACCCTCAAACGCCTTAACCCTAAATAAGCTCGTTGGGCACTCTTCTTTTCCCGATTCAATTTTATTATTACGTTCCGTCCTGGTTCTAAGAATAGGAAAGCAGACGCTCTCTCCAGAAGCAATGGACTTCATTGTGGATCTTCCAGTTTCCTTGGGGCACACCGTGATTTGGGTCGTTGTGGACAGATTCAGTAAGATGGCTCATTTTATACCTCTGCGCAAATTACCAACAGCTGTGGAACCATCCAGACTCTTCATACAACATGTTTTCCATCTTCATGGATTCCCACTTGAAATCGTGTCCGATAGAGGCTCCCAATTTGTTTCCAGGTTCTGGCGTTCCCTCTGCAAAGCACTTAACATCTCGCTCCAGTTTTCCTCCGCTTATCACCCTCAATCCAACGGAGCCTCTGAGAGAACCAAGCAAGCATTGGAACAGTTCTTGAGGTGTCATATTTCTTTATGCCAGGACGATTGGGCGGATCTGCTTCCTTGGGCTGAATTTGCTCACAATAATGCCTTGCATGTTTCCTCAGACAGATCTCCTTTCTTTTGTGTCTATGGTCAACATCCTCTGGCCTTCCCTCAAGATCTGCTTCTTACTAATGTTCTGGCTGCCAATGACCAAGCTTCATATGTTGGCCATTTGGCATGCTGTCGAAGCCAACTTGGTGAAGAGTTCCATCTCCCAAAAGAAGTTTGCTGACAAGAAACGTGTTCCTGCTCCGCTGTATTCTCCAGGGGATAAAGTGTGGCTCTCTACCAGGAATATTCACCTCAAGGTCCCTACATCCAAGCTTGGTCCTAAATTCATTGGCCTGTTTTCAGTCTTGGAGATCATTAATCCTGTGGCGGTTCGACTGCTGTTGCCTCCCGAGATGCACATTCCTAACACCTTTCATCTTTCCCTTCTCAAACCAGCTGACGTCTCTGACTCTTCTTTTCCTGCTCCTATCCTGGTCGATGGTCATCAGGAGTTTGAAGTGAGTAGAATTTTGAACTCTCATTTCTCCAGAGGTTTGTTACAGTATTTGGTCGAGTGGAAGGGATTCGGTCCTGAGGAGTGCTCCTGGGTGAAAGAGTCGGATGTTCATACCCCGTCGTTGATCAGGAGGTTCCATCGTCACTTCCCTTCTTGTCCTTGTCGTGGTGGTCCGGTGGGTACTGTAAGGAAGGCATACCTGGCATCCCAAGATGGCGGCGTTCCCCCTGCTGATCCTCCTGGTCCTAACCCTGTGTGTGAGTCACCACTCCTGCGACATAACGAGTCGCATGCGTCAGTTCAGGCGCCAGCGCTTAGACGACGGCGTTGGATTGGCCGCGGGCGAAGAAACGTCAGCGCGATAGCGCAATGACGCCACCGCGTCCATTGGCGCCAAAGTGGGCCTATAAAAGTCACCAGTCAACAGCAGACCTTGCCCAAGTATAGGTCTTTCTTGTGAAGTTCCTAGGTGTGATTACTTACTATTGTTTCCGGTTTTGACCCCTTGCCTGATTACTTGACTTGTGAACCTTCTCTGCCTGGATTGACCCTTTTGGATGGACTTTTGACCACTCTCTTGTTTAACCCTTCGGATACCTTGAACTGTGTTGGACTTTGCTTCTTCCTTGGTCCGCAAATCCCTCCTCGGAGCCTTCGGGCCATGACAGTGTATTTCCTAAATCAAGACCTGTCCTCTAATTTCATGAACTGCCCTTGGAAATCAAAAACTGCCTGTCCTCTGAAGTAAAGAACTTGTCTTGGAAGTTAAGAACTATCTTCTGAGGTCAAGAACAGTACTCTAAAGTCAAGGATTATCATCTGAAGCCATAAATTGCATAAACCTAAATGAGCAGAAGGAAATTAGAGAGCCAAAGCAGGTAAAGTGTCAAAAGTTTTAGATAAAGTTATACTTAAACAAGGTAATGCAGCTCAATCCCTTAGCAATTGGGTGCACGTGGGCTGGCTTGATATACAAAAAAACAAGAAAATTCCCCAGCACTCCAACCTTTAACCCCTAAGCGAGAATTTGCACAACTGAACTGCAACTAACAAAAAAGACACTTTTAGTTACAAAGTTTGTACAAAATATGCATAAGCTGACGCGCCCCATCAAGGCAGTGTCCATGCGTCAGTCCTATCCTAAATAAAGAGAAAAGCAGGTATGGTCTTTCTCCCCCCAAAGATAATACTTTTTTGACTTAGGATAGGACTGACGCATGGACACTGCCTTGACGGGGCGCGTCAGCTTATGCATATTTTGTAAAAACTTTGTAACTAAAAGTGTCGTTTTTGTTAGTTGCAGTTCAGTTGTGCAAATTCTCGCTTAGGGGTTTAAGGTTGGAGTGCTGGGGAATTTTCTTGTTTTTTAGATAAAGTTAGCTACATTTGCATCTCATCCCGTAAATTAACTCCTTATGATCTAGCAATGGAGTCATACAGTAGTTGTTCATATAAACTAGTGGTAAAATGTCACAGTGATTTTTCCAAATACAGATATCATTTACATTGACACAATGAAACCATTAAGAAATGCAAGTAAAGTGTGGCGATTTGCATTGCAATTTTGCACTTTGGACATTGCATTTCCTTCTAAAATGAGGCCTCATGTCAACAATTTCTGAATTCTAGTCATAGAAAGATTTAAACTTTGCACTGATAAATCTAAAATACTCCAAAGCTTTGTTATCCTTCTGTATTGTTTCCTTTTGACAGCTTTTTTTTGTATTCTGTCGATGGAGAGCACAAATAATAAAGAACAGGCTTGAGATATGTGGGAAAGTTACAGGTGCATTACTATTTCTATAGAATTCTGTTTTATTTTTGCCATTTGCAGTCTTAAACAGTTTCACAGAACAGAAACCAAAAAATCTACAATAAAGTTGTTTTAAAAAGTTTTTGGATGGGCTTTAACATACCTCAGGATTATAACATAGTGTTGAGGGTAAATATTTACCTACACAGGTAAGGATGACATCTCAACCAGCCCACCACAAACACACACACATTTACAGTAAGGTAGATCCTGCCCCCCATATTATAATATGTACCTTAGGGGGTTGTTCCTGATGAATTGTGCGTAGTACATGGGAATACCTATTCTGCCATAGTTGTATGGTATGTCTCTGTACAGAATCAGAGCAAACTAGATCCTGGCTTGATCCTACTACAGCACCTACTGTTGGAAACTATGTGTTGCTGTTTTTTCTTTTCTTACTGTCCTGTCAGCCTAAACCTTTGTGGACCTCTAGGGCTCACCATTGTAAACATATAATGACCTGATTGAGGTCCATAACGGCCAGAGGCACTATTAATTGAGACAAGACAAGAATTGAGACAAATCTAAGCTGATTCATTATCAATTACATAGAATGCGCTTTAATGTACATTTTCTTCGACTGTACAATGCTGCGGAATATGTTGGTGAATTATAAATATGTGTAATTAATAAGAATAATGATAATTACAGAAGCTAAGCAAGAGAAAATAATTAACAATGCAGAAATTAATAATTTTGTGAAAGCTTTCTTCTGTATTTCTTTGCTCCTAAGCTCATTTCAAGGTTTTGATGATTATAAGAACTGGTCTTGTTTCTAATCAATAGTATTATTAATCCTATTTTATTTTGGCTTGTTTTCCTGATTAGAATGAAAAAAAGAGCATTCAAATAAGATTCTTCTTCAGCTGTAAATTAGCTTTTTATATGTATCTATTATATTATTCTTTCATTTGAACACTGAAATTTGAGTAGGAGGTAAGTCAACCAATGAATGGAATATCAGCAGCTTCGGGGCAATGTTTTTTATGGAAATGCCTTTTGTATAATAATAATGAATAAACACTGCATAAAAGTGTGAAAAAAAAACATTTATATTAATTTCACTGGCTAATTAATGCAGTCTAAAACTAGCATAGTAAATGAAAAAGAAATTTCACCCCTTGGGAATCATAGCCATGCCGAGGGTAGAGATCAGCAACTCTATGAATATACAGGCGAGAGGTTAATCCAGTTCCTAAATATTAAGTGCGAAGAAAGCATTTAGCATAAAACACATTTAAATTAAACTAATGAACTGTATCAGTGCTTCAGGCCACAAGTATGAAGATTCTACTATACTAGCTTACTACATAGAATTTGCTGTCATTTTGAATAAAATATTTTTTAAACACAGGCTATTCAAATACTCAAAGTAGGCAACACTGGAGATATTTTGGATGTTTGTGAATTAATGCCCTGTGGAACAACTGATTGAGGTCATCAGTGAGAGGGGTTTCCAATCACTGATCTCCAACCTGAAGCCTGCATGTATTACTAAATGCATCCTCCAAGAAGACACTAGACACTGCCTATCACACTCCCACCCTGTCAAATTTTATGGAGGAACAACTACAACTTTCCATTGTGGACATGGCTGTGGTTTCTGTGACCTGAAAGAATGTTGGGAGGTAATACTTATGTCATCTATGTGATATCTTATCTCTGAATGGACATTCTTGACGTTAATAAGCCATCTGGTACTGTTTAATGTAATGTCTAAGCAGGTTAAATTTCGAATATGGTCATATTTTCCCTTTCTTTGAAGCTGGAAACCCGATCAAATTACCTAGCTGACCCAACGTACATCTAGCTGTGTTTTTGCAGGCATGTTTTGTCAGGAGTTTGTATAACCCTAAAAATGATCAAAATTGCAAATTAGCAAATATGAATTTAGGGGCAGGTAAGAGTAAAAGAGGCACAGGGATAACTAAGTGGTGCAGATAGGCATATTTATGCATGGTTCCCATGTGTCCTGATGTTGCTGGAAAGCAGCAACCAGCTTGCTAAAATCCTTGATAATATGTTACAGTAATTTGTAATCCAGCAACAATTGAGCAACCAAGGAAAGTGGTTCATCAACACTAATTGATTCCTAAGTATATATGAATTTGTCAGATTAAATTTTTTTAAGGAATCTGAATCTCATTGAATATATTTGCTCAAAATAATACCAGGTTAGTAAATACTACAGAACACACATATGAAACAAAAACAAAAACAAAAAGTATGCACACACATATTTATATCTCCACCTCCATTTGTTTTTGTTCTAAGAAAAGAACAATTAATTTTACACCATCACAGACAAGCTCCACAGCCTTAATTTAATCTCTCTCATTGTTCATAAGGTTAAACAGGGAATTAAGTGTATTTGCTGGACATTTATCTCTCTCAATCAAATGAGATTAAGGATTTAGAGAAGATTGTTATCCAATTATGCTGCTGACTTCCAGGCAAACACATCTAAAATTGTACTTCAATGCATTGAATAGACCAAATGTGCCAACTCTGAGTTGCCATTTTTTTTTAAAATGTTCTTGTTCTTAATTCTGTAATTAACTCACATTTTACCAAAAGTGTGTGTAAACTAAAATTCTAAAATTGTAATACACTATTTCACTGGTTTCAAAACTGGGCTCAAATCAGTGGGTAAATTCTCAGCTTGCAAAACAGAGAGTATCATGGGTCATTATTAACTTGCTTTTCTGGGTAGTGTTAGAGCTTTTTTTATAAGGGAGATTTCTTATGCTGGGCATAGATTTTGTACAACGTCTGGACCATGTGTGGGCTCCAAATTATTGTCCTGTAAATTTTTGTACCATAGTTAAAGGTCATTTAGTCGACTGGACAGGTTAAAACATTTCTGTCAGAATATGATAGTGTATTGCCTATCTGATGGTATCCATGGGTGACCTTCTGTATGAAACATGACTTTTTAAAACTTAGTCAGATTTGTTATTTTTAGGTCTCTAAAAATTCAATTTCTTTTTTAAGTCAGGTAGAGATTGTTGAACATAGTTTACAACATAGCATGGCATTTGATATACATCATATTGGTGGCTAAGATGGAACATTAACCATCCTTGAGGGGTTGTGGATTTATTACATAGCAATGTCACATTGTACATATTTTACAATCATCAGAAATGCATTGTACAATTATTATGCCCCTTCAGAGAGTTTATGGAGGATTTACATTTATTAAAATTCATGGTTTTTGTTCCAGAATTTAACAAAACCGATGCAAAAAAAAATCACACAAATACAAGTTTTCCGATTTTTGCATAAAATTTTTTAAAATGCATAGAAAAATTTGATTTCCTTGCTGATCTAGGTTTTTTTTGTGAATTAACAAGGTTGAGTTTTACCATTTAAAAATATTCCTAGATCAGCAAGGAAATCTAATTTTTCTATGCATAAATGAACAAAAATCGATACTCTAGTTTTATTACTATTTTTTACACAATCAAATTTAGAAAAACTAAAATCCAAAAATTAATATATTACTACCTGTTCAAACGAACAAAAAGCAATGTTTTTTTCCAGACAATGAAAGTTTTTATTTTACCTTTATTTCAGTATACAAATTAGGGCTCAGATTCAGTTCAGTCTCTTTATTTTTAAAGGGGTTGTTCACCTTTGAGTTAACTTTTAGTATAATGTAGAGAGTGATATTCTGAGACAATTTGTAATTGGTTTTCATTTTTTATTGTTTGTGGTTTTATAGTTATTTTATTCAGGAGCTCTCTAGTTTGCAGTGTCAGAAATTTGGTTTCTAGGGTACAAATTACCCTAGCAACCCTGCACTGATTTGAATAAGAGACTGGAATATGAATAGGAGAGGGACTGAATAGAATGATAAGTAATAAAAAGTAGCAATAACAATACATTTGTAGCCTTACAGAGCATTTGTTTTTAGATGGTGTCAGTGACCCCCATTGGAAAGCTGCAAAGAAACAGAAGAAAACTGCAAATCATTAAAAAATTATGAAAAATAAATAATGAAGACCAATTGAAAAGTTTCTTAGAATTGGCCCTTCTACAATATACTAAAAGTTAACTTGAAGGTGAACCACCCCTTTAATGCTAAATTGTTTTGTTATGTGTCCTTGTTTAAAACCACCAGATTTTATTTATTTTATCAAATTCTCTACTTCTGCAACATACATAGTGGAGGGACAAGCTGAAAGAAAACATATTATATAACTCTGAGCCTTTGGCTGATCTTTCACTTCATGCTGTCACAATCTCATCTCTGTTTGTAACCTATATGTGTCAAACTCCCTAAACACATCTGAAGATGCAAAAACCTCTTTGCTCTTCTAAGACATATTCCCCTTTCCATCACTCATCAGAATTTACTCAGACTTGTCAGAACAAGTTACAAAGAAGAGTATGCATTTCGCTTTAGTGATTATCCATAAAAATAGAAAAACATTTTTTATAGAGGGATGATCTCATCGACGTGGAAATGGGCAATAGGTGTTACGCTAGCTAAGCTTTCTGGGCTTGTTCATTTGACTTGCATCATTAGCAAAATATAGAGAGTCTGATAATTCTTCATGCATTTGTGAAGCAGTGAAGCACAGTGTTGGCCATTTAGTTGAACCTCTTGTCTTGTTTATTCTCATTTTGCTCACAGCCGGCTCAGATAAATAGCTGAAGAGATTTTATGGGTCCCTGCACTAATTCAAGGCATTTGCCTTGAATTAGTGCAGGGACCCATAAAATCTCTAGATATGGTTGGATTCCTGTGTCATGCATGTGCCTCAAATAACAGCCAACAATTGTGTTTGTGCTGAAAGCCTCTTGTTTGGATATCCCACCAGGGGGCTATGGAAAGGGGACATCCATTTCTCCCTTCTGACTATCTGTCACACCATTTGGGCAAGGAAGCTAGGCCAGCCAGCACTTTATTATGATAAGTTCCCTTAGACAATTTCTTAAACTTGTGCTCTAACAAACGCTTAGCCTATATGAATGTTTGTGCATTCTTTGTATGTGTGGAAAGGGAAAGTTACCTATTTATATATTGAATAATTAGTACAGCTAGCAGGATAGTATGTTTGAGTGTAAATTAACCCTTTGGCTGCTGGAGTGCTTGTTGAACTAGTAGGATCTTACCCTGACTAACTACCATAGGAGAGAGTGTTTGATGCATTGTTGTAGTGTGAGTTATTACCTGTTATAGAGGTCAGGGGAATAGTCACATTAGGTTTGTATTGCCTGTTAATGATAGATGGTGGCAGCAAATAGATTTTTTGGGCATTGGTATGTTTTGGGGTGTCTGATGTTAGTCTAACCACTGTGCAAAGTGATTTAGAGACTGAATGTAACCCCTCATAGCCAAACCCAAGAGTTATGTTTGGTTGAGAGTTCAGTTTTGTGTGACACAAAGTGCCATGTTCTTCACTTGCAATACAGGGATTTATTAAAAAAATATCAGCATAAGAGTGAGTGTATAATCACTACAAAATGCAGTCATGTTTTGTCAAGATTTTCATACTGAATTCTGAAAATACACTTTCCATTGACTTATTTGGCATATTAATAGGTTACTGGATATTATTTTTATTTTTTGCAAGATTTGAGAAGTCTCCCTAAATGTTTTTCTGCACTCATTTTTGTATCATCTCAACTTTGAGGAAAAGCCATCATAATGTTTTTGGATGGTTCTCCCAAATTGTGGCAAAATCTATAATCAGCTCCCAAATGACTATATCCTTTTTAAATAGCCAAGTAACCTTAGGGTTGCAGAGGCTCCTTTAATAACATTGGGCATATAGATGAAACTCATGACAACCCATCAATTTTATTTTCATTGTTCATGTAGGGTTAGAGGAAGTCACAAAATGCAGCTCACCTATAGTAATAAAAGTGTTTAACAAAGTCTGATATTTAGTAGGGAATGCACATATTAAGCAAACAGATTGAACCCAATAAGTCATCTGACATTGATTTGCAAGAATGCATTTCTTCAGCAGTTTCTGCATTAATTCTCCCTTTGCCAATGTCAACTTCATAAGCCTGTAATTATCCGACTCTTCTCCATTACCCTTTTACTAAAGGGGAACGACGTGCAATTCTCTAATAATCTGGAATTACTTCTGTCAATAGCTACTGATTAAACATTGTTGCTAATGGAGCCATAAGCACAAAACGAGGCCTTGTTAATGTTCTGTGTAGAGTAGGTTCTGTGTAGAGTACGTCACCAGCCTTGGCTCTCTGACAACCACTTTTAATCTTAAGTGTTACACAAACAGGCAGCAAGGATGTAGACTTAGTTATCAAGGAACCTTTTAACAAACACTTTAATGTCACACTTGGAAATCGGTCTCTGTGTTTTTTGAAAAAAAATAATAAATTGATGGGCTCAAACACCTAGAGAAGTTGCCAAACCAAATATTGTAAGTATAAGAAACTAACATACATGAATACATTAATTGGTACCTGTTTCCACAAAATGCTGTGCTTAATGAATGACAATAAAGTCACTAGTAAAACCTGTTAAAATCCCATACTACTTGATAGAATACTTTGGAAGATTTATTAAAATTCACATTTATTGAAAAACTGTTGCAGAAAAAATCATATTTGAAAAAAAAATAGGATCAGGCTGCAATTCTCTATCATGGGAAACAAATTTTTGGATTTTAATAAACAGACCCTCACATTTTCATAGATAAGTTTATATACGATGGGTCAGATTTACTAAGCTTTGAATGGTAAATTTGAATTCAAATTTTCAATTTGGTTTTGCAGTCAAAATTCACAATTTCAAATTTTAATCCACCAATGCAAATTCAAATTTGAATGTGAGATTTATCATACCACGGAAACGGTTCTTATTTGATACTTTGCTACCTAAAAGCTACAGAGTTTATCTAAGAGTCAATGGCAGAGGTCAGTTGAACCATTTGAAAATATTAATAGTCTTTATGATATTCAAGTTTTTTGGAAGTTTTTTTTTGAGGAAAACTAGGTTCAAATTCGATTCAAAATCAACATCGTAATTTCAGGTGTCACTATTTGATCGAATGTTAGACATTCGAGTTTATTCATGAATAGTGATGGGCGAATCTCACCCGTTTCGCTTCGGCAAAAAATTCGCGAATTGGCAAAAAAATTCACGAAACGAGTCGCGAAACGTTTCTGTCACGTCATTTTCGGCGTGCGTCTCATCAAAAACGACGCGCGACTCGTTTTTTTGGGCGAATTTTCACTGGTGAATTTTTGCTGGCGTTTCATGAATTTATTCGCCAGCGGTGAATCGCGGGAATTCGCCCCTCACTATTCATGAATACTGTACCTCCCAGACAAACTCCTTTTGTAGAGAAGTTTATACATTACATGAACAAACATATGTGACCACCTGTCTCTGCCACATCTTATTATCCAACCAAAGGCATTAAAAAGCATGTAAAGGCAAAAAAATTAAATCCCGTTTTTAATCAAATCATTTGTTTGATTTGGCTTGTGGTGTAGCAAGTTCATGTGTATGTTTAGTTTATAAAATACACCATTTCTAGCCTTATT
>CM044448.1:47109848-47134674 GCA_024363595.1 Xenopus borealis
GCTTTTCTGGGAATGTTCCTGCTAGATGTTAGAACAATTTTGGGCCACATTCAGCCACAGTCAGGGCTCCAATTTATCGTACAGGGGTTAAGTTGGGTTGAGGTTTTGTCTCTTTGCAGGTCAGCCAGGTTCTTCCCTGCCTATCTCATGCACACACATACAGTATATACCCACAAAGTTACGCACATGCACAAACACACAGCAAGGACTGTATTTCTTGTCAGCATGTCAGGAGGCCAGCATCTTTCATCATCCCTCCTGGCCCCCCAGATCATGCACATGAGCATTGTTTTTATCTACAGACAGAGCATGGGGACAGGGCACATAGTCCCTAGTGCCAGAGCAAAGGTAAGTGCAAAGTGCAGCTGGACAGCATGCCACTCCCGAGTTTGTGCCGCCCTATGCCCGACCTTTGTGGTCTTGCTGCAAATCCGGGCCTGCACTGCAATGCTCTGACACTGCATAGTGGTATTCAGGAGGTAATGGGTAAGGAGGGAAGCCTGAGGTATACCCGTAGGTGGCAGGTCTTGAAGCCATATGAAAGCAAGTTTTAATAAAGATAAAACTTACAGAACAGGTATAACAAGAATACAGGCAGTGATGAGGAAAACTGAATCAAAACAGTAATTAGGAATTGTAGTCTCAAACAGACCAAGGTCAGAACCGGGGAATCCACAGCAGTTGGAAGGAACACGGGTCAGGAATGACAAGAAATGGCAAGCAGGAATGGTAGTCAGAGCAGGCCAAAGTCAATACCAGGATATTCACGAAGGTACAGTAGAGATCTGGACACAGGAACACCGGAATCAGAAACTTGGAACACAGGAGCTTAGAATGCAGGAACCTGGACAACAGGAACTTGAAAAAAAGGAACTTAGAATAAAGGTGGTAAGTCTTGCAGGGAAATATGCAGTGTCCAAGTCCTTAGCAAGGGTCAGGGCATGGCTTATAAAGGGAATATAAATGGATATGGGAAAAACATGAGGGTAATGAGATGGGAGGAGACTAGGGAGGAGACAAACTGGGAACATACTGCATGATAGCAGATCAGGACCAGCCCAAGAGCCTCCAGTGACTCACAAGGTAAGTGCAAGTCCCAAACCGCAAGCATAAGGGCAGAAACACATGCTCAGATGTAGGGAGATTTAGTAGCCCGGCGACAAATGTAAAGTGCTGGCTGGAAGGCATTCTGAGCGATTTGTTTTCCAAAGTCACCTGAAGTTTTCTTGTGAGATGACTTTGGAAAACAAAACCGATCCAAGTGCTATCCTGCCGGCATTTATATTCTAGCCCACGGGAAGGCAGTTTGGGTCGCCCAAAGAAGAGGAGATATCTTGCTGGATAACTAATTTCCCCGAATCTGAGCTTGTGTCCCTGCCCTAAGAGTTCGAGTCCGGGCTGGTCCTGAAACGCACACACATCTCCCAAGCTTTTGTATTTCATCCATCCATCCACTAGCATTATATATATAAAATTCTCCAGATAAATAATAGAGCCTGCCATGTGTCTTGTTATACTAGAGATGTATATGCCTTAATACTCAAGTTACAATTTATTCATAATCCCACAACCAAGACAAGGTATCAGATTAGAAACAAAAGTAGAGAAGTTCACAAACGTTTCAGAAATAATGTATATCAAGCATGTTTGCAAAAATGATACTGCTTTAAATCTTTACATAATAATATGCCCTGTTTTTTTGGAACAATATTGCTTTATTGTGCAAACATTAGCACTGTTACCATTGAAATTTAATTTTTGAGCATTCAAGCACAAGTAACTGAGTGAGAATCTTGGCCTACTGGTGAGCTCATCTGACCAAGCTAATGAGATGATATTTCTTATGATGCTAATCACTGTTCCTCCGAGTTCTTCCCAATAATTAGTACAATTTTTTTTAACATTGCCAGTGGAGTTTGGTTGTGCTTCCTTTATTACCTTGTTGGATATTACAGTGCAAACTGCTGGTCATTTGTCCTCCTGCCCAGTCTCCTCTGTTCTTATTGATTTAACAGAGAAAAGCAATACAAAGTGCCTGGCTTGAGAGCAAGAGTTATGACCACTCCCTATTACTCGGGTAACTTTAACATTAATATGTCTAGCCTTGTTGCTAAGCAAATGGGCACCAATTTATCTCAGCATTGGAAACTAAATATACTTTGGCAGAGAGATATGTTTTTGGCAAAACCTCAGAGACTACTATAATTCAGTAATGGAAACGACTAGAAAATGAGTTTGCATTATTCTTTCATGCACTGATATGAAACACAATCAATTTGCCATTAGTTTTATACAGTTTGTTTTTATTATTTAGCTTTCTCTTTGTTAATTGTCAGTTTAATTTGTTTGCTAAAGATCCCCTCTTCACTGGGTCTAGTTATACTGAGTCAGTAATGCAGTTACAACTTGGAAGGATAAAGTTGCCCCTCATTATTTTATCATTTATCAAGATGTCTGTCAACTGGATCATTTTCCCAATATAACAATAAATGAAAATAAATGTGACTTTCTCTGTAGAGGCAACAGAGGATTTTCTGTCTATGACATAATGTGGTTGGTTTCATATTTCAGTGGGTTAGGGGTCAGCAGAAACATTTGGAGATAAAAATTATAACACAAAATAAACATCAGATTATGTTCTGTTCCGTTTGTTTATCAATTTGGCATCTACAGTAATATTTATTCACAGAAGAAGTAGACATTAAATACTGTTTTGCTTTCTATACAAGGCACTGTAGTTCAGCAACAGAGATTATGAGGAATACAGACAGAGAATTAGATAGAAAGATAGATTATAGATAGATGCATACTGTAGCTAGATGTGTAGGTGAATATGCTTTTGCCTTTCTCTTACTTAAGTAAAGCCTTGCAAGAAAAATTGGTTTATTTTTTTTTCCAGAAGTAGACACCTCTTGTTAGAGGGGGTCACTTTTCCTATGCAAGGTTCTAAAAGGTAAGGTTATTAGCCATATAAAGTCTTTAGAATCCACTAAACTGTCATTTTTGTGTGTAGTGTGGGGTCACTGGTGACCTTTTTTGTGTTAGGCTGTCACTGGTGACCTCCCCAGGACCCACACAAGAAATTATTGCAACTACCAAGGGCACAGACTTCCACTCCTCTGTAGTTATGCCATTGACTTATGGTCTGAATACAGTCTGGAGCTGAGGAAGGAAGATAAATCCATGAGCAATTTACATTAGAGTGCATTTTGTACCATGCAGTCTGCTGCTCTATGTAATGGTTGCCTGATGTGGACAGTGTTTGAGTGCTTAAACTTCTGGACTCTTGTCTTGCTAGTTCATTCAGTTATATTATTTAGAAAGGCAACTTTCTCCTCTTGACTATCTATGAAAGCCACAGCCATACAGAAAGTGTTTGTTGAGATGAGGCATGGAAGAACCTGGCAGACCTGCACAGAGCTACAACCTCAACCCAACTTAACCCCTGTAGGATAAATTAGGGCCCTGACTGTGAGCCTGATCCCCCAAAATCAGTGTCAACTGCCTGACCTTACTAATACTTTTGCGGCTGAATGGGAGCAGCTCGCAAAAATGTTCTAGTCTGAAGGGATGTCGTCTGGTATGGTGATCCTCTTTATGGGTAAAAAGGTCCCCTGCTTTTTGCCTATAATATCCTCTTATGTACTTGTATGTGTAATCATGTCCCCTAGCAAGCATCAGAGAAAACAACCCCAACCTACACAGTCTACCCTCAATTCAAGTCTGCCATCCCTCTAACCAACTTATTTGCATGTCTCTGCACCCTCTCCAGCTCATTTATATCCCTCTTAAGGACTGGAGTTCTAAACTGCACTGTATATTCCAGATGAGGCCTTTACCTATAAAGAGGCATAATTATGTTTTCATCCATTAAGCTTATGCCCTTTTTATGCAAGACAGAACTGTATTTGCTTTAGTAGCTACACAATAACACTGCCCAGAATTAGACAGTGTGTTATCAATAAAAACCCCAAGATCCTTCTCATTTAAGGATTTCCAAGATAATTATCTCAGAGATATTACCTGTGCAACATGCAACATAAGGAAGACAATGGGAGCTTAGGGAGATTAATGTGTGGCTGAGATATTGGTGTAGGGAGGAGGTTTTGGGGTTTTTGGAGAACTGGGCTGATCTCCAAGTCGGCTACAGGCTCTTTGCTAGGGATGGGTTGTACCTCAATGGTGATGGCGCAGATGTTTTGGGGGAGAAGATGTCTAGATGGTTGGAAGAGATTTTAAACTAGGCATGTGGGTGGGGTTCAATAAAAGATTTCATGGAAGACAGGTTACATGACGTATTGGGCAAAGGAAGTGAAAATGAGGAAGGAGGAATTTGATGGGTAAAATAGGAGAGCTGGAGGTGCTGGTGCTGGAGGTAAAATAAAATGTTATTGGTGTGGCCGAAACATGGCTGAATGAGTCGCATGACTAGGCAGCTAAAATCAGCGGCTATACTTTTAAAAGCTAAAATAAAGGAGGAGGTGATGTTGTAAAATGAGGGGATGGAAGTCTTAATTGTCCCAGTTAAATAATTGTTGGAGTATGCTATAGACCCCTGAATGTAAGTGAGGAGGAGAAGGCTAAGTTCCAGATGCAAATAGAAAAGACTGCTAGTGTGAAGAAAGAAATGATAAAGCTGGGATTTTAATAACCCAGATATTGACTGAAGCAACAGTACTGCCAGTTCAGTTAATGGGAACAAGTTTATAAACTTGTTGCATGACAATTTTATGGCACAGATTGTTGAAGCGCCAACCAGTAAAAATGTTAATATGGATCTAGTGACCCAGAACATATAGCGAATGTGGAAGTAATTGAACCTCTGAGTAATAGTGAACATAATGTTATCTCATTTAATGCCTGTTGCAAAAAACAAATATACACAGAGCCAACAAAAACCCCAAATGTCAGAAAAGCAAATTTGAGTGCCTTGAGGGCTGCCCTTCAGAGCATAGATTGGGGCATGATAGTTTCAACTAAAAACACAGAACAGAAATTGTTGGTATTTAAAATTATATTAAATCTTTACTGTTTTCACTTTATTCCCCTTAGGAGTAAATGTAGAAGCACTAAGAATCTCCCTATGTGGCATACTGTAGAAGTAAAGATGTTAAAACAGGGATAGGGAACCTTGGCTCTCCAGCTGTTAAGGAACTACAAGTCCCAGAATGCAATGAAGGAGTCTGTCATGATTCATAAAGGCAAATGCATTGTGGGACTTGTAGTTCCTTAACAGCTGGAGAGCCAAGGTTCCCTATCCCTGTGTTAAAAGGTAAGAAGAGAAAGGCATTTAAAAACTATGTCTGTGGGGACAGACGCTGCAATTAATGAATATAAACACAATAATAAAGGAAAGGAAATGAGGAATAAATTGAGGTCGAGGTGAAGACTAACCCGAAAAAGTTTTGGTAAAAAGATGGTAAATAATGGTATGTAACAGATACAGAAAAGTCAAATGTGCTACAGTATATCAATATATACAATACAGGAGTCTGAGTTCTCAGGCTCCCTTCATAACTGCACTGATGGTTCAGTTCAATCAGTTGCTGACTCAGGTTATGATTTATAAAGCTTTAATAAAAATTAATCTAAGCAAGGCACCAGGCCAGATGGCATGCACCCCTAGGTTCTAAGAGAGCTTAGTTCAGTTTTAGAATGGCCCCTATTTCTGATTTCTCAGATTTAATTTTATCTGGTATGGTACCTTTAGATTGGAGAAAAGCTAATGACATTCCAATATTTAAAAAAGGATCACAATCTCAGCCTGGCAATTATAGACCATTAAGTTTGACATCTGGGGTGGGCAAATTATTTGAAGGCTTGTTAAGACATCCCATTAAACATGTTGTCCTAGTGATTGGCATTATGAACAGCAATGAGTATAGCTTTATGAAGCATAGGTCATGTCAAAAATGTTGATTGCTTTTTATGATGAGGTAAGTAAGATGATGGACAGCGGGGGCAGTAGGTCTATTTGGATTTTGCCAAAGCATTTGATATTGTGCCCCAGAAATGACTGCTTTCTAAACTAAGGTGTGTTTGGCTTCATTAAGTCATTGATTGCGTGGTTGTTAATTGTACATTCTCTACGTGGAGTAAGGTTCTTAGTGGGGTACCTCAGTGCTGTGTATTGTGTCCACTTTTATTTTACTTGTTGGAACGCTGATGAAGTAGCGATAGAAAGGACACGAAACACCGTTTGTACCAGTTCCCCCACTTCCATTGTAATCAGTAAGTGTGCTGAATAAAAGCAGTGTTTTAAAGAAAAGTATGGTACTCTGAAGAGTAATTCGGCCAGCACTGAACAGTGTGCTGGACTATCGTGGAAGCAGCGCCTAACACGCTATACATCAAGACGGGTGAGCTCTGCTTTGTTTTCACTACCTGTCATGCTGTTGGATTGCTGTGCAGAAAGAGTTTACAATCTAAAGGGAAGGGAATAATACACAAGGTGTGGGAGTGGGCAAGATCAGAGTTAAGTAGTGGTACTGTATGTGGTATTGCATTGGTTAGTTAAGAGTGAGGGTAGGCTTCTCTAAATAAGTGTGTTTTAAGAGATTTCTTGAGAAAGGTTGGGAGAAAATTGAACAGACCGTGGGACAGAATTCCAGAGGAGGGGTGCAGCCCTTGCAAAGTCTTGAATGCGAGCATGTGAGGAGGTAATGAGAGAAAAGTTGAGTAGGAGGTCAGTAGAGGAGTGTAGTAAGCGGTCGGCTGAGTATATAGAGATGAGTTCAGAGATGTAGGGGGGGGGCAGAGTTATGAAATGCTTTGAATTTCAGGGTCATTAATTTGAATTTAATTAATTCCGAAAGACAGTGGAAGCCAGTGCAGGGACTGGCAGAATGGCATGGCAGAGGAGGAGCGGTTGCTGAGGTGTATGAGCCTAGTAGCAGTGTTCATTATGGACTGGAGAGGTCTCTGGCAGGGAAGGCCAATTAAAAGAGAGTTACAATAGTCTAGACGTGATATGACGAGAGAGTGAATAAGAATTTTGGGAACATCTTGGGTGATATTTTGGATATGTTGCAAGTGACATGACTTAAGTGACTGGATGTGAGGAGTGAATGGCAGGGCAGAATCTAGGATAACCCCAAGGCACCGGGCCTGGGGAGGTGGGGTGATAGTGGAATTGTTTACTTTGATGGATACTTCTGGGATGTGTCAGTTGGAGAAAAGAGAACCATTTCCATTTTGGAGAGGTTTAACTTAAGGTAGAGTTGTGACATCCAAGTAGAGATAGCAGACAGGCAGGAGGAGACACAAGTTAGGAATTCTGGGTTGAGATCAGGAGAGGAGAGACAGAGTAGATAGAGAGATAGAGATAGAGTAGATAGAGTATCATCAGCGTAGAGGTGGTAGTGGAAACCAGAAAAGCTTATTAATTTGCCGAGGGAGGAAGTACTGTATATAAGGAAAATAATAAGGGTCCCAGGACAGATCCTTGAGGAACCCCAACAGAGAGAGGTAGGGGAGAAGATGCTACTCCATTGTAAGAGACACTGAAGGAACAATTGTTGAGGTAAGAAGAGAACCAGTACAGGGCTGCGTCACAAAGGCCAAGCGAAAGGAGGGACTGGAGGAGGAGAGGGTGATCTACAGTGTCAAATGCAATGGAGAGATCAAGCAGGCTTTAGCTGTTAAAAGATCATTAGTTAGCCGGGTCAGGGCAGTTTCAGTGGAGTGTTGTGGTTTAAAACCAGATTGTAGGGGGTCCAGCAGGTGATTGTCAGAGAGTAATGAGGTTAGTGGGTTGTAAACTAGGCGCTCAAGTAGTTTAGAGATGAAAGGTAGCAGAGAGAAAGGTTGGAGGTTGTCAAGATTGGAGGGGTCAAGAGAGGGTTTTTTCAAAATGGGGGGACAAGAGCATATTTTAGTTGAGATGGAAATAGTCCGGTTGAGAGCAAGAGATTGAATAGATGAGTTAAGGATTTGATTAGACAAGGATTGGTATTATCAGTAACAGGGACGAAGGAGCACTGGAGAGACTGTGAGGGTGGAGGGAGGGTAGTGGAAGCCAAGGGTTGAGAAGTGTAATGTTCCTTCTGATAGTGACAATTTTGATGTGCATGGAGGGGGTGGAGAAGGTGAATGGAGAGTGTTAAAGGTGGAGAAAACATGGAACTGGCCACTGGTCCTGTCTAAACTATAACAAACAAAGGAAAGTTTTGCTCACCACTTATTTTTAAAAAGATTAAGCAGGGTTCAATGAGGTTGTGACCACATAATTCACATAGACAAATACAAGAGGTCCTCTGCACTCAAGCAATTATCAATATATTAAGCACATTGAAACATTTGTGCCTTAAGATACTAAAACCTCCCCCTTTAAACAAAACAAGGATTGTTTGTCCATATATTGCAAAATATTTAAGCTGGCCAACTACTGTATGTCAAAGTCACTACTGTATGTCAAAGTAATACCCGGTATGGCCAGTCCTACACTCAATTTGCATCTGATTCTTAATCTGATTAAGAATTCTATTGCTTAAGTATACATTTTTAAACTGCACAAATGTTAGATTAAGTATGGAAAGCCTCTCTAGAAGGGCACATAATGTATCCTCTACAAGCGATCAAAGCACCATGAATGTAATTAACCTGTGTTGTACAGGTCCCTGCAATGCATCATATGATTTATTGTTTAAAAATATAGAGAGCGAGAGAGAGTCTGTGAAAAAGTAGCACTCATGAAAAGAAAGACTAATGCAAGCAAATATAATGCTTTCATGCATCACAATAACTTGAGACAGCTACGCCATTTGATCCTCTAGGGACTGTCGTCAGGATGACGATGTCACGAACGCCGCCCGGAGCATTTCCAGGAGCTCCGGGCGGCGCGTCTGTCTCCCTCGGCGGCGGATCCAAGATGGCGGCGCCCATAGCCGACACGTGGTTGCGGCGCCGGCGCGATGACGTCACGCGCAGTGGCGCCAAATTCAAACATAAAAGGACGCCGGAGACCCAGGTTCAATGCCCGAGTATAGCTCATCTAAGCTATTATGTTCCTGGGTCTCTCAGCCTTGCCTGCTTCTATTGATTCACCTGTTATTGATCCTGTGCCTGTTCCTGACCTTGAAACCTTGCTGCCTGCCTAATTGAACCTTTGCCTGGACCTGACTTCGCTATTTGGATTTTCCCCTATCTGTACTTTGCCTGAACTCGCTGAGTGGGACTTCCTCCTTGATCCTGACTTCACCCCCCCTCGTGGGAGCCGGAGGCCCCCGCTGACAGACGAATGCTTTCTTTTCACAGACTCTACGGGGCAAATTCGAAGTGTCTAATGCTTGCGCTAATTCGCCAGTGTGACATCATTTTGCAACTTTGTTGATTTACTAACAGTGTCCCTGGAGAAAATCCACTAGTGAAGTAGATGGTGGTAGTGATGGGCGAATTTATTCGCACCACGTCCAAAATGAGACACGGTAGCGTTTTGCCAATTTTTTGCCAATTTTTTGCCAAATTTCTGCTAGAAATCTGTGAAATTTTGGCAAGTCAAACTCCCCCAGATTCGCCCATCTCTAGCTGTAACATGTACTTCTATTATTCCTTTAACTTTGTGCCCTATGCAAATTAGGCATCGCTAGCGTAAATGCGCTTTGCCTGACAATGTAACAGTAGCATAACTTCACTACTGTTCACCTCACTGAGCACAACTTCTAAGGAATTTGCATAGTACTGGCGAAACTATGCCTGGCGAAGTGTGGTGAACGTTGGCAAAGCCAAAGCTATCGCATATACATATATATATAATCACAGAAAAATTTTTGCATATATAAAAATCACCCAAAAAAATTTTTTGTAAAAAAAAAAAAAAGATTTTTTTTTTATACCCCGAGAATGGAAAAAGTCTGAATCCAAAAACCTGGCATTTCAGATCTGCCAAAGTTGTATATAAACAACTCTTTGACAGTATAAAAAATACTATTAATAAATAACCTTTAGTCTAATGTCTTTTCTAAGAAAACTGTGGTGTGTTTACCTCCAGCCACTAGAGGGTCATATTTCAAAGCGGAAAATACTTCAAAATTCGACCATCACATTTTTTGGGGTGGTCATTTTCGATCGAATACGGCCGTTTCGATTGATAAACAGCCATATTCGATAGAAAGATACTTCGATTTCTCAGAACTTAGAAGAACTTTCAGGACAAGTTCTGTGAGGTCCCCCATAGGCTAAAATGGCAATTCAGCAGCTTTAAGCTGGCGAATAGTCAAATTTGAAGGATTTTAAAAGGGCCAGTACTTTGAAATTCGAAAATTTTAATTTTCGAATTTTAACAATTCAAATCAAATTTTGGTCTATTCGATCGTCGAAGTAGCCTAAAATTACTTCAAAATTCGAATTTTTGAAATTCGAATTTTATTTGAATTTTCACTTCGACCCTATTTGACCCTTAGCTGACCCTCTGTCAGCACTCTTGTTTGTCCAGGAAATTATATTCAGCCATGGGGATTAACTGCTGTTTAAAACAAGCTCTCTGAATAAAAGTCTGTAGTTTGTTTCAGTGTGAGTTTACAAAATAACCCACTGCTTCCTAACATAAAGCTCTGTCTCTTTAGTATACTGAACCTTCCTTCATGATGGCTAGGACGTTGGTCAAATAGTTGTTTACTGTGCAAACTTGCTGACTCTAACTTCAATCTTCCATCAAACAGCTACTCTATTCCTTAGACTCTTTGGATTATCTTTACATCTTTTCTCGTGTTTTCCCATGTTTTCTCGTGTAAACAAGAAACTTTCTAAATACAAGAGGCTGAGAGAGGAATAATGAAGATAAACTTGATTTTTTCAGAAACAATGCAGCATTTTTAATTGATTGTATTGAGAAAGTTTTTTTACTACAGTATGATGAAGCTCCTGATACCTGTCAGCATCACTTAACAAACCTCACATCCCTTGACTTTTATTGAAGCTGCAAGCAATAGTGTGCCACAGGCAGACTTCTTCACAAACATATGCCTGTCTTGAACAGAATTCAATAGATACGCAATTTGAACCTAGCTGTGAGAGAGACATGACAGGCTTAGTCAGTTCAAACTTATCATATTTCATGTTTACTTCATATTTATAACTGTACTAGACAGCATTGATCAATGATCCATAATTCCAAAGCACAGATACTTAAAAAAGCCTCACTGTAATTTGCAGACCCATTTCGGAGCAGTAGTTCTCTACCCATCCATCATTCCATCAAAAACACAGGTTTGCAGTGCAAAATGCGATGCAATAAACAGGCCGATATGCAACTTTGCAGATGTACATACAAGGTAACAGTTAATATCTATGTATATTATAGTCCTGTCAGACTATTATTATTCATAATAATAATTCATATTTTAGTAGTAGTATGTGCCATAGGATAATCCTAAATAAAGATTTTAAGATCTAAGTTATCTCTTAAAATCTCTATATAGGATTATCCAATGGCACATACTACTAAAAAAAGTATATTATTATGAAATGGTTTATTTCCATGAATAAGGGTTTTACACATGAGTTGTTTTATACCTGGGATCCTACAATTAACGGTCCACACAAATAAACCAACATGTTAGGTCACATGAGCCAATTAACAGACTGTTCGTCTTTTGGTTCTACACTACTTCCTGTTACAGTTAGATCCGTGTTATTTCTGGTTTTTCTGTGTTTAACCCTGCCTGGCTTATTGACTACTCTAACCTCTAAAACCTAACCCGTGCCTGAAACCGACTTTGATTCTGTTGACCCTATCTGATTGATTACCTGGTTTTGACCCTTGCCTGCCTGGCGCTCCTTGCTATCTGCCTGCTTCGACCCAGCCTGTCTGACCATGAATCTTCCTACTCCTGCCTGTACCGTGACCTTTGGCCTTACTGACTTTAACAACAGTCATGCCCCTCTGCTTATCCAGAAACTTTCCCTTGCACCTCTAGTTTAAGTCCAGGTGGCATCTGAGTAGCTGAGGGCTCCTCCCGAAGCCAAAGGCGGTCATACTACTGGTGAAGCACGAGCCTAGACCAAGGTGCTTAGTATTGGTTCTGGTGTTGGGTGCCGACCGTGACAGTAGTTTCCTTTTAATGACAAAATGCTTCATTGATTAAAGGACTTACATTTTATTTATAGTTAGCCAAAGGATATTCAAATAACTTTACTGACCTGATCCCCACCACATGTGCATGTAGGCTGTTCCCAAACACATATGCAAAAGTTTTCCTCCCTCCAAGTCAAGTTATTTTCTGAACTATGTAAATGCCCTTGTTTTATTTAAATGTTTGTCTGTATTCTAAACTGCACATGTTAAAGTCTCAAAGTCATGGTTGTGCTTCTCTGGACAGTTTCTATATCCACTGCACTGCAATAAATAGTTATTTAATTTTCCCATTATGTGTACAAGACCAAAAAACAACGAAATACTACTGAATGACTGAATGCTTAGCTTATAATGTCAAACAGAATGACTTCAGCAACAACAAAGAGCTTAACCCCATGGAATATCAGGTGACTGGTTATAAGCAGGCTAGAAAAGGGTCTATACCACACGACACATGCAAGTAGCAATGCGGAGAACTTTCATAGAATTCTGAGACATTTAAAGAAACCTTATTTAAGCAGTGTTTGTACCCTGAAATGGGACTGGTGTTTCTCAGAGCTCTACAGAAAGAAACACAAAATCTAGAGGAAATCTAGATGCAAAGTTATGCCATCCGTGTGAGAAAGAAGGAAAAAAATCTATTACTATTTTAACCTAGGGTTAAAACTGGGGCTGTTTAACTATAAATTTATGCTATAATCTTCACAAGCCTAGGGACACATTTACTAAGGGTCGAAGTGAAAATTCGAATTAAATTTGAATTTCAAGAATCGAATAGCCCAAAAATTGATTTGGATTGAAAAATGTTGCCTTTTTCGAATTTTGAAGCACTGGCCCTTTAAAAACTCTTCGAATTCAACTATTCACCACCTTAAAGCTGCCGAATTGCCATTTTAGCCTATGGGGGACCTCCTAGATCCTGTCCTGAAAATTTTTCTAAGTCCTGAGAAATTTCATTATTTTTAAAATATCATTCAAATTGTTTGATTCGAAGAATGCGATCGATCAATTTGAACGATTTTAATTTGATCAAATACGGCTGTTTTGGATTGAAAACCGCCATATTTGATCAAAAATTACCCCCCCCAAAACAAAATCTGATGGTCGAATTTCGAATTTTTTACCTTTCGAAATTAGACCCTTAGTCAATCTGCCCCCTAACTTACATTACCAATTTTGTTTAGTTTACTGCATGTGCACTGGGTTTTCAAAATACTACATAGTATTCAAGTTGAAGTCTCACCGCGGATCACTATCAAGGATGTTTAACTTTGCGATTTCTGCTATAAATACCTAATCTCGATAAGTCTCTGTAACTTCCCCCCATTTTAATAAATTGCTCACTTTTTTCAATGTAAAATTGTAGCTTCTATGTCTCCATTATCTTTTGTTGTTTAAGGTAAATTAACATTAAGTCTTCATATAAGATGTGTGTCTTAAATTCATATGTATCTTTTTCAGTTTTTTACAAATGGTTTTGTAATGAATTTATGCCAAAAGGTCTATCTGTTAATACTGTTGAAGCTAATAAATAACAGTTATTTTATGCTAACAGTCAGTTTTGTTTTACGAAAACAAAATACACACACATAAAGGGCCTCAACGGAAATCATTTTCTTTTCATGTACAGTAAATAATAACAATACATTTATCACAAATGTACAGCTTTTGATTCTATTTTATGTGCACAAAATATTTTCTTGTCTTGAGGCCGAAGGCACTATTGGCATTTTCAGCCATCTGAAAAGTACAAGAAATCATATTGTCTAGGATGGAAAATGCCTGAAAGCACCTAGTTGCGTTTGTTCAAAAGGGATAGTGGATGCAATGTAAAGCTAAAGGTTAAATATAATGGAGACTGACCTGTCCAACTTTGCTTTAAACAACCATAAAAAATGGGTATTGAGTAAATGATATGAGTACAGTAGCTCATTCCCTTCAGGTATTTCTCATTCAAGTCAATTGAAACTGCAGGAAATATCTGGTGCTGTACCATTAAAACAAAATTGAGGACATTTTGATGATGAAACTGGCTGTATAGTTTACTCATGACTTCATTAATGTTATATAATGATGCAGCTATCTCAGCTATAAACATTTAAGTTCAAGGTTATTGTTCCAGACTACAGCTCTGCATTGTTAACGTCCCATGGAGTCAAGCACAGGAAGCACAACAGAGTGGGAGAATTGTTAATTGATCAGTGCACTTCTTTTGTCATTTTGTTGACATTTACTGTATGTTTCACTGGAAATTAGAAGAAATATAATAGCCATTCTCAAAAAATAAAAACACAATTCTACGTAGTCTCCTGTATACCAGCAGCTTGACCTTGACCGCAACCAGCTACAAAAATAAATAAACATCAAGATGAGGAAAAAAAAACTAAGTTAACAACTGCATTATCATTCCTTCTCTGGTAATAAAGTTTCAAAGGTTAATTTTAGACAATTGCAGCGATTGCTGAACTGTTGGGCCAAACATGTGGTTGCAGGGACAAAGACTGAAGACCATTTTGGGTTAGGCTGAGTGATATGAGTTTGCTCTTTAGGATACTCCATTAGGATATGGTTGAAAGTCAGTTAGAAGGATTGGGTGCATAAATATTTGTTGTCTGGTTATTTTGTGTCCTTATAAGTGAAAGAAATGTTTTTATGTATCTGCGACTTTGCTGTGTGCCAGTGGGTCCCTGACAAAATGTGGGTCCTCAAAGGTAAGCTTGGACTTAAAAAATCATACATTACATTTCTTGCCAACCAGCTGTTCGTGCTGAAGTCTATTAACAGACTTGGAGTTTTTTTGTGTTTTGTAAAGGGAAATTCCTATAATATCATAGTTGTAATCTTTCGATCCATGGTCCAGTTAGCAGGCCCTAGGCAACCAGGCTGGCCAACCCCCCCCCCCGTGCGTTTTTGAGTACGCACCCACTCTACCACAACAAAGGGGATATCGATGGAGGAGAGTCAGAGTCAGACTGGGAGGCACGGGGCCCACTGGGGCTGCTTTCTTTGGGCCCCTTCTGAACCCCGCCCATACTGCAAAGCTCATTGTGGGGCCCCTGCCACAACCAAGGGGAGTAGGCTGGCTCAGGGTAGCAGTGACAGGGAGTGGGACTGGGCCTGCAGCGCCCATGAGAGCCAAGGCCCACTGGGTTTTTTCCCAGTGTCTTGCTGGGCCAGTCTGACCCTAAGGGGTGCGTGACGGGGGGAGGGGAGAACAATGTAAAGGAGGAAGACAGGAGGGAGGGGAGAATGAGGGAGGGGTGGGTGACAGAGGGAAGGAAGGGAGTAAGACTAAGACTGAGGGGGTGGAAACACAGATTAGGGGTAGGCAGAAGACAATTTTAAGGTAGTGCCCCTTATCATTGTGCCTTAGGCAGCTGCCTTTTATATATATATATATATATATATATATATATATATATATATATATATATATATAAGAAACCGCAGATATGGGCCGCACACCTTGATAATGGATAATACCTGGGTGCTGATGCAAAAAGTGATGGCACTCACAGGGTTTGCAGAAAAAACAAACTGGAGATAAAAATAAAAAAAAGTTTATTAATACAATGTTTCGATGCCATACAAGGAAACACAGTGCAGTGACACAATACACAATTTATACCCAAAGGGAGGCTAAGTGATCAAAAAAATGGTTATAACACTGGGCCCTGTACGTTGTTAACCCTCAAAAGGCCAGCACTAGTATCAAGGTGCCCCTATTGTATATGGGGATCACTGGGTGACAAGACGACCTCGGTATCAAGGTGCCAGTTACAGTAGAGGAAATGGGAAACTGACTTACAGCTGTATGATGTGTATTTGTCCAACTACCATAGGCAGAGGCTAATTCCACATGGCTTTAGAATTACTAATGTCCCCACCCTGGGTCGCAATAACCCGGAATTTTGCAGCAAATGGTGTGGGATATTAAACTGTTGTTCTTTTTATTTAATATTATTGGTAGTGGAACGATTGGACAAGGAACTGGTTATTATTAGAGAAGAGATCAAACAGGTGGAGGAACAGCACCTGGACTTTATGAAAAAAGACAATACCAAAATACCACAGGCTAATAAAAGGGCAACCAAGTTTGGGAGCTTTACTTTGAAAGCAGCGAGTAAGGTGAAATTTATTAGAAACAAAAAACTGACATTTTGGATTAACTCACTTTTGATTTAACTTTTAGTATAATGTAGAGAGTGATATTCTGAGACAATTTGCAATTGGTTTTCATTTTTTATTGGTTATGGTTTTATAGTTATTTAGCTTTGTATTCAGCAGCTCTCTAGCTTGCAGTGTCAGCAATTTGGTTTCTTGGGTACAAATTACCCTAGCAACCCTGCATTGATTTGAATAAGAGACTGGAATATGAATAGGAGAGGGACTGAATAGAATGATGAGTAATAAAAAGTGGCAATAACAATACGTTTGTAGCCTTACAGAGCATTTGTTTTTAGATGGTGTCAGTGACCCCCAATTGAAAGCTGCAAAGAAAGAGAATAAAATGGCAAATCATTAAAAAACTATGAAAAATAAATAATGAAGACCAATTGAAAAGTTTCTTAGAATTGGCCCTTCTACAATATACTAAAAGTTAACTGGAAGGTGAACCACCCCTTTAACCTATAGCCTGTATATGTGTGTGTTTATATATATATTTATTTATAGTTGTGCACTGGGGTACTGGGGTTCATTTGAAGAAGTTGATGGGTTTTATTCATCCCAGCTTAACTATGCAACCCATAAAACAAATTATTAACTGTGATGTCCAGGAAACACCACCACACTGTTTTGCACAACGTATCATATACATAACCTTAATAGCATGGGTCATGTATATTTTGTAATTGGGAGTAAACAATAGCTGTTATTAGTGATGGGCGAATATGGGGTGAATTTTCCTGAGAAATTAGCAAAATGGAGAAAATTAGCAAAACACAATTAATTAGCAAAACTCAGCCAGCGTCTTGTTTTGGGTGCGGGCATCTGTTTTTGAATGCCAGTGCACATTCGCCGGCGTCTTGTTATGGATGTGGATATCCATTTTTGGGAGACCGTCGTCCGTATTTTTGATGTGTTTTGTGAATTTATTGAATTGGGGGAATTCACTGCAAATTTGCGCCAGGCCAATAAATTCGCCCATCACTAGCTGTTATAAATAAGACAGACTCTGCAGTCAGAGGCTAAAGCATCACTACAGACTGACTCTATTCCCATAAATAAATAAAACATTTATTAATGGTGGCTTTGTGTATTGTAAATCACACTACAGTGAGTCCAAAAAACAAGAGAAAAAAAGAGAGGAGGCCTAAAGTCAAAGGTCTACCACTTTCTTACACTGATTTGTGTATGCGTGTTTTTTTAGCAATAATGTTCATAACTCTTGTTTAATGAAGTGCTGTAATATGGCTCAAATTCTCCAGTGAAGCCAAAGTCTACCTGATTGCACCAGATTTTGGTATTGCAACGTATCCACAAGCCCATAACAGCTTAATGCCAGCCGTATTGGGCATACACCCACAGTGTAAGGTTGAGCTGTTCATATTTCAAGGGGAACATTAATCATGTCCATTTCACATCAGAAGGAATGAAGGAAGAGTGAAGGATGGGAAAATGTTATCCTTGTGATATTGATATCCTGAAAACTTTTTCTTCTGTTTCTGATGGTCAGTTTAAGTTATTTTTTTCTATAAAAATATTAAGTTCACCACATATGGTTGATGTAATATTGAAGGCACGATTAATTGGATTCCATCAATTAAAGTGACCAGTGTAACTGGCTCAGAGAGTCTTTAGACCCTAGACATCCATTAATTCAAGGTTGTGAAATGTATGGCAAATTTTTGATGTTATTGGTCAAAAGGGGGATCGTAAAACCTTGAGTTGCTCAAGGAGCTTTAATGTGACAGCTGAAAGCATTCTCTCTCAAATATAGATATATATATATATATACAATAAAGTATATTATATTTAACAGGCTCAATTTTATTTCAAATCACAAAATATGAAAGAAATTAAGAAAAATAAAGAAGTTGGCCATACATCATTTCAAACCCCTTTTTCATCAAAATGGAGTGGATATGCTCCTACAAGATAAATCAAAGTGAAAAAATTAACATGATTTCTGCAAATCTTAAAGCACAATTGGTTCATGAGTTAAGTAAGCAATTTCTGCTGTATGATCAGGGGCAACCTTACAGTCCTGGAAGGCAACTGAGGTTTTACTGTGTTGATTGAATTCAGTGAGCAAGTATGTCACGTATGCAAAGTATATCACATGTCTGGCCTTTAAACAATGGCATTCTGGAAGCTACAAACTGTTAGTACGCCAAAATCCACAAAGGAAATACATTCCTCTATACTAAACAGTGTTCATCTGTGACAGCTTGCAAAGTGTGCTCAAAGCCTATTAAGAGATAGCATACATCCAAATAGTCTTTAATTTAAAAATCAGCTGTTAAAAAATAAAATTTCTTTAAACAGTCTTAGAAGAAAAGTGAAATGTTTCAAACATTTCAATTTCCACACCAGTACAAAGCCTTTATGGTCACATTAAATGTTAAGAACTATTCCATGTGCTTATATTATCAAAGCAGTTTCTAGGCAATTTGACTTGTAAGAAAAGAATGTGAAAATCGACCCACACCCTCACCCACCAAGAAAATGTATTGAACAAAAAAGGCCCTTCTAATAAAGGAAATTAAACCTTCAAAACAAGTAAAAAGTAAAAGAAGTAAACCTTCAAAACAAATGAATGTAAAATGGTTCAGATTTCTCTGAATTTTTGCAAAATTTCATACTGCCAATATAATGAAATTAAAACACCAACGCATCTTGGTTAGTTCTTCCAGCCGTACTACAGTCTGGACAACATTTAAAAAAAGGAAAGAGAGAGATAGACAACATTTACAAAAGGAAAGAGAGAACTCTTCTGATGTTCAAATAACTTCTCATGTCTTTCCTAGGCAGAGTGAGTTTTGATTAGTTCCCTGTTTTCAAACTTTTCTCCCCAACTAACTCAGACGGCTAGCAAGGGGAGTCCATTGAACAGACTGAAATCTGGGCAAGCAGCAAAAACGGGAAGTCAGATTTGCAGGCTGGGGTCAGGGGCAGGCTGAAGACAGAAGTACCAAAAGGTCAGTTGTAAACAGACAAAGATCAGGAACAAGGGCACAGGAACAAGGGAAGGACTAGGAGCCTGGGAACCACAAACAAGAATCAAAGCAGGAACAAAAAAGGACTCAGGTGGGGGATAATCCAGAAACAGGAAGCAAGCTGAATCTGGCATAGGAATACCGGCAGTTGCAGGAAGCAAGCAGTCCCTAAATTTATGAACTGGGAACACTGGAGGTGCAGCAGGGAGAGGAAACGTTACATAACCATTAAAATGACTGAGCCAGACCATACCTGACACACCTGCTGACCAGACAAGTAGAGAAGCTCTTATGAAATTTAACATTTACTTAACCTGCAGTTTTGGATTTTTTGTAACCATTGTGGATAACAATAAGTGATTTGAAGACACAAGTTATCTGACTACCCAACAAAGACAGCAGTCCACCCTTGTAAATTTTCAGATAATGCCTCTACATACTCTACAGCTAAAACCCCAAGGAGCCATTAAGATAGATTTCATTCTATGGGATTTTCATGACTTCAAGAAAAAGAAATATCTGAGATAGCACTGAAAGTTTCAAGGTAGATTTCCAGTTTACATAAATTACCAGTGAGAACAGTAGAAGCCTTAGGCAGAAGTGTCTATAGATGACAGTTATACTTTCTAATGAAAGTAATAATGCTCCTTAAAAGAAAATGAAAACTGGATTCATGCATTGTTTGACATGCGTTTGACCTCTTGTCTCTTGAGGATTTAGATTTTATATTTAATAAAGGTTTATTTTTTATTAGTTAAAAATAAAAAATTTTCCGCCATTCAGTTTAGAACTGGAACAAGTCATAGACCTATTCATGCTCAGTATCACAGCAAAATTTATTGAAAGAAATGTTCTGTCATGACTTAATTACTCTTTTACCATTTTGACAAAGGTTTAAATTGTGCTGTGTTGTCATACTGTTTATCAGATAAGATGTCTGAATTAACTCATTTATAAAGTCTACAGTAGAGTACAGTAGAGCTGTAATTGCAACAATGGTGTAAAGGCCAGTGGACTCAATATACCTCAATGGAAAATGTATCATATAATCAAATTATATCTATAGTAAACATTAAAGTGGGTTTGTTTGGAGAGCACACAAAGAAACCTCAGCTCTTTGTCAACAGTCTCAAATGTAGGATAAAAAAATTATGTTACAGGTGAAGAATAATGGAGTTTAAGGGAGACTAGACCCCTCTCCCATAAAAAGAGACCAGCTGTAATATATATAGTTATATTTTCAAATGGAAAGCATTTTGTAGATTTTTGGACAGACATAATATCAAAGGCTATTTTGATACTAAACTCTACAGTTAGTATAGCTATGGGCATATATGGTTTGTGTGAAAGAGTGGGGTGTGTGTGTGTGTATGCTGGGTTTTAATTTGGAGGGGTTGAACTTGATGGACGTTGTCTTTTTTCAACCCAATTTAACTATGTAACTATGTAACTATATCCTTCCCCCCAAAAAATTGGACCCTCTTCCCCAGAATAACCTTGTCAGCAAAGTGAGCTCTGGAGACTGGACAAAACAAAACAGGAAGGGTATCACAAGCCTACCTTGTGAGGATAGGTGTTATTTAAAGAAATACAAGGACATGGTTAGATGGTGGGGTGGAGGAAGGGGGTGAAAAAGTTCCCTCCATGCTTTTCCTATCCCGGTATAGAACTGCAACTCATTTCGGACAAAGAGGACTGGGAGGATATTGACTCGGATGAAGAGGACTGGGAGGATATTGATTCTGAGGAGGATGAACTACAAACTGCCGTCAGGTCTGTGTCAAACCGGCCACCTCCAGTTTTTTGGCCTTTGTCTCCTCCACAACCTCCTGCTCCAACTACCCCTCAGCTGTCTGCATTAGTCTCTGGGCCTGCTATCCCCCAGCAGTCTGTCTCTGTTCCAGAGCCGGTTACCCCCCAGCAGTCTGCCTCTGTTCCAGAGCCTGTTACCCCGCAGCAGTCTGCCTTAGTTCCAGAGCCGGTTACCCCACAGCAGTCTGCCTCAGTTCCAGAGCCAGATACCCCGCAGCAGTCTGCCTCAGTTCCAGAGCCGGTTACCCCCCAGCAGTCTGCTTCTGTTCCAGAGCCTGTTACCACGCAGCAGTCTGCCTCAGTTCCAGAGCCTTTTACCCCGCAGCAGTCTGCCTCAGTTCCAGAGCCGGTTACCCCACAACAGTCTGCCTCAGTTCCAGAGCCGGTTAACCCACAGCAGTCTGCCTCAGTTCCAGAGCCGGTTACCCCCCAGCAGTCTGCCCTAGAGCCTGTTACACCACAGTAGTCTGCCCCAGTTCCAGAGCGGGTTACCCCGTAGCAGTCTGCATCAGTTCCAGATCCGGTTACCCCGCAGCAGTCTGCCTCAGTTCCAGAGCCGGTTACGCTGCAGCAGTCTGCTTCAGTTCCAGAGCCTGTTACCCTGCAGCAGTCTGCCTCAGTTCCAGAGCTGGTTAACCCCCAGCATTCTGCCTAAGTTCCAGAGCTTGCTACCTCTCAGCTGTCTGCCTCAGTTCCTAGGCAAGTTACCCCTCAGCTGTCTGCCTCAGTTCTCAGGCCTGCTACCCCTCAGCTGTATGCCTTAGTTCCTGGGCCTGCTTCCCCCTCAGCTACCCACAGCTCCAGAGGGAGTTCCCCGGCAGCCTTGGCTACCCACAGCTCATGAGGGGGACCCCCAGCAGACTCCGCTGCCCAAAGCTCCAGAAGAGCTTCCTCAGCAGCCTCCGCTGCCCAAAGCTCCAGAAGAGCTTCACCAGCAGCCTCCGCTGCCCAAAGCTCCAGAAGAGCTTCACCAGCAGCCTCCGATGCCCACAGCTCCAGAGTGGGTTCCCCAGCAGCCTCTGCCACCCGCAGCTCCAGAGTGGGTTCCTCAGCAGCCTCGGCCGCCCGCAGCTCCAGAGGGGGTCCCGCAGCAGCCTCGAGGGGGTTCCCTCCCCTGGTTTACAGAGGCTCGCCATTGTAAACCTGACAATATTAAGGTTTTAACAAGCCACAGCTTTTTTATGCATGTCCTTGTCGGTCTGTTAGTGTGATTTGCAGGGAATGGAATGTATGAAAAGATATAGTTAAACCCTATGGTGGTTAACCATGGTAATAACTTATTGATGTAACATAAATTGAATCTTAGACTATATTCCCTTTAGAGGAAAGGAATATTCCATTATAGCTATGGCAATTGGTCAGTGTCCTTTTTACTAGGGATTGTGACTAACTGGTATTGCTTATTGTAAGGGCAGACTGACAGGGGGCCCAGGGTTGCTCACCTAAAGTTATAATTGTTATTATTATTATTATATCAACAAAGAATGTACATGACTCTGAAAGGTTTTATAAATACAATGTAAAATGGCATTAAGTAACCTTAGCTATAGATACACTGCACCTTTGCAAGGGGTAAGTGCCAACATTCTCATGCTCAGATATTAAAAATAGATACTTAAATAGAGAAATAGAGTAATGTTTATGGAATTAGTAAAACAAAAAGCAGCACACTTTTCAATGTTGTTAATAACATTTATAAGAGGATATGCACTGGGTAGAAATTAGCTGGTAAGGAAATTGCAATAAAAAATTTTGATTTTGCTATTGGAAACATTAGAAATAATGAGCAAATTTTTATTCATAGTCCTTTCACATTAATTATAATAAGACTTTGGTTGCAGTATTAATATTTAGTAATAAAATTTTAAAAAGAGGGAGATGCATTATCTGTAATGCTTAAAGTGCTTAGTACTAGGCATAGTGTAAAATAAATTACAAACCCAAATAACATACGCAGTTTATAACTCAAGTGGCCGATGGCATTAGGAGTTGCATTCAGTATTGATTACCAATATATCTTCTACTGACATTCTAGCTATGTAGAATTTAATGCTGTGCAGTAGACACTACACACAGCTATTCTAATAATGAACACTTAGGGATTTACTAATGCTAGTGTGTGGTGCACAACTGTGGTTCTTGCCCAACTGTGTATCTAATATAAGCATAGGTGTGTACTGAATAAGAAACCAGCAAAAAATTACTTTAATTTACTCTTTAGTCACAATAAAATGAGAGTAAACTTGCATCAAATCTTAGTTATATGCAAAGCTTTTGCAGTCCTTAAATTCCAAGCTTGATGCGACTCGATGGAGGACTGGATTATTCTAAAGTTAACTGGAGTCAGTATTTTGGATTCCTCCTTCGCTATGGCTATGGTGCTACAACAAGATAGATAAGCTGTGTGATGCAAACTTGATTTTGTATTTATAATGAGGACACTGGCCACTGCTAGTGTGACCCTGACTGGATAGACATAGGGGAGGTATGGGAATGGGTAGAGCAGGGTTAGAATTTCAAGTAATATCTGACAAGATATGGTTGTTGCTCTGATACTGAGAGACAAAACTACTGATTATTGTAGCACCGAGGGGCACATTTGTTAATGTTTAAATTCAAGGTTTTTATGGTTTTTTTCTAAAAATTAATGTTATTTAGATTTTTTTATTCAGTTTAGGTCAAGAAAAAAATGTGATCAAGTTCATGACTGAATTTAGAAAAAAAACAATATTCAGAGATTGATAAATCACAGAATCTGACTGTGTAATAAATATTTGTTATTGTACCTTGTTGTGTACCACTGCTCACCAAGAAGTCATCATCACAAAGAACAAGTTTCCAAGTTTCCCTTTTCTGCCTTCCAAGTGTCTCTTCGGCATTATTACAAACTCTGTTTTACATTTTCATTGAACATCTAAAAGTCTTTGGAGAAAATGAAAGTCAGCAAAAACTTTTCTATAGCACCTGCCAAATTCCTATTGAGGTATATTATATCTTCAGACATGATGCATAAAAAGGTTACATTTTCTAAAATGCAAAAGCTGAGCCATTTGAGTATACAACTCAAAAGGCCCAGTTTAATTCTAAAGGAATGTGAGATGTAACCCATTAATAGCCCATAAGTAGACAAAACCGTAGACACCAGCCATAAACAAACACGTGTTCTACTGCATTAGTATGAGTCAAGTTTTTCCTTAATCCTGTAAGAATAAAACTTTCATATAATAAAAATCCGTTGCTGTTGAATGTCAAAGTATTGCCTCTACTTTGTGATGATATACAACACTTGAACTTCTGCCGATGTAGACACAATATGACATAGATTTACCAAATATTACTCTCCTTTATTTTTGATCAATGCGGAATTTGCATTTAAAGTACTACAAATAATTGAGACTGAGAACAATGGATTGAAGGGGGTCTATAGCTGCTGAATTTACCTTTCCCCTTATCGAAAATGTCAATTGTAAATCTGAACATTTGGTATTGTTGTGAATTTATTTATTAAGCCACTGAAAGAACTGTAAGAGCAATGTGTCTGTGGGGATACATAATCGTATGGTTGCCTCTACTTTTAGAAAACTTGCTTTATGACAGGAGTTTAGATATACTCTCTTACAAGCCACAGAGCAGGACCAATGATCCTTAATTGAAAAGGTTTATTTAAAATGACAGCATCGTTGGAGGTGAGATTTAACCAGGATTGTTGGTGAGATAAGAAAGCTTGGGCAAAGTAGAACCAAGAAACCCTCTAACATATATATGTATATATATATATACA
>CM044448.1:47135973-47151570 GCA_024363595.1 Xenopus borealis
TATATATATATATATATATATATATTTTTAAATTTTATTATTTATTTTTTTTTTTTTTCAAAAACCTGCTTTACCAATAAGGAGCAATTAAGCTTTTTGAGACTATCATGTAGCAAGGATATTAATATGCCTGTAAAGGTCCACTAAATCTCGTTAATATTCTTTCCCTCTGCACTTATTAACATGACATAGCTATCTGCTAATTTATCAGTACGGCCTATTGGAATGGAAGGAAATGAAAAACGATCTCAATTTCCCAGAACACACGAGCTTGGAAAATAGTAGGAGATCCATCATTCCTATTCATCCACAATATTTCCACCAAGACTGTAAGTTAATTCAGTTCTGCACAATTTCAGAAGAGCAAATTCAGATCATGTTATTTTTGCACAATTAATTCAGCTTTATTAGACCATCTCTTGATAAGAGGCACATGGCTTGAATGTGTTTAAAGGCAAATCACTCAGTTGAAATTAGTGTCCACTGTTCTAGAGAGTGCAGTTTCTAAATTCAAGGCCTACGTTTATAGAAACAATTACTGTATTATCTATGTTACAGCTAAAAAAAGGTATGTATAAAATTGAGAGAACTATAATGAATTGTTCATATAGTCAAAAAGGTATGATATTTTCAGGTGAATATGATGAGTGAACAGCAACCTTGCACATTACACTATTTGCATTCTCCTAGACTTATCTTTTGCTTTTGTTGCCTAGTGACTAATCACCTGTTCTACTGGGCAACAATCTCCCCGAACTGCCTTCCCGTGACATAGCGCCGGCTTAAATGAAAAGTCCCCAGTGGTATGGCACTTACGGAGCTTAGTTTTCCAAAGTCGCCTTAAGTTTCCTTGTGAGGCAGCTCTCTGGGAATGAGATTTCATGCCTACTGTGTCTTGTAGCACATGCTATTTAATCTGTGTACAGTAAATGTATAACTAATTTATTACCTTGCTTTTGACTTATTTATTATTATTATGTGCATTGCGATTATTTTTGCTTTAACTGACTTTTATTACATTCCCCCATTAGTTATAACTACAGCTATACTGAGCAAAGTTCTGTTCCAAAAATCCATTAATGGTATCTAAAAGACTGATTTAAAGAAATCAGATCTACTATACTGGGAGGTTTTATTCATAAATATATTTTTTTATGGAAATTAGAATATTATTTTGTTTCATTTTGTAAAAAAAAAACATAAGGAGTACTCCTTTAAAATAATTTTCTGTGTTGTTTCCAGCAGACTGATCACACAGGCCTACTCCTTGATTTAGTGCTTTGGGAATGATATCCTGGTGGTACAGGTTGAAAATTAATGCTGTAAGAAAGCTCTGCACCCTGGTAAATTATATTGAATTGTTTGCGGGAGGAAAGTCTGCTGAATCAACCATCTGTTTCATTTCTTATAAATTATGAATGAAAACACTGCACAATCAAAGGCTTAAAGGCTTTCCCTTCAAGTGATAGAGACATTAGCTTGTTGCTACTTGGAGATGCAAGCCAACATTTTCAAAGACAGATGTGTGATTGCATTTATATAATCAAACGAGGCACAAGGTAAGGTCTGTATAATAGATTACATAAGATAATTCATTACCAAATTAATCAAATGCTTCTAATGTCCAGTGATGGAAAGTCAGGAATGTATATGGTGGTTATGTTGATGAGGAATATGAGTTGATATGAACCATACAGTATTTAAACCCGTTGCCTGTAGATTCAAATCAACATGAGCATGACTTTTGTTTTTAGCAGATACTTGAGCAAACAGGTTCTGGTCTGGAACTGAACCACAGGGAGGTCAATTTTTGGTTTAGAATTTAGGGCCTAGATGAAAGATTTCAATCATTGCTTCTCCTTCCATTTACTTTGTATAAAAAAATCCAATATAAAGAATTTACAAAATAAGGCTTTATATTTAAGGTTGTATATTTGTGTATTTATGCCCTGATGGGACTGCTATAAATGTAAACACCAAGGCTAATTTACAAATGCAAGTACAAAAGCTTGATGCATAATTGTTTCCTATTTCACATGCACTTAAAACAGCATTTACATCTATATACTTGAGCCTTGCATTGTTAATTAAATTACCAGATACAAAGTATAGAGGCTGCAGATATATGGAAGCCCTGTAATAACACTTGCCTTAAGGAGCTTCCTTTGCATATTCTGCCTACAGACACAACTTGCAAAGTGCACCAAGTCAGGCTGGAGAAACTACCCTCAAACTACTCCACCTCAAAGGGTGGTAAAACAGTGGCCTGTGGCAACAGACAGGCCATCCTTGCACCCAAAGCATCACATACAGGTGATTTTTTCTTACACTAAACACCTGAAAATTACAAAATCACAACTCTAAATAAGTTTAGCACAGTTGCATCAGATTCATGTCGAAGTGTTCATTTTAAGACATCAGACAAAATTGAGGTTTATTTGTCAACAGTATCATTTAAATGGTTTTAGAGGTTTTTGAAACCACAATTGATCTTATTTACTCTAAAACCACAAATGCCATGGAATTTGTTAAAAGATCCAAATTTAAAAAACACAAATGAAAAAAAGTGTTGAACGATCCAAAAAAAGTATGAATACATACAAAATTCCTAGCAAAAAAAGTGAGAAAACATTTAAAAGCAAAAATTGATTGAAAAAGCATCAGCAGAACTACCATAGACTTCTATAGAACTGTGACAACTTTTACCTGCCACATTTTTCTATTAGAGTTTTTCGGGTTTTTTTTGTGACTCCTTGTTTCTGATACTCCTGTGCCTGATTCCTGCCTTGTTCCCTGTTCCTGTTCTTGTCCTGCCTGGTTCTCGGCTCTGTTCTTCTTCCTGTTCCCATTGACTATTGGATCTCCTGGTAATTGACCTCGACCTGTCTGTTCGACCATTCTCTGCCTTCATCCTGCACCTGACCTCGGCCAGTTTACCGGACTCTCCTTGTTTTCCGCCAGTCCTGACCTTTTGCTAGTTCATCAGATCACTCTTGTCTGCAGCCTGCCTCTGGCCACTGACCCAGTAAAAGGACTTATGTTTTTCTTTTGCATCTAATCAGTTGTTTGTACATTGTACTCCTGCTCATATATGGTGTATTAATCTATTTTATGCCCTTTGACTCCACTTGTGTAGACCTGTGGAGAGCACAATATATTTAAGTAATGAGGTCTCAGTCCCAGATATGAAGGAAGGTGGGTGGGAATGTAATAAAATGGAATAGATCTAGTTGAAATGGAATTGGGCTAAAGAGCATCCAATAATGTGGTTATGTAGCTTCTGTTACAGTGGTTTTGCTCAAGCTTGTGACCCCCATTTAGCATACCTCAGACAAAGCTACAAACTCTACAAAGCTTAAAACTTGCTGGAGAATTTCCTCAGGTCTCACAAACATGATGGGCAGAGATCAAATGATGCATTACCTGTAGGACATTAATGGGACAATGTGATAAAAGTCACAAGGAGCAAAACGATTTGCACAAATAGGAATATAAATTTGCATTTTGCAATGTATAACTCTTCCTTAAACTGTTATTGCATTGTGAATTTTAATTGTGCAAAGTCTTTAAAGGTCAAAACCAAGAAATACAGGGCGATTGCACCCATGAATTGGGACACATCATCACTATATCAGGGTATAACAGGGAATAAAAGCCCATTCCCTAAAAAAAGGCTGTAAAAAAAATGGCTGTAAAGCTCTTTAAATGTTCTGATGCACATCATGCTTATTCCTGATCTATGCAACAAAATACTATGTTTGTATTTTACAAATTTTACATTATTTTCCTCAAGCCAGCACCACAAACACCTCTAAATCACTTTGAGAAGAGCAAGTTCAATCAAGCAGAGCCAAAACAGAAATCATATTTTCATGAAATATGCTTTTTTCCATATCATTTATAGACTTTTTAACATACTGATGACTCTGGATCCTTCAAAGCATCACCATGACTTGAGAAAATATTGCAAGCGGTTTCTCGGCTGTTGACAACTCTGATCAGATGTTCTAACCCACAAAACCTTTCGTTTTCCAAAGTGCTGCTCATAAAAACATCAATACTGTACATTCTTATTTCCCTTGAAGAGGCAAATGAAATGAAAATTAAGAGCCTGCTGCACCTTTGTTTTTCAATTTCTTTACAATCTGTAAGGTTTTAGAGCAGAAAGTCTTATTTCTCCCTCTAAAGCTATTGTGTCGCATCTCAGCCTGGCAGCACAATTTTTTTCATGCTCTTCAAACAAAAACCTGTTATTTTTACATTTGGGTCATAAGAATTATTATTTCTTATGCCACTGTTTGTTGGGATGGTGCAGAAGAAATTAAAATTACCCACTGCAATCTTACTGGCATAGCTTAAAAAATCTAACATTCAATGAAATATAATAAACCAATAATTAACTGCAACATTATAATTTTCCTACTTGTGAAATGGATAGTTTTCATGGAATAATCGTTCACTTCAAAGCTAATTGACATTTTCTTTGATGTTAAATTCCAATCTCATTACCTTAAAACTAAACAGAATGACATTTGGTAAAGGTGAGCAAACAATGGGTTTATGGCAGAAGGTTTCTATGACTTTTCTTAAAGGTTAGCTATCACTGTACCATATGTTGCAAGACATGCTAGATATAGAATCATTGTCTACATTCCCGCATGAAACTTCACAATGAAGAAAAAGGAAGAAAATTAGATTTATAGAGCTGATTTGCTGTATAAAAGCAAGAGAAAACTGAAAGCATACACCAGATTTACCTAGTGCATTAATGCTGATCTGATCTGTTTATGGAGATCCACAAATAGTGTAAGAACTTGCTCAAAATAACTGTGTTGCATTTATTTATTTTTTTCTTTTTGCAACAATTTCCATTTTTCCCTTGTAGCTACAATTATGTCAGGATTATGGGAACAAACCACTACATTGTGGGTAGAAAAGCATGGTGTGGTGAGGTCGCTACTCGATACCTGGGGAAGTCCAGGACGGAGCTTATTTATGCCCCAGTTTCCCAACAGAGTGGTTCCAGGACTGATAGTCCAGGCCAGGTTTTTTGAGTTGTCCTGAGGCATCTTAGGTGGATAATTAAACCAGCAGCTCAAGTGTTGAGCTTCAGTCTGGGGGGAAGGACACAGGGAAACTGTCTGTGTGACGACAAAGAGAGATTTTTGAAGGTTGGAACTTTTGTTGTACTTAATTTATTTTGGCGAGACAGGCAGTAGGCCTACTCCTGGTTAGTTAGGGAAACTAACCTGTATTAGTTAGAAGTCCATTAAGTGGCACATCATTTATTTTGAAATTTTTATGTTGTTTTGTTGCAAGTGAAAATAAATGGCCAGAAAGAGACTACCCTCTTATGAGTTGTGATTGTGCTGTGGGTAGGGTTGCCACTTGTTCGTTATTTTACCGGCCTGACCGGTAAAAATTATCCTTGACCCTAATGTTATTAATAGGGAAGTAATCTAAATATATAGGAAGGCCGGTATTTTTTTGCATAAAGTTGATCCCAGCTACCAGGGATGGCGCGAACCGCCGCAAAAAAGTTCGCGGACGCGTTCGCGAACTTGCGACAAACGCTTGAACAGTTCGCGACCGTCGCGAACCCCATAGACTTCAATGGGAAGGCGAACTTTAAAAGCTAAAAAAGACATTTCTGGCCAGAAAAATTATTTTAAAGTTGTTTAAAGGGTGCAACGACCTGGACAGTGGCATGCCAGAGGGGGATCAAGGGAAAAGAAAAATCCATTATTTTCTTATGTCAAAAGTGTTACAAAGTATCTTACCTGCACCTGTTAGCTGTTCTGGACTCTCTGCCAAAAGCCAAGTTCAAATCTTTGCTTCTTTTTCTGGCTGTTCAGTGAGGGTCTTTCCAGTGAAAGATGGTCCTCCAAAAAGAGGGTCTTTCCAGTACAAATGAGGGACAGAGGGTTGAGCTCGCAAAAGAGGGACAGTTGGGACTCGGGAGGTATGCACATTTTTTTTTTTTTAGTCCAGGGGGTGTGTGGGGGTGGTCCAGGGAGATCTTCCTGATTGGCTGCCATGTATCTGCTGGTCTGGGGTGAGAGGGCAAAAAAATGCGGCAAAAAAAAAGCGCCAAATTGACGCGAACCCAAAATGCGAACGTCGCGCGACGTTCGCGAACTTCCGGCGAGCGCGAACAGCGGATGTTCGCACGAACAAGTTCGCCGGCGAACTGTTCGCGCCATCCCTACCAGCTACCTAAGCTCTTACTATGGCTAGAAATTTCTCCATCACCAAGTAAAAATCCCACAGACTAATAGGAAAAACATGATTGACAGAGACCAAATTATGCAATCATTCCAGTTATCCATTCTTCACCATAATTTTTTTTTATATATTGTGCTCTCTCACTTTAGGGGCATTTCGTGGGGGGGATTTTTAGTTTACCTAGGAAAATTATACATCTGACAAATTTTCAGGAGAACCTGATCTTTCTAAATCTGCTTTTGTTTTATGTAATTCCCCTTCTGGAAGATTTAGAGCTCTAGATACCAAAAAAAAGTCTATTTTTTAGAAACATAATTTACTTTATGCACACAAATTCTACTGATTTGAAAAGCATCAATTGTTTGGAACATGCTAATAACAGATATGTATAGTTTTATGGAGATTTCTGACTTTTATAGATCAAAAACCCTCAGCAGTACATTACCGAATTTTGAAAACACTACCCAGAATACTTTAAATCCTGGAACTTCTGAAAAGTACACATTCTGCCAAATATAAAATGGGTAACCATGTCTACTCCAAAGTACCAAACATTTTTTAGTGATTTATTTGCAATGCTTGCAATTAATTTTTCTGATATCAGAAATAACTTATTTTATGTATTAAAATACAACAGATTTAATAAATATTGTCTTTTATTTATCTTGTAATATGCTTAGTTAATTTACCTTTATTGTACTTGATTTGTTTATAATAATATTGTATCATATTGGGCTTGGGGCTTATGGTGGGTTTAGTCCCAATTGAGAGTGTAGTTTCTTAGATTCAAGGTTTTGTCTCAGAAAAAGACTTGAATTTCAGGAAGAAAACAATCATTTCCAAACTGGTCAGTGGACCACTCCCATTGACTTGTATACATTAATTCGTAATCAAATGGGTCAAAACACATGGGTCAAATTATAACTGATAAAAAAAGTCTGACACATAAACTAGTTGTGGGATATGAACGCTGCATGCTTCATTTTCATCTGACAAAATTTTTTCCTCATTGAAATATATTTACTTTCAGATATAGAAGTGCAAGTAAAAAACTTCATCCAACTTTATCTGATCAGCATTGCATGGAGTTACATGGATGATCAGATAAAATCCGACCTACAAAATCTGAAGAAAAGGGCTGAACGCCACGGAGGTTTGTGGTGCAATGTGATGAAATACAGGTGATTAGTTGGGGGAGCTGAATATAATCGAAATGATAGAAACATCACAAGTAAAAACTACACACAACACTACTGTGAAGACACAGTGCACAATGTTCACATCCAACAGTCTTGTCATGCTGGATACATGTAGTTTGTACCTGCGATGCGGTCGCCTGCGTTTCATTGTAGCATGACATATTGCACCACATTGCTCCATAGATTTCAGACCAAATAGTTAAGGGACTCTGAAATCAGGCTTGTACACAAAGCTTGAGCATTACCTGGAAGATGGAAATTAGGATGGGCCAGCAGAAATCCCTGAATCTAATAGATTGACCTTAGTTGTAAATGCCCTCTCCCATCTGTAAAAATCATAAAAGGGGTGTGGGGCCACATACTGTATCCTCTTGCTGCTGGATGCTTTTCAGCCAGGCCAGTGAGGCACATGGATGGGGAGACAAGCACTTTCTGCTGGACATGCTGTAAGCAGGTCAGGAGGGCACATGTATTCAGGACAAACAAGTGATATCAGTCATAGAACCACAGTGCCTACCTGATCCTAAGATGAGGTACTGAGGCTCCAGACTATGAGATAAGTGCTTGGGGGCAATCAAAGAACTTAACAACCAAAACCCCAGTCCCAATGATGCTTTCTAGCAGCCCTAATGCTTTCCCATGTCTAAAAACAAACCTTTGCTTCCAATGGGACCAAAAACTGAAGCAGAAGGACAAGAGACACTGGATTGGGGTGGATTAGGGGTTTAAAGCTTTGGGGAGGGTCCTCGAGACATTAAACATAAAACTGCAATAAAATGACAAAAATCAAGTACAATTAGGCAAATTAATGAAATAACAAAGTATCTGATCTGACGGTGTGGTTAGCAGTAAGAATACCCAATACAATAGTCAGGTTGTTACATAAAAAGGTTTTTGGGGAAAAAACAAGAAGATAAAATGAACTAAAAAAATGTTCAATAAATGTGTATGTGAGTGTATACTATGGGGAAGGTTTACTAAGATTCGAATTGATTCAAAGTGAAAATTCAAATCAAATTTGAATTTAAAAAAATTCGAAATTTTAATTTATATTGGGCTTATTCAACCATCGAATAGCCCAAAATTCGATTTTAATTGGGCAAATTCAAATTTGATTGTCAAAGTACTGGTCATTTAAAAAAAATTTAATATAACAATTTGGCAGATTAAACCAACTGAATTGCAATATAACCCTATGGGAAGCTCTCATAGGATTTTCCCAAGTTTTTTTTTGATCTAATATAAAAAATTTGATCGACTTATTCGAAATTCAAATTCGAGGTGTTTTAATTCAATAAACATTCAATGGTCGAATTTGAGGGTTAACTAACTCTCGATTTTGACCCTTAGTAAATCTGCCCCTTTGTGTGTGCAAAAATGCGTGTAAGAAAAAAAGCCAAAAAGCTTAACCTTTAGTAAAATAGGTACAGTGTGCGTAAATGTGTGTATATGTATAAAGAAACACTTCCAGTTTTGTTCATAGGAACGTCCTTAGCATGCCCACAAATGCCCGAGTCTACAGTGTCAAAATTTTAGGGGCAGCATGCCACCCAGTTGCATCCTATGTAGCACTGGTGACTCAAAGCTCCCCAGTGCTCCAGTACTTGAAAGAGCACTTGTGCGAGTGGGGTTGCACGCAGCCAGCATTTGCACTAGGATCATGCGGTCTTGGGGTGCCGTTTTGTGAAATTCTTCTCTGGTCCTTAGCAGCTATGAGGATCCCAGGATCACTGAGTCCAGGAAGTGTATGAGAGCAGGGGGGGAAAGGGGCATTACTTAAAGCAGACGTGTAATGATCAGGACCAACATGGCTTGTTGTCAAGGTGGGTTGGGGGCAAATCTGACTTGCTGCACCTATGGCAAACAATGTTATTACAGAAAGAAATCATTTGCTGGGAACTACGTGCTTGGAAGTTAGAGGATTTTCCTGCAACCATGTAGTAGCTACGTGCTTGGCAGGTACGGGATTAAATAAATTTTTTGTACAAAATACACATACAAGTAATTGAACATTTTTTTGTGGCATTGTTTTCTCACTGTGATTTTCTCATGCAATTTTTTTTGGGGTGAAATTTTTTTGCCGAAATGAAAACATTTGTAGTGAATACGTGTCTGATAAAAGAATTCACTCATCGCTAGAAAAGACTTGTACTTGCAATATGTGTCGCCTTGTATAACTGCACTTTACTTAATGTTTTTTCCCCCATTTCCGCTTTATTCTGCATATCCAGCTTTTCCTTGTGAAAAGCTTTATCTGATTGAATAATGTGTCCACAAATAGGCTGCATCCACTGCTTAGATTCCACATCATTCTCCCTTCATTATTTACATTCCCCCTGCACTTGTCTTTGGGAAATTGCATTTTTTTTATATATGCGGAATTGATTTATCATATGTAAAGGAAGAGCTGGGGAAGCTTCAGATTTCATTGTATTTTTATTTATGTTATGTATCTGCTCTGCCATCTGTATACATTGCAAGATTTATGAATATATCCAGCCTTGGGCAGACATATATTTATGGTTACGTGCGTGTATACAGTACAGTGTATAATGTAAATTAGAATTCGAGTTTTCCTTGGAAATAAAGAAAGCAAATATTTACAATTCTGTGAATTTATAATAAATTATATATAAGAAAAGCTGTGCATTGTTAAGAGCATTATCATTTACATTATATTTTCCTTTATCCTTCATAGTATTATTGGTCTCTTCTGATATTAAAGGGATCTCAATACCAGGAAGGAAAAAAAAATGTGTATTATATATACATATATATATATTTGTGTATGTGTATATATAGGAAGTGCAATGAATCTATACTACCTCATCATTATTAGAATAGATGTTTGTGTGATTATGTATTATGTCAAGCTAGCACTCATTAGTAGTTTGAAAATGATGTTCCTGCATACTTCGGCCTTCCAGAGGAAGAGTGCCCCATGCTCATTAATCATTGATTGGCACCTAACCAGACAGTGGATATGAAATGAATGAATATTCACTGGAGCACATGGCAATTACAAGCAGGCAGAAGGTGATTTTTTTGTTTGGGTAGGGTGCGTTTAATGCTACTTCATTAGTTTCTGCAGCAGCGATTTTCCACTGGCATAGAAACAGCTGATTTAGTCCCATATTATAAACACTGGCAAGAGTTGTAATTCACCTGTCTGAGCACACAAGGTGGATTTTTGTCTAAAAATGCCCTACAGTCTGTCCCATACATGGTCTGACTTAAGAGCTACTAATATTCTCACAGGCTGCATGGTAAAGTACCAAGTCATTTTTCACTTAATTTGGATGAAGCCAAGACTATTTTGGAAATAATATGCATAGCACTCCATTATTACCAAAATTATAGAAAAAATTCAATCCATCTACATTACTGGAAATCAGGGCTAATGGTTGGGTTGTTTATAACTGTGTCTTTTATGAGAGATCTTACATGCAGAAACTATAATGGAGATATATGTTGGTCCCCTTGCACAACAGTGGATGTTTTTTACTGCAGTTTCGAAGTAATACTATATAATAGTACTGTAGATTAGGTTGAAAAAAACTAAGGCAATGTAGCCTATCTGATCTGCTAGATTACCCAGAGGAATTTGAATATACAATAAAAAGCATGTATGAATTAGACCAAAAGTCCGACTATTTTCAAACAAAAATATGAAAAATCCAGGCTTTTCGGGAAAAAGCTTGTAAAAAAAATCGTATGATTAGGGGGGAAAAAAACATATGATTTGTGTTTTCACCAATCCGATTAAATCATGCTTTTTTATTAATAAATAAGGGCTCATTGTGGATTCTAGTTATGTTGTACTTTTTTATTATAAAAAATCATTACAATGCTATATACAAATATAAGCATGGAGCATCAAGATGTTACTGTCGTGAAAAATGTGTTTTTAAAAACCAGTGGCATCCAACACATAAATGTACATTTTCATAAATATTGACAGCATATTTTCTCAAAGAATGTACAACCAGAATGTTGGGACCTTGGCTGTAAGTCATGATCCTTTGGTATCTAGAGGATGCTGTTGAAATGTTTGTGCGTGTTTTACTGGTCCTTTACGTTTTATTCAAGTCCTAAATGGAACAAAAGTACAATATACTCTATACAGGGACCATGATCTCATATTTCTGAGTGAAAAGATCCGGCGTAGTTTTGTTTATGATCATTTTTCATACCCGTTCACTTTGTGTGGAATAAAAATGTCAGTCAGATTTGTTTAGGAAGGCAATTCTGGGACCAACCAAAGCATGAACTGAAGTTTGAAGGACAGCAAAAAAATATGTAATTTCCTGACACAATAAAACTGAACAGGTTGTACGTTAAAAAAAAAGAAAGTGCATTTTGTGATAAAATATATCAAACTAACATCTCAATGATATGGAAATAAAGTCCTGATTTCCTTCCACTAAAGTGAAATCCTCTGTTTCTGTTAGATATTAACTTTCACCTGGTTTATCAGGTGACATAGAATTCCATATTGAACTGGAGTCATTTATCAGTGCCTAATTTTCCTTCTTCCTGTCTTTCTTTTGGGTTATGATTAAAAATGGTACGATTGATGCATTCTGAAACTATCTTTTGAATATCATTATCCTTCAGTTTTAGTGTCATGACATGATTTGTGGGGAAGGCTGACACTGTTTAAATGACCTTCTTAGCCTAATCTCTTTGAAATTGGAAAAATCAATATCAGCAGATTGAATACACATGAAGACAAGTAGTGTAGGCAATAAGTAAAAGACAAGGACAGCAGGAGGAATAATTGGCAATAGAATGAAGAGTGTAAATAAAACATGGATTTTTTCTTAAGGGCTGGTGCAGACAGGGAGATTCAGGGAGTTTCTGTCGCCTGATTTTGCAAGGCGACAATCTCCCCGAACTGCCTTCTCCCTGTCCGCCTCCCTGTGCCCCAGCCCTAAAAGGTATACACCTTATTGAGCAAATTAATTCCAAATCCTTGTTCCAAGTGCAGAAACAAACACCAACGGCTTAAATAGAACAAATTAAGTGAAAGGGAACTCACACACGCACACATACACACACACACATCATTATATAAAATGTCAAAGCACAATATAGCTGCATAATAAGTTAATGTAAAACCCAGAATACAACTTTAGTGAGTTAACCAACAAGGATTAAACAGAGTACTAGAGCTTTTCTAAAATAGACAAATAATTCTGTGCTACTCCTTTAGAATGTGTAGCTGTTTATGGAAAAAGATAGTAGTTTCACAATACTTAGAGACGAATAAGTTTTATGCGGCCCATTAAAATTAAAAAATATCCCTCAGATGAGATCATTCATAAACCAATAAGCGTAGTCAAATCCAGGCAATAGTTCCAAAGGCAGGCAGGTGACAAGCAAAGTCAAGGTTCAGGCAGGGTCAAAGTCCAGGAATATAATCAGCAAGAATTTAGGAACACCCAGGAATGCTTGAAACAAATCCTATTGTCGGGCATTGAACCAGCGTCCTCTTAGTTTGAATTTTGCATGCTGAAGTCAACGCACCGGAGCCTGAACCCACGTGCCGACCATGGGTGCCTCCATCTTGTATTTTCTGCCGAAGTGAGAAGGAACGCCACGGAGCACTCCTGATGTGTATCTGGCTACCCCCCATGGCTAAACAGCAGCTTGTTTATAAAATATAGTTGTGTTTATGAACTAAGTTTCCAGTGCAGGGCAACAGTAGATTTTATTATTATTCCTTTTTTTGGTGTTACAGCTCTTTTTAAAAACGTCACATATTGAGTTATGCTTGGATGGACATGTGCCTCTCTCTGAACACTACAGAGGGAATGCACTCACCTTGTTTATGGGACAACACAGGTTTTCCTATCTATTATGCAAAGGTGTTCATCTGGACTTACTGATGGATTTTTTTTTTTTTCTCAACCAAAATTAACTATGAAACTATGCACATAGCAGGATAAACAATAAAACTGTGCTTAAGATAAGGCAATACAAATCTATAGCCTTTTGGCTACAGGTCTTTTGACCTTAATTATAATGTCTAAGTGGGTTATCAATTGTTTTTTGACATTCATTGCCTGTAGGGTACTTCACCAGTTATATTACATCTTATACAACAATGTACATGCTCATTGCTTGCAAAGTAGGTCCCTTTATTGGTCAATACATAGTTTATAAACAACAGCAGATAAGTGACCAGGGCTCCACCATGTAATAATTGGGAAGGTTTGGAGAATCCCATCAGTTGGGAACCACATTTGTCTGTGCATAAGATGTCAGCTGAGGGCACTTTTATTATTATTTTGTTGTTGTGCCAGCGGACACTGATCAGTTTAGCACAAATATCAGGCAAATATTCCTGCATAAACCCAGCCTAACCCAGCAGTTGTACTGTATGTTCTCAATTTCTTAGAAGACAAGAAAATACTCAAAGAATATTGTAGTTTAAAATGTAAAATTAAATAAATTCCATTAGCATACAGAATGATATCCAAGAATTTGTAGGAAAGATAAATTTATATTTCTGTAGATTATGGCTCGACGCTGACACATCACAGGGACTGCACTAAAAGTTCTTCTGAACCTCTACATAATGTATTATGATTTGTCCCTTGACAAATCTCTCATTTGTAAGTGTCTCATTGTGGTGGCGCTCATCTCCTGGCCTGATTTCATCAGCATGACTTACAAATCTACATTTGCAAAATGCAATTATGGGATTCTGTAAAGAGATAACCACCCAAAACACTGGAGAGTCATGTTGCATAACACCAGTATCTGAGCAAGTAAGAACCATGCAAGCTAATGCATTTTGATTTAATAAATGAGAGGAATCCTGTTTCATTCCTTTTATCACCTCTAATGTCTTCCTGTCTGCTTTCCATGTCATTACACCCTATCTGTGTCCTTCAGGCAGCTTTAAAAAGAAACATGAATCAGGGCAATTTGATCTTTTGATGGCTTTAACCCTTTAACGTTTCAGAAAGCCCCATGTCTCTATGGATATATATATATATATATATAGTCAAGCAAAAAAAAAAACCAGACAAGCAATATAAACCAAGTGAAGGTGATAAAACTGAAAGATAAGTAATGTTTGCTACCCAATCTGCATTTTATGCATATGTTTGGTTAATGTGATCACAGTCATCTTCTTTCTGTTGAAATCAACTTTTGAACTTTTCCAGTTTAAATGTCATACTTTTTCCTCCTGTGAGAAGCAATTTAGCAACAACAATATGCATACTATCTGTGATTATAGCCTTGGTATTAAATGGGTGTCAAAATATCATGTCTGGCAGCACGGGAAAGCAAAGAGAAGTTATACAAAGTGGCTAATCATGGACAGAGCTGTTGAATTGTGGCACAACACAGCTGACATAGATAGCTCTAGTTCTACATTTGATTACAATTACTACTTTGTAGAATATGGCTCCTCATTAAATTGCCTTTGATTGAGCATTGTAGGGAACATATAGTAGGTTGAATGCTTCACGGTCTTAACTGAATCTGGTTAGTTTTGCCAAAAATATTTGGATCACCAGTAAGTGTAACCAAAATCGAAATCAAAACTTTTTGAAATGCCTTTCTCCTTTATCTTTCAATCCTTATGGGTGCCTGCCTTCTAACCCTCTAAAAATGTCCATGTCTTAACTATATCCCCAGTGATCCTCAAAACTCTTTAGTAGTACAGGAAATTTATTTATATTGTTCACAATTAAAGGCAGTCTAAGTTCTAAAATGTTAGATGCTAAGAGCTGAGTTGTGCCAATGCATGTTTGCATTTTTGAGGTCTATCTCTGTTCCAATTGGAGGTTTGGTCTTTCCTATTTCTGTTTGTTCTTTCTATTCTTTATGAGAACCCACTGTCATAAAACTACTACCCAGTGTGGTAGGCCACATCAACTGGATTCTTTAGGAGAGGTAGAATCTGCAAGCAAAGCAAGAAACTATTTTATAGAATAATTGAAAGCACCTTTTCCTGGAGAAACAAGAGAGATGGGTATGAAATCAAAATGTCATAGTTTTGTTTTCCAGAGTTGGAAATGATGATGGTGATACAATAAAAAAAGAGTAAAAAACTTCAGTGGATACTGGATACACATTATAACTACAGGTAGAAGTAATTCATAATTATAGCAAGCAGGCAGGAGCCATTTTGTGGACACTGTTATTAAGGCAA
>CM044448.1:47161752-47182454 GCA_024363595.1 Xenopus borealis
GGAGAGCTTCCTGATTGGCTGCCATGTATCTGCTGGTCTGGGGTGAGAGAGCAAAAAAAATCGGTGACTATGCGCGAACCCAAAATGGCGAACATCGCGCGACGTTCGCGAATATCCTGCGAGCGCGAACAGTTCGCGCCATCCCTAAATATCAGGAAAAGAAGGCAATGTTACTGTGATTAGTGATGGGTAGTGATGGGCGAATGTATTCGCCAGGGGCGAATTCGCTGGCGAATAAATTCTCGAAACTGGAAAAAAAATTTGCCAAAAAAAATGACGCGACGCGCGTCAAAAACGACGCGACACGCGTCAAAAACGACGCGACGCGCATCAAAAACGACGCGCGACTCGTTTCGCGAATCGGCTAAAAAATTTTCGCCGAAGCGAAACGCGCCCGTTTCGCCCATCACTAGTGATGGGCGAATCTCCCCAGTTTCGCTTTGCCGAGAAAAATTAGCGAAACGAGTCGCAGCACGCTTTTGATGCGCCTCGCGCGGCTCATTTTTTTTTTGCTAAATTTTCGCCAGGCAAAATTTCGCTGGTGTTTCGTGAATTTATTCGCCAGCGGCGAATCGCGGGAATTTGCCCCTGGCGAATAAATTCGCCCATCACTAACTATGATTCATTTGGATTACTTCATAATGTATTTTAGGCAAGGGGAATGTGTTTTTGGCAGACTTGTCACCAGTGGCAGAATAGATTTACCACATGCAATAAATCTCTGTTTGTTTGGGCTATACTATAATATAGACCAAACCAAACGTATGAGTTTTCAGATTCTCTAATTAGAAAAAATTCACACAGGGGTATTATTTTATGTATTTGATGTGCAGGTTTGAGCGTTTCATCAAGATGCCACATGCTGCATTTTGTTTCGCTTGTCACACGTTCACATATCAGTGAAATGGAGGGTTGAATTTGTAACTGGTATAAACACACTTAAGGTTCCTTCTCACAAGCACTTAAATCTCTGTTCAGCCACAAGAGAGCACAGGAATAAAATCATACTATTAATTTAAAGGGGCCCATACGGACACAGACACATTCTGGGGCAAATTTACTATTATTCCCCATAATTTGCTCGACCAAATTCAATATTTGATTAGCATTCGATCGTCGAATGCTAATCGAATAGTTTTAGGTTACCTTTTATTTGATATTCGATTATTCGACGAACGAATTAAAATTTATTCGATCAGTCGAACAATTTATTGGATCATTCGAATTATTCTTATGATTCGAATTCTAAGCAACTTTTCAATCGGTCTGCATTTTTTAAATAGTATTTTACTTCTATGCCTTTTTCTTCTGACTCTTTCGAGCTTTCCATTTGAAAAACAGATACTCTATTAGGCTACACATTTATTGTTATTGCCACCTTATTACTCATCGTTCTATTCATCGTTCTATTCATATTCCAGTCTCTTATTCAAATCAGTGCATGGTTACTAGGGTAATTTGGACACTTGCAACCAAATAGCTGAAATTTTCAAAGTTGGAAAAAATACTGGTCTTCCTACGTATGTTTATATTTCTGCCCTTTTTATAACATTGGCAACATGCATCACTTTTACTGACTAATGGGTAAAACTAGTGGGTAATGTCAGCCAGGTGAAACCCCTATACACATGGCTGATTGTCACAGTGTCGGACTAGGATGCCAGGGGCCCACCAGAAACCCTTAGACCAGGGGCCCAACTTTCCAAACTATTATTCCTTCTGTCCTCATTTAACCTCTTTATTCTCCTATTCTTTTAGCTCTACTTACTATACTCTATTCTTCCATTGTTAAGCCTCTTTTTCCACATAAAGAAATAGGGAATTAATGTGAAATATGCCAAATTGTTAGAAGCAAGAGGGCCCACTGGCACCTGGGCCCACCGGGAGTTTTCCTGGTATCCCTGTGGGTCAGTCCAACACTGGTTTGTCACAAGTCAGGGATGTTTATGTTTGGTGACAGAAACTTTCAAATGGGGCCAAATACATAGAAAGATGTGCTTAATGTATGTGCTGCATAGTAAAAACGTGTTAGATTTGGGATATGTTTGGTCTTTTTACCTATGTGAGACTCAAGATAGCAGTCTATGCAAGGGAGACATTCCCCAACTGTAGTTTCTTTAAGATAAATTAACCAATTGCTTTTGAATTTATGTGACTACTTACAAGTGCACTAGCAACCAATGAATTACAAGGGGAGGGCAGTATAAATGTCCAATAGGAAACAAGTAAGGGCAAAGCCTGGGAGTGATGATGTAAGCATATTAGAAGTGCGGGTTGAAAACAGGCCACTCCCATCCTTCAGAAAACTGATCAGAGAGACAGTAGAAGAACAGATTTAAATGATATATAAACTTGCTTTTACAATGACCTATTTAATTTTTTGATGGAATATGGATTGCCTAACACAGTGATAGTGGTTTCATAAGATTTGGACATTGAAGGTGAACAACCCCTTTAACACAAAGGAATAAACATAAACAATTTGAATGCTAACTGAAAAGAGCTTTATTTGAAGTTTATATATCTGTTTATGTATCTGACCACCATTGTAAACCATAACCTAGTATACTAGAGCCCAATAAGAGTGAGACTTGTAGGGCAATCCTATTACTGGGAAGATATAAAGATTGTTTGTTTTTTTTATAGATTTTTATTTTCCTTTTTCAAGGGAAGGGGATACAAGGGGAGAAACCAAACCATATCCAGGTTCACTTGTACATCTAAGTAGTACATAGCATATTACATAGTCACGAAATAACATGTGGTATTGTATCAAACCTGCGTTAAGGGTGCATTTAGGGCATCTGCGCTCCAGCCCTGTGTTATACGTCAAGAGAAGGTGGAAGTTTCTCTCTTGTCAAGCAGGGCCCTACTCTGGGATTTCCACAAAGTGTACATCCAGCCATGGGCACCATATTTTATCAAACTTAGCTGGGTAGCCTCAGGCCACATAAGTGAGTTTAATGGATGGTAGCATTTTATTTACCAATTTAACCCATACATACAAAATTGGGGCATTTTTTCCCATCCAGCCCATAATCACCACCTTTTTTGCACAGTATACCTCCTCATGAGTGACTGATTTCTGTTCAGGGGGAGTAGATCCTCAACTAGTCCCAGAGGACAGACCTCAGGGAGTACACTTGAGGTAGGTAAAAGTTGTCTGCTAGTTATTTTGTAACCTTCCCCCAGAATTTGTGTCCTGGAGGGGAATTCCATGACAGATGAAGAAAGTCCGCCTGTGCTTCAAATAAAGCATCTGAACCCAGCTAAAAAATTTTGGCCCGAATCCAAACCTCCACATTCTCTCCCAGAGGTATGCCATACAAATGCCTTAGTGGTGTCTAGGGAGACTAGGATCCTAGAACACGTTAGTGTGATTTGTTTGAAGTTGGGTATATACACTTCTGAGGTTAGGGGTTGTTGATTTGGTGGGCATAAAGATTTATCTAGATTGATGATGGTTGGAGCACCATTTGCCAGTACTATGGATAGGATCTTGGCAAATATTTTAGTATCTGTGTTAATAAGAGAGATGGACATATATGAGACAAAGTTCAGGGTCCTTTCCTTCTTTGGCAATAAGCAATATACTAGCCTCATAGAAGGAGGGTGGAAGGGTTGCTTTCTAAATGTCATACTCATAGGTCTGAAACAGATGCTGCCTTGCAGGTTGTGCCAGGCTGTGGGGAACCCATCTATACCAGGAGTTTTATTCAAGGCGAGAGCTGAGATTTCCTGCTCTACCTCAAGTGCTGTTATGGACTGCTCAAAGTAGTTAACTTCTTCCATGTAAGTCTGGGGAATTGTTTCTTCTCTAGGGATTGCACTAATTGGTTTTGGGAATATGTGGCTCGTGACTTATACAAGTCTTTATAGAATTCAACAAATGTCTATAAAATTCCCTGTGAAGTGGCGATCAGGGTTCCTTTAGAGTCCCTTATTTGGGGTATCAATGTTTGGGAGTCCCTGGCTGTGGCCAGCCTCACAACATGTTTCCTCCTCCATATCTCCATGATCAAATATCCTTTGGTCTGTATACAATAATTGTTTCCTGGTTAATTGCACCTGGACTAATTCAAGGGATCTTTGTGCTTGACATGGGGTCTGGTGATTAGTTGCTGTGGGAACTAGAGCGTGGGCCTTTTTGGCCTCTTTTAAGGTTGTCTCTGCCTCTGCCAACTGTCTAGTTGTAGCAATTTCCCCAATTAAGATTCCTCGGGACACCACCTTAGAGGCCTCCTATAGTATATCTGGGGTAGCAGTACCCGGTTTGTATCCCAGTAAGTTGCGTATGATCTCTGATCTTCATGTTATTCAACCACATAGGGCATAGTCGCCAGTTTGGTCTACCATAATCCTCCCCTATGAAAATAGTGATAGCTGGGGTGAGTGATCTGAGAAGGCTCTTGTCAAATATTCTGCTGAGACCTCTAGTTGGGTAAAGTCTGCTGAGGCTTAAGCCAGGTCGATTCTGGACATGCTGGCATGACCAGGGGAGTGGCATGAATATTGGCATACACCAGGGTGTTTCCAGTGCCACAATTCAGTGAGAGCTAGGGCAGTGCTTGATTCCCTGGCCATGACCAGCCCTGTGGTATAGCCTATCCAGGTCTGGGTCAAACATGGCATTGTAATCACCTAGTAGGCATATGGGGGCATTTGGAAAGGACCACATATACTCATTCCAGAACCTCACTTGAGAATGGTGGGAGCAGTAGACATCAGCGATTGTAAGGAGTTTGTTGGCTATTTTACAATGTACTACTACATGTCTTCCATAGAAATCAGTTTTGATCCCCATGAGTTCAAATGGAATACCTTTACCTTTGTGGGCTGCAGCAAGAGCCTCGTTTCTCGTTTAGAAACCTCATTAGGCACGAGATATCTACTTTGATGGTCTCAAGCTGCGATGTTGTTGTCAGTTATGGCTTGTAGGAGGTCCCTATTCAACAACTCCATTGGCGCATTTGTTTCATGTGACAGCGTGGGGTCTGGAGGCATAGAGGCCTGCTCCCGTTCTGCATTTGACGCCGAGGCCGTCTGAGAAGGGGAGAGGTATTTGTCCAGCTGGGTCATATTTGCTTTGGGCCCATATTTCCCCATGTTTGACACCAGGAGGCTGCCAATCTTGTGGTACAGAATTGAGTGCAGGACAAATTTTGTAGTGAGCTACTGTTTAGTGCGCTCATGCTGCCATCTTGGCCCCTACCATAAAGTTTGTTTTAATATGTTATCTGCAACCTTGTTATTAGCTAAGAGGGTCTGATAGCCAGTTATGATATTTGTGCCCTGGTACCTCTGTAACTGTAGCAGGATGACTGTTACCCCACTGTATCTAGATGTACCAATGTATCTAATTTGGTTAGAAATCAGATGCAAATCATGCTATTAAAATAATAATATAATGATGTCAGTCATATCAATTGATTCCCTGATTTCTACTCACCCATCGTGAAGCAAAATAAAGCTATTGAATAAATTAACAAATGTATCATGACAAGAGCGCTCCACTCATTGCCTAGGGAATATGCATTTATATTTTATAGAGTCTTTTGTATAAATGTATGAGAACTCTCCAGCTTAGAGAAAGATACTCCAGAGAATACTGAATAGGTTTCTATCGTCGTTTTTATTTCTATAAAGAGCGCTAGAACCCTCGAATATGACCTTTCGCAAATGCATGTGTTATAATATATTAATCTATATAAGAATATAAGAACTGATCTGAAAAACTATTTTAAGGGTCTATTTAGTAAAAGGCAGCAAAGTAAAGCACACTGTGTTTGCTACAATGCACCTCTCTGCCCTATATTTGCTCCTGTTTTTGTCAAGCAAATCTGCAACTGGGTGGAACTTGTAAGGACACTCAAGTTAGGGTACAGTTAGGGAACAGGTAGCAGACTGCTACGGAAATGTCTGTTTGCCTCCCCAGTGATTCATTTATACAGGCAGCAGTGTGTCAATGGGGCAGGTGAAGGTTTCTGCTCTTCATTTAGAAGTGGAGAGACAAGCTTCCATACAGCATAGTGTAGGTGAAAAAAAAATGTTTTGCAACTGTTTTTGTGCTTTGCACCCTGCTGTAAAATAATACCTCCCCTCAAGTCTTGGAAAAAGGTTAGGCAGACTAGGCAAGTTTCTTGGGAACAGCTAGAAGGGGCTGTGATTCTGGTAGGTTCCTATGCATTCCCACAATTTGAGCCCTATGTGTGTAGAACTAAGGATGGGATGACTGGCAACTTGGCAGTTAATAAGAAGAGTGGAAAGGGGTTTGCTGGGGGTGGAGGTTGACTTCAGGCAGCTTTGGGAGCCTGGATCTCTTGGCCCAGCTTTGTCTTTCGGCTTTCCACACCAGTGTACTCCATCTGGATGGTGCCTCAGCCATTATCTGTAACCAATCACAAGCTTAGAGAGGAAGCCAATCATGTAGATGCCCAATGTCCAATGCAGAATAGGTATAGATTAAAAATTTGCACCATTCAGTATCAGGTTTTTTCCTGAGTATAAGCTGTATATTTGCTTTTAGGGCAGCCAGAGTCACACTTAGAGGGATTCCTGACAATAAAAAATGGGTCCCTCATATGAGGGGTAAAACTACATAAATCAGGGATGGCAAATGTGCCATCAACCAGAATTTGTACGGAACCCTGAGCAAATGCCCACCCTGTGGATGTGTACAAGGTATTTGTGTCTGTTTTCCAGCCAGCCTTTTGGACCCCACCTCCCAACCCTGCCTGATTTATTTACTCTCACATTAGAGCTGCTATGCTGTGATACTTTCTCTTTAATTTACATGTTAAGATGGATTATGCCTGCCGTTTTCAGAAGCCAAACGTTCCAGAGAAGAGGTGCATTTGCTCATTTACAATTATTATTGTTTATGTTTTTGTACCCAATGACAGCTATTTTATGGAGTAGAAATTTCATTTTAGCTGCCTTAGCGCAGAGGCGACCATTGCGCTTTTATTGTGTGGCATAACAAGAGAAGCGGCACAATAGCATAAATGAGAAGTAATGTGCATCCAATAAAACACAGGGAAGGATATTACTCTCTAAATTACATTTCACAGAATCCAATACAGGCTATTTATTTCTCAAATTTTCTGCTGGCGACTTTCTTTGTGCTTGTGAATTTTGCCAGGCTGAGCACTATAGCCTGCACACCTAGAAAAGGCTGCAATACTGTATCTTCCATTCGCATTGATTATGCTTTGTGCCTAGTGCAGATATACATAATGCCAGAGTAATGCCTTTACATTTATATAATATGAGGTGTAGAAAGTAGTTGCTCACTCAGCTACAAGGGAATAATTATAATTCATTATAATGAATTATAAGAAGTAGAATTGAAGGGTAGTTAAGGTGATTAGCTGCAAATTTGACAGTGTATCTACATATACTGTATGGGACAAAATCTCAAGGGAGACGGAAACATTGGAATAATAAATAAACTTTATCTTGTTTTACCATATTTTAAAGTCCTGTGAGTGCCTTGCTTTACATGATATTCTATTTGACTTTTCTGAAGTGTGCAACCTGGCATTTTCTCAAATGAGTGCAGCAATTTTTCCTTTTTCAATATATATATATGGGTATGTATGTAAGTGTGCAATTGTCAACATCATTTACCATGTTGTTTACACATAATATAGTTTTTCTCTCCACCCAATTCTACCTTATTGTGGCAGAGATGGGGAGTTGCATCCAACACAAGTGTCTTTGCATTTATAGTATAGTAGAGGCATATAAAGCAGTACAACATATAAGAGGTTAGGTTACAGGCTGAATGTCCTAATTTGTGTATTTTCTGCTTATAGAGCACATCTGACTTCAGTTATGCCTTACAACCAGCCAACTTCAATCACAGAAATGAATATGGCACTCTGCTCTACATGCTTTTTGTTTTTGCGGTTTATGAAATCCTAACACTGAATAGTAGTAGTAACTTGCACACCAAAGGGATCTTAACTTAAAGGTGATATCATTCTCATATTAAAGCAAGCATAGAAAACAAATTATATTCATACTTGCTCTTGTGCAGGCCCGGACTGGCCATTTGTGGGTTAGGGCAAATGCCAGAGGGGCTGCTATAAGGTCCCATAGAAAGTCAGTGTTTAGTGGGCTGGTGGGGGCTGTTTGGGCCTCTATGTGGGCTGATGGGCCTCTTGTGTACCTGAAATGCCAGGGCCTATTTTAATTCTCAGTCCAGTCCTGCTCTTGTGCAAATCTGGGGCAAATTTAACCAAACTGACCTCAAATCTATCCATATTTGGGTAAGAAAATTTTAAATATTATCCAATGATCCATTTATCAAATGGATTTCTGCCGTTAGATGTGGCAGGATCTTATCCTTCATTAGATCTGTACAGAAATCTCTGAGAAACAATAATTGCCCATTATATCTATATGACATCATCATCATCATGATGTAATTGAACTAGATTTTGTTGGCTTTGTATAAAAGAATAGAAGCTGATCAGTGTGACTTTGTTGAAATATACATGACTTTTGTGCCATAGGCTGTCTATTTTTTCAATGTATTAAAATGGCCTGTGCAATTAAAATTTAGAATAGACACATATGTCCTGTTTACTATAAATATTAATTGTGTGTGACTTTTAACCCATCTTTTAACCCCTATTTTTAGAGTTTGTCTTTAGTAACCTAAAGCAAGTTTAGAAAAACTGCAGAAAATGCATGTATTAATTGCTTCTATTTATATGAAGTTACAGTATAAACCAAACAAATATTCACTGCTTCGCTAGGTGGTAGATTTTTTTTTTAATTACAGAGACCTTGTGCTTTCATTATGTTCCACTGATGGTTAATAGAACATTTTTGTAAGGAGCTGTTTATATCATTATTTGATGCTATTTGCTGTGACTGGTGAGAGGGGAAAAAAAAAAGCAATTTGCCGTTAATAACAATGTAACGGCACAGTGCTTAAATAAATGTGAATACATTGTAGAAGAATAAGATATTCAGTTTTTCAAATATTGTAAAATATCATAGTGTAAAAGTTTATAGCAAGGAGCCTTTGACAGATGATTGTGTTGCTAGCCTTTCTGACAGCGTTGCGGCTACAGAGATGTCAGTGGAATACAAAATCAGTAGAACAAAAATCTGCTTGAAAACATTCAAAGCAATTGTTGATTCTTAGTGGAAAACATTCTCCAGAATTGACCTTGTGCGTCGGCGACTAATTCACTATTGAGTACTTGATTTCCATATTAATAACAAGGCTCTTCACTATGTATTATTACCAGAGGCACAGCAATGTCAACTTTACAAAACAGGTTTTAAATAAGAAGAGTGGGAGGAACCAAACAAAACCCAAGAAAAAGCTCATATACTGTATGTGGCAATAATCAACATAATATGCTGTAAACAGTCATGCTGCTAACATTGTGTTTATGAGAAATTTAAAACCAGACTCAGAAATGAATGGAATTCCTAATCAGCAGATTATAAGCAGTTTTCATTTGTAGCAAAATAAAAAAAGTCATAATGAATAAGCAGAAGAGTTAAAAGCAGAACTTCACTGGTGAACCAATAGCAACAGCATTACAGATTCGTTTTTCAAACATGAACATTCATTCATTTTGTGAACATACCAGCTTATGGCTCATGGGTTTTAAGACTCTCATTTGATGAAACAACAGCACATTTTGATAAATCATGAAAATGACATTTTTTAATGTAATGAATTTGATAATTTCATAGAATGCTGGTTTTTCTCAGTTTCCATCACATTTAGAAAAAATACAATTGGAAAACACGTCCCGTTGACGTCTACAGAAGCTCACCAGATTTTAGCTGCTGGATTTTTAAACTGGAATTTTCAGGATTTCTTTCGATTGATAAATTGATTTTTATTTCATCCCAATCATGCTATTTCACCTTGAATAATTGAAAACAACATTTTAATGAATCGGACCCATTGAATTTGAAGCAAGTTTTTGGCCCATACACATATTCAAAAGTAGAAGAAGTAAGGAAATAATTTTAATACAGAATGTAAATTAAGACATAATAAATTACTAAAAGATATCAAATAAAATCAAATTCTCATTGGATAAACAAATAAACCTTTAAAAATCTTTCCCTCTAAAAGTAGTCTTACCTGTCTAAATCTGATAATGCTAGGCTCCTTCATATGAATTTACTCATGTTACCATATCTATAAAAATGTCAACCTTCACCAAATCAGCCCTGGATGTCTTAAATGGCACAGGTTGGGCAACATTAATGGCTTTGGAAGTAGGAAGAAAGTCTGTTTGGCAGACTAAGAGAAGTCATTGGCATTTAACTGTCTGTTTGAAGTTCTTCAAATGTCAGTGAGATAATAGTATTCCAGTGACAATATTTAAATACCTGTTTCAACATCTTGAAAAGTTTTTGAAGCTTATTAAAATAAGCGATAAGAGCATCAGACGAAAGGTAATGTGCAGTATAGTAGTTAAATGGCTGCTTTAATATATAGCCCATCATTTACATCTAGTTAAACTGAAAGTGAGTGTATGGTCTCTAGTATGGAAAATTAGACACATTTGGAAAAAATATGTTCTTGCTGTTGTCTAGATTTTTTTCATTTAATGATGCCTAATGACTGAATATACTGTTTTACAAGGCAAGCTTTCCCAATTCTGCTTTAATTACATTGTCTAATTAATTCTACCTTTCGTAAATCCAATAAGCCTCTAAGCATCAGCACTAGGAGGAACAGAATTCTTTTGTCATTGTGCTAACTAATACTACAAGTTTATGACCCATTACTTGGATTAATTAGCAAGTTTTGTATGTAGTGAGTTTTGTATACAACAATAATTTCAGCTCTGTATTGCGTCTGTAGTCAAGTCTTGCAATTACAAAGGTCTTTTTTTCTAAAAAAATAAATGCACTTCCTTTTTGGGTCATGCGTTTTATACAAAGTGCAATATTGTCAAGTGTTTCTGTAAATATTCAGATGTGCAAATAATACGTGATATTCTTTGTACATCACAATCATTGAATTTTTTTGTATGTATATAAAACATTTGACCTAAATCTGGGGCCCTGTGACAATATTTTTGTCATTGAACTAGATTTTGTTGGTTTTGTATAAAAGAATAGAAGCTGAACTTCAACAAGAGATTTTGTATTCCTGACCTTCTCCTGATCAGTGTGACTTTGTTGAAATATACAGGATGAGAAAGTACACGTGTTGAGCTAGCTTGTCCCTCAGTTAAGAATAAAAGTCAAAGCCAAGACTCTGGTGTGGAAGACCCCAGGGATTCGTAAGCTCTCATTATCAATAAATTGTGAGAAGAAGGTTAAGACCTACTGATGTTCAGATAATCAAGGAATCAAAAGTAACAAGATGTGTTCAGAATAATAGCATTCCGACATCACTAACCTGACCAATCACTGTTTTGGTAGAAACTATATTTCTACATGGCAAATTAGTTAGTAAAAGATACAGTAGAGTAATAGAAAACCAAAAGACCCAACAGTTATGACATGCTTGATGCCAATCCCCAGACCTTAATCCAATAGAAAACTTGTGATGACATAAAAAATGCTGTTTCTAAGACACAACCAAGAAATACAGAAGAATTGTGGAATGTAAAGTGCCAGAAGTTGGATAACTCTATGCAGCTATACAGATGTGCAGTAGTTCATAGAAACAGTGATTATACAATTAAATATTAGTTCAGTGATTCAGGGGAAAGCAAAATTGTGAAACATAGTTCAGTTTATACAGTGAATGTTTCAATTTGTAAATAAGAATACAGAGACTGCTATTTTTTGGAAAAGCTTAATATTTGCTTCACTTTGTGTAAAAAAACCAATATGATACATTTTTCTTCATGTTTTGATTGGAATAGAATGTGCAATGTTACAAGTTTACTGTATTTATGTGTATGGATATTAAGAGGCAGAAAAAACAATTCTAGAAGAACATAATCCTTACAGTTAGTGATGGACGAATCTACTTCGAACTTGCGAAACGAGTCGCGGCACGTTTTCGTTGCGTCGTTTTCAACACGCGTCGCATCAAAACAACGTGCGACTCGTTTTTTTTGCGAATTTTCGCTGGCGTTTCGCTAATTTATTTGCCAGCAGTGAGGAATTCGCAGCGAATTCGCCCCTGGCGAATAAATTCGCCGATCACTACTTATAGTATGTAACCCCTTTTGGCTGTATTAGAACCAAAACCAACTAGCAATGGTAGAACATGGGCTACATGCGACCCTCTTTCATCAGGTAGGGCTTTCGCTAAGGGGAAATACACGTGTGATGTAGTTGAACTATAACTCAATACTGCCAGATGTGTAAAATAACAGTTGTTGGACGCCAGGGGTTCTTTGAAAACAGGTAGAACAGCTTTATTTACATACACAGCACCACACGGTTAATGATACTCACAACTGAGGTGGATCATATGCAGGTACATTGGTACATTCAGAGGTGTAGCAGATACAGCAATGAAAGACTCTCAGGTAGGATTAGTAAGTGGAGTTGATAGGATCACCATCCAGGATATCAGTACCTCATGTGGTCCGGATCCCTACAGCAGACGTGGATCAAGGTTTAAGAACACTGCCTGAAGTCCCTTACAATACTGTGGTCCCTTCACTACAGGCAAAGTAGAGCCTGGGGGAGAGCTACTCCCTTCTATCCTCCTTGGTGGAGCTTGAGCTGCTCGTGCTAGCTTTCCTCTCTGACTCACTTCCACTAGAAAGTGCTATAAAGAGATATAACCTATACACTGGCTTTACCTCGTTCACGGGGTCCCTGTATCCCGACTTCGCTAAAGGTGGTTGTCCCTTTAGGGCCTTGTTATTTTTGGGGCCTTGACTCCAGGCTCAGTGGATCCTATGCCCAGATCAACTGCTGCAGGCCAAAGAGGAAGTGCCCCTCCCTGCAAGCACTTTTGTTACAGCACTGCAGGGAGTGGTCACAACCTGTAACCAATAAAATGTTACAAATATGTTACATGGGATTTACCCCAGTAACAGGAAAAGGGAAGGTACTGGTAAGGGAATGAAGCCATAAGGGCCATGCTACTTATGGGTCCCTACAAGTATTTAAGACTTTTCTTTTTTATGTATTTAGAGGTTTTAAGGTCTGTTTGGAGAGCTAATACCCAGTTTTATTTTAGAAGCAAATGTTTATTCAAGGACGTGTTTAAACAGGAGTCTGTTTTAACTTGTTCATACATAGGTTATAATGCAACAAAGAAAACTCATGGCAGCTACAGGAAAGTAAAATTGGTAGAAGTAAGAAAGACCTGTTAACAAAACTTCCATTTCTCATATTTTATGCATGACAGTTTGACAAATCTACAGGTAATGTAGGGTTTTAGCTACCGTAGAGGCGTTAGAGAATTTTAATGGTTTTCCAGGTCTTTGAAACCAGGACTGAAGTCACATTCTTTAAAACTATGAAAAAAATTTGAGCTTTTCTGACAATTCCTTGCAAAATAAGATCAATAAGATACACACTGCTCCATTTTACTGCTATAGGACTTTGACAACTTTTTCTTGGCAAAGTTTTTATTAGAGGTTTTCATGGTTTTTACACTTAGGGGTACATTTACTAAGGGTCGAAGTGAAAATTCAAATAAAAAAAATTGAATTTCGAAGTAGTTTTTGGCTACTTTGACCATCGAACAGGCAAAAATTTTATTCCAATTGGAAAAAATTTGAATAGAATTTTAAAATTCAACCATTCAAAAATCGAAGTACTGTCTCTTTAAACAATTTGAATTCAACACTTCACCACCTTAAAAATAGAAAACAGACCTATTCGAACAGCATTTGTGATTTTATCTTGCAAGAGAGGCAATCAATCAATTAATTGAAACCTGTCTACCATTCGTCTGTAAATAGACATTTCCTCTGGGTATGATTGGTAGGAGTTGCATAAATGTGTTTTGGTGTTTGGTTATCTGGGTTTTCCTATTTTACCAATTACAGGAGGAATTAAAGAAAAACGACACTTAACTGTGAACTTGCATACCTCTGAGACACAGGGTGTTTAAAAAACAAATACGCCATATTGGTTCTTGTATGCTTATTTTCTCCATAGCAATGATCTAGAATTGGATTAAGAAACTGTGAGAGTATCAGAGAGAGGAAATAACTTTAAAAGATAATAATTTTACAATATCATTATAGAAATTGTGTTTCAGTTTGTCTTAAAACTTATTATTTACAAGGAATTTAATTAAATTAAATTCAAGCTCCTGATAAACATCAGTTGCCTTCTCAATGAACAAGACAGTTACTTTGACTGAAAGCTATTTTTAGAATTTCTAAGCAGTGATTAGAACTGTTAAAATTGTTAGTGGTAGACTGTGATACTTTCAAGTAGATGATAAATGTCTTATTTTGAGCCCACACCTGAGTATTTTTGCTGGCCAAACTTCTTGGTTATCAAGTGCCTATACATTGGTTTCGTAAAGGATCATCACCACCACTATAGGGCAAACAACAGATTAGTTAGAATAGGTTGCTAAACATATGTGACTCTTCTATCTCTCATCAACCCTAAAATACAGAAATTACCTTGAAGACAATTTGCTTCCATGACTTACTCAAAATGTTTGGTTGTACCTTTGGGATGGATAATTATATATTCACTATCCAAGCATACCTAGATATGAGAGATGAGATATATTCTCAACCTTTTGTTTTTAAAACAATCGAGAATTTCTAATTCCATTAATTATATTTTTAAGTTAATTTCTCACATTTATTATTTTTAAAGAAAATATATCTTCTTTGCAAAGAGCCCTTGTGCTCAATGGAGATTTTTGGAGATCTCAGAACTCAAAAGCCTTTGGAAAGTTTAAAGTGCAATAAGGTATATTTTCCATTATATTTTCTAGTGAAGCCCCTGAAATAAGTATTAATATTATTAATGTTTTAGTGATTCGATTTCCTTAATATATTCATTCTGTTACCCAAGAGAAAAAAACATTGTTTTCCTAAACTGCGCCGCTTCTCTGTGTATAATGTGCAGCAATAGATTTGCATCATACAATGACAGTGCTGTGTATGTGTATTTTTATCCATTGCCAAGAACCACACAGAAGCATTAGATTAATGTCAATCAATTACACTCAAATGCAACAGCTTTTCATGAAAAGTATACTTCACTCCTCCTTCTCCCACACCTCCCACTTGTCTTTGACACTATTGATCAGTACTGCTCATCAAATTCATGCTCTCTAAGAGCTTACTCAAGCTTACTAATAAAACATGAGCAAACTTGACCCATTCCAAGTCTTACAATTCAAGTGTAAACCATTGTTGCTGAATATATGTTTTTATATTTTCATTTAGTGTACAAAAATAAAACAGGGTTATAGTAGAAATAGGGACAAACGCTGACATTAAAAAAAGAAAAATAGTAGCAAAGATGGTGTAATGCTAAAATAAAAAAAACATAAAAGGAGCTACTTCAGTCAGGGAGAGATATAAAAGGAAATTAACTTTATGGGAAAGTGGATTAAGTTTGGGTTTATCATGGGCACAGCTTCAACATAATGTAAGGGCCCGTAGGTGCAGTTAGGAGTGTGGACCAAGGAGGAGGCAGCATGTCCAATCAGGTTCGAGGTACAAAGGGTTTAGGCAAAAGAATGGTCAAAGTCCAGGCAGAAGGTTCAATCCAGGCAGCAAAGGGTCAATCCGAGGAAACAGGCAGAAGTCGGTACACAGGAATCAAGATAACAGTCTACAGTCACACCCAGGAATACACAAAGTGAAACCTATAATTGGGCAAGGCTACAGTGTTCAAGCGCCCTTAAATAGGCTAGTTTTGGCACCAAAAGGATGATGTCATGACGCTGGCGTCCTGACGTTGGCGTTCAATCGGCACCCGAGAAGACACCCGCGTCATAGTGCCGTGACTATTCTAACCCACGTGGAGGAGCTGGGCGCCATCATCTTGGACGCCATCATGGCGACAATCTTCAGTTTCCTTTACACATAATTAGCGTCATCTGAATGGATCAGGGGTGTGGTCATGAGGGAAGCACTTTGCATAGGGGCCCCATTTTACTTCATCATAGTAGCCCATGCAACCAAAGGGTTAATAAATGGATGCCTCTATTGGAAAGGGTCTTTCTAACTTAGTAGTATAAAAGCCTCTGATAGTGGCCCTGGTCCTACCACTTTCACCACCAGCCAAATTAAATCCAGCCACAGGCTGGTTTAGACAGTTGGACAGAAGGAAGAGTTTTCCATTCATTGGGGCCTCTTTCTTATAGTCTAAATCTAGAAGGAAGAGAAGGTACCGCTTAAAGGAACAGTAACACCAAAAAAATTAAAGTGTTTTAAACTAATAAAAATATTATGTATTGTTGACCTGCACTGGTAAAACTGGTCTGTTTGCTTCAGAAACATTACTATAGTTCATATAAATAAGCTGTTTAGCAATGGTGGAAATTGAAAAAGGCTATATGGCACAGGTTAAATAGTGGATAACAGACAACACCATTATGTTCTGCAGAGCTTATCTGATATCTTTTGTGTAACCTGAGCGTTTTCTTCTTTGAATGGCTGATCCATTGCTACACAGCAGCTTATTTATATAAACAATAGTAGTGTTTCTGAAGCAAACACAACAGTTTTACCAGTGCAGGGCAACTGCAGGGCAATTTTTGATGTTACTGTTGCTTTAAAGAAAAGACAACCAGGAGTAATGGTTTAGACAGGAACACTGCCATATATACATTTTTATAAATTATCTTTCTGTATTATTTTGATTTAACAAGCACATAGCAGTATACAGAGGCATGCATATCTCTATATATCTAGTAACCCATTTTATGGACCAAAAGAATTTTCCGTAATGAAGCTTTTTATACCCAATTGAAGCTTTTAGCTTTAAGGGAATTGCATCACCAATGATATCTATCATTGCATTTCCTAAGACTGTATCACATTCACATTCTATTTTGATTTTACAATATGCAAGAGTGTATTTTAGTTAATTCAAATGACTCTCTGTGCCTATGAATTTCAGATTAGAGGCAAATACTGTAATTTGCATAGCACTATAAAAATACTTTGCTTGCAATCAAGATGCTCTGAGCAACAAATCAAGTTTCAAGTGTAACATGAAAGCAGCAAAAAATAATACAGCAATTAACCCAGATATCATTGTCAGTAGCACAGCTATGGATTGCTCCTTAACCTCCTCCCCTTCAAGTTCTTTCAGAGCAGAAGGATGATGATCACAGTTCTTAGAGGCAACATAGGGGTGTCTGACTCTATGTTGCATTGAAAAATTGTGTTAGACACAGGCCAAAATTATTTGGCAAAGACTCTCAGAACATCAAAATGGATTCTGTTAAGGCTAAAAAAATATAGTACCAAGTTTGTAAGATCAAAGGGTCTCACTAAATTGGTAGCCTTTTAACTGATATTTTTAAAAAATGATTTCTAAGATACATTTTTAAGAAAATATTTGAAATTTTACTCATAACAAACAAGTGTGGAAACAAATGCAACGCAAAGAAAAATCTAAGGGGAACAGCAGGTGGTCCACTATGGACTGTATATTTCGAAGATTGTAAAAAAGATCTTGGGTCAGTTCTTTGGTCTGTTATGAGCTCTGGCTTATAACAAACAAGGTAACATTGTGTTTACCACTAATTATTAAAACATTAAACAGGGCGCAATGAGTTTGTGGTTACGGAATTCACACAAAGTCAAGAGACCCTCTGCAATCAACCCATTATCAATATATAAAGGGACTACGTTTTACCTGAAAGCTATAGCTATAGTTAGGTGATCCCATGTGCTGTTGTCACGGTCGGCACCCAATACCAGAACAAATGCCAAGCACCCTGGTCTCGGCTCGTGCTTCACCAGTAGTGTGACCGCATTTGGCTTCGGGAGGAGCCCTCAGCTACTCAGATGCCACCTGGACTTAAACGAGAGGTGCAGAGCGGGAGTTCTGGCTGGCAATGGGGCACAACTGTAGAAAGTCTCGGTACAGACGGAATTAGGCAGATTCGTGGTCAAACAGGCTGGATCGAGACAGGCAGACAGCAAGGAACGTCAGGCAGGCGAGGGTCAAAACCGGGTAATCAATCAGATAGGGATGAGGCAAAATCGGTGGTCAGATAACAGGATCGGATCAGGATACAGATAATGGCGTAGTCAAGAATCAGGCAGGGTCAAACACAGAATTAAGCACTAGGAACAGAAGCTAATAGCACAGAAAGGCACCAGGGTAAAAACCTATCACGGGCAATGCAATAAACCAAACTGCCCCTTTAAATATATTTGAAATTCGCGCCAGGCGCACATACATTATAAAAACAGGAAGTGCGCGCCGCGCACGCACTAAGAAGGCTGCCGAGGGGAAGGGAAGCGGCGTGGCGGGCGTCCCCGCCGATGGCGCAGCAGGCGTCCCCTCCGCACCACTAGACCACCAGGGAAGGTATTTATTACAGCTGTTACCTCGGATCCTGTAGGAAGATGGCTAGTCCACAGAGGACAGAGGCCTAATTTGCATATGGCGGGAACTTTAACGTATAATAGAAGTAAATGTTACAGCCACTACATTCCACTACACAAGACCAGGAAACCTATAATAAATTAAATAAAGTTGTCCTATTGCCCTACATGTGCCCCCTGTATAGTTGTGTTGCCATATGTTAGGAAATGTAGGGGAAAAGGAGGGTAACCCCCCCCCCCCAAAAAAAAATCGATCTTTTTCAGACTATCACCCTACAGCGTTTTTTTGGGACTTAGAAAAATTTTCACATTTTTTTTTCAACCTCCTATCTATTGTATTGAACTTCGCCTGGTCTGACCAAAATGCACAAAATGTTTCAGTGTCCTTAATATATTGATAATGGGTTGACTGCAGAGGATCTCTTGTATTTGTCTATGATCTCTGGCTTGCCTGGTAATATTTAAGACAATGTTATATGCTTGTAATAAACAAATTACAAAACTCACACATTTTGTTGAATTAAATGAATGAACATCAGCCATAAATTTGGATAAACATAACTAATTTCATAAATACTTTTGGCAAACCTGCTTCTAGCAGGGACATTTTTTTAAAGATACACAAACAACAGGAGGTTCAACAGCTGCATGAAGATCATCGGTAAAATACCCATGACCATGTACAAGTGGAAAATGTTGTAAGGCAAAGTAGGTCTAATGATGCTGGAATAACACAGCATTAGTTTTGTCAGTGTGCCTTTTCATTATATATATTTTTTTCATATTCTAATAGTTCATAATTTTGAGAATTGCTGATGTACTTATATTTCGAAAACCACTTTGTCTATTCTTGTCCTTTTATCTTTGTTGACACGTCACCAAAAACATTTAGACAAATTTTATTAATTAAAGGTTTTTTCACACAAATATATATTCTGCCTGGAGCAAAGCCTTACAAGTACATTTAATCTGGCATAACAAATGCCTTTGTCTTTCAAATCAAAATTTTTATTGTATTATCTAAACTTGATGTGGGCTTTCCATGGCCCATGATCCAGGCAGGGGCTGAAGCCATTACATCAGAAGAGTGGTCCAGTGATGTTACCGGCGGAGCTCACTACATCACAGGGGCAGGGCTATGATATGGCAATCAACTATTGCCATATCATTCAAGGGAGAGCCTGCCCGGTTTTCATTACTTGTAAAACTGGGCAGACTGTCTTGACCCAGCAGCCCTTTTGAAAACCAGCTGTCTGGGTCAAATTCAGACAGATGGCAACCCTACCTAAACTATACAGAGTGTTGCTTTTATTTTAATGCTTTATTCCACCTAGGTAAACACTTCCATGTGAAAAACTTTGCAGAAACACAAAAAAATTTGGAATTATTTGTCCCAACTTAAATGTTTATAAACTATAAAAAGAAATATATTCACAAAAAGTTAACATAGAGAGAACTATGTTAAGAGATTTCAAAAGAAATACTAATAGCTAGTGATGGGCATATTTGTACAGTTTTGCTTTGCCAAAAAATTTCACTGACTTACTGCAAAATTCTTGAAACGGCAAAAAATGTGTGAACCACATTGAAGTTAATGGGCGTAATTTTGATGTGAGTCAATGTTGATGTCAAGGATTAGGTAGGGGGCACTGTAGAGTCTGAAGGGGGAGGAGTGAGTCCTTAAGGCAAGGGTATCTTGTGCCCAGGAAACTGGTAAGGATAGGCTGGAACAGGAAGATGCGGGCGTAGATGATAGACAAACTGGATCGTGACAGGAACAGACTGATGGAACAGGACGGTGCGGGCGTAGATCTGGAAAGGAGTAGGCTGGAACAGGGAGATGAGGGCATAGACAGACTGGATTGTGACAGGAACAGACTGATGGGACAGGATTGTGCGGGCATAGATCTGGAGTTGATACAAGGGCGAGAGCAGGAAGACTGGATAGCAAGGGCAAGAGCAGGAAGACGGGATAGCAAGGGCGAAAGCAGGAGCAGAGGATAGCAAGGCAGAAGACAGAGCAAGATGAGGGGATACATGGAGCAATCAGGAAGCAAGAATCAGGAACAGGCAAGACAAGGTCAGTACAAGGTTAAGGTAAGGCAAGACAAGGCAGGGGGGAAACAAGGCAAGACAGACCAAAGATGAAAGGAAGGACAAGGGAAAGACAAGGATAGGCAAGGCAAGGCAAGAGCTAAGGCAAGGCAATAGTCAGGGGCAATGCCACAGTACTAAGGCCTGAAT
>CM044448.1:47183478-47196184 GCA_024363595.1 Xenopus borealis
AACAAGGCAAGACAGAACAAAGATGAAAGGAAGGACAAGGGAAGGACAAGGATAGGCAAGGGCTAAGGCAAGGCAAGGGCTAAGGCAAGGCAAAGTCTAAGGCAAGGCAAGGGCTAAGGCAAGGCAAGGGCTAAGGCAAGGCAAGGCAATAGTCAGGGGCAATGCCACAGTGCTAAGACTTGAATAATGCTCCGGCAAGGTGTGCACGGAGGGCTGGCCTTAAATAGGGCTGAGTCAGCCCTGATTGGCTGACTGCAACCAATCAGGCTGCTGCTGGGCTGGGGCTGCAGAGGCCAGGAAATCTATAGTGAGCTGCTCTCCTGGCCTAATGGATAGAACGTCGAGCCAGAAACCCAAAGGTCCCTGGCTCAAATCCCAGCAGAGCCTGACAGTTGACATACATTAACTGTGCCGCAAGCGAAAACTTTTATATGCACAACCGCTTGGTCTAAATACATTAAAGTCAATGGGCATCAGAATGAGTTTGACACCAACAATTTTGACACGAGGGACAATTCTGAGGTGCTGCAATTTTCTTTTGATGGCAAATTGCTGCCACAGTTTCCCAAATTAATTATCTTCCAGTGAAACATGGAAATTTGCAGTGAATTCATGGCTCCTAAATTTATTTGTCCATCACTTCTAATAGAAGCTTTTGGAGATCTGTGGCTTAGTTTGTACGCAAATGTTTTAACTGGATTATAGAAAGACTAGACTTAACGTGTTGTTAATGTGCCAGTCAGAAACCTGACTGATACAAGGCAGGCAACCGGTTTCTTTTGCGGAAATCTCCCTGCTGTTCCAAAGGAGAGGTTGGCCAAACAGTGATAATTACCTTATTTCATAGACTCTTCTAGCTGTGCTCTCATTCACCTTTGAAACTATCACCAGCTAAATTCATAGTTCTTAGAAGGGCAGAACAGAATTAGTGCACAATATTAAAAGAGGGGGGATTTATACCATAACATAAATAGGTGAAGCAAATATCAAAAACAAACTATGGGAAAGAGCATGATCAGATTTATCACAAGAGCCAGAATGAAAGCTACAGTTATGTATGAAGTTATGTATGATCCTATTATTATTTGTTACTGTACCCCAAAAATAATATAATAAATGTTTTGAATATATCCAAGACAGCTTAAAAAAGGCTTGGATTAGTCATCAACTTCTGTACTCCTCTTCTCTTCCAGCTCCCCCTCTTACTTTTATTCTCATCCTTCATCTTCATTTTGTCTCCCTTTTCCCCTCCTCTTTATTTTTCAACTTCATCTCTAATCCCTTTTCTTTCTCCTACTAATTGACCTTCTTTGAATTATTCTCCTCTCAACCTTTTTATCAATTTTTCTTCTTTCCTCCTCCCTTCTTTATTATTTTCCTTAATTTTCTTCTCCCTCTTTTCCTCATATTTATGTACTTTTATATAGCTACCCTAATGTTACAGCATATGTGGTAATCATTTGACATTAGCAACAATAATCCATCGGGATAATACATGTAGAATGTATGTTTTTAAAAGTTTACTTTCTGAGCTATTGCAAAGAATAAGTTGGGGTGTATTGCTCTCTCCCAACAGGTGATTAATTAAACAGATGTAGTGTGGATGTGTGTTCATCCCTTGATCTTCTGCACATGGGAAATGGTTATGTAATGCTGTGGATCTGCAGATGATTGTAGCTGTATTCTATGATTAGATAATGAATGCTGCTTATTTGAGTTAAATAAGGTACCATAAAATATTTATTTTTAATATTTTACTTTTTTATTTATATAAATATATACATATATATATATATATATATATATATATATATATTCATAAGCAGTGTGTCAGTATGGTGTCTGAGGACAGATGGAAGGTGCAAACAACAAGTCTAAGCTATAGATAAGTGGCCAGAGTAAAATCATATAGCATACACTACTTTCAAAGCAATATAAAGGATTGAATAAACTGTGATTAAAGGACAAGCAACCCACCCATTAGTTATGCAGAACAGCTCATACTACCGTCACTTACTTTATCTTGGCTAAGTCAGTCTCTGTATCTTGAATGCAATGTTTCATTTAAAAGAATGGTGCAGAAATAAATGGAAATAGTATTTTAAAGCTTGTAAAGGGGGTTTTATGTATGTGTGTATGGTATGTTTGGCAAGATCGGCAGGTATACCAAAGGCTACAATTCCATTGTAGACTCACATGGTGTCAATTAAGACAAGATGACTTGGTAAAACCAATATTGCCAGCATTTATGAATATAAATATATGAATTTATGAATATTAAAAGTCACCATTAAAAGTCAACAAGGCAACTTTATACAGGGCATAAAACCCTTGGGTCAAAATTTTTCTCATAACACAATATGAATGAGTAATGCAAATGATATCACTACATATTTTTAATAAGGATATATTTTCAGTTATATGTGTAATATAAAGCAGACAAAAGCTTTCAGGTAAAAAAAAAAGTAGGACATTCAAAGGGTGCTTTAATAAATAGCAAGAGAAGTCACACCTCTAAGGAAAGCAAACAGAAGCAAATGTGTGAATAATTATTTTGATGGATAAAAAGAGTAAGAGTGAATAAATTGACCCTTCTGCATCAGTACATTGTTGCATTGTGATCTCTTGCTGTTAATAGAACTTTGTGTTTTACTAAATGCAGACTGCACTGCTCTTACTGCTGTATGAAAAGGAACAGAAGGATGAAGCTCTTTGTTCATTATGCGAGTAATCCAGTATAGCCTATATATAACAACAACGAGGTGTGAAAGAATGTCTTACTTGCAAGAGATATTTGCATGCCACTTTTAACACTTTTTCTACAGATAAATTGTTCTTTGTCTATATACGGTTAGGACATAATATAAACTCAAGCTCAATAATTGTCCAGCTATAATTCCATCAGTGTTAAGCCTGACAACATAATGTACTAATGCACTACACAGATATGTCAGATATTGTTTAATTTTCAGGAACAGCTTGTTGTTGTGCTACATGTACATGAACGATATCCCATACAGCGCTCAGCAAGTCCTTTCTTGTGGAAACCCAATGTGTTGGGCAGAGTGAAACTCTGATATAGAATAAAATCCCTTTCCATCCAAACAACTATAATCTTAATTTAATTGCCCAGCTTTAATAATGCCATGATAGGAAAGCATATAGATAACTTGCCTTGGCATATGACCCAGGCAAAAATCAGGAAGCAAATCCAAAAAAAGTTTTTGCTTAAAGTGAAAAAAGGTGATTTATTAGCCAATATGCATTCACCAAAATCGGCAACGTTTCGGGCCCCTCCGGGTCCTTTATCGAGCCTAATAAGTACATACACGTGAATCAGTATTTAAGGAGTGAACATTTAGGTGAGAGAGGAAGGGTGAGTATTCTAAAACCCCTCCCATCAAATTAAGTGACTTCATCACAATTTAACACATTGAATTCACAGTGATACAGTGATGAGTTTGTAGGAACAGTATTTGGTGGATGTTTTATGTCTGCAACATGTAACTTAGTGTGCATCTGTCTGCCATTCAACTGGAGATGCGTGGGTTGTTGCATGGCACGTTGCTCTGTAGTTATGTACAGTAGTTCCTGTGAGACAGTCTCCCTTATAGAGTAGGGCAATGGCCCCAATTTCTGTCGTACTGGTTTTACATCTGGTCTCAACTTAACTTTGTGTACAAAGTTCTTTGAACAGCCCAGTGGAGTGTTGCTTTGTGGTAAAATTTTAGACACAGGATGTCTGGCAGGTACTGGTGCTGTAGTAATAAGACCATCAACTAATTGTAGGTTTAATGCAGAAAAGAGATCCCTTCCAAGTATAGCAGTACCTTTATTCAGAATGTAAAAGTCACATTTTGCAGTATTTAATTGTACAGTCACTGACAAGCAACCAAGCACAAGGATTGGATCCTTTAAGTAACTGACCAGTCTCAGGGCAGGTGCAACAAGCATATCTTTTGCAAAGTATTTCAGGAAAATATCCTTTAGTAGTATAGAAACAGCTGAACCTGTATCAAGCATCAGGTTAATGGAGTGTCCCTTGTCAGCAGAAGCAGTACTGACACGGACAGTGCATAGAAACTTGTCTGGAATAAATGTACCAGCTTTATCCACACTTAATACTGTAACATTTGTAGTAGTAAGTTCATGAACATATTTAGTAGAACTACGGCAGACCATAGCAAAGTGACCTGGCTTTAAACATTTGCGGCACTGTATAGCTTTTGCTGGACATTTAGCATAGTTTGCAAGGTGTTGTGCTGAACCACAGCGAAAGCAGTATTTTTATTTATATTCGCTGCACGGTTTTGCAGTGAATCCCTTTCCTTAGCACTGTATTTTTCCTGCGACTGCGTATTATTAGGCCACAGTTTTGAATTCACAATCTGTACATTCCCAGTAGTTCCCTGACTGAGAGTTTTAGCCTCTGCCACAGCTGTTTCAATTTGGCTAGCAACTGCAATAGCCTTTGCAAGGGTTAAATCTTGCTCTAGGAGTAGTCTCTCTCTAATACGTGGTGAGTTTGTTTTTTCCTATATTTTTTCCCTTAGCATTTCATCTGTTTCCCAAACTCACAGGTAACAACCAGCTCTATCAAAGCTGCTGCAAAATGTTCTGTGGATACACTATTATGCTGTCCACATTGGCGGAATTTATATCTTTCAGCAACCATATTTACTCTTGGCACAAAAAGTTCTTTATAGCAGTAAGAGCAGTTTCATAAGTCTCATCAGGTAATGGTAATGTATAGAATATACACTGTCCCTCTGCTCCCAGGCAGTGAATAAGTAAAGCACGCTTTCTAGCTACAGAAATCTCCCCTTGGTAAGCAGCAGTAATTATCAAACATGCAGATCCAAGCAGTAAAACGTATGGTAGGCTTACCAGGGTTTGGTAGAAAAGGTGCAGGCTGCTGCAGAGGTAGAAAAGACATCCTTGTCGCCATTTGTTGTGTTTGGTAGCCGAGGAGTGTATAAGCTTTATTAGCAGGTTCATGCAGCCATTACATAACAGCAGTAAGTCTTACTTTCACTTTCATTCTGTACAGAAAGTCCTGTGTATGCACAGTGTCACCTGCAGGCCATTTGTATAAACACCACAGTTATCTTTTGACAAAGGCTCTCTATGCACCTTGTATCCACAGGATACACAATATGCATACGGATACCCATGGGTTCCCCATCAGCTGCCCTTATTTGGTGGATGTAATTTGCACCTGGTAGAACATCATTCTGCCGGGCCAAATATTTGTACCTTATGCCATTGAGTGGAAGGAAGGTGCATTGTGGGCAAATATCCTGGTGATTTTCACTTTTGATCAATAAGCCCTATCATAATTGATGTTATATGATGATACTGGCACTTGTAAATTTCAATCAACAAACAGTTGCAGACTAATACCACACTGACTTGAAAAATTGATTTAGCATGATTTTTGTAATTTAAAGCCCTCTTTTCCCAGGTGGACAAGTATTTCTAACATATATCTAATATCTAGTAATATAGTGGTGCTATGGGTCATTGCATCTATTCTGCCTTATCTACTTAATCAGGCCAAGTTTTCCTATTGACACAAAAGTATTGTCCCCTAGAGCTACTGCCACCTGGAAGTCTATGCATCTTACCACTGGCTGCCCTCACTGAAAGAACGTGCTTCCCATTTTTTTTTTAAATTTCTTGTATATAATATTAAGAGAGAATATCTGGTGTTATTTGAAAATAAATGTGTTTGAAGAATTAAAGAGTCAAATTCAGTACTTCTCAGAAGCTAAAATTTTATTGGTCAATCCATTTAGAACTGTCAACTACATGCTCCAATATTTCCAGCATAATTGTACAGTTTAGTAGCTGAAAATGCATTATCTTAATTGCAAAGCCAATATAATGAGCTGAGGCAGTTGTATAACCATCTCTGTGTTATGTTTCTCATCACTTTCTATTGAAGTTTGCCTTTTTTTAAATTCTTCACAACAATAATATTTTCTGTAAGAGATATTGTGATTTTTCTCTTTTTATTAGTATCCGTTAACAAACAATTTAAGTGAAGAATGATGAAATGGGTTCATTTCTGGAAGAACGCTTATTTTAACAGAAAAGTACATTTACCAAAAAGGAATGTGTACAAAGTCCTCTCAAGAACTGTAATAATATTTTTTTTCTCTCTCTTTCACACAGTGTAATGAAAAAGAAGATTTCACAGAGAACTAAGGGTTAAAACACTTGACAGGTAATCTAGGACCACAAGCCTGGTCAAGTCCATGAAAATTCCATGTCAACATCCAAATAGTTGCTTTTGGCACGACAGCCATCTACCTGTTCTGAAAATTCTCACAGTTGAACCTATGGATGTAGAGGTCTTGGGGTTAGCACCACCTCAGAACCAGGGATTAACTCTAGGGTTTCCATAGCATCCTGTATCAATTCACACAGTGCACTTGTTCCTAAAGAATTGAACCAACATGTCTCTTTGATGTGGGGAAACCCAGAAGGACACAAACCAATTGCACCTATCCTGGCACGTCACATGACTGGGGACAGCTGGAAACTGACAATATGTCTAGCCCCATGTCAGATTTCAAAACTGAATATAACAAAATCTGTTTGCTCTTTTGTATAATGGATTTCAGTGCAGAATTCTGCTGGAGCAGCACTATTAACTGTATTAACTATTAGCAATATAACTGGGCTGCAAAGAAGTGTAGAGACATGCAATTAAACTGTTTAGAGGGATGGAAGACAAGAGGGTAGACTGTCATGGTTTGGGTTGTTTTCTCTGGAAAAAAGACGCAAGGGGACATGATTACACATTACAAGTAGTGATGGGCGAATCTCCCGAGATCCGCTTTGCCAAAAAATTCGCGAATTTCTCTGGAAATCTGAACTAACACAGCACAATCATTGAATCCACTAGCAGCCGGTTTGGGGCATGTTTACTAACACTGGAGATAAATATCTGGAGATTTTTTCGGAGCGGTTGCCCATGGCAACCAATCAGTAATTAGATTTAAACAGCCACTTTAAGTTAGAAAATATATTTGTTATTATGGGCAACATCTCCAGAAATATATCTCCAATGTTAGTAAACATGCCCACTATTATCTTGCAGCCTAACTGTAACATCATTATAATAGGCCTAATATCCCTTCAATGGTGTCTGACAAACATTGTGTATATGTTGTTAGGCTCTAGTGTCTCCTCCTAGCTGTAATCTTGCACCATTTAGCATAGGCAGAGGGTGATTTTTTAATTTGGGTAGGCTAATGTCACATGAACAGTTTCTTACCCAGTGATTTTCCATTGGCAGAAAAACAAGTAGCATCGACAGGTTAAAAATTCACCTGTCACTGAGCACACGGGGTGGATTTTTCTTTTAAAATGCACCCCAGTACTATCAGGCTGAAATCTGTCTCATACAGTGGTGTGAAAAACTATTTGCCCCCTTCCTGATTTCTTATTCTTTTGCATGTTTGTGACACTTAAATGTTTCTGCTCATCAAAAACCGTTAACTATTAGTCAAAGATAACATAATTGAACACAAAATGCAGTTTTTAAATGAAGGTTTACATTATTAAGGGAGAAAAAAAACTCCAAATCTACATGGGCCTGTGTGAAAAAGTGATTGCCCCCCTTGTTAAAAATAACTAAGAACAAAAGTAATTGAGATCTATCAGTCTGGTAAAGGTTATAAAGCCATTTCTAAAGCTTTGGGACTCCAGCGAACCACAAATGGCAAAAACATGGAACAGTGGTGAACCTTCCCAGGAGTGGCCGGCCGACCAAAATTACCCCAAGAGTGCAGAGACAACTCATCCGAGAGGCCACAAAAGACCCCAGGACAACATCTAAAGAACTGCAGGCCTCACTTGCCTCAATTAAGGTCAGTGTTCACGACTCCACCATAAGAAAGAGACTGGGCAAAAATGGCCTGCATGGCAGATTTCCAAGGCGCAAACCACTTTTAAGCAAAAAGAACATTAAGGCTTGTCTCAATTTTGCTAAAAAACATCTCAATGATTGCCAAGACTTTTGGGAAAATACCTCGTAGACCGACGAGACAAAAGTTGAACTTTTTGGAAGGTGCACGTCCCGTTACATCTGGCGTAAAAGTAACACAGCATTTCAGAAAAAGAACATCAGTAAAATATGGTGGTGGTAGTGTGATGGTCTGGGGTTGTTTTGCTGCTTCAGGACCTGGAAGGCTTGCTGTGATAGATGGAACCATGAATTCTACTGTCTACCAAAAAATCCTGAAAGAGAATGTCCGGCCATCTGTTCGTCAACTCAAGCTGAAGCAATCTTGGGTGCTGCAGCAGGACAATGACCCAAAACACACCAGCAAATCCACCTCTGAATGGCTGAAGAAAAACAAAATGAAGACTTTGGAGTGGCCTAGTCAAAGTCCTGACCTGAATCCTATTGAGATGTTGTGGCATGACCTTAAAAAGGCGGTTCATGCTAGAAAACCCTCAAATAAAGCTGAATTACAACAATTCTGCAAAGATGAGTGGGCCAAAATTCCTCCAGAGCGCTGTAAAAGACTCGGTGCAAGTTATCGCAAACGCTTGATTGCAGTTATTGCTGCTAAGGGTGGCCCAACAAGTTATTAGGCTCAGGGGGCAATTACTTTTTCACACAGGTTTGGATTTTGTTTCTCCCTAAATAATAAAACCCTCATTTAAAAACTGCATTTTGTGTTTACTTGTGTTTACTTGTGTTATCTTTGACTAATAGTTAAATGTGTTTGATGATCAGAACCATTTTGTGTGACAAACATGCAAAAGAATAAGAAATCAGGAAGGGGGCAAATAGTTTTTCACACCACTGTAATTGTGGCCTTAATTATCATTGGTACTTTTGCCCAAATCAATGCCTTGCAATTTTTCATTGATGGCAGACACCAATGTGCCCCACCAGTCTGTTCAGAAGAATTGTGCTAATGAGACTATCGAACTATGGAGCTTCTGCCAGGCTTCAAGCCCTGAAATGATGCTATCCACCATCAGATGAGCTGAGTCTGATTCGGATCAAAACAGTACATTTGCAAAGGTTTACATTGGTATTAAGGGGAAAATGCTGTATTGTGGATTAAAACAGAAATTTCAATGTACTGTAACAAGTATATTGACAATAAAGCTTTCTTGAATCCAAAAACATGAGGAATTGCTTCTGACCTGCATATAGCACACTGTACTTCAGTATATAAATGACTTCTATAATCTATGCAGTCATGCTTTTGAATATTTTGTTCCTTTTTTTGTTAATGCCTCTAAAATCCTAGCTTAAAGAAACAAAGTATTTATGCCCCTCATAAATACTTTGAGACTTGTGGTATTGGGCCGGCAAATTTTTTAAATCTCATTTATCTGATTATTCAGTGGTTGCTGTGGTTCAATGCTTATAATAATACGCTGGAATATTACCCAAGCAGTAGAATTCAATAGCTTTTGTCTTATTCACTTGCAAAATCCAGTAATAACTATGAAATAAAGAAATGCAATCTTTTGTGTTCATATTAAACTCTATTGCCGCATCTTAGTGCCAAAAATAAGAATCCACACGTATAACTTTAATAATTTCAATAATTATATCTGTCTGAATTCTTGTTTCTAATAAAAATGTAATTACTGCATTTTCCAGTGAGGACAGTTATTATTACTGACTAGGAAAAATACCCATTTGAAGATGGAAATGGAATAAAAATAAAGAAACTACATGAAATGGGAGGGTGTAGGTGCAAGTATTTCATTTGCATTTGGAATTACCTGCCAGGTTAAACCCTATTTCATGGCAAGGGCACTGTTGGAGGCTCATTTACAAATATCTTGTTTCTTTTGGGTGAAAGTCAGCAGTTAGATATATTTGGGGCATATTTGGCAATTACATCCAATGTGACAAGTCAGTAGTTTTATATATCCGGGGCATATTTGGTGAGTACATCCAATGTGGCAAGTCAGCATTTCAGGTAGCTTTGTATTAGGGAACCTTTTCAGTAGTGTATTGAGGTTATATAAATTTGATCCTCCAGGAGGAACTGCCACCTAGCAACAGCTAGTGGGAGATGGTGGCAGCCTCCTGGAAAAGTGCTGGGAAAATTTAAGCATCCAGTTTGGGACCTCCCACCTTCACTTCCTGGTATGGAAGGGAGCATGCTGATGCTGCCTCCTGATTGGTGGATGCCTGCTGTGACCAAAATTAAGTCACAGAAGGCTGGTAGGAGGGAAATCTAAACTGGATGTTAGATTTTTTTACCTCAGCACAAGATGGAGGACGCAGTTTCTAAATATGCAACAGACTCCATGGTGCTGTCTCCAGAGGTTCTGGCACAAAAGCCACAGTTTCAGAGAAGAAGGACCGAGTTCAGAATGATATACTCTTCTGTAGGGGACTCTTCCCCTAACACACCTGAAAGGGGCTGTAACCGTGTTTATAATGGGGTTTCCTCTACTAAAAAAAAGCACACAAACACATCTCTGCTCTGTTTTGAGGCAAAAAATAAGAGACTTGCACAGGGCAGCTCTGCAGCCAAAGGGGCCTGTTTGGGTAGCTCTAGCTGCACCTGCTCACCTGCTGGGAGATCCATATCTGCAGGCTTTAATGTGCCATATGAGATAACTTTGTCCCCCAGTATCCGCAGGCATTAATATGAATGCTGCTACCATCTCCCACTAGCTGTTGCTAGGTGGCAATCCTTTTCCTAGAACCAATGTTGTTTGCAGGTCATAGATTCCTGCAAACACTTTTGAGTGATTTTTATGGATAGTCCAATGTTGCATTGGCAGCTGTGATGGAAAAAGAGATGATGTTATGATCAGAGAGAAGGAAATGGCCATAGTGTATTACAGAGGTTGCAACTTTCAAAGGAGACTAATTTGGATGCAGCTTGGGTAATTGAACTTTAAACAAAGTTGAAGTTTCCAGGGGGTGATAGAGGCAACAATTATGGAGTGCCAGGAATAAATGAATTGTGGGTAAAATCTTTTTAAACTTTATGCCTTTTCTGTTAACTGAAGTCCAGTATTGCTGAATAATAGGTCCAGGACATGATCTCTCTACCGACTTACCTGAAGCCCTTACCTATTTTAAGGAAATTCTAGCTTGTGATCAAAAGAAGCCAATTTTATTGACATTTAGTCATTCTTGAAAGGTTTCATAAACCTGCCAGAAAGCCAATTTTCCCTCTTTTCTTCAAGAGCAACAAATATCATCTCACCCCAATTGCTGGAACAGATATAACTGTTAGGGGGTTATGTAATAAAAGGCATTAAGTTTTCTCAGGAGCAGTAAATAGTGATGGGCGAATCTCCCGCGATTCGCTTCGCCTAAAGATTCGCGAATTTCTAGAGAAATTTGTGAATCGGCGAAAAATTCGCGAAACGAGTCGCGGGACGATTTTGACGCACGTTGCGTCAAGTTTGACATTTCTGACGCGACGCGTCATTTCCGACGCGCGTCGCGTCAAAAACGACGCGCGACTCGTGATTCGCGAATTTATTCGCCAGCGAATCGCGGGAATTCGCCGCGAATTCGGCCCTGGCGAATAAATTCGCCCATCTCTAGCAGTAAACCATAGCAACCAATCAGCAGGTAGCATTTTCTGGTCACCTGTTTAAAAGCAAACATTTCATTGGTTGCTCTGGGCTATTGCTCCTGGGCAAACTTAGTGACTTTTAGAGTTGTACTGAGCAACTCTACAGATGACACCGAAGTTTCTGTCTCAGTTGATTGAATTAAAATAGATGTTCAGCATTGGAACAGAACGCATACAAATGATCTAAACGAAATTATAATTTCAACCTTTAGCAATAGTATTAACCTCCTTGTAACAAAAAAAGAAGGAATAACTTTATGAATATTTCACAAAATGTTTGTGTAGGTTAGAATAATCTGATCCTGCATTATCAAGGTTAGTTGTTCTCTCTTTATTTGAATATTTTTAAAGCTCGTGATGCATAATGACGATATGATATGTTAGCAATGTCCCTTGGCTTTTCATTATATTACCAGTATTAATAGGGAAAGCCTTGATGCCTTGCAAATGAGGAGCTTTCTTCACTGTCTAGACAATATGTTATATATTTAGTTATAAAAGATATGTAATTGATTGTTATGCATGTGTGTACATGGAAAGAAGTATGATCAGAGTCAAACAGAAATCAAGCTTGAAATGAGGGAAGCAAGTCATACATTCTCAAAATTCTATTAATTAAGCTTTCTAAAATGTCTAGTTATTTCACTAATATGTGCTAGCAAAATGTAAAATACCAGTTGTTGGTAGGTCACTTGTATGTGGTTCAATTATGTAATAATTGTTCACCTTTTCAGTGGGCAGGGAGCTCAGCTGCTCAGGTAATACTAAAGCTTGTAGCAGTGATCATAAAAAAATGTGTACTAAATTAAATATTTCTTTGTAAGTCACTGCTTTTATTCTGTCAACAACTGTTAAAAAAATTATGAGAGCCTTCTATTATGCATTACCAACTTTAGGTGGCTTGTAAGTATTAAAGGAAAACTAAAGCATAACTAAAGAAGTAGGCTAGTAATGTTGTACTTTATGTTTTTTGGCTTCCAAACAAGCCCAAGGCATCCACAGCCCTTTAGCAGGTAAGATCAGTGCTCCCAAAAAAGTCCCAGTAGCTTTGCTGATTCACTGCACATACTTTGTGCTCCTGACACTGCCTGAACTTAGGGACATCTCACAACCAA
>CM044448.1:47204151-47220366 GCA_024363595.1 Xenopus borealis
CAGTTCAGAACTTTCCTCCCCAGCATCTTCAGCCAAAACGGCGAATTTGTTGGTGTGGACAAGTTGTGGACCAGCCCCCTACCCTTCTGCCCCCTACTTCCCTTTCTGACTGTAACAAACCTTCCTCCTAGTATCTAGGAAGAAGGAAAAGAGGCAGGGCCTTAAAGCCATGGGGCAGATTAATCCCTACACTTACAAAATCATATTTTGTTAATCTTCCACCAGATGTTGAATCTACAATTGAGCAGCATTGAAAAGCTCCAGCTAGTTAATTTGCCAGGAAAAGATTATATAAAAAATTCTCACATGTATAAAAACAACTTGTCCTTTGATTATTGAATTACATAGCTGGTTTTCATATTGAAATATAAAAAATATTCAAGGACTTCATATAAAACATTAAAAAAGTTGATAAAAAATCAAATCAAAGTAGCCATAAAACCTGTAAAAAAGAAAAATGTGTGATTACTATGCATCTGATTTGATTATCAATATTATTCTAACCCTGTTGTTATCTCTCTTTCATTTCTCTTGTATGGAGATACCTTAGCAGCTGACATACTATTATAATGCTCCATAAAGCAGAAGAATTTTACCAAAGCTCTTCTGGACTTTGATTTGCCCACAATTACATATGTTTATGCTTTCTTTAATTCACAAACAGATTTGCAATGCAGTACTTCTTTGTGTTTCTAAAAGCTTGTCTCATAAAGCAACTTCCTTCAGGGTGAAATCATTTGCATAATATAAACATCCTACATCTACTCAAACAACTAAAAGTAATGTTAAATATAATGCACGTCACTTTACATTGTTTCTAGTTAGAATACATGAAATGGAGATTATCATTTTATTCCTGTATAATGTATTCCTGTATAATGTAGCCTTCATTGAATGCAAGTAGGATATGTTTTTACAGGGCTGTTGAGGAAAGCATAGGTCGCGATTCCCAAAATACCCATTAAGGCTAACCAAAGCAATTGTATAACAGCAGACACCGGACTACATCTGAGACATTGGACCATTGTCAAAGATAAAGTAGAAGTAACACTGGGAAACACAGCACTAAAAAATGTCAATATCTGAGGCAAGGCAAAAAGAGAGATGCAGTATTCCCACAACACCAAAATCAATGAAAACAACAAGTAATGAAATCAATAATACAACATGAGATAATAAAGATTATTAAAAAACAAAGGTATATGAAGAATTACCAAACTGATGTGACATATAAGACTCATATTAAAAAAAATGCTTATTTAATCTTCTAACAATATTTATATGGGTTTAGATCAGCCATTTCAAAAAGGTAAATGTGCTTATTTCTCATTAATGCTGCTTGGCAATTTGATGTTACTGGGCCTCATTTGTAGCAAAAGAACAGATGGCCTGAAATCATGCACTTTAATCTCATATAAAACTTTATCTTACTTGAGTCATTAGTAACAAGTTTATATTAAAACAGCAAAGTATGCCAAAACTATGGAGCTATAACTACAGTGCTCAATTGTTGGCATAAAGTATTGTTTTTGGCTGGCACCCATATATCTGTGCAAAATCTCTACCTATTCTTTCAAAATTATATTCTTTCCTAAATTTTTGTAGGCCTTTCATAATGCACCAATGTTGCTTACCAAATCGTTGTTTAAGCTGGAGAACGGTTATATTAGACACTTCATTTGGGTGGTTGAAAGGCCAAGATTAAGCATGCAGATGCTCCAAGCAAAAAGAAAGGTGGTCTTTCCCTCCCCAACCTTTTACAATATTACTATGCCAGTCATTCAGTGTATGCCTGGTGGTGGCTTAAGACAGATACCAACAACCCAATTACAGTAGTAGATCTACTCTAGGTGATCTACTCTTTTGAAGCCTTAGCAAAACAACTCCATAGAAGGCTACATCTATATATTGACGGACACTGTCCATGAAAACAGTAACCCCAATATTCCAGAAAACAGTTGTAATGGCCTACAGGAAACTAAACACTTGGTCTAAATGGACTCCACTATGGGAAGATGAGAAATTGGGGCAATTTAGAGCTCTACCAGATGCCAGCACATGGTCAATGTAAAAATAAAACACTTTAGGGACATAGTAGGGCAAGGAGAGCTCATGCAGTTTGTCCAATTAAAGACAGAGTTTGATTTACACAACCAAATGTTATTTAGATTCTTGCAAATTTGACATGCATGACATGCCCAGTTTCCTAAGGGAGCCCTATAGCTAACTAAACTGGCCTTGGAATGCTACCTACATAGACAAGACCTTTCAAAGTCCCTGAGCCGGTCCCTGAGCCATCTTGTTACAAGGCCAATTTGACCCCAGTAAACACATATACTAAGAGGCACATTTACTAAGGGTCCAAGTGAAAATTCAAATAAAAAAAAATAAATTTGAAGTAACTTTTGGCTACTATCGAATAGGCAAAATTTTATTTTAATTGAAAAAAGTTGAAAATTCTCATTTCAAAGTACTGTCTCTTTCAAACGATTTGAATTCAACACTTTCCCACTATAAACCTGCCAAATTGCTATTTTCGCCCATGGGGGACCATCCTGGAACCTTTAAAGTGTTTTTGAAATTCGAAGGATTTTTGGCAAATTCGTTTAAATCGAATGATGCATTCGAATGATTTAAACGATTTTCATTTGATCCCTTAATCTGTAAATCTGCCCCTAAAAGTGGGCCCAAGACCTCCCATCACTGGATGAGGAAGCCTGGGAAGACATACTCGAACAAATACCAGACACTAATATCTGTATCAAAGAATGCTTCATTCACACCAAATTTCTAAATAGAATGTACCTGACACAAAATAGACTGGCACATAAGTATCATGGTTACCCTGATATTTTTCTCAAGTGTAATTTAGATAGTGGCACCTACCGGCATGTGTTCTGGCAACGCCACAAAATCCATCAATATTGGGTCACACTACTCAGGTTTATAAAGGTATGTATATTTTTATTTGTATAGCGATCCTTAAGTGCATTATTAGAAATACAAATAACATAAATATAAAATATAATTACACAGTGTCAAGGACACTACACTACCCCATGGGGCTTACAGTCTAAATGGGAGGGTAACTTATGAACACAATTCAGAGCAGTATTAAAGTGCTGTAATTTACATCTTGGCTGTAGCAGGTGAGAGGAAGGATGGATTTTGGAAATATTATGTAAGAAAAAGTGACAGATTTTTACAGTGGTGTTAATATGATCAGAGAAGGAGAGAGCAAAGTCAAATATTACCCCAGACAACATACTGAGTTGAGCAGGTTTATGAGCATGCCATCGGTAGAGATAGTATAAAGGGGAGTAGGACCAGTTTAGGTGGAAAGAGGATTAGTTCAGTTTTTGTTAGGTTGAGCTTGAGGTGGCTCTGGTTCATCCAGTTGGAGATTGCCATTTCAGCTGTTAATGAAGGGATGGATACATATATTTGGGTGTCATCAGCATACAGATGATAATTAAAGCCAAATTATCAAATGAGATCTCCCAAAGACAGTTAGTACAGGGGTAACAACAATGGGCCATGTACAGAGCCTTGTGGCACCCCTACATTAAGTGGAACTGGAGAGGAGGTTTTGTTAGCATAAGAGACAGTGAATGCCTCACTGCTTGAACACCTGCATTTTGCTTGTTGGGACATTACAAAGAACTTTCACTGCCCCATGGAGATAAGCTATGTATACAACAACTCCTGCACTATGCCAAAAAAGCCACCCTAGTGACCTGGAAAGAACCAGAGCCCTCCACACTTGGCTTTTGGATAAAATTAATTGACAACATTATACAAAGGAAAAAGCTGATCTATGAGGCCTGTGAATGCCCAGAAAATTTGGAAAAATATGGGACAGATGGCTGACTGACTCACTTACAGGCACAGCAGCATAAAATGGATACAATAACTCAAAAAAAAGTACTGTATAGATAAGATACAGTATAAGTACTGATATCAAGGGAATTCCCATGAATGTATTTTCTATCCCCTTCTCCTCTTCTTCTTCTTATTTTCTTCTTGTCTTCTAAATTAAAAGTTAAAACTCAATAAAAAAACCTTGGAAAAAAATCTTTAGCTATGGTTTAACAAAAGGTGGAGAAATGAACCATGACATCATGCAACATTAATTTTAAATTACACTGTTTACATTGAATATAATTCACTCTACCATATAAAATGTTATTATTGAACCAACAAATGTATTTTTTAGCTTTAATATTGTAAAGACAACTATCTCAGTGCATTGTGTCTCATTCAGAGCTTTGAGAAGGAGCCAGCAATCAAGATAGAACTACTTTGAGAAAGCCATTTCTTCCCTTTAAGTTGTATTTCACCATTACCAAAGTTGTGCTCCATTACCAAAGTTGTGCTCCCTAGTGATAGACATGAGAATAGCACATTGAGGGAGACATGAGGGAGAACTAATAGCATTGCAAATAAACCCTTCAGCAAGGGTGTGAAGTAGCTGCTATCTGGTTAGCTACCCATTGTTCTGTTGATAGGCTTCTGGGGGGTGTCACCAGGGTTATTTCACTTGCAGTGTAGCAATAAAGACTGACTGTAGTTTATCAGAGCACAAGTCACATGGCCTGAGAACCTAACAATATGTCTAACCCCATGCCAAATTTCAAAATATAATATTTAAAAAAATCTGTTTGTTTATTTAGAAACAGATTTCAGTGAAGAATTTTGCTGGACCAGTGTGGTGTTTATACAAATGGCCTGTGTATGTCTGATAATTACATTATTGCTGCTGACCAAGGGGAGATTTCTACTGCTAGAAAACGTACTTTACTTATTCATTGCCTGGGAGCAGAGGGACAGCGTATAGTCTATATATTACCATTACCTGATTAGAATTATGAAACTGCTCTTACTGCTATAAAGAACTTTTTTGTGCCAAGAGTAAATGTGGTTGCTGAAAGATATAAATTTTGCCAACGTGGACAATGTAATGGGCGAATCCACAGAACAATTTGTAGCAGCTTTGAGAGAGTTGGTTGTTATCTGTGAGTTTGGGAATCTAACAGCTGAAATGCTAAGAGACCAAATAGTGGAAAAAACAAACTCACATTGCATTAGAGCAGGGGTCCCCAACCTTTCTTTACCAGTGAGCCACATTCAAATATAAATAGAGTTGGGGAGCAACACAAGCATGAAAAAAATCCCTTGGGGTGCAAAATAAGTTATTTGGTATCATCTATGTAGACTGGCAGCCTACAGGAGGCTCTGCTTGGCACTATACTTAGTTTTTTTATGCAACTAAAACTTGCTTCCAAACCTGGAATTCAAAAATAAGCACCTGCCTTGAGGACACAGAGCAACATCCAAGGGGTTGGAAAGCAACACGTTGCTCACGAGCTACTGGTTGGGGATCACTGCATTAGAGAGAGACTGCTCCTAGAGCAAGATTTAATCCTTGCAAAGGCTATTACAGTTGCTAGCCAAATTGAAACAGCTGTGGCAGTCAGGGAACTGCTGGGAATGTACAGATTGTGAATTCAAAACTGTGGCCTAATCATGCGCAGTCACAGGAAAAATACAGTGCTAATAAAAGGGAGTCACCAAAAAACCATGCAGCAAATACAAATAAAAAATACTGTTTTCACTGTGGTACAACACAACACCTTGCCAAACTATGCTGAATGTCCTGCAAAAGCTATACAGTGCCGCAAATGTTTAAAGTCAGGTCACTTTATTATGATCTGCCGTAGTTCTGCTAAAGATGTCCATGAAGTCACTAGTACACGTCACAGTATTAAGTGTGGCTAAAGCTGGTACATTTATTCCAGACAAGTTTATATGCACTGTCAGTGTCAGTACTGCTTGTGCTGACATGGGGCACTACATTAACCTGATGCTTGATACAGGTTCAGCTATTTCTATACTACCAAAGGATATTTTCCTGAAATACTTTGCAAAAGATCCACTTGTTGCACTGGCCCTGAAACTGGTTAGTTACTTAAAGGATCCAATCCCTGTGCTTGGTTGCTTGCCAGTGACTATACAATTTGAATCAAATACTGCAAAATGTGATTTTTACATTGTGAATAAAGGTACTGCTATACTTGGAAGTCTCTTTGCTGCATTAAACTTACAATTAATTGATGGTCTCATTACTACAACACCAGTGCCAGCCACACAGCCTGTGTCTAAAATTTCAACGCAAAGCAACACTTCACTTGGCTGTGCAAAGAACTTTGTGGACAAAGTTAAGTTGAGACCAGATGTAACGCCAGAAATTGAGGCGATTGCCCTACTATATAAGGGAGACTATCTCACAGGAACAAAAGAAACTGGTAGAGCAAGATGTGATTGAAAAATCAGAATCCTCTGAATGGGTTTCACCAATTGTTGTAACAAAGAAGAAAACTAATAAAGCAGTTGTTATTGATAATCATCCCTTGCCACACATAGAGGAAATATTTTCAGACTCTACCTATGGGGTAGTGAATGTACCTTATGCACTGATCATAGCCCTTTAACTACACTACTTACAACAAAGGGACTAGGAAGAGCTGGAATGTGTATAGCTAGATGGTCAGCAATGCTATTGAATTTCAACTACAAAATGCAATAAAAACCAATTGTTTGTCACGTTTACCTTTACCTGCAGCTTCTGATAAGCTGGATGAAGACATAGAAATTGTAGCACTGACTGATATATTATCATCTATAGTTACAGCTGCTGATTTTAAGCAAGCTTGCCTCACATGTCCAATTCAAGTAAAACTACGGGACATCTTACAAAACAAATGGTGAAATGCTGAGAAACTCAGTCCTGATCTTCAACCTTACTACAGGATTAGACACTAACTGTCCTTAGTAAATGGCTATGTTGTCCGTGGAGCTCACCGTTTATTGGTACCAGAAACGTTGAGAGAAAAGATCATACAACTTGCACATGAGAATCTTCAAGGAATTGTACATACAAAACAAAGACTGCAGGAACTATACTGGTGGCCAGCAATGAATGCTGATGTGGTAACTGCTATTCATTCTTCTGTTACTTGTCAGAATCATGACAAAACAGCTATCACACAAACACCACCACTTCGGCCAGTACCATTCCCTGATTTAGCATGGGAAAAAATTGCAATTGACATTGTCGGACCTTTTGCAGATACTTCTATAGACTGCAGATTTGCTATAACTCTGATAGAATATTACAGTAAATGGCCAGAAATTGTTTCTCATGTTACATCAGCTATAGTAATAACATTTCTGTCTACAGTCTTCAGCAGAGAAGGAAATCCAAAGGAGTTAATATCAGACAATGGATCACAGTTTGTCTCATATGAGTTTGAATCCTTTCTGAGAGAGAGGAATATTGTGCATAGGAAATCCTCAGTGTATTACCCACAAGCAAATGGAGAAATCGAGTGATTCAACAGAAGTCTGAAAGAAGCACTACAGACAGCAAATCTTAGTATTTATAAAAGAGTTCCTACATAACTACAGAGCAAAATGCCATGCAATGACCCAAGCATCTCCAGCTGAATTACATGTTGCATGTTGCAGACATGAAACTTCCACCAGATACTGTTCCTACAAACTCATCTACTGCTGACATTGTCAAACATCAGCAAGCCAAATGCAAGGTTTATACTCAGAGAAAACATGGTGTAAGAGAAGTGTCCTTTCAGCCTAGATCTTTAGTCAGAATTTAGAAACCAGGAATACTGAAACCAGGACAATCTAAATTTACTACACCACTCAAAGTGAGATGACAGCGACGACCATACACATATGAACTATCTGATGAATGCATATGGAATGCAAGTCATCTTGCTCCTGCTAGATATGACTTTGTAGATGTTCCATTTGATGAAGGACATTTTCCTACTCCTAATGCCAACCGCAATAGGCTTGAAGAAAGTGAACCTATAAGGCATATTGAGAGAATCGGAAAACGACCTGCATGGAACAAGGACTATGTCATGGTGAGGTTGTGGAATACACTGCTGGGTGATGTTGTGATGGCTGATTCTGTTGATGCTTTTAAGAGGGGCTTGGATGATTTTTTGGACAGAAATAATATCAAAGGCTATTTTGATACTAAACTCTACAGTTAGTATAGCTATGGGCATATGGTTTGTGTGAAAGAGTGGAGATGTGTGTGTGTGCGTGTATGCTGGGTTTTTAATTTGGAGGGGTTGAACTTGATGGACTCTGTCTATTTTCAACCCAATTTAACTATGTAACTATGTAACTATGTGAAGAATGTATATATTGTTTTAAGAAACATACTGTTTAATTGTTACTGTTTATTATGTTTGCCCGAATGTTTTCCTACTATAGAGGGAATTTGTGGTGTTTATGCAAATGGCCTGTGGGTGTCACTGTGCATACACAGGACTTTCTGTACAGCTTGAAAGTGAAAGTAAGACTTACTGCTGTTATGTAATAGCTGCATGAACTTGCTAATAAAGCACTGTTATACTCTCCTCATCCTCGTCTACCAAACACAACAAGCAGAACTATTACCTGGTAGAAGAAGAAAGTATGTTTTCCCTGGACATGTTTTCCCCCTGTAAGATTATTGGATGTTCTAAAGTGCAATTGGAGTGACTTAATATAGATAGGGTAAAATCTCAGCACAAAAGCCTGTTTAATTTCATGGGCAACACCTAAGAGGTCAGTTAGTTTGGGTGATATTTGTATTGAAAACTGCAGTCCTAAATACTGTGGCAAAATGCCTGATACCGTACTAGTGATGGGCGAATCTATCCCATTTCGCTTTACCGAAATTGTCAAATTGGCGAAAAATTTTGCGTAACGAGTTGCGGCGTCTTTTTTGACGCATCACGCCATTTTCGACATGCGTTGCGTGATTTTCATCGCGCAACTCGTTTTTTTTTTTTACACCAGCTAATTTTTGCCAGGTGAAATTTCGCTGGCGTTTCGCAAATTTATTCGCCCATCACTATACCGTACATCATTGTTTTCATATCTATAACCTTGTTATAAGCTATGGGGGCACTATACAGATGTTGAACCCTTCGGGTGCTTTGAACAGAAGAGGTTTGACAACCACTGATCTGGATGAATACATTTGGGGAGGTTCACTATTGAAAAAAAAATCTCAGGAATTTGTGTTTGTGTTTTTGATACAAGTCCCATGCATACAAGTGCATGATTACATCTGGTAAAAAATGCAGATAATTTTTATAAATTGAATCTAGTTTATATTATGCTCAGTGTTTATAAAGTTAGGCAATTTGGCTTACTAAAGAAAAGTATTTTATTTTTAAAATAATTATCAACATATGTATATACTGCAAGGGAAATGCAAAAATTAGATATGTTGTAGGGAGACATATGAGTAAACCATCTGGTTATCTGTTTTTTTCTTTAACTTAAAAAAATGTAAGGGCTTACACTGTAAAAAAAAGAGATACTGCAGACATCACTGTTGCTTGGCATAGAAGAATTCTAGAAGGTACAAATAGCAAATGACTTAGAAATACTGAAATTATTGGTGCATTTTGTCTATTTAATTCTAATCATTATTTTTTAAAAAAGCACCTTTTGATATTATATTCTTTCTTGCATAAATCACTCACTCCTACCAATAAAATGGGGTGGAACAAGCAAGGTCTTTGGGGCACAGAATTATCCTCAGATAATATATATGCCATACTATAAGGGACATAGAGAATCGGGCTTTTATTTTTATTTTCCTTATAATCAATACAAAAGTATAAACCTATCTTGGGTACACTCTCTTTTAAATCACAATTAACTGATCCAGGGGTCTTAAGTTCTCTTTGTGTATGAAAGATACTGGGGACTGTGATTTACAGTGCAGCAGTGCCTCCACCTACTGACCACTGAGGACCACACCCACTAGGAAAATAAAACATACCAAATAAAGAATAAAGGACATAATAAATAAAACAGTGCAATGCAATAATATTCCTACACCAGGGAAACATGGTTCTGTCTAGTAACTAGCACAGTCTCTCTCCACTCTGGGTGGACAACACAGTTAAATTCTCATGAAATGTCCTTTTTCTCAGAGTTCTTTATTCCCCAGCTAGCATTACCTGCCCCAATGTGCCTCTCCTTTAGGATATAGGCTGTAGGTCCCACATGACCAAAAACACTTGTCCACACACCGGGGACACACAAGGGTTATGACTGGCATCCAATCACTGAACGGAATGCAGGACACACTTTACTTCAAGGCTGAAATGCAAATCTGTCCAGCTCAGCCCAACCACAGTTTCACTTAGTACTGCAGCTCTTTCACATTACATGCTGCAATTTCACTCTCCCCAGATTTGGCTTTGCCTGGGTGCAATAGCTCATTTTATCAGCTCTGTAACCCTGTGCATTTGTCTCCAAGGTCAGGCACTCCCCTGGGTACTTCTCCTCTCCCAGGGATGCACTGGGGTACCCAGCCAATAGGATGGCTCCCCAGCCTGTAAATGGGCTGGATTATGTCACAGAAAGAAAAATATCGGTATGACTTGTCTGATCCCCTACACAACCAACATGAAGTAATCTACATGAGAATATATGAGCCTTATAAAAGGGAGTAATCGGAAAACCCTAATTGTCTGTCAGCCCTATAATATATTATTCAAGCAGATCTTACAGTTATGAATTGCCTTCAGAACTGAAAGCCAAAGAGGTCTCCCACTGCAGGGAAATGAAGCTAGCTTTTCTATTTTAAAAAATCATAATTTGCTCTAAATAGTACATTTTACAGTATAAACAGTTTTCACCTCATTTCAGTTATATTGTTGACTGCTGATTTCCTAGCAAGGGTATCTTTGGGAAATTACCCATCTATGTTCTGGTAAAACCGGTGTTTTCTGCTGATAATATTGTGCTTTACAAACTGATTTTTGTTTCCCCACTTGTGCCGGTATTTCATTATTTATATAAAGAACCAAGATATTGATTCACAGAATGGATTATATATACAGCAGCTTTATTAGGCTGGTAGCCATACTGGAATTTCTTCTTGAAAAATCTGGCTCTCCATTATCTACACCACAGGACATCACCTGACCCTGCCCTTGGCTTAAATAATACTTGCAAATTACTTGTTTTCCATGGCACAAGTGATTTGCTGGTTATTGAAGTTGTTAGGAGTTGAAAGGTGAATGTGTTAGTGCTGGAGCATGTTCTGTTCTTTATTACCCGCTGAGAAGATGCAGTTAGAGTAGAAATTCAGTGGGTTACCTACTTATACTTTAGTGCCAAGAGAGGAAGAGGAGAAAGAATTAAGGAAAGCCTTTCTTCCCCCTGCAGGCAGACAGGACCTGCTGCCCTCCATCTATAGCTTGTTAGTGTAACTGTAGTAAGTTAGAGCGGTCCTAGCAGGGAGAAAACAGGTGAAATGCTGGCAGAAAAGTAATCAGAGCTATCGACTGACTCTGGACTTTGCTCTGCTTCTCTAAGAATGAAAATTACACATTGTCCCAACATTTCTAAAACAACAAGGTCTCATAAAGATCTCTGCCATCTAGAAATTGGAGGAGGAAACTTTCAGAGCATTCATTTAATGTTACTGAGTATTCTTAAAGGGAAGGGGGGTAAGAGCATTTTCATAAATCTAAAAATTAAGTCTGAGATGGAAAAAATTTACTGTATTTATTTTATTCATACAAAGGAGCAGTTATTTTATAGCTGATTTAGGCAAGGCCACAGAGTTGACTTAGTCATGAAGCTTGGCTTTATCAGATGTAACTTGCTTCAGAACCAGTGACTATTGCCAAGATAAGAGAAGACAGGCATCATTATTATAGCATGCTGACATATTATTTAGCCCTATACAGAGAGCATGCACCATATGCATCATTCCCATCAGTCCCTGCACCAGTGTAGCTTGCAATCTAAGGTCTCTATCAAATACACTAGGGTCCATTTTATAAGAAGCCAATCAACCTGCCTATATGTATTTGGAGAGTGGAAAGAAATTGGAAATGATGAAAAAAGATATCTTATCCAAATAAAACAACTCCAGGTATTATGGATAATAGATTGTATTGTATTGTAATGAAAAGTATTTACCTTTATACCAAAGGAGATAAATTTCAGCAAACTCAGGCAAAAAAAATATCCCCTCTACCCTCTACTTTCAGAATTAAGGGATTTAGGTATTATAATATGCTTAATATTTTATTTTAAATGAGACATGTTCCAGAGGATGGAGGTATAATGAGACATTTATGAAATAAAGAATTCAGAAATGTAAAAGCTTCTTTAAAAATTGTGTCAATTATCTGACTTCTTATCACTCGCAGGTAAAAAAATATATTTTTTGCTGTAATTTTCAAAATATCCTGTTCTAATATGTTAGTACAGGATATTTTGACAATTATGAAAAAAAAGTGTGTTTATGCAGAGTCTTTGCAATGCTTCTCAGTGCTGACAGATAGCTAAATTATTGTGTACAGAAAATCCCAAATGAGAACATGGTTTCCAACCCCCCTGTCTTGTGAAGGTGGGGGTTTGCCCCACTAATAACAAATATAATCACAAAAACCATGTTAATTGCTAATTGACTAATTGCTTTATATCTCATGCCAAAGATAAGCAGGTGTGATCCTAAATAAAATATTTTAGGGAAGTTTTTAGGCTGAAATTAAATCAATTTTTATGAAATTAAGTAGAATTTGGTCTGAAGCCATCAGTTCATACTTGGGTACATTAGACTTGGGCAGAAACTCAACTGCCCTTCACCGGCATCCCACCATACCCACCATACTCCATTTCTAGCTCATCATAGCTGATAGATAAACAAATTAGGAGACATTCAGGAACACCCACAAGTACAGGGTTATCTCCACAGCATCCAGCAAATATTGATGCAATTTATTAGACACTTGAATCCAAGCACACTCCTGAATATGTTTGGACAAGGAAAGTCTAAAATAGAATAAGTCTAAAATAGAATAACAGCTTTGCAAGACCAAGACTGTCCACATGCTCAGTGTGGTCTGTTCTTCTTGGGGATGGTCATAAATTATCAAAACAGGGAAAGAAACAAAGCTGCTTGAGTTCTGCATGGCTGGGAAGTAACCCCCCCCCTGCTGTTTATAAGTAGGATTGTTTCCGTGCCAGCAGTAAGGGACCGTCTGACAAATCCTATCCACGAGAACGCATTGTGGAAGCTGAGCAGTGAATTAACGTGCTGGAGAATGTCTGCAACCCCCTTCCAAAGCAACTACTGGTTTTGCAGCGCACAGTTACACAGTGGCAGTCTAAGGCTGACGACCTAGAGAACTGCCTAAGGTGTAATAATATGCGGCTCGTTGGCTTTCCCGAGCGGACCGAGGGTGACAACACTGAGTACTTTGTGGAGGAATGGCTGCAAAACACCTTTGTGGTAAATAATCTTTCCTCTACTTTCACTGTTGAAAGGGTGCATCGTATTCCAATGAAGGCCCCTATCCTGGGGGCCCCTCCTAGAGCCTTGATAGCCCGTATTCTGAATGCTAAGGATAGGGATGCAATCCTCTCAATGGCCAGAGCTAAGGGGCAACTTTTGTATGAAAATTGCAATTTACCCTGACTTCTCGCTTGAAGTACAAAAACAACGGGCTAAATTTCAGGAAGTCAAGAGAAAGCTTCGGGACCAAAAAATTGCTTATTGTATGCGCCTTAGGGTCCAGGCGAATAGAACTATGCATTTTTTTACTACGCCATAAGATGCCTCTGCATGGCTTGATGCTGTAAATGTTTAAAGTATTTTTCTGTTGGCAGGATAGATGGAGTGATGCCCACTTGCTACATGGCAGCATAAATAATTTTGGATAGCTGAAATTGCTCAACTGGATAGACAATTGTCCCCTGCTGTGGGTTTTTTTACCTTTTTTTTTTCTTTTTTCTTTTTTTTTTATCATGCCAGTTAAAGTTAGTTATCTGCATGTGTTATTTTGGGGGCAGAGAACTGCTGAACTTGTCTCTACGTACATAGGAGTTTCTACATTGATCTGTGCTTATTTTGCCAGCACTTCTAGGATGCACTTGCCTCAGAGTTATTGGATTCCCTGTTCTTTATGTTCACGTATGATTACTCATTTGGATGTGGAACCTCTGTTGGACATGAGGACTTGCTTGAACTATCCAGTGAGCAGGGAATGACAGCCTTCCCTTCTCCCCCTTTTTTTTCTCCCTTAAATGCTGTTATATATAATTGTGTTGGATCCAATGAGTATCCTTAAAGCTGTTGTTGTATGTATGTATGGGGCGAGGTATACATGTATATGTTGTTTGCTAGTAGAGGCTTCGGAGCAGCGGAGCCCCACCCTTCTACAGTGTTCATACCAAGTTTAGCCCCTCCCATTGGTTCTTGTAGCATTATGTTTTTGCCCTTGTGGGGTTTTATGGTTTAATTCTGCTCAAAGTTGAGGGAGCGGAAAGGGTGGTAATGTTCATTGTCATGTTGGCTGCCAACATGGGCTGGGCTGTAAATAGTTTAGTGTTTTTTTCCTCAGGTAGCTCAGGCAGCAGACACGTAATGGTCTGTACACTTCTGATAAGCAGTTTAATTCATGGGAACAACATAGATTATGGCTAAATCTCTTTCAATTCTAACATGTAATGTTCGAGGCCTTAATGACTGTGTGAAACGGAAGCTAGTATTAGACTTCGTTAAAAAGAAAGTAATCAGAGGTAATTATGCTACAAGAACCTCACCTGATGGGGAGTAAAGTGTTAACTTTAAAAAGACCATGGGTAGGTTGGGCCTTTCATTCCCCCTTCTCTACATATACAGGAGGAGTAACTACACTTATCAGAAATTTTCAACTTAGTTCTGTACGTTCAGATCCACAAGGACGTTTCGTTTTTATTCACTGCTATCTCAACATGAAAGAAACCATCTTGGCTAATATCTATCGCCCCCCCACCATATTCTGATAAATGTGTAATTCAACTAATGTCCTTTGTAGCCAATTATCCAAGGGCCCAGCTAATAGCCTCAGGTGACTTTAATGTGGTATTGGATGAATGTATGGATAGGCAGCGTATACGGGGCACAATTTAGGAGATTAGATCCACTATGGGCCTTCAGGACGCGTGGAGACATATGCACCCTCAAGAAAGGGGTTTTTCATGTTTTTCAGCTTCCCATATGTCCCTATCTAGGATTGACATGGCTTTTGGCTATAAAGATTTACTACCTAATATTCGCACGGCCATTTACCTCTCAAGGGGAATTTCAGACCATGCCCCATTGCAAGTAATTTGGGATACTGGGATCCCCTTCTCTCCTCAGTCACAGCCATGGTCCTTTAATACTATTTGGCTGGACATTATAAATAATGATGAGGGGTTAGAACTTATTTTTTTCGCTACAATTTGACCACAGATAACATTGAATTAGCTTGGGAAACATTTAAAGCCTATTTTCGAAGCATACTACACTCTGAAATGAATGCAATTAAAAAAGCTTCTGCACGGGATGAAACTGCTCTAGAGCAGCGAGTGTGTCAATTGACAGTACAGAGTCATGCAGATCCTAGCCCACAGAATCTCCAACTTTTAAGACAGGCTGAAGCTGAATATAACTCCCTATTACAACATAAAGCCAAGAGAAGTTCATTGTTTAATAGAGCAAATTATTGTGAACATAGTGAAAGAGCAGGCAAGTTACTTGCTTATCTTTCTAAAACACATGACACTCCTCCCATAATATCAGAATTATACGATGAATATGGCCAGCTCATTACACAGACCAATCTAATTAAAGAAACCTTAGCTACATTCTAGAAGACATTATATATGTCCAAGTTGCAAAATAATGTACAGGAAATTTCACAATTTCTGAATAAAGCCCAACTCCCTCAGCTCTCACAGGAATTTAATCTTTCTCTTAGGTCAGGATATATCTGAACAGGAAGTCTATGAGGCTGTTAAACTTTTCCCCTCACACAAGGCGCCCGGCCCTGAAGGTCTTCCAGTGGAAATATATCAAAGGTTCCATAAAACCCTAGTTCCCATTTTAACTAAACTTTTCAATAAAGCCATGGATATGGATCTTTTACCACCCTCCTTATATAATTCCACAATAGTGCTGCTCACTAAACCTGGTAAGGATAACAAATACTGTGATGCCTAGAGACCCATTTCCCTGCTGACGGCAGACATAAAAACCCTGGGCAAGTTATTAGCGCTCAGGTTAGGGCAGGTTATTTTGAATCTGGTGCATGAAGATCAAACAGGGTTTATGCCGGGTAAATCTACTGC
>CM044448.1:47222213-47237685 GCA_024363595.1 Xenopus borealis
CTCCAAATTCAGACAATTGATATGGGCTAATTCTAGGTGCAGGTTGAAATTAGAAACTTTCATGAGATCTAAGACCAATGCAGGATTATCCTTTCCTGATTTATTCTTATATTATTTGTCGGCCCAACTATCTCATTTTAGTACTTGGCTTGATGATACACACCACAAAACTTTAAAAGACATATGGGTAATATTAACTGGCAAAATGGACCAGCGTATAGGTTGGATGTTATAAAAAATGGCCAAAAATGTGAAACAGTCACTTGTTCATCCTATACTTCGTTATATGTCTTGAATATGGTTATTGGCAATGCAAATTACTAAACAGCAACATACAGACCCTCGGACGCCGCTATGGAATAATTGATATTTAGGCAAATTGTCCCAAATAAGTGATATGACAGTCTGATCGAATAAAGGCATTGCTACAATAGGGGACATTTGGGCCACAAGGGGCATCCTTATATTTAGAGACTTACAACCCTCCACCGGTTTACTAGGTAATCAGTGGCTTCAATATATGGGTGTGCACCGAGCACTTATGGCTACGCACCGATCAAAAGCTATACAGGTGCACGAGAATAAGTTGCTTACTTATCTAAACAGGGCTTAATCTCCATTTTATATGCAGTGCTATCACAGGCTAGTAATGATGTTCCACTGGAAACTCTTTGGGCTATATGGGAAACAGCAGTGGATATTATTCTAGATGAGGAATTGCAAGAGGTCCTTGAGTCTCCTCAAATAGTCTCTATATGTAGTGATGGGCGAATCTACCCCGTTTCGCCACGCCGGAAAATTAGCGAATTGGTGAAAAAGTTTGCGAAACGAGTCACAGCACGTTTTTGACGTGCGTCGCGTCAACTTTGACGCTTCATGCCGTTTTCGTTGCGTCACGTTAAAAACAACGCGCGACAAGTTTTTTTCAGCTAATTTTCGCCAGGCTAATTTTCGCTGGCGTTTTGCGAATTTATTCGCCAGCGGAAAATCGTGGGAATTCGCAGCAAATTCACCCCTGGTGAATAAATTTGCCCATCACTATCTATATGTTATAAATTGAGAATGATTCAATTATATGTATTACATAGGGCATATCTTACCCCACTAATACTGCATTTGAGAAACCCTGCAATGCCAGAGGTTTGCAATAGATGTGTAGTGGAGAAAGGCACGTTGGTGCATATACTTTGGGAATGTAATGTCATTAAACCCTATTGGTCTGAAGTTTTGAATCACTTAGAGAATATTTCTGGGATTGCTATTCCTAGAACATCTAAGGTCTGTCTATTAAATATCCTAGGACGTACGGTGTCTAATCAGTATACCAGAACATTCATTCAAGAAGCTCTTTTCCTGGCTTAAAAACTCATAACTTAAAACTGGAAAAGTAGAACTCCACCGGAAATCCGGGCATGGATAATTACTGTGCAGGATACATGTAATTTGGAACGTATAATCTATTTTAAAACAAATTTCATAAAATTTGGAATAACTGGATTGAAAAATTCTCTCACATTCAAACAGCTATTACTTAGCGAAACCTTGGTTATTTTAGTAGGTTCTTAGCATTTTATGAATGGAATGTTAGTGGTGGGTACCCTGTTGGGTATGCAGTGCATTGTTCTTAACAACAAAAGATGTGATAGATGTGTATAATTGATAATGAATATAATCCTGTATTCTGTATGATTGTTATCATCCATATCACAAATTCCAAAACACTTTATTTTATTGTCTTTGAGATCGTTGTACAATATAGAATGTCATCCGTGTTACTGTCTTTTTTGAAATTTGCTAATAAAAGTTACCTGAATTAAAAAAAAAAAGAAAGTAATATAGGGATTTTATTTTTATGCCTTTACATTGTCACGGTCGGCTCCCAATACCAGAACAAATGCCAAGCACCCTGGTCTCGGCTCGTGCTTCACCAGTAGTGTGGCTGCCTTTGGCTTCGGGAGGAGCCCTCAGCTACTCAGATGCCACCTGGACTTAAACGAGAGGTGCAGGGCTGGAGTTCTGGCCAGCAATGGGGCACGACTGTAGTTAGCATCTTAAAGGCCGAAGGTACAGATGGGATTAGACAGATTAGTGGTCAGACAGGCTGGGTCGAGGCAGGCAGATAGCAAGGGTCAAAAACGGGTAATCAATCAGAAAGGATGAGGCAGAATCGGTAGTCAGGTATCAGGTACAGGTCAGGTTTCGGAGATCAGAGTAGTCAATAGCCAGTCAGGGTCAAACACAGGAATCAGACAGACAGAAGCAATACAGCACAAGGCACACGGCAAAGGCACCAGGAGAAATCCTATCACGGGCAAGGAAGCAATTCCAAAAAACCCTTTAAATACCCCTTTAATTATTTGATTTTCACGCCATTGCATGCTAGCGTTAACACGCCAGCATGCCCGCGCTTACTTAAACCAGAAGTGTGCGCCCCGTGCACACTAGCACAGCAGGCTTCCCCGCTGCACCACTAGACCACCAGGGTAAGTGGATTTCATCACATACATGCCCTTTAATGCAACCATCTTGCCTCTTCTGATGAATAGTGTGCAACTCAGCCTACTGACACTGGGGAACCCTGGAGCTGGGCATAGTTTCACAGTTCACATCTGTTTGTGTCAAAAGAGGGATCAGACTAGCATCCAGAGAATCAGATGCAGACATTATAAACCCAACTGCAAAAATGCTTGACACAACTTGATTTAGTTAAATTAGAAGTTTAATTGCATCTGTTTTGATGCACAGAAGCAATTGTGATGAAAGAAACTCAGAATTTGGCAATAATTACACTGGAATTTATAAGTAATGATCACAGTGATCTGCATTCAAATTTGCACTTTTCGCACTATACTTGCTTCACTGCACTTGCTTTTTTAAATGACACCTATTGTCTTTCATTGTGTATAGAAAAATGGACTGAGTAATCAAACTTTAATATCTGCACTAACTATTCAAACATCAAGAGGTGTAGTTGGAGTCACAGGTTGGGTCAATACCAACAGGGCAGCAGTACAGAATCGAGAGGCTCGAGGATAGTCAAGGTCACAAGCCGAGTTCAAAACAAACCAAAATGCAGTACAAAAGCAAGATCCGAAGAATAGTCAATATACAGACAAAGGACATGACATGCAGCGAACTAGCTGAGGTCAGGGGACAGGCAGAGTCAAGAACAACTAGGAATACTGAGATAAACACAGAAATAGCACACAGGAACTAATAAATTGGACCTACGTTGGCAATGCATGAAAGGCACCAATGCCTTTAAATATTTTAATTTCACACCCAGGTGCAATGACGTCACCTGCGCCGCTTGCTCAATCTAGGAAGCCCTTCATTATGCACATCAGCACACATGAGAAAGGATGCTGCGGGCATCCCATCGCAACCCCCAATTAGACTACCAGGGTGAGTTCTCACAGTATGTTTGTCTTGTATAGAGACTCAGACAGAAGTAACAGTGGCATTGGTATGGACAATAGCCAAGCCGGTGTGGGCTTTGCAGTCACAATAAGCATCTCTTTAATGGATTCTCCTGGTGATTGACTGTCTTTGTTCACCTTGCCTTTCTAGAGTTACCTATAATTGTGTAAATGTATAGATAGAGGTAGTCAGTTTGATGGCAGCTTTGATGAAAAGGGAACAATGCTATACATCAGCACAATTTGAAGTAAAAATGCTAGAAGACAGGAAAATAACAGCTTCCCAAGTTCTTTCCAACACAGAATATAAGGAAGGTAATGGCTTTGCCTGGCTCATTCCATGATTGTTCCTCTGTGAAATTGCCTGGATTCATGTTTTCTTGACATGTGAGGGAAAGGTAAATATGTATTCAGAGTTATTTCTTCCAGCAACTGAAATACTTTTAAAATTGGACTTTTCTGACAAAGAGCACGTGATCCCTGGAGTGGCCAGGATCTGTCAGCTTCACATATTGACAGGCAGGAAAACAGCTTGTTAATGTCATACAGAGACTTTGCATATTTCATTCATTTACACATGAGAGCACGGGATGCCATAAAACAACACAGCCTGGACATTCGCTGAATTAGTAATGCATTCCTATGCTGTGTATCAATTGCCTTCAATTTTTAAGTTCAGACCTGGGGCATAGATGGATGATTAATATAGGAAGATATTTTATAGATATTATTCTTTATTTGTGTAGTGCCAACATGGGTCCACTCCACAAGTAAACTAACTAACTACAAGTTAAAAGTTAAAAGATATGGTGGCCAAGGACCCCCACAAGTTAAAAAAAAAATTAATGGCGAGACCCCCCCCACAAGTTAAACAAAATCATTGGTAGCCAGGCCTCCTACAAGTTAAAATAAATCATTGGCTCATTCCATGATTGTTCCTCTGTGAAATTGCCTGGATTCATGTTTTCTTGACATGTGAGGGAAAGGTAAATATGTATTCAGAGTTATTTCTTCCAGCAACTGAAATACTTTTAAAATTGGACTTTTCTGACAAAGAGCACGTGATCCCTGGAGTGGCCAGGATCTGTCAGCTTCACATATTGACAGGCAGGAAAACAGCTTGTTAATGTCAGAGACTTTGCATATTTCATTCATTTACACATGAGAGCACGGGATGCCATAAAACAACACAGCCTGGACATTCGCTGAATTAGTAATGCATTCCTATGCTGTGTATCAATTGCCTTCAATTTTTAAGTTCAGACCTGGGGCATAGATGGATGATTAATATAGGAAGATATTTTATAGATGCCAACATGGGTCCACTCCACAAGTAAACTAACTAACTACAAGTTAAAAGTTAAAAGAAATGGTGGCCAAGGACCCCCACAAGTTAAAAAAAAAAAATTAATGGCGAGACCCCCCCGACAAGTTAAACAAAATCATTGGTAGCCAGGCCTCCTACAAGTTAAAATAAATCATTGGTGGCCAGCCCCCCTACACATTAAAAAATAATCAATGGTGGTCAGTACCCTCCACAATTAAAACAAAATCATTACTATACAGGCCCCCCTACAAGTCAAAAAAGTATTGGTGGCCAGCCCCCCCTACACATTTTTAAAAAAAATCAATGGTGGTCAATCCCCTCCACAAGTTAAACAAAATCATTGGTAACCAGGCCCCCCTACAAGTTAAAAAAAGTATTGCTGTCCAGCCACCACTACAAGTTTAAAAAAATCAATGGTGTACTGTCCCCCTGGTGTACAGTCCCCTTCACAAGTTAAATAAAAAAATGCCCCCCTGCATACTAAAAAAATAATATATAGATATATATATATATTAATTAATGGTTTAATGCTCCCTTCATGATTCATTTGTTTCACATCATATATATATAAAATTCACGTATTAATTCTGATATCCAAATGATAATGTTTTGTAATTATTTTTCATTTTAATACAATTTTTCATATGAATCCTACAATACCCAGAAAAAAATGAATTGTTTATTATTTGGCATTTTTAACACTCACATTATAAAGCTTCAGTTTTAATAGATTTCTCTGACTGACACATGGGGATAATCACGGTTATTCAGAGGCAGTCCATAAACCTTCTCTTCCTTTAAATGCCTATTATCTATCTAATTTTTCCTTGCTGAACATATGGCTAAAGGCTTTGGATGTTGGCCAGATCACTCATGTTTTTTCTCTTACTACTTCTTTTAGTACCATCCAAGATCCAGAAACTAAGAAACTGCAGAATATGACCTTGACATCACATAAGGTTTATGTAAACTGTTTCAAGTGATCCTTGAGAACTAGCAATACAGCTATCATAAACGGAACCTCCGTGGAAAGAATAAAAAGCGCCAGTGGTTTTCTTTGTTAAGGAAATGTCAAAGACTTTTAGATATCAATAATTTTCTGATATAAGGAAAAATATATCTATATATCTATTTAAAGAAGGGGAAAATTAAATTTGTCATTACAAATCATTCCTGGAACCCTTATATTGTCGGTTTAAAATCAGTAACATTGTGGAACATGGAGAGCCATCTCAAATCATATGTCTAGATAATCCATCTTTCTCTGAATTATTATCCATCCTTTTCACCCAGTACTCCCAATCAACAAACTGCAGACAGCAAAACTGCGGCAAAAATTTGCAGCAGAAAGATTTGCTGAGAAAAAACGCCCATTGACTTTATTGCATTTAGACAAAAAGTAAAAAAACTGCCATAAGAAAAAATACCTTTTGACTTCCAATGTATTTTTACAAAAAAGTCACCTTAAAAAAAGGCAGACTGACTTCAAAGCATTTGGGGGGGAAAAATCGCCATAAGAAAAAACGCCCATTTACTTTAATGACTTTGGATAAAAAAAAGTCACCATAAAAAGACATACATTGTCTTTATTGCTTAAGGCAAAAAAGGATGTCATAAGAAAAAACACCCATTGACTTAAATGCATTTAAGAAAAAACACCCTTTGACTTCAATGCATTTTAATTAATGTCCTTAACCAATGAATATGTGCTCTTTAATCAACATTATGAGATATAATTGTTTATGTGGCACATAGCAGAAGAACTATAATAATTAGCTTTGAAACTAGCTGAGGTGCTAGCAGTTTGAAAAGCTCAGCCCTGAGTAAGTCTCCTGGAAGGAGCCATAATGACAGAATTCAGTAGAAGTTCCTTTCAAGTGAAAGATTTGTTATGCTTTTCTTCTCTCAAAGCTATGGTCTCAGCACAGAGCTGCCTCCTCACTTTAGACTGAACACAAAGTCATGAGTGCAAAGCAATGTTTTTTTTTTACCTAGGATGAGAAAAGCAAGAAGAGGCAAAATGTGTTTTTAAGCAGAACTTAAGACAGTTCATCTTGGCAGATTCTGCTGAAAATAAGGTTAATGCAATCACAGAGCAGAATTCTGTCCTGTCAGCTTGTATTAGCATTACTCAGTCTTGTGTCATTACTCAATGCAACTCTAGCCTAGAATTAGCATAGGTGCTAGCAGGGCCTACTACAAATTGAAGACAGGAATGAACAGATGAGTGGAACAGAACAAGCCCTAAATAATCAGAGTAGAGAAATTGGGAGAATGTGCTACATTGTATCATTCAAAACAACGTCAATAGGAATCATGTGCACAAGGATTACAGTTTCTGTTGTATGTCTCACCATATACAAGGAAATAAGCATGTATGGTCTTTATACAAATGGCCTGCAGGTGGCACTGTGCATACATAGGACTTTCTGTACAACTTGAAAGTGAAAGTAAGACTTACTGCTGTTATGTAATGTCTGCATGAACCTGCTAATAAAGCACTGTTATACTCTCTCATCCTCGGCTACCAAACACAACAAATGGCGACAAGGATGTATTTTCTACCTCTGCAGCAGCCTGCACCTTTTCTACCAAACCCTGGTGAGCCTACCATACCTTTTACTGCTTGGATCTGTATGTTTGATAATTACATTACTGCTGCTGGCCAAGGGGAGATTTCTGCAGCTAGAAAGCGTGCTTTACTTATTCACTGCCTGGGGGCAGAGGGACAGTGTATATTCCATACATTACCATTACCTGATGATACTTATGAAACTGCTCTTACTGCTATAAAGAACTTTTTTGTGCAAAAAGTAAATTTGGTTGCTGAAACATATAAATTCCGCCAACGTGGACAGCGTAATGGTGAATCCACTGAACATTTTGTAGCAGCTTTAAGAGAGCTGGTTGTTACCTGGAGTTTGGGATTCTAACAGATGAAATGCTAAGAGATCAAATAGTGGAAAAAACAAACATATAATACAACTTTACAGTACAAAAGTGTGATAACATTTTTACGTAAATGAGCAATGGAAGGTGCTGGGAAATAAAGTATAGGAGCATAAAATGTAGGGGCTAAGGGGAGAATGAACTTAAGGGTCTTTGAAAGGGATTCTGTCATGATTGTTATGGTTTACTTCTAGTTCTACATTACACTGTTTACATTGCAAAATGGAGGCAGACGTCTCAGTGCATTGTGCCTAATCCTGAGCTTTGAGAGGTAGTAGAGATGAGTAGAGTATAACAGTGCTTTATTAGCAGGCTTTTGCAGCCATTACACAACAGTAACATAAACTATTAAGCAGTATAGACAGTCATGTTTATGCAAAGAATAACTCATGTGCACATACAATCCATTTGTATAAACACCACATATTCCACCTATAGTTGGAAAGCATTTGGACAAACATAATAAACAGCAAAAATGGAAGGGTATGTAAACAGTAAGCAATATTATGCATTCTTCACAACACATACAGATGCAGTCACTTGGATTTGTAAGTTAAATGCGTCGTGACTTAACTCATCTATCTCATTTATCCCACTTAGCACAGAATATTGTGTCACAGCATCCCATCCAATTAAAGAGTTCACCATTGAAAACAATGGTGCTTTGGTATGCTAATGAAAAGGTTAAATGCATTAAATGAGTTAAGATAACTTTAGATAACACAGTTTCTTCAATTAGTCCTGAGTCACGACGCATTTAACTTACAAATCCAAGTGACTGCATCTGTAGTCCTTGGTCCATGCAGGTAGTTTTCTTATTTCCTCAGTATGCCTCATAGGTTCACTTTCATCAGGCCTACTGCAGTTGGCACCTGGAGTAGGAAAATGTCCTTCATCAAATGCAGCTTCTCTAAAGTTATATTTAACAGGAGCAAAATGACTTGCATTCCATACGTGTCCATCAGAGAGTTCATTTGTGTATGGTCCTCTCTGGCGTCTCACTTCAAGTGGTATAGTAAATTTAGATCATCCTTCTGCCATGTAATAATTCAGCTGGAGATGCTTGGGTTGTTGCATGGTACATTGCTCTGTAGTTATGTAGGAACTCTGTTGTAAATACTTTCCAAGATTTCCCAGTAAGGTTTGCCGTCTGTAGTGCTTCTTTCAGACTTCTGTTGAATCACTCAATTTCTCCATGTGCTTGTGGGTAATACACTGAAGATTTCTTATGCACAATATTCCTCACTCTCAGAAAGATTTCTAACTCAGATGAGACAAACTGTGGTCCATTGTCTGATATTAATAGCACATCTGCAGTCAATAGAAGCATCTGCAAAAGGACCCACAATATCGATAGCCAGTTTTCCCATGCTGAATCAGGGAATGGTACAGGCTGAAGTGGCGCTGTATGTGTGATAGTGGTTTTGTAATTATTCTAACAAGTAACACAAGAATTAATGGCAGTTATCACATCAGTATCCATTGCTGGCCACCAGTATAGCTCTCGTAGTCTTTGTTTTGTACATACAATTCCTTGATGAGTCTCATGTGCAAGTTGTATGAGCTCTTTTAACAGATTTCAGTGCAAAATTCTTTGGGAGCAGCACTATTAACTGATGCTTTTTGAAAAAAACATTTTCCTGTGATAGTATCCCTTTAAATGAGTATATTTTGTGGGGTGTAAACTAGTCTGGGATTTTTTGGAAAAGCTTACATTTCGGGTATTTAGAATATTTGTTCTACAAAATTTCTTTCAAATGGATATTTATACTGCTACAGGTGTATGGGTGTTCCAGCTTAAGAATCCTACCTCCTATTGAGCATGATGAATGTATTCAGTTTTGGTATGTCTGCTTTTGCAGCTTGGTTGGTGTATACAACTAGATGATCTAGTTTCCAACATATTCTAAAGTTTTTCTATATAGATCCTAGACACCCTTTAGCCTTTTGAAATTATCTTTTATATATAAAATCCAAGTGGAGTGTGAATAAGCCATCACCCTTGGAAAAGGAAGTAAAAACAAAGATTTTAATTTTCTATTTTTGTGCACAGTAACTTCTAGCTTTTTTCTTTGTTTCTCTAGATTCTTTAAAAGATTAAGTCAAATGAATTTTCAAACAAAGCTTTTTTCAGTTCAGCTGGTTTTTGTGGTGGGTAGGAGTGAAGATGAGGCTCCATAAAATATGTGCCCCCCCAGTGTCTCTCCTGTATAAAGTCAAGTCTTCAACTGATAATCTACTTTCAGATGTGAATACTGTAAGCTCTCATTTTATGGTAATTGCCATTCTTATCCATGGAAGCTTTTGAAAGTCTTGTTTTATTCTGTTTCTTATTTTTTGTAATAATAAACTCAGTTGGGGCTCTTGTAAAAGCTTTAGCTTTGTGATTTTTACTATTAGAGGATTTAGTGGGGTTTTTGTGCCCCTGTTTTATCTTTCACTAAAAAGCAAATAACCAGAATTGTAGATGCTGGAATTTTAAAAACGCTCTAGGATCCAGCTTTTTTTTTTGTAAAGTCACAATGACATAAAGTGATCTTTGGAGGATAAAATCATTTTTTAAAGTAATAGAAAGAATCAGTGAATGTAGACGTTAACAAGCCATTAGTGCTCATTATTCTGTGGACATGAACATGTAAGAAATAAAAAAAACTGTATATCTGCAGCAGGTTTTTGGTTTAGTGTTATTAGGTTTCTTAGGTTGGTGACCCCTGACAATCACAAAACAAACTAATCAAATTTGATATATTTAGCTTAATCTTCACACTTCTCTCATTCAATCTTTATTTCTACAAAAGCATGGTTGACATAGACCAGCAGCTGTTGGAATTTTCTGTTCAAGCACCTTTTGGAGCTGAATACTCTATAAACTATTCAGCCATGCCAATAGCATGTGCATCAAGCATACACCTTAAATATAAAAACTAGTCAATAACAGAAGGCCCTGCTCATTAGAGCTTACTGTCTAAGGTGAAACAATATATAGAACAGTATGGGTCCGATTTATCAAGGGTTGAATCGGTTTCAACGTTTTTTTTTGGTCAAAACTCACAAATTCAATTTGGGAATAATCCAAACTCAATTTGAATTCAAACTTTGAGTTCAAAAACGAGATTTATCAAAACCTTACCCTGGGAAAAATTTTAATTCAACTATTTGCCACCTAAAACCTGCTGAGTTTCTGTATATTTGAAGATGTTAATAGCCATCCTGATATTCACACTTTTTTTAGAGAAAAAACTTGATTCAAGTTTAATCAAATTCAATGTGACTTTGATTTGAGTTTTCAAATCAGTAATATTTGATCAAGTGTTAGAAGTTTGCATTTTTTTTCTGTATTAGCCTCCAAATCGAATTTCGAGTATACAGTATTCAAATTTATTAGAGTAAAAAAATTCACATGAATTCGAAATTTGACTTTTGATAAATGAGCCTCCTGGTATTCGTTTTCAATCTCCTCTATTTTACATTTATATTAAGCCTAAATGTCTGTAAATATCCTCCTAAAAGGACTTCATCCTTAACCCTCCTAATAGGTATCACTGTGTTAGACCATGGCCTTAGTAACCATCAATTGCTGCACCACATGGCTGCTATGGGCATGGCCATTGTGGGAGCAACGCCGGCAGAGGAAGACGTGCCACCCAGAGCTGCAGGTAATACTCTGGGCGGCGCAAGCCTGACAGTACCCCCCTCCTCACGGGGGCCTCAGGACCACCAAGACTGGGACAGACATAAGGTAGCAGGCAGGGACAAAAACAATAGAGGAGGTAGGCAGCAAATGCAGTAGAGAAGACTCCTTGGGGACTGTAGACAGCGGAGGCTGTTGGGGTAAGTCCACTGGAGCTGTTAGCTGCAAAGGCTGCAGGAAAAGTCCTTCTGGAACTGTAGGTCGCGAAGACTGCTGGAGAAGCCCCTCTTGAGCCGTAGGCAGTGGAAGCTGCTGGGAAAGCCCCTCAGGAGCAGAAGGCAGTGGAGACCGCTGAACACACAGTTGCTGAGGGATGGCTGGTCTGGGGGTAGCAACCAGCTGGGAGATAGGTGACTTAGAGGGGTGGAGCGACAATGAAGCAATGCCTCTAGAAAGGGGAGATGCTGAAACTTGTTCCTCAGGAAGATGCTCCACCACTGTGAACTTGCGGGAAGGGATTTTCTTCAATCAAGGAGATCTGGTGCATAGGGATAGCATGAAGACAATTCCGTTGATAATATGAACTCCAATGGGAGACTTGATCAGTGGACCAATCAATGAAAGGGTTATGTAGACATAACCAGGGCAACCCCAACATGACAGGAGATGAGGGACAAGAAATAATCTGGAAGGGTAGTGCGAAGTCCCGATCTTCAGGGGTAACTCACCCGTAGTTTGAGAGATCAAGGCTGAAGCCAATGGTTTGTTGTCAATAGCAAATACCCGAAGAGGTGAGGGCATAGGGAATAGGGAAATCCCATTTTATTTAGCAGAAGCAATGTCCATGAAATTACCGGCAGCCCCGGAATCCAGAAAGGTTGATACTTGGACAGTTTTATGGATTAAATTGACTGGGGAGCAGCGTGAATTGAATTTCACACTGATTCAAGAATCCTCTACAAGCTTGAGGATCGCCACTGTAGAGAGGAGGTGCTGGGATACGTGGCTCAGAGGAATAGATAGAAGACTCCGGAAGTCGAGTCAAATTGGGTGAAAAGGCTGGTGGAGATACTGACAACTTGTCCAAAATGGGCGTTAGGGCTAAGCCAAAACTAGACTGCTGTGCTTCGTAGTTCTCCATGCGATCAGCCAGTCCATGTAGCGCTCGTCCAATGTCTTGTGTAGCTTCCTCAGTGGAGTCCATGGCCCAATTATAATGTCAGGGGAGGCCTATTAGCACCCTAGGGAGGTGGTCGGGACCAAGGAGGAAGCTTAAAGTCCAAAAGCAAAGGTACAGACAAGGATAAGGCAGAATCAGGGTCAAAGTCCAGGCAAAGTTCAGGCAGGCAGCAATAGTTCAGAAAACAAGAGCAAAACATACCCAGGAACAAAGCAAGACAATTCCTATAATTGGACGCATTCCAGGCATTCAGAGCACCTTTAAATATTTGAATTTGGTGCCTAAACCGGTGCTGTGACGTCATCGCATCAGTTGCAACGTGATGACTTCATCGTCCGGTGTAGCTACCCACGTGGCGGCTATTGGCAACGCCATTGTGGGATCGACTCCGGCAGAGGAGGACGCGCCAGCCGGAGCTGCAGGTAATACTCCTGATGGCGTGATCCTGACTGTAATTGGGTAGAGAGTCTGGTGTTACAAGACATACTGTATGTCCCTGTTGTTTTTGCACACCTATAGTAGAAATAAAAACATACTAATTAGTTTAAATATATTTTAATCTCTAAAAATCTCTTTTTTCTATTGTAGGAAGAAACTTTATTATTAAAAAGGATACTTTTTTGGTTCCTCACTCATACTTTACTAACCTATGAGATTCAGCACCTACAGTTAATGTTTCTTTCTAGTGATATCTGTAGCCATGTGTCTGGCAGCCTTCTAAGCTACTTAGTAAGGATAAGCATAAAAACTTTGTATATTAAGGAGGCTACCTCTGTACAACCTCAAAAAATAGTTACCATCATGTTGCATAACACTATAACTTTCATTATACTTTCCAGCCCAGCAAGAAAGGAAATATTTAAAATGATTTCTGGTTCATGTTTGTCAATATAATCTGAAAATCTTCGGATATTAAGGTGGCTGCCTCTGTACAACACCAATAAAGCCATTTCAAAAGGCCAGGGAGTTACACATCACTATTTTGCTGATCTACAGATACCATCACGTTGCCCACTAATACCAACTTTTACCATTTGCACCTCAGCAAGAAAGGATATTTTGCAAAACTTTTGAGGGAATTTGGTCAAAATTAACTGAAAAACTTTGGATTAGGATGACTGCATCTGTACAATACCAATAAAGTAATATTAAGTGACCATGGAACAAACATATCTCAACTTTGTTGCTCTATCTACTATCAGGTTGCCCACCACTATAACTTGCATCATGCTTACCACCCCCATAATAATTCTGGTCCTTTCCTGCTTACCTTGATCCAAGCATACTGAGCATTCTGTTGTAATTTGTTTAAGCATTTCATTGTGTGTATTCTCCCTCTATTGAGAAGACATGGAAAGAATCAATTTTTTAATTACAACTTCTGTTTAAATCACTTTGCTGAATCTCCTGCTGTTTGCTGAGCTGCCACTTCACATAGCCACAAACATCTACTAAGGCTGAGTGACACCTTGTGATCCCTGACTCGCAACACCACTTAACCCAGCTACAAAGGAAAGATATTACTGAACAACCAAGCATGCGAAATTGAATCATTGTGTTTTATTTATTTTTTTAGGCAGAAGAAAGCTTTCATCTCACAATGGATTATACTGATATGGATATAAACAACAGAGCTGAAATATTTATTATTTGTTCTGTCATACAACAAGCACAAATTATAACAGAAATGTAATAATCAAACCAGAGGCATCCATATTTCTGGGGTCAATCCAGCAAAGAAAATATGGCCGAGTATTTATAAAAATGTATTCTGAGCATTACAATAAAGAAATAATAAAGAATGTATTAATATTTAATAGAACTGAGCAGTCAGTGCTCTGGGGGAATGTTAATTCAATTCAGTTTCATAAAGAAGACATCTTTAAACTGTGTTGTGCTCATATCTATAAGGTGTGATAAATGTGGCAAATCATGAATACATTTGCATGTGTTCTAAGCCCAACTGCATTTAAACAACATACATACTTAACAATTCTGACTATTTAAGGGCTAATACATCTGTGTATTGTACAGTACGTAATATACAGTGCTGGAGAACATGTCTGGATATGGCCTTCTAAGAGACCTTTGTCTCCACAGACTTCTTTTTATTATATCATTTTTTTCAACAAACATGAAAAAAATATATATAAACGGACAATTGGATGGGTAATCCAGGAAACATGGTATGATGTTGTTTGGCATGTTGCCAGCCAAACTGGGCAATCAGAGGAATGCTGGTTAGCAAGGATATGCTTGAGGCTTTTTAGCAACTTTTTTTTTAACCTGTTGCTGGGCACTGAGCATAGTTTAGATACTTATCTAATTAGATACTAAATTGACGTACTCTTGTGTTTATGTCTTTATATGGTGATGGAACTCATTTGTTAATGCTATTATCTCTATATTTTACAATGGGGTGTAAATTATTCCACTGTACTGTATATATTCCCCTAATTATATGTTTATATATGTGTGTGGGTCTGTCTGTGTGATGCAATTTTTTGGTTAATTGGTTCTTGATAAAACTGACCCTTGTGCAGGTTTGTGCATGAGATAAGGACTTTAGATAAGCTCTGGGACAGGGACTGAAGTATAATCTATGCAGAGCATGATGGAATATGTTGTTACTATATAAAAGATAATTACTCATTTCCCTTCTCTTTCTATAAACCACCTGCCCTCCTGCAATATTCTATAAGCTGAACTTCCATTTCTCTCTTTAATTTTTTTCATTAATTACCTTGCCTGAATGAGAACTGTTGAATTTATCGTAGTTATGTATTATTATTAATGAGTTAACATGTATAAAACCCTTCTGTAAACGTCCTCACTTTAAAATGAATGAAAATACTATAATGAAAAATTTTAATCTTTCTTTATATGTATTACTAAAATGAACTATGATAGTTACATAATTACATAGTTAAATTGGGTTGAAAAAAGACCGAGTCCATCAAGTTCAA
>CM044448.1:47243226-47272837 GCA_024363595.1 Xenopus borealis
TATATATATATAGATTAGGGCTTAGAACAAACTTTTGACCTAGTTTGAACCTCCTTTAGTGTGATCTCAAGTTGCAATTTACAATATATGAGGCCCCAGAAACCTTGCAGTTTGTCCATCACTGATAGAAACCATATCTATCATATACTGCTAAACAGTAACACTCTACTTGACTTACCTTCATGTATTTGCCTGGTAAATACTTATGTCAGTATCTTTAAGAGACCTCAGTCTCAAATCAGTAGATATTAAAGGGTTGTTGGTAGATGTAAGTTGCTGGATCAAAACACATTACATCAACAGTAAGAGAGATGTATTCTAGCTAATTATAGTACTTACTGTAACACAACAATAATCAGTGCTTAACCTTTTAGACATACAGTTATACTGTAGTTTTCAGTCAAAGGAATGTATGGTACCAGGAACTGTATTTATGGTTTAATCCATAGGATGTTGCTGAAATTTCTTCAGTGAGCTTAGAAAAGTCAGAATATATATATTTGTGTGAAGTGCTGTGGGAACATTTCAATTGCTGATGTTCTCTCTGCTGGATGTGGGCTGAGCAGATTTTTTATTCTAGCTATGACTGCCTAATAAGACATCTCTAGACTCAAGTACCAAACTTAATGGCAAAATCTACAATGTTTTACATAGAAATGAGAAGAATGATTCAACAAGTAGATACTTATTGAGTTTTAGATCTCTATGAAGCAAGAATCAAATGTACAGTCAAAAAAATGTGGTGGCACCTTAAGAATCAGAGCCAGGAATAAACCAGAACCCAGTTATTCATGAAATTACTGTATATAACATTAATTTCCCTTAATGGCACTATGATTCTATATAGACAATGTAAAAGATTAAAATGTATCATTTACAGCTTTGGCAGTTAGATCTTTGACAGTTGGCACCATAGGGCATGCAAATAGGTCATGTAGTGTGCCCATAAGGCAATAGAAGGAAATGAAAACCATAAAAACAAATTAATGTAAAATTGTAAAAAAAACTGCTAAAAATGACCAGTGTTCTTGTTTCAAAAGCATTATATTAGTTTAAAAACTTCTAATACCTTGAAAACTAGAGAAATAATTAGCGTATACAGGTATAGGAGTCGTTATCCAGAAACCAGTTATCATGAATGTTCCAAATGACAGAAAGTCCCTCTCCTATTGACTAAATTTTATCAAAAAAACAGTAATCCATATTTTTTAAATGATTTCCTAATAATAATGCAATAATAAATCAGTACCTTGAACTTGACCCACACTAAAATATTATTAATCCTAAATGGAGGGAAAGCCAGCCTAATAGGTTTATTGATTGTTGATGGGATTCTCTGTCAAGTTATGAAGATCCAAATTATGGAAAAATTATGGAAAAATCCAATTTCATGGAAAATCCCAAGTCCTGAGAATTCCGGATAACAGGTCCCACAAAAGGGCTTAGAAGAGATATTGGGCAATTTTACATTCATTTGATATAAGGTTGACTAGTTTGTTATTTTTTATATCACTCATAACAGCTGAACAATAACACCCAAAATACTTACAGTACTTGATCAGCAATTAAACTGCAATGCAGAGTTTGCTCTTGAAACCTGAATTTTGTCAGCGGTGAGAAAATATTTCTACATCTGAAGTCAATTAGAGCTTCAACTCGGCTGTTGTCTCACCAGCAAACAGAACATGAAAGAAAAAAGTTATGAGCAAAACTGGAAAAACTGTATTTTGGTTGCCGCGCTTCATATGGCCCCAGTGTTATTACACCTTCTCATTTGTTCCAGATATATTCGCTGGAGAAGGTTTCTTAGCCTACCAATAAATACCTCATTATCGCATCTCTGTGAAATGGCACTGAAAACCTATTGTTCCTGAGGCAGCAGAGGCTGCTCTAATGAATGTTAACTCCTGGTATCCTGGAAAACCATTGTCCTTTATATGTGCTTAGCTTACTGGGATAATAGTGGGCCCATCTGCATGACACCATTCTCTGCAGCTCCATACAGAAAGAGGCAAAAAGTCAAAATTCTGTCTTTTAAGACATTTCCCATGTTAGGCAGATAGTATCTCATCTTGATATCCTCCACATTGCTTTGTTCTATTGTTTGACATCTTATCACAAAATGACTGTAGGTTGGTCATGATAGGATGTCCTGACAGACATCAGTTTGCTGATGACATGACTGTGATGGGTAGGGATGGCGCGAACCGCGGCAAAAATGTTCGCGAACATATTCGCGAACTTGCGACAAAACGCGCAAACGGTTCGCGAACGTCGTGAACCCCATAGACTTCAATGGGAAGGCGAACTTTAAAAGCTAAAAAAGACATTTCTGGCCAGAAAAAATATTTTAAAGTTGTTTAAAGGGTGCAATGACCTGGACAGTGGCATGCCAGAGGGGGATCAAGGGCAAAAATGTATCTGAAAAATCCAATAGTCGCAGCCACTGAAGCACAGAAAAAATATGCCATATAAATGCTGAAAATAGTCGCAGCCACTGAAGCACTGAAAAAATATGCCGTATAAATGCTGAAAATAGTCGCAGCCACTGAAGCACAGAAAAAATATGCCATATACTGTAAATGCTGAAAATAGTAAAATATAAAATCCCTCCAATACAGAGCAGTATCAATCAGATTACTAGCCAGCAAACTTTCAACTGTCCCTGAAATCACTAACAGGCAGCTCTCTCCCTACACTAGCTCTTCCAAGCACACACAGGCAGAGTGAAAAAAAGCTGCAGGGCTTCAGTTTTTATAGGGAAGGGGAGTGGTCCAGGGGGTGTAGGGGTGGTCCAGGAGGGAGAGCTTCCTGATTGGCTGCCATGTATCTGCTGGACCAGTGAGAGGGGCAAAAAAAAGCACCGACTATACGCGAACCCAAAATGGCGAACGTCGCGCGAACAGCGGATGTTCGCGCGCGAACAGTTCACGCCATACTCAGAGCGCTTAGTTTTCCGAAGTTGCCTCACGAGGAAACTTCGGGCGACTTCAGAAAGCGAAGTGCTCCAAGTGAAATCCACCAGTGATTTAAATTCTAGCTGGTGGGATGACAGGAAGAACAGGAGTCTAATCACCCCAAATCTGCTTGTGTGTCTCTGCCCTAAGATAGAATGTTAGTATGTAGGGTGACAGCAACATTCACAAAATGGGGGAGAAAAGTTGCCGAAAAAAACAGACGCCAGCGACCATTGAATTTTTGGGAAATTCACAAATGTTTTGGCAAGCGAAACGCCACAGATTCGCCCGTCAGTGTCTTCAATGTGGACCTTTGTTTAACAACAAAAAAAGCTATTCAGTTCAACTTTAAACATTAGGGGGCAGATTTATCAAAGGTCAAATTGAAAATTAGAATTTTAATTTTGAAATGAGTTTATTTTAGTGTAATTTGACAAGGGTATAGTCCAAATTCGATTTGAGTTTAAAAATTTTTTTTTTTTAATTTATCATGTATTGTCCCTTTAAGAATTGAAATTCAACTATTCACAATCTAACCTGCCAAACTAATGTTTTAGCCTGTGAGGGACCTCCTACAACCAATTTGGAGTAATTTGGTGGACATTTGAATATCAAATAAACAAAAAAAAACCTCATTGTATTCAATCAAATTTGATTACAGTTTGCGGGTCAATCCTATTCACCCAAATTTAAAAAATTTGATTTTTTTAAAAATACATTTTTAGGCACACATTTTTCAGTAGACCCTCAGCTTCTCTTGCTATATACTGTAGATGACAGATTTACTCATAAAACAATTGCTGCAGAACTTCATGGTATTAACTCATAACCCATGCCTACTCCTTCCTTAAGGTCTCAAGAGAGTCAAGTCAAGAGTGAGTTTGTCATTTCATCCATATACGTTTGTATAGTACAAATTGAAACTAAACACTGTTCCTCTAGGACCATGGTGCTACACACAACATAGAACTACTGGACAACAGAGAAAAAGTGCAAATGCAAAATGTACAACTACCACAAGCAGGACAGCGAAGCGCAGGGACAGGAGAAGAGTGGAAAAAAGGGGTTACGCCGTGAAATGTTGCATCTGCAAATAAACGAGTAAGGGTTTTGCCCTACTTGAAATATCCTGTTGTGCCGGTGAATTTTTCTCCCTTCTACAGGAGAATAGTGCACACTTGGCAGATGCTCTCAATAGTCCCTCTGTAGAAAGTTATGAGTATGGATGGTGGGAGATTGGATTTCCACAGCTTGTGCAGGAAGTAGAGGTGCTGTGGGCTTTCTCGGCTAAGTAGCTGGTGTTGTGAGACCAGGTGAGGTTCTCCACCAGGTGGACACCATGGAATTTGGTGATTTTGACAATATCCACATTAGAGTCATCAATGTACAGTGGCAGGTGGTCAGCTTCAGCGCCTCGTTTTGGAAGCTCTCGTCCGATTTTGGATGCCAGTATCTGTTATTGGACACCTGCACACATTTGTCCAAAAAACAGACATCGGTGTCCAAAAAAGGCAAATTTTCGCAAAAGTTTCATGAATTTATTTGCCAGTGGCAAATGCCGGAGATTTGGTATAAATTCAATTCTGGCGAATAAATTCGCCCATCACTAGTCAACAACCATCTCCTTTGTTTTGTCTACATTGAGAGACAGGTTGTTGGCTCTGCACCAGTCTGTTAGCTGCTGCACCTCCTCTCTGTATTGTGACTTGTCATTATTGCTGATGAGACCCATCACTAGGGATGGCGCGAACTGTTCGCGCGAACATCCGCTGTTCGCGCTCGCAGAATATTCGCGAACGTCGCGCAATGTTCGCCATTTTGGGTTCGCGTATAGTCGGCGCTTTTTTTGCCCCTCTCACTGGTCCAGCAGATACATGGCAGCCAATCAGGAAGCTCTCCCTCCTGGACCACCCCTACACCCCCTGGACCACTCCCCTTCCCTATAAAAACTGAAGCCCTGCAGCTTTTTTTCACTCTGCCTGTGTGTGCTTGGAAGAGCTAGTGTAGGGAGAGAGCTGCCTGTTAGTGATTTCAGGGACAGTTGAAAGTTTGCTGGCTAGTAATCTGATTGATACTGCTCTGTATTGGAGGGATTTTATATTTTACTATTTTCAGCATTTATATGGCATATTTTTTCTGTGCTTCAGTGGCTGCGACTATTTTCAGCATTTATATGGCATATTTTTTCTGTGCTTCAGTGGCTGTGACTATTGGATTTTTCAGATACATTTTTGCCCTTGATCCCCCTCTGGCATGCCACTGTCCAGGTCATTGCACCCTTTAAACAACTTTAAAAACATTTTTCTGGCCAGAAATGTCTTTTTTAGCTTTTAAAGTTCGCCTTCCCATTGAAGTCTATGGGGTTCGCGACATTCGCGAACCGTTCGCGCGTTTTGTCGCAAGTTCGCGAATATGTTCGCGAACATTTTTGCCGCGGTTTGCACCATCCCTAGCTCTGAGTGCCCCCCCCCAGTGATTTACATTCTAGCCGGCGGGAAGGAAGTTCGGGGAGATTAGTCGCCCTGAAGAAGATATTTGTCACCGTGCAACTAATCTCCCTGATCTGCTAATGTGTCTCTGCCTTTATTGCTAGGCCAAGCTATCTACAGTAAGTTAGACTGCTATAACATTTCTTAAATACCTACATGTCATTGTATGTTGTTAGTACCTTTGTATATTCTCCATACATCCAACTGCTTCTTAGACTATTTAGTATAATCTGCCTTCATATATTCTTTAGGAAGGAAATTCCACAATTTTACAGCTCTCAATAAAAAGCCTCATTCTCACCGTAACCTGAAACATCCTTTGTTCTATTTTCTATTTTTCTATTTTCTATGTCCTTTGGATGGATTAACTGCATCAAATAGATTACTATACATTTATCTGATACATAATTAACACAATTTACCTTGAAAACGGAATATCTTGATTTATGAAAACATCCATACCTTTTATTTACCTATTTGTCCCTCTCTGGATTTTTTTCTATTTCAGTAGTGTCCGTTTTGAGCATTGGAACTCAAAATGCATGGCATATTCTAGATAGGGCCTTACCAGAGCTTTGTAAATGGCAATTATGACCTTCTTTTCCCATGAATGTATACCCCTGTATAACTCTTGCCCTTAGCATAGAGTGATTTTGCCATTGGAGCTCAACCTGGAATGAAAACCTTGTTAAATTGTTTTATCTAAGTAACAGCCCAGCTGCAGTTGTTGATATGGCTACCTGTTTCCTACATAATTCATTGCACACAATAATTTTAGTTCTCTTCCTCAAGGCAATGTTCTGCTAAACTCATGGCTGTGCTATCAGTAAGTAAGAAAAGCAAAGTATAAAAACACAATATGTACCCATTTCTATATCACTCTGTTTCTGGACTAGATGAATTAGCAACCACAAGACAAGTAGGCTTTGCACACTTGAATTATTATTATGGTACCTACTTTTAGTTAAGTCCATGGTAGGGATATAGTAACTCTAGTATGTGGGATTGTTCAGCTTCTGTGCAAGATAAAAATTAGGGATAAATATAGAAAGCCCACCCCTAAATGAAAACCCCTCAATAATTGCTGTAATGTCAGTGAACCTGTATATTTTCTCTGAGAGTTCATTTTATTTAACCTGTATACAGTATGTGAAATATTTTGATTACAGCTCATTCTGATTCTGTATGCATAAAGCATCTGAATACTACAAATCCAACAAAAAAACCTACGGTAGTACTTCCTTTCTTGCTTTATGGCTGAGGTAGCTCTCTGTATAACAGAGAATTCTATCACAGTGACAGAAATTCTATTTGATACCCGGAGCCGGATTCCTCGTGCAGGCGCTCCTAGGCCACACGGTCCCACCCGCACTTCCCCTGCCCCCTGTGAGCACACAAGCGCATGCACATAATCGCCAGCACCGTTGAACAGGGGATGTACAGGTCCCCATAATTCAGTTGGGCGGCATGCTGCCCCTAATTTTTTTGCCGCCTAGACCCTCACCACAAATCCAGGCCTGCTGATACACATTGTACGCTGCAGTCCTGCCCTGCTTTATGGCTGAGATTCTAACTATGTTTATAATACAGTTGCACAGATCCTATCTGATCCCTAGTGGAAGAAGACGTGTGTGTCTGTGCTCTGCAGGGAACCAAAGGAATGGCGAGTGTCAGCCCATGTCAGGTGAGGCCTGGGCGGGCAATATCTAACCGTGAGTCCCAGGCCTTGGCGCCCATTTTGGAAGGACTACAAAGTCAGCAAGCTGAGGCTTCAGGTGAGACTCTGGCAGCTGCAGCTCCTGCACATTGTGACACCGACAACCAAAAGCAGAGCACCTAATGGACGAGAATGCAGAAGTGTCTGCAAACGCTGTGGAGAAAGTTGCCACCAGGGATGCAAGCATGAATAATGGCCCTGCTAAAGATGTGGCAAGGCTTGAGGTGGTGTGTGGGCAGCTTGTTGTGGCAGTGGCAGAGGGGGTGCTGAATGGCACAGAGGAGACCTGGACTGGGGCAATGGTGAGTGGAGCACTGGCTAATGACTGGTAGTGTGCAGCTCCTTACATATCATTAAATATTAAATCTGCTAAGGGACATTTTCAGAACTCAAGATATCAGGAAAGTGGCAGAAATTAATAAATAACTGGAGGAAGTGGTGGAAAATATGGAAACATTGTTACCAATGATTAAACCATGAGAAGGGGGTGTATAAAAACAAAGAACCATTTAAAGAATGTACAGTGGAGGGAAAAAGTATTTTGAATCTTCGTACTTGGATTTTTTGTTCTATGAACGTGGGAGGGAATCAGATGATAATTTTGCTTATAATTTGACTGAAAAATGGGAAGGAAGGGGCTGAAAATGTTTTGTTAAACAATAAGGGTAGAAATACACAAAAATTTTGGCGTGATTATGCCAGATCCGATGCTGGGCAACAAAATTGGATGCAACAGAAATAAGGTAAGAGATAGAAATGTCTGAAGCTGTTGCAGTGTGCATGCGACATGACTGCTGAATGCAAGCTATAAGCTGGGTCTGCATCTGACAGTCGCGTCGGATGAAAGCTGCAACATCATCCGACTTTTTTATTATTATTTATCTGTTTTGTCGCTCAGCGTCATATTTGGCAGAATCGCATCCAAATCGTTTGTGTAATTCTACCCTAAGGAATGTGGAGTCTCTGAAGGGAATGTAAATGAGGTGGAGGGGGGCTAACAACCTGCAAAGAATAAAGCAGCTAGTGGTTTACTGGAGAAAATAAGGCAGGAGGTAGAAGGGAACAGTTAGGCTACCCCCTGTCAAAAAAAAAAAAAAATCAAAAGGCAATGGGGCAGATTCACTAACAGCATCAGCTTTGCACCCCTCGCACCACTTCACCAGGCACAAATGCCCTACGAATACGCTATTTCACAAAAATGCGAAGTTTCATCCCATACGTCAAATGCTGTCTATTTTTCACTCACATGTTACTTCAGCTGTGCAATTTCATAGGGAAGATCTTCTAGCATTCATTTGTGCCTACCAAAAATTTGCTAGTGATCTTGTGCTTAGGTCAATTTGCATACGGTGGACATTTAAAGTTATACGGACTTCTTTGTCATAAATGTTGGTGCAAATTTTTTAAGTTACCACTTTTTAATACACATGTCCAGGGAACCTTAATAAAGACAAGTGAGTTAATATAATACTGTACACATGAGCCCACTGTAAAATGAATGTTCCATTTGTTATAAAATGTCTGGAGAAAACCAGTTACCCAAAAAAAGTCACCAGCATTTTTTCAACTTTAATGCATTTTCATCAGACAGGATATGATGTAACTGACATCAGATTGAGGAAGATCTAACTTCTTTTTAGCACTTTGCCTGATCTGAGGTAGTGAAGTCAACTCTGACGAAAGAGGTAAGTAAAATCCACACAAGTGAATTTGCAGAGTACCAGTCGTTTGCCAGAGCAAAAAGTCAACTGGTGATAGAGTGCAACTGAACACTAATGACAGTCCCGTTCACTAGTGAATTGGCGGAGGAGGAAGTGGTATTGAGAAGGATTGGTGAAGAGGAAGAAATGGATGAAGGGTAGTGAAAGGAGTTCAAAAAGAGAATAAAGGAAAGGTCAGTTAAAAAGAATGTGGTATCACCGCCTTCGCCACAGTTCACCTGTCAAATTTTTCACCAGCGCTCTACATATTCGCTAAAATGTGAAGATGCGCTCAGCAAAGCGAAAGGTAACAAATTTGCGCTAGCGAAGGGGAATTAGCATACGGCGGGAACTAATAGTTTGAATGGACGTGTATTTTACAGCAAATACATAAAACTACACAAGCCCAGGGAACCTTAATAAATGCAAATAGAGATGTTTTATTGTCCAACACATGTGCCCAGTATAGTTATGTGCCAGATGTTATGAAAAGGGGGAAGCATGAAAATGGAAAAGACGCCAGCGTTTTTTGGAACTTAGAAAAAATTTGACATTTTCTTTTTTTTTTTTTTTTTTCAATTCTGATTTATTGAAAGTTTTGTTTCCTATTATACAGAAAGAAAAAGAAAGTAGGAGAAAATTATAATGCAGTATAGTAAATTACAGATTGCATTCCAACTGACATTGTATTTACTGTATGTATTCTCCGATCACTTCTCGATCCTTCCTGTGATGTCGGTCGGAGATAGATGAAAGTAAAAAGAGATCTGGGGCCTACATGGCTCTAATTCCCCAATGAAGTGAGAGAAAAAAGAATAATAAAAAGTAAGATGAAATCTTCTAGCTGCTGTATAATGGCCATCAATCTGGGATCCAGAGTCTCCATTAGATCTCGTAGTATTTTCTATATATGTATATATACAAGTTGTCCTGTACATACGTATAATTCTAAGTTTTTTTTTTTAGTTTTTTTTTTTTAACCAGGATATCAGCAGGAAGTAAATAAGCATATACATATCTGACATGTGGAGGTCCGGGAGGGAGAGAGGTCGGCTTCCTCAGAATCACCTTTATTTCTGGAGTCTTTTAAAGAAGACAATATGGCTTTTCTGTTTAGGCCTGATTTGGTAATTTTTCAAGTGGTGACAAGGGCTCGTCAGGAAATGAATCCCCCTAAACTGATTATGACCGAAGATCAAGACTAACTTGTTATCAGACCTTTGTATTTGTCAGTTTCTTTGAATTGTACCCAATAAAACCATTTTTGAGTGTATTTCTGTTTTTCTTGTGCTGATGAGGTTCTATACCTTTCGAATTTTTCTATTTCTGAAATTTTACAAAGCCATTCTGCTATCTTAGGAGCTGATGTTTGCTTCCAGTGTAGCGGGATAAGTGATTTGGCTGAGTCTAGCATAATTGGTATTAGGGTGTTCTTGTAAGCCTGTATCGATTTGGTCGTTCTATGCAATAATAAGTCTAATGGGGTATTTTGAACATTTGTGCCAGTTATTTCTTTAATGAGATCTCTGATTTGTAGCCAGTATTGCGTCAGCTCTGAGCAACTCCAAAAGATGTGCGAGAGGGTCCCTTTTTCCCTATTACATCTCCAACACCTAGGTGATAGTCCTCTATAAATTTTTGTTAGCTTTACTGGGGTTCTGTACCAGTTACTCAGTAATTTATAGTTTAGCTCCTGTATTTTACAACTGACCGAAGAGGAATGTGTCATTATTACTATCTTCTCCCATGTTTTCGCATCTATTGGGTGTCCTAATTCTGTTTCCCAGGTTAATTTGAATGCGTCACTTGGGGATACCGTATTTTCTGTATGCATCTGTATAAATAAGAAATTGTTCTTTTTGGTGAATCTTTTGATTCCCACAGGAATTCCACTGGTGTCGGTGGTATTCTCTTGGAGAGATGAAGATGCTTAGTTGTGATGAAGTGTTTCACCTGTTCCAATCTAAACTTGTCTAACATGGAAGGGATTGTGTTGGGGAAAACGGTTTCCCATTTGAGAGGGGTTGGTTTGGAGACCAGGGGGAAAATTCCTTGACGTCTTTTTAGTGGCCAGGTCTGGAAAGTGTTAGGCTTCAATCCTGGGGGGAAACTGGGGTTGCCAACTATGGGAGTAAATCTCAAAGGTATTTTTATCCATTTCTCTGTCTTGACTAGGCTATCCCAGATTTGCATAGAGTAGGATAATTTGGAATCTGTTTTATCTAGTATTCGTCTGTCCATTGGTGCTAACCATAGTAGCGCCATGAGGGGTGTTATGATTTCTGTTCTATGTTTACCCATAGTTTTTTGGTATTGTGGAATGCCCAATCTATGCATCTATTGATCTGTGCAGCTTTTAGGTATGTTTCCCAGTCTGGCAACGTCTCGTCATTTTCGGCAGGTCAAAAATGACGCGCGACTCGTTTTTCCAGTGAAATTTCGCTGGCGATTCGCAAATTTATCCGCCAGCGGCGAATCGCAGGAATTCGCCGCGAATTCGCCCCTGGCGAATAAATTCGCCCATCACTACTCCTGGATGTAAAGATCTGTAACATAATTATAACTGTCTCTATTGTCCCGTAGAAGATACTACCACCTGATTACCGGAGGATTTCTTATCCAATAAAGGATTATGTGGAATTTAAAGACAGGGATATCCAAAGTTGTGTCTTCTGTATGTTTTTGCGGTGACTGCATGCTCTTTTTCTGGCTTTGTTAGAATCATATTTTAAATTAACCTCAGGTCTATTTCAACGTGTGTTTAGTTCCTGTGTAGCTATATTTGCCGTATGTCCAAGAAGAACATTATGCTCCTGTTGTTATAGATCTTTTAGGGGGCTGTCGGTCTTCTTTCCCTGAGTGGTCTGGTTCTGTCTCGTTGAGGCAAGGCTTGCTCAGTTCTGTATCCATGAGGAGAGCGCTGCTGTGCAAGATTCCAGTGGTCTGTGCTTATTTGATCCAAGAGGTCTCCATTGTATGCTAAATCAAACCAGTCATTTAGCTGGATTTGAGGTAAATCTATGGATTGGCAGAAGGAATCTGCTTCAGCAGGTTCTTTGAGGGTAAAGTGCTTATTGTCTCTTGTAGCAATTAAGGCAAATGGAAAAATCCACCTGTAAGGGATGTTTTTATACTTTAGGGCTGTTGTGAGGGGTCTCAGAGCTCTGCGTTGTTGCAGGGTGAGCCACGCTAGATCAGGGAATATAGAGATCAGGGAATATAGACACTTCATAATCCTCGTGTTGAAATGTATGATGGGTGTGCATCGCTCGCATGATATCTTTTCTTTTGCTGTGAATTTGTGTACACAGCATACAATGTCTCTTGGCTTTTCTGCCATGTATCTCGGAGGCCCCAGTGTCCTGTGCACCCTGTCCAGTTCTAGGGGTTCTGTAGCCTCTTTCCCCAGTATAGCATTAAAGAATGCCCTTACCGTGGTTCGCAGCTCTGTTGGTGGTATTGACTCAGGGACCCCTCTAATGCGCAGATTATTCCGCCTACCTCTGTTGTCGAGGTCCTCCATGTGTTTGCGTAATTGGTATATGTAGCGGTGGTGATGATTTACCTTGTCTGTAATGGTGTTGCAGGTTTTTTCTACCTTTTCCATCCTGGAGTCTAGCTGCATTTGCGCGTCTCCGATGGCCTGCAGGTCTTTTTTGAGCTCCGCCATGTCTGCCTTATGTGCTTCTTGTATGGTTTGGGCTACGGCTTTTAGATCTGTTTTAGTCGGTAGGTTGGCAAGCAATGAACGTAGGTCTTGGGAGAGTGAGGCTGTGCTGAATCCCGAGGCAGTTGAGCCCGCCGGGCTTGGGCTACGCCCTGCTGTGTCCGCCATTTTGGGATCTTTCTCTGGGCTCATTCGTCGTCCCTGACTGCTCGTCCCCATAGCCTGGGTTGTTGAGGGTTGCTTCTTATGGCTTTTACCCATCATTTATTTCAATTTAAGGGCTGTGTCTCGTGGAAAGTTGGTGCACGGATCGGGAGCTCTCTCTCAGTGCGTCTGCTCAGCCCCGCATCACGCCACGCCCCCCTCGACATTTTCTTTTTTGAAGTCCTATCTACTGGCACTTTGCCAGGTCTGAGCTGGCGAAGGCAAGTCTGGCGTAAGAGGTAACATTCAGTAAAATCTGCGTGAATCTGTGAATTTGCATAGTAATGATCTGTAGCCCTGGTGTAAATTCGCCCGGTGTGAGTGCGAAGATGCGCTAGAGTCTATCTCCTTCGCTAGTGTATTTTCACCAGCGCCTGTTAGTAAATAGGCAAAGTAACAAAATTACTTAACGCCAGCATTCACCACTTCACACCTTAGTGAATTTCGGCGATAGATAGATAGTGAGGAAGAGTGGGAGTCCATTTATGAGGAGGATCTGCAGGTGGCGGGGAGTCCAGATGGTATGGTTAAACCACAAAATAAAAGACATGCAGAAGACAATCCTGGAAGAATAGCTAAATCTCCAACATGCCTGACCAAAAAATCTCATTTACGGCTATATAAAGAAGGTGAAGGTTTTTCCCAAAGGGCCTAGGTGGCCTCTCCACAAATCCAGGTAAAATACCTGCAACAGCCGGGGCCGGTATTACAAAAAAAATTTGTAATACCCATAATAAAAGCCCGCAGCCCTTCACTTTGAAAGTCTAGTTTCCCCCGACGCTATTGTGGCCCGCCCCTTTAGTGTCATGCCCTGCCCCTTTTGAGTCTCCTTTCCCCCAACTCTGTTGTGGCCCACCCCCTTTAGTGTAATGCCCCGCCCCTTTGGGACAGTTTCTTGTGGTCCCGCCCCTTGTGCGTCACTGCCTGACACTTTTGTTCCTGCCCCCCACCACTAGCCAGTAACTTTTTTAAAAAGGTGGCAACCCTAAATCCGGGCCTGGCTGCTGCTATGGACACTGACCCCCAGCTGAGGGAGAAAGCAGGGACCAGCTGCAGAGACAAGCACAGCAAAGGGGAAGCTCTGCCCACCCAGTGAGAACTGCAGAGAGTCTAGCAGAGGCAGTGAGGAGAAGGGAAAGCTTCCTGGAAAAAGCCAGAGAGAAGAAAGAAAAGTGAAATTGAAACCCTCCCCACAAATGACACTGCCTGCTGCAGCACCAGTGGGAGGAATGGAATGTGGCTACCTGGCAGAGACTGTGGCTTTACAGGTGCTGGAATAAACAAACTTACTTTTCCTTAATTACCACTGTGGGGTGGGGGTTTCCACTAATGGGACTGTTGCTGCTTCAGAATCTAAAGACTTTTCTCGGGCCTCTAAAGACTCTGTTAATCATGAGGAAATTGTCAGAACACTGAAAGCTATGGAGTGTAAAGGAAAAAAGAAGTGAATCATGTCATTGCAAAAGAACTTAGTTTGGCTGCCATGGCAACTAGAGAGTTAAGAGGGCAGGGAATAAAAAAGACTGCTATGTATTATAAAGAGTTGGAGGAACTGGAAGAAGAAATGAAAAAGACTTTCCTTATAATTAAACCATGGGAAGAGATTTGTAAGAACCAGGAAAGGTTTGAGCAGAAGAAAAAAGAGAAAACAAATTATTCTAATGTTTCCTCTAATACCCCAACTAATATTGTTGTGCAGCCAGACTGTGTGAGTGTTAGTGTAAGTGTGAGTGGGTCAAGTGATTAGAGAGAGGCTGTGAGAGAGAGGGTAATGGGGGGTGAGAATGCTGTTGTGTGGTAGGGGGGTGAGAGAGGGTTTTTTTGGGGGGGGCAGTAAGGCTGCTCCAGAGGTTGGGCAGGAGAGAAGCCAAGCACCTGTGAATGTGTGGGAAAGGAGGAGGCTGTTTGCTAACATGTCTGGGGTAAATAGGTCCTTTGATATGCCCGTGTTTAAGAGGCGCAATCTGGTAAGGATTAAATGGGAGGGGGAGCAAGACAAAAAACCGGGTTGGAGGTATGTGGCACGTAATCTGGTGAACAAGTCTATGGGTTTCACTACCAATGATTTCTATGCTTTTCTAGATATCTCTGTTACTGAATATGATCTCAGCTTTAAACTGTCCCAGGGGTTGTAGAGGTTTTGGGCACTTTATGATCAAAAGAAAAGCAAAGAGGAGTGGGAAAACTTTCAGGCTAGCCCAATCACACGGGCTGCAACCAAAAATGTAACCATCATTTTCAACACGAATCAGTGCCCCCTGAGGATATCCTTGTTTGGTTAAAGAGATTGTGCACTGTCTAACCTCTCTCACTAGGGTCTATAATGAGGAAGGTTTTTAGGCGGGTGGATGGAAAGCCGAAGTGAAATTAGAGGTCCATCACAATGTCCCCAGACACTTCCCTAACTAATTTTTCATAGGAAGTGAAAGGGTGGTTTGTTTTTACCTGGGCCAACCTCACCAATGTTTTAAGTGTGAGTCAAACAGACACTTGGCCAGTAACTGTGAAACCAAGGTGTGTGCTATGTGTGGTGCTAAAGGCCATGCCATCAAAGAATGTAATGGTGTCAGGTGCAACTTATGTAATGCTCTGGGTCATACACACAGGGAGTTCTCCAATGCTTGGCATAACATTGTGAGGGATTGTCCTAATCTGGAGCGGGAATTTCAGGAGGAGCAGAAGGAGGGGAAGGAGCATGAGGAAGAGATAGAGCTGGAGAACAGGGTGGAAGGAGTAGTGGAACCTGCAGTTCCTTCAGAAACTAGAGGGAAGGAAATGAAGGATAAAGGGACAGAGAAGGAGGGCTGGACTGTGGTAGGAGCAAAGGGGAATAAACAGCAGGGAAAGATGGTTGTAAGGCAGGTGTGAGCACATCAAACAGATTTACCCTTCCAGGTGGGAACAGTTGGGGGGAGATGATAGAAGAGGAAGAAGTAAGGCAGATAGAGAGGGAAGAAAGGGACAGTGAGGAGAAGAAAATGAATAAGAAAAGGCAAAAAGCAAAAGAAGTAAGAATATCCCCAGAACTCGAGGCAGGTCAGGCTCTAATCCCAGAAGAAGTTTCTGGGGAAGTGCAAGGGAAAAAGAGAAAGGAAAGATACTCTGGGGAAGGAGGCTACTTTGTGGAGGAGTTTCTGTTTTTTGTAGAAGGGGATGAATCTCAAGGGATGCAAGTTAGGAGATGTGGGGAAGAGTCTTCAGCAAGACTCCCTAAAACCTGATGAGTTCCCCAATTTCTTTTTGTACCCTTAATGTGAGAAGCATTAGATCTCCCAAGGCACAATTGGTAGAATCTGAGTTCCTATATTCGTTGGTGGTAGATATTGGTGGTAGAATTCACTCGATTTGCCGCCTGCGAATAAAGTTGCGAAACGCCAGGAAAAATTTGCCCGTGTCTCATTTTGGACACTGGCATCTCATTTTGGGCACCGGCATTTCATTTTGGACACTGGCGTCTCATTTTTGACACTGGCATCTGTTTTTTCGATGCCAGAAATGTGCGCCAGCATCCAAAATTGGATGCCCGTGTCCAAAACGAGATACCAGCTTTTATTCAGGAGACTTGCCTAACTAATAGGTACAATATCTACAATGCAAAGAGAGAGTGGCAGAAAGGACCCTCATTTTGGTCCATAGCAGAGGAACAGGCGGGAGGAATGGGGATTCTGTTTACTGGTGACAGGCCCGTTGAGGTTAAGAGGCTGGGGGAGGTTAAAATGGGCAGGTGTTTATTGCTTGATATTATGATAGAAGGGAAAGATCTAAGATTAATTAATATATATGGGCCCCAATCAGTGGTGGGGAGGAAGGAACTCCTAAGGGAAATTAGTATTTGCACACCTCAATGCCAGTCATCCTATCCAGGGGTTTCAACCAGGTGACAGGGCCAGGGGATAGATCTGGCATGTACAGAAAATATGAGGGTGCATTTCTCAATGAGGTGCTCTAAACAGCAGAGTTGGTGGATGTGGCTACTGAAGGGGGTAGGAAGGGCAAGCACACATATTTCTGTGGCTCCCAGAGTAGCAAAATTGACCAGATTTATATTAAGGCTGGTGTCCCTTTTTCAGGGGTTAAGGAGATTGAAGTTGGGTTTTCTGATCACTTAGTTCTTTTCTTTGAATATGGGGTATCAGAAAGTGTGGGGGTTGATAAAGGGCTGTGTAGGTTGGGGTTGCAAATATTAAAGGAAGAGTCACTAAAACCATTTTCTGAGTTTGTCATCCAGAATATTTTGTCAAAAATGATTCACCAACAGAGTGGTGGGAAGAGGCCAAGAGGTCCCTATCTGTTAAAAGGGAGGGAAATAGACAATGGCAGTACCAGTCCTTGAGAAAGAAGCTGGAGTCCTATATTTCGGATGTGTTGGTGGGGGAAAGATTTGCCCAGTTAAAGAGCCAAATGAAGCAGTATCAGTACATCCACCAGAGGTCTCTGGTTCTTGAGAGGGATTCTGGGACAAAAATTTCCCCTTTAATTTTGTTGTCAAAAGGTAAGGACAAGAAGCATATTGAGAACTGGAGGTCAATTGCCCTACTCAATACAGATAGAAAGATTCTTGCAAAGTTTATTTTCTTTAGTTTACGTTTATTTTCAAGCACTTTATTGTCTGACTGTCAGTTCTGCATGGTGAAGGGGCGGATCATTTTTGGGGCTGTCTTTACCATTAGAGAGGCTCTGGAATTATGCAAAGCTCATAGGTGGGGGAACTTTCTGTATACAAAGATAGGGGTGTGTGGAAGCACTCTAAAGGCTAAGTTAATGTATATTTAAAGTGATACTGAGACTAAAAAAATTATTTTAACATATGAATGTACATTAAATGTTACCTATAGGTCATGCTGATAATTTTTTTGCTGAGAGGTTTGTTTTTGTATATAATTGTTAGTTGAAGTCCTTTGACTTTGCCAACCTGACTGTCCCATCTCAGTTACAGTTTCTAATGCTAACGGACTCCTGCTGCACAAATATGGCAGCCCCCTCATACAGGAACATGGGGGATCAGACAGGTAATGTAAAGGCATCATGCAAATATTTATGGCAAAGTTAGAAGTAGCTTTCAAAGCCAATATTATCATAGATGTAAAAAAGTGTTTCATTTCAGGTGTCAGCATCTCTTTAAGTAGGAGAAATAACAGCCTGCCAGAAAGTAGTTGCAGACACAAGTCACATGACTAGGGGCAGTTGGGAAACATGTCTAGCCCCATGTCAGATTTCAAAATTAAATATACAAAAAATCTGTTTGCTCTTTTGAGAATTGGATTTCAGTGCAGAAGTCTTCTGGAGCAGCCCTACTAACTCATGTTTTTAGAAATAAAACATGTTTTCCCATAACAGTATCCCTTTAAGTACAATGGAAGTGCAACTTACAATGCACATTCCCTGGGCCCCTGTTTCACAAATATTCAGTATAAATGCAAGTGCATATGTTTACAAAACAGGGTTTTTAGTTACAAAGTTATGATCATAAAGTTGAAAAGCCGCCATACCACATCAAGGTAAATCCCACATGGCTGTCCCTAAATACACTGTGTTCAGATCAGTCAAAAGCCTTTGATAGGGTGAATCACCAGTAACTATGGGCTGTTTTGTCTAAATACGGTATCCCGGGTCAATTTATTAGTTGTATAAAAGTTTTGTATAAAGGGGCAAGAAGCTTCCCACTGATTGATGGTTGGCAGGGTGAAGACTTCCAGGTTGAGGCCGAAGTAAGACAGGGGTGCCCTCTGAGTCATTTGCTATATGCATTTGCGTTAGATCCCTTTCTTAGGTCACTGCAGGGAGGTAACTTGGAGGGTATCTGTGCACCTAGTGGTCAGCGTCTGAGGTTGATAGCCTATGTGGATAATGTGACAGTGGTGATCTCAAAGCCTGAAGAGCTGGAGAGAGTTTCCTGTTGCATAAGAAGCTACTCAGAGGCCTCAGGGTCTCTGGTCAATAGTGAAAAGTCAGAAGCTTTGTGGAGTTTGGAGGATGAGCCTAGATTTCAGTTAAGAACCTTCCCTGTTGTCTCCTCTCAAGTTAAAATACTAGGGGTTAAATGGGAGGGAAGATAATGGCAGGCTAAATTGGGAAGAGAAGTTGGATACCGGTTTGGCAAAAGTTGAGCATTGGAAAGGGTGGATGCTGACCTATAGGTAAAGTGTTAACCTTATCAAGACTTTTATGATCCCGTTGTTTTTGTATGTGTCCTGTCTGTTCCCCAGAATCTTTCTATGCTCTAGTCTATAGCTTATTCTTCCAGATGTTCTGTCGGGAGTAGGTTAAACCCAGTAAAAAGAGGGGCAATGTTCCTGCAGAGGAAAGAGGGAGGTTTGGGGATGGTCTGTCCTGTGACCTTCTTTGGTGCCATGTTCCTAAATTTTAACTTTGGGGGTTTGACTCAAAGAACACGCTCCCTGTGGGAAAGCTGTATCAGGTCTGGCTGCAGGATGAAAGAGGTCCATGTAAGAAGGAGCTATTTCCCACCACACATTGCCCATGCCCTAAAACAGATAAAAAGGTGGGGCATTTGGGGCAGCAGAAATAACATCAACCCCAAGGAAGCAAGTCTATGCCAGAGTACTAACATCTTCTTTACTGTCCCTCTGGCTATAAGGGACTGTACCAGCAAAACCCTGGAGGAGATACTAAACTATTTAAACAGTGTGAGACTCCCCCCAAAACTGTTTGATAACACCTGTTTTGCTTTGTATTGTTTTTTAATATTAAATAAAAATCCCTATTCTAAGCAGCAGTCCCATCCTGCTTTATGGCTGAGATTCTAGCTATCTTTATAACATTCTGTTACAGTTGCACATATCATAGCTGATGCCCATTCTAAGCAGCAGCCCTATTCTTATTTATGGCTGAGATTCAGTGAAGATCAATCTCATTCCATCTCTAAATTAGGACATGAAGTTTTTGGTCTAGGACTCAATGCAGCATTTTGCTATATTTTTACTGTAACAAATTACAGAACCACTGAATGAAAAATTATTAATGGGTCTTTACTATCTGTTGACTTCTCTGTCCTGCCAAGTTGTAATAGACAGTCTCCTCACTTTAGCACATGCAAAAACCTAAACCAATCCCCAACTCATTCCACTTCCTTATGGGGAAGTACTAAATTGAAGAATAATAATGGTTCAATCAAAGCAAAACTCTATAGCTTTATATAGAATGGAGAAATGGATTGTATCCCTTTATATCTTTCGGCATAAAGCTTCCATTTGAATGTTGTAATGGATGTTGCTGTTTGAATCCGGAGAGGCATAAAACAAGACAAATATGTAATTACATCTTGACCCTCTTTTTCTGCCTGCTACCAGTCATTACTTGCCTTTATGCACTTGGAATGGTTGGCCGACTTACTTGGTATTCATTTATTCTCTAATCTGTAATCTATATTTAATGGACTACCAGACTGTGGCATAATAATGTGTTTAAACAGATAGCTTGTGCTTACAGGCACGTTACTGCCTGCATAAACGGCACATATTTGTCATTGATAAGAGAGCATCATTCACACATACACACTCACACTCTCACAGGAGATACAGTGAAAAAAAATAGTTTCCAAGGCACAGAAATACCCAGGCAACAATAGCAGCACCTTTGAAATGGTTAAAGAGACGCTGGACTGGCATTGTTTGATGATCGCCTCGATCATCAAACAATGCCAGTCCAGCATCTCTTTAACCATTTCAAAGGTGCTGCTATTAATATATAATGGAAATGAGGGCAAAGCAATTTGGGGTTGGTGCATGGCATCCCTGCCTGAAAATCAAGATGTTAAATAATGAGTTTCAAGCTTGATCGGTGTCTGTATCTTGCATGGAACATGTTATTGTGCTGGATACGTTTGTTACCATGAACTTGTGCTCAGAAGAACAGCTGGGCTTTTAATGAGTTACACATCCAATTAAATGAAAGTCGTTGGCTGTAAATCTTTACGGAGCAAAAGAGCAGTAGCAGCACACATCCATGCATACATTAGAGAGAATGGGGGATGGAGGGACGACAGAGACAACTGGCCAACCCTGCACCCCAGTATGGGCTCAACATAGGTACAAACAGATACATTTCTAACCTTCTAGTTCAGTATTGTCACTAAATGGAAAAATGTATAAAATATTAGTGGATTGCCATTCATTGTATCCTTTTAACATCCTTGTCTAACCTGCAATGCCCACAATGCCACCTGGCACTACATGGAACAGAGGAATGTTGCCTTGATGCTGTGCTGCTTCATGTTCGAACACTCTGACTGTGCTGCAGAAGTGATACACAATGTCTAAATTATCTTTGCCAGTCCAATGCTCAGGCAATCGAGCCCTTCAGAGCTCACCTGTTCTTCTCGTCAGCCTCTTATATCTTAGCTGTGCTGAACAGAGAGACAAGTCAGAATGATGGATGCCCCACTGTGAGAAATGACTCCAGAGCTGTGCCCTGGAACTGACTTTGTGAAATGAAGAAAGATTCCCTCTGCCACAACACAACGAGAGACTTGCTTCTCGGATAACTGGGATTTCTACCGCCAGAGATCATAAGGGGAGTCTTCAAATGGTAACACAATCACAGATCTAATCCCTTATCATCCCCCACGAGGGTTGATATCACTGGTTATATGGGATAATAGAGAATGACTGGAGTTTGGGGACACAAAACTTGTGTAAGTTAAGAATGAAGAAACGTATGCTTTATTTATATAGCACTAACATCTCTCAGCACCGAATAGAGATTATACATTCCCGTGGTTCCTTGTCCCAGTGAGTTTATGAGCTACGGTCCTTATCACAGTCACACACTAGGGTCGATTTTATCAGTATAAAGTTCAATATCCCAAGACCTCTGTGTTCTATCCTTTCTGCTTCCAAGAAGAATACTGTACCTCTCTCCTCTGGGTTCAAATCTACTAGTACAAAGTTCAAAAGAAGAGCTACAGCTCCACAGCTGGGGAGTAGCTGGGGAGTAGACAATACCCTGCACAATGTAGGCCTCTATTGAAAAAATATATTGCATACAACATCTCATATGTAAAACCCTGCTTCATGTAAATAATACATTTTCATAATAATATAGTTTTTTAGTAGTATGTGTCAGGGGGTAATCCTAAATAGAAAACTGCCATTTAAAAAAAGGGCCACCCCCTGGGATTTTAGGAAAAGTTCTGTCTTTTGCTTCCATACTTCCTGTTACAATTAGACCTGCAGTATTTATGGTCAGGTGATCTCTGAGGCAGCACAGAGAACATTGTAAAATGGGGACACAACCAAGGTAAATACAATGGAAAAGGGAGAAACAATAGCTATCTCAAAGCAGTTCCACACCAATATTACAGCTAAAAAATACATGTCGGTTCAAGAAAAGGTGTGTCTTATTTTATTGGAAAATACTATACTATAATACATTATTCTGTTTTCATTGTTGACTATTCCTTAGCTGTGGAGTCCTGGCTCTTCCTTTGAACTCATTTAAGTTTCATCAGGAGCCAGTTAACCTGCCTATATGTTTTTAAATCATGGGAGGAGCCAGAGTGAACCCACACAGCCACATGGAGAGCTTGCAAGGGGTCATTTACGCAGTCGTAATTTGTGGTCACACTAAAATAGACACAAATATTGCACTCATTGACTCATTTCATTGAAGGGTCTTCTATCCAAACCTTTTATACTTGCCATTGTGTGTGTCCTACTTCTTGTGCTGAATCGTACACTAGATCACCTATTGACACTCTAGAATGACTCAAGTTCAAATGAATGTGCTATCCAAGACTTGTATCCAGTTTGCAACCACACTCAATATGTTTTGCTTTAACTCTGTTAAAAAGTTTTGTTTAACTGTGCAGCTGCAGTTGTCCTGAAAATATGGGAACAGTTGCAGTATGGGTAAGAAAATGTCAATTTGCACACATGTAAATAACCTTTTCATATAGTGTCCTGTAATTCCAGAAGAAAAGCAGCAACACTAATCATTTTGCCTATGTCATGCACAGAACAAATGCCCTACACATACAAATGTTGCCTCTGATAATCCTACTTTTGGGTTTTCTTATATCACATCAAGGACGGTGGTACACATTGTGATCTGAAGGTTTTTTTTTCCTGTAGCTCAGGTGCAATGGTGCAATAGTTGTCACATTACAAGTGACTGTACCTATGCTTGTGGATGATAACTGTAGAAATCAAGGGTTATTTTATTTTATCACTAGCACCCATATTAACCACAATGGGGCCACCACACTCCATATCATTGTAAATTCACAGAATGAGGTTTGCTGGGAAAACTATCATAAAATGAATTTTCCTGCGCAATGCTAAAGCAAGAAATCTCCAATGCAGCTTTGAGCAGAGAAATATTCAGTGGTGCTTAGCAGAGCTTTTACTCTTAAAATGATTTCCGCTGCATTAAGGTAACGTGCCTAAACTCACCTATTTACCATTACAAAGGCAATCACTGCGGGTGACATTTCTAGTATCTGAAAAGAGATTGTTTGTTTAGTTGCCACCAAAGAAGAGACTCACTCTTTGATCAGTGCATCCAGCTAAATCTGCTGGTGAGAATGAGAAGATAAAGCTGTTTTTATCGTAGTGAGATCACACGACACACAGATTGCGCCCATCCATCTAAATATAGGCGATTGTCGTCTTTGCCCGTTTGACAAACCTCCCAAAGCAGATTTCATGTTATTGTTGTTCTGTTTCTCATGAGAGAAATATCTTGACTAAAGACAATGAGATGTTTTTGTTCTACTATACACTCGATTTGATTTGTCTTCTTGTTAACACTGAGGTCACCATCAGGGTTCCAGTCCTTTGCACAGCTCTGTAATAAATGTAGGCTTGTTAGAATATCATGAGCCACCCTTTGTTACACTTTATGTAGCGTCATTAATATACGGACATCCCCTCAAGCATTTGAACTCCAGACTGGTCCATTTGCAATGTCCTCATAATGTTTCAAATGACTTAACAGCAGGGTACTACATATTTAAATCCGACATGTTGCCTACATGATATACAGGCCTCATTTGCCCTGCAACTATCCTTAAGCCCCAATCCATTTTAGCCATAGGCTGCTCATTAGCTGTAGACTCTGTGAAAAGCTTCCATCTCTTGGCATATCATTGTTATGGACTCAGATCACTAAGCCATAGTTTCAGAGGAACATATATGGTTAAAAAAAAAGACCACGCTCAACCCTCCAGTGTATCCCCAAGCATCTTTCCCCCATATTATACTAAACGTGACAAGCGTCTTGCTTACTGTACAATTGTTTTCCTACATTCACCTACATATTACCACAGTAATACCTGTAGTTGTATCTATGTTAACTCTATGACAAAGTAAATAATTATTCACTGGAAAAACTCATCTAGAGAACAAAGGCAATCTTACCAAATCATACCATAAGAAACCTTTAGGCTACTCGCCAATGCTTCAGGGTCCCCCTCAATCTGGGAATCACTGATGAAGGGAAATTTAGATTTTCTCTACCTACGCATAAAATCTATTGTCGTTGTGAAAGAAAAGTGTGTGACTTTGATCAGATGCAATTGCACAGATGTCATAATTTCTGGTGCTCTGCATCAAAATGATCCATCAATAGGTGAGCTTGATGTAGCTTCAGAACAGGAGATGGGATGGTCACACTGATATTGGGTACAACCATACAAAAGTGCATTTCGAATTGCAAGTACAAGTATGGGACCTGTTATACAGAATGTTTGGGACCTGGGGTTTTTTCAAATAATACATATTTGGATCTTAAATACCGTAAGTCTACTAGAAAATCATGTAAACATTAAATACCCAATAGGCTGGTTTTACTTCCATTAAGGGTCAATTAAATCTTAGCTTCAATGAAGTACAAGGAACTGTTTAATTATTACAGAGAAAAAGGAAATCAATTTTTTAATTTGGATTATTTAGATAAAATGGAGTCTAAGGAAGACAGTCTTTGCATAATTTGGAGCTTTCTGGATAACAGGTTTCAGGATAAGGGATCCCATACCTGTAATGAATGGTGTCAGCTTGCTGAACAGCTAAACCCCCTTTGTGCAATCACAAGTTCAGTTGCTGTTGTAAATTAAACTGTCTATTATAGCATTTAGAAATAGAAAGTTGTGGAGAGAAGGGAAAGGAGTAATTTAATTACTGCAAGCATTGTGTGTATACAGTGCACTCTCAAATGCAATTACCATGATTTTTACCTACAGTGCAGTGTTTTTTCCCAGTTCTGGTTGGTAGGTGGCAGTAACTAAAGGGTTCCCCTGCAACAATAGACACAGCTGCACTCAATTCGGAACGGCAAAAAGGAGCAAAACAGCTCCAAGTGAAATTTTATGGAACTGCAAGGGGTATATGTTGATGCAAGTAGTTGAATGAAAGTGAATCACACCAAAAACTGAATTAGCATTGCTCCCACTCCAGTAACACACAGCAAGTTCTCTCCATCTCAAAGCACTTAATATCAAAATCAGTGTAGCTGGAGAAGCTCAAAACTTGAGTCTTATGGGAAAAACAGGTTAAAGAATATTATAGTTGTGGAGCGTTCTTTAAAATCAATTTTCTGATATTGCACTTACGTCTCTTAATTTCCATTGCACATGTTCACACCTCAGCACAAACTTGAATATTAAAACCTTTAAAGGGATGCTGTCATGGGAAAACATGTTTTTTTTTTTCAAAATGCATCAGAAATCTATTTTTCAAAAGAGCTAACTGATTTTTTTATATTTAATTTTGAAATCGGAAATGGGGCTTGACATATTTTCAGTTTCCCAGGAGCCCCAAGTCATGGGACTTGTGCTCTGAGAAACTTCAGTCACTCTTTACTGCTGTACCACAAATTTGAGTGATATCATCACCCTCCCCAGCAGCCCAACAACAGAACAATTGGAAGGTAACAAGATAACAGCTCCCTGACACAAGATAACAGATCCCTGGTAGATATAAGAACAGCACTTAGTAGTACAAATACAGGTCCCACTGCGACTCCTTCAGTTACATTGAGTAGGAGAAACATTAGCCTGTCAGAAAGTAGTTTCTAAGTAAAATGGTATGTTAAAGTCCTTTGAATCCTGCTCCAAATGGGCCACAAGCAAAACCCCCAGCACTGCAAGGTCCCAATGCCATTACGGAGAACCTTCCAAGGAAGTCATTGATCCTACTGTGTCCTAATGGTTAATTGATAAATAAAAGGCAGATACTGTCAAGTCTATCCTTTTATTTGAATTATTCTTATGAATTTTTCTTGCCTGGTACCAAATATTGCAAAACTTTAATATGCGATTAGGGCCCGTGAATTATTCATATCTAATAAGTGCAGTCAATAGGGATTCATCATCTAAATATCCTTGATTACAAACGAAATGAAGCGGATTTAATAGGCATTGTTGGTACCTGAATGCTGAATTAAATATGTTTACTTTATATCACAAACAACAACTGATTCTAATTAATACTCCCGAGAAAAGAAGAATAAAAAGTGATCATTTAATTAAAGGAAATTACTGCTAAGATGTATGGCAGTGATGCTCTGTAGAGTTCAAGTGGATATTGTATCTGTAAATAGAGTTTTTCAGCAACAGAAAATCTCCTTTCCTGCTTTATTTTGGAATTTATCTGATGCAAATAACAAGAGGTGAATACTGAATACTGGCATTTTTCCATCGATTATTGTTCACTTACATATACAGCAGATGATATTTCATCTTATTATTTCATAGTTAAACTTCTAAATAAATACTCTCTTGATTAAGCCAGAGGGCATTTAATTATAAGTATGAATCACACAAGGATGGTGATCTTAATGTCTCCTTGCAAAGATGTCAGGGGGAGAAAGATAACAAACAAGGGAAAATTGTGCTCACCACTAATTTTAAAAAATAGACAGGGTGCAATGAGGCTGTGACCACAAAATACATACAGGCAAATACAAGAGGTCCTCTTCACTCAACCCATTATCAATATATTTAAGACATTGAGACATTCTGTGCATACAGCTACTAAAATAATGCCTTAACCTTTAAACAAAAAAGGGATTGTTTGTCCATATATTGTAATATATTTAAGCTGGCCAACTACGTCAAAGTCATCCCATATCTGGCCAGTCCTACTCACAAATTGCATCTGATTCATTAAGAATTCTATTGCTTCATTATACAATTTACAAAGGGATTAAGTTTTACCTGCAACTTACTCGCTGCTTTCACCAGCTCTTTGTTGTAGCCCCCACCCTTCCAGCTACAGTATAGTTAGGTGATCCCACTGGTGTCTAATAAAATGGCAGCCATGATTGGGAGTTTTACTTTGAAAGTAGCGATTAAGTTGCAGGTAAAACTTAGTCCCTTTGTAAAATGTATAATGAAGCAATAGAATTCTTAATGAATCAGATGAAAATTGAGAGCAGGACTGGCTAGATATGGTATTACTGTGACATAGCTGGCCAGCTTAAATATATATATATATATATATATATATATACATACAGTAGTAGAAGTCCCGGCACTCACGATAAAATCGGAAATAGATGCCTGGGTGCAGTCCAACAGAGATTAGATAGCAGCATAGAAGAACTGGTCGCACTCACAGGTCTTAAAGTTGATGAAGATTTTTTATTTCAAATAATCCAAATTTTGAAAATTGATTTTCTTTGTCCCTGTAATAACAAACCATTACCTTTTATATGATCCAAACTATCCAAAGATATAAACAATCCTTATTGCAGAGGTCCCCAACTTTTTTTGCTGGTGAACCACATTTAAATTTAAAAAAGAGTTGGAGAGCAACACAAGCATGAAAAAGTCCATGTGGATGTCAAATAAGGCTTTTTGGTAACCCCTATATGGACTGGCAGCCTACAGAAGAGAATGTTTGGCAGCACACTTGGTTTTTATACAAGCAAAACTTGCCTCTAAGCCAGTTATTTAAAAATAAGCACCTGCTTTGAGGCCACTGGGAGCAACATCCAAAGGGTTGGAGAGCAACATGTTGCTTGCAAGCTACTGGTTGGGGATCACTGCCTTATTGGAAGCAAAACCAGCCTATTTTCAAGCGATCTGTACTTTGCAAATTCACTAAAGTGCAAATTTTACATAAAGTTACCCCTTTCGACAGTTTCCTTCACCACCTTAGACCTGGCACACTGATAAGATGAAGCTAAATCCTCCTCAATCTTACGTCAGTGATATCATATCATGTATGCAGAAAAGTTATTAAAATAATAAAAACACACATTTTAACCATTTAAGGGGCATGCCACATTTGCTTTATGTTGGGCTCATGTCTAGGACATTAGAGGATCTCTTTTGTATTTATTATGCTAATAAGCGGCCACTTTAAGCATTTGCACCAACATCACTAATAAAGACATATATATGACCTATTTATACTTGTCATATTCAAACTGACCTAAGCATAAGTACTAATGAAGTTACGGCAGAAATTAATGGTAGCGAAAGTTCACTATGAAATGCTCACACTGACGAATTAAACTAAACTTCACCAGCATTTGGCTGCCGAGAAGCAACTTCGCAATTTAGTGAATTAGTGTAGTGGTTGTGAATTTGCCAACAGTGAAGTGTGTTGAAGCCTTTGCATGCAAAATATTTGCCCATTAGTGAATTTGCCCAAAGGCAGACCAAACCAAAGTGGCTTCATCTGTATAAAGATCCAAATTACAGATAGATCCCTTATCCTGAAATCCTGGATAAGCATTCTGGATAATAGACCCCACACCTGTACTTTGCTTTTGTGTGTTAAAACATTCCCCAAACCTCAATTTTATTTTTTTCAAATTACAGTGCATTATTCTTTATTTACATAATCCTTTTAACATGAGTGATACTCAGAGTTCCCTGAATAACTTGTATAAGCCTGTAGCCTTGTACTTTTATATGGTCACAGAACAACCCTTCAGTGACTTCTAATATAATTATTTACAGTAGGGGGTACATTATCCCTTATAAAGGGTCACAGAGCATCTCTGTGACGAATATCCTTACTGCACGAAAGCCATGAATATCTTGTAAATTATATCCTTATAAACAGTCAGTAGTGATGTAGTCAGTTATAAACGGTGAGTAGCGATGTCAGTTGTGTATTATAATGTAAACTTGTGTATTATAATAAATAAAGTACCCCATGTTGTAAAATATGAGGATATTAGTTACCTCGGAGTTCCATGATCTGTATAAAAACATAATATCCTTATAATTTACAAGAAGATGTACTGTATTCACTATATAATTTACAGTAGGGGAAACATTAGGGAGTGATGGATATAGATGCATTATTAGCCATATAATCAGTGGCCATTAAATATTTACTGCCTGATCACAAGTGAGACATTCTTTTTCTTGCTTTCATGTATTTCACAAGCGATTTCCCCTGGATATTGTACTGAGAAAAGCATTACATTCATGCAGCGATTAACTTGTCTGATATCAGCTGATGACTTTAAAAGTCACTTTTCGTGCTGCAGATCTCTGTCACTTACATGGCTATCTCTGGAAAAGAGGGAGCACTTAAGACAAATAACATTCTGTGTCTGTGTAGTGATACATGATTAAAGTGTCGCCTTTCCCTAGATTACGTATGTGGATGAGTGCGCTAATTCTTTCTGAAGTGTAGTAACGTGTACAGGATTTGGACAACAAACTAGAAAGGAAGATCACATCTTAGTGACAGTGACATTCCAGCAAGCTTAGTACTGTAGCACTATATATATATATATATATATAGTCAAATCAATTTTCGGCACTCACCAAAATGTCCAAGTCTTGGGTGCAGCTCCCAATGTAAATTCAATATGCAGAGAATGGAGGCACTCAAGGATATTCGTGCTTAAAGTGTTTATTGGATCAACACATAATCCCCCACATCATATATATA
>CM044448.1:47272869-47289061 GCA_024363595.1 Xenopus borealis
TTTTTTTTTTTTTCCCTACTACCAGAAGCTCAGGAGTGTCAAGCTTAGTTTCCCTGACTATTGGCTGGGCCCATGTAAGTACATTGTGTGTCCAAATTGCAGGCTTAGGGTGATGTTTGGGATGAATCCTTTCTACCCTCAGTAACCTCAACTATAGCAGGTTGATTCTTATCCCAATGTTTCTATATATCTGTAACGTTGTTATGAGCTAAGGGGGCCTGAGTGAAGGCCAGTTAGGGTGAAATTTGGAATGAGTACTTATTTGAGCCTGAGTTTCCCTGAAGCTATAGCAGAGTGACTGTTAACCAAATGTTTCTATATATCTATGACCTTGTTATGGGGGCCACCCTGAAGGCCAGTTAGGGTGGAATTTGGGTGAATGCTTATGTAATGCCCTGGGTACCCCTGGAACTATAGCAGGATGACTGTTACACCAATGTTTCTATATATCTGTAACCTTGTTATGATATGCAGGGCTGAAGGCCAGTTAGTGTGAGATATGGGGGTAGATTCATCAAAGAGTGAAGTTAAGAGTGAAGTTCCACCACTAGAGCGAAATTCCACAGCTCTCAATTCATTTCTATGGGATTTTTAAATGTGTATTCATCAAAGGGTGAACTTTCACTTCACCCATTGATGAATACGCCTTTGCAAAATCCCATAGAAATGAATTGAGAGCTGTGGAATTTCCCTCTAGTGGCGGAACTTCACACTTTGATAAATCTACCCCATGGGGTGAGTGCTTATTTGAAGTGATGGGTGAATTCCCGCAATTCGCCGCTGGCGAATAAATTTGCGAAACGCCAGCGAAATTTCGCCTGGCTAAAATCCGCCGAAAAAACGAGACACGACGCGCCGAAAACTACGTGACGCTTGCCAAAAACGACACGATGCGACACGATGAAAATGACACAACAAAGTTGACGCGACACGCGTCAAAAGCGTGCCGCGACTTGTTTCGCTAATTTTTCGCCAATTCGCGAATTTCTCTGGAAATTCCCCCCTGATAGCAGGGTGTTACCCCAATATTTCTATATATCTGTGACCTTGTTAAGACATATGGGGGCAGTCTAAAGGTCAGTTAGTGTGAATTTGGGGGAGTGATTATTTGAGCCTGGGTACCGCTGAAACTATAGTACGGTGACTGTTACCCCAATTCTTTGATATATAAGTAACCTTGTTAGGAGCTAAAGCGGTGTAGACTGAAGGCCAGTTACAGTGAGATTTGTGATGAGTGCCTATTTGTGCCTAGATTACCCCTGGGTCTAGATCAGGGTGACCCTAGTGTTCCCAGTTGATACCACTTGGGGATACTGGCCAAACGTTGGTATACAGATATGAGCTTGAACCCAAAAAGTCAAACCTTTATCCTTAAAGATTTTCCTGGATTAATTGATATTAGGGATGCAGGATTCAGTTCAGGATTCTGCCTTTTTTCAGCAGGATTAGTCTGAATTCTTGCTCCTGGCCGAACCAAATCCTATTTGCAAATGCAAATTAGTGGTTGGAAGGGAAATCACGACTTTTCATCACAAAACTAAGAAGTAAAATATTTTGTCAGCACTTTTTCATATCCCTCCCCTAATTCGGTTCGGTATTCGGCCGAATCTTTCACAAAGGATTTGAGGATTTGCCCGAATTATAAATAGTGGATTTGGTACATCTCTAACTGATTTACAATAACACAAATGTGAGCATAAAAGTCAAGCTGTTTAATTGATATAATGTATAAAATTGCATTTATTGTATTGTATAACACTAAACTTTTTACATCAGTTTTCTTACCACAATATTGCTTATATAAGCTTATTAATAAAGCATTTACTGTAGTGAATTTCTTTTCATTGTATCACATTATTGGGTTATAAATAAAAGTGGGGACTGTTTAATAAACTAATCACAAATCTTCCATATTGTTTTACATGTGAAAAGCTCTTATCTAATATTTTGACCAGGTTTTTTTTTTTTATCACTACTGGTAAGATCTGGACCCCAGCTGATTCTTTCCTATCTTGTGCTAACTTGGAGAGTTGAGAAATTAGTATTTCTGCATATCTGCAACAGCCTGGTATTCTAAATATATATTTTTAATTACACAAAAGAACATTTGGTCTCTGGAAATTATGGCATTTGTTTAGTGCTTTACAGTAGCTCAGAGCCCTAGTGCTAAATTACCAGCTCTGTTTCACAGATTGCGAACCAGGCTTGGTAGTTAGTCCTGAGAAAGCGCCTCACTCTGTTATTATGTGTTATATAGTCTTGGGCATAATGAGCCTTCAAGCATTTTGTTTAACAGGTATTGTGTGCGGTCCCCAAGATTACAGTTATTTGCATTCTTAACATTTTGTGTGCTCAGTACATACAGTATATACGGAATTGTTGAGCAGACAACCCGAATTAAAAAGAAATGTATTGTACATGTATACAGATAAAATAGTTCAAAGGGTGCACACCATAAGTACAAAAAAAAAAAAAAACACACTCCCAAGGACAGTACTTCTAGGATTTAAAGAATTGACAAATTAAAAATATAAAAGGTGTTCACTTTACTGTTCTTCCTAAAGTTCTAAATTCTCTATATTTCCTTGAACCTTCTAGAAGATTCCAGGAGTTAATAGATTCTGGTCAAAAGTTAATCCCTTAAAATGACCGATAGGGGGTTAATTAGTCCGATTTTTTTCATGGGGAAAAATTTTTTTTTCAAGATTTATACCCCAAGGCTAAAAGTCAGAATAAAAAAAAAAATACTCCATCTTACATCTGAAGAGGTCATGTAGAAGTCAATGGCAGATGTCCCTTTTATGAATAAAAGATAGCATAATCTGCACTGGGTTTTGTAGGATAGTTACATAGTTACATAGTTAAATTGGGTTGAAAAAAGACAAAGTCCATCAAGTTCGACCCCTCCAAATTAAAACCCAGCATACATATACACACACATCTCCACTCTTTCACACAAACTATATATGCCCATAGCTATACTAACTGTAGAGTTTAGTATCAAAATAGCCTTTGATAGTATGTCTGTCCATAATCTGAAAAATTTGTAACTTTTGGGCCATTAGCCAAAAAAGACACCCCCACACCAAATGTTTTAAATTATTTTATAAAAATAGCATTAAAGTCAATGGGCGTTTTTCTTGTGCCGACCTTTTTGTCTCTGCAACTTTTTTGGTCCAAATGCATTAAAGGAACAGTAACACCAACAAATGAAAGTGTTTTAAAGTAAAGAAAATATCACGTAGTGTTGCCCTGTGCTGTTAAAACTGATCTGTTTGCTTCAGGGACACTACTGTAGTTCATATAAACAAGCCGCTAAATAGCAATGGCAGAAATTGAAAAACGGCTATATGGCACAGGATAAGTAATGGATAACAGATAACAGAGCTTATCTGCTATCTGAAGTGTAACTTGAGCTTTTTCTCCTTTGAATGGCTGCCCCCATGGCTACACAGCAGCTTATTTATATAAACAATAGTAGTACTTCTGAAGCAAACACTGCAGTTTTACCAGTGCAGGGCAACACTGCATTATATTTTTATTACTTTAAAACAATTAAATTTTTTGTTGTTAATGGTCCTTTAAAGTTAATGGGTGTTTTTTCTTATGGCTACTTTTTTGTCTCACCGACAATTTTGTCTTTCAACTTTTTGGTCACAGTTACAGTTTTTCCGCGATGGGTTTTAGTACCAGCTTCGCCAAAAAAATTGTAGGTGGTGAAGTGCAGAATTTCACAGCAAATTCATGCCTGGTGGAAACGTTCACTCATCACTAATAATGAGAAAAATTTGGATTAAAATAACCGCCATAGTGTACTGAGTGTACTGGAATATTGAAAACAGAGTGAGGAAACATTTTTTTACTAACAATAAACCAAAAACTTTGACTCCATATACAAACGATCACTTTGGACTTTTGTGCTTGTTTAAATCTAATTGCTTGATAAAATTTTCCATTAGACAGCGTTGATTAATATTTTTCTTAATAAATAACTGCCACTTTATTCCTGCTTCAGCAAACCATTCTCAATGAACTTACTGTAACATAAAATCATTAATCTCACTATAAAAATTTTTATGTGAAAAACTGATGGCTTGGTATTTGGAGGAACCACATTCTTGTAACCTTGAGTAGTTAGTTATATACAAAAAACTTTCCAAAACCAAGTAAACCATAGCAACCAGATTCAGATATCAGCTTACATTATACTAGCTGCAATAGACCCCTAAATTCTAATGGCAGTTTGGTTGTTGTGTTTCTGGACTAGGCCAAGCCCCTTAATTTACCTGTACACCAAACATATTGCAGGCTTTTCATTAACATGAGGACAATTTGTTCACCACTCTTAAAGCAATAGTTAGCCATGAAGTTGTAGCCTTACAACTGCAAACAATGGATATTTTTATTCAATCCTCTTTTTTTTGCAGTCCAATATTTATAACAGTCCTCACACCTCATAGCAAGGTTAAAGATTCAGTATTTAGGCATAGGTCAACCCATAGAGGGTAGGTGACTTTAGTTTGGGAAGACATATATCCCACAGTATTATTTTCTAAAGAAACTGCTTTACTGTTTCAATTAAAGAAATATAATACAGTGAAACCTCAATTTTACATACCCACATCTGGTCCCCAGAAAAATGTAAAATAGTGATTCTACTGTAACAAACAAGAATATCCTTGCTTACTTAATTAACAGTCAATTAACTTTTATGTCTGAAGGGTAAAGCTGTAAAAAAATCAGTCAGGTGTAAAGACAGCCATAGTCTCAGCCATAAAGCAGGACAGAGCTGCTGACTGCAATGGGTGTCAGATACAAATTATTTTTATTAATAATAAAATCAATAACAAGAAAGAACATACAATCAATAAGCAACAAACAAAAGATGATTAATTTGGCTTATTAACAAATTCAGATATATTCATGATAAGGCCTTGGACCATTACTCAGAAGCTCAGTGACTGCTCCTGGGGATTTAGTCTTTTTCCCTAGTACTACCTCCCCACCCCTCTTATGATGAAACCTCCACAAACCTGACAAACAGCCTTCATCCATTTGAAATAAAATCTCCTCATCATCAAAGTACTCCCACTCCTCCTCATCCTTTATCCTCCCTTACCTTTTTTCCCCCTTTTCCTCTATTACTTCCAATGTAGCCTCAGAACTACCGTGGGTAGATTGTTCCTGCATTTCCTTTCCCTACTGATGTAGTTATTTACAATACTGTGCCAAGCATCTGGGTACTGGCGATGTGTGTGACCAAGTTCCATGCACAGATTACACCTGCTCTTGTCGCACTCCTTACTGATGTAGGGACTCATAGGTTTCTGTTTGGCACTTATAGAGTTGAGTCCCTGATCTCTGTTACTAGGCAGAAGGTTATGTTGCAAGTGCATACTTCTAACCAATAGTTACAGCCCATAGTGTAATGACCATTTCCTGCCACACAGTGTTATAGTGCTGGAAAGGAGTGGCCACTTCCTCTTTTTCTGCTGGATCTGGATCGACTGGATGAGCCATTGAGCCTGGAAGGCCCCAGTAAAGCCACATGACCCTAAAGGGACCAGCACCTTTAGGGTAACTCTGGGACCAGGCCACCCCGTGAATGAGGGATAGCAAGTGCAGGGTAGTACTGTAATAGTCTCTCTAGAAAGAGAAAGATAGTCAGCTGTATTTAGTATGAACAGTGTGTGTTCCAACAAGGTGTGTTAGCAGGAAGAGATCTTCCTTACAAAGCTTCCCCTGTGATGCTTTAAATGCAGGGATATCAGTGGATTAGGATTAGGATTTAGCAGCAGCTATCTGGCCTTACCTGGTGTTCCAATCAGTCACCTTACTGCAACAGGCACTTTGTAATGGAATATTTTGTGATGTGTTGCATGGAAGTCTGCTCATATCTTAACTACAACTGTGTGCACCTCTGCTACTCGTTGAATGCTCCTGCGGGAGTACAAACCTGGGGATATTGCATTTATGCTAATAAACGTTCATCTTTTGTTGTAAAGAACCTCCTGGTGCCCATTTCATCTTTTATTGTACAGTTTGCCTTGGTGTTGTAGTTATACTACCTCCTAATGGATAGCTTCCACATAGCGAAGGCCCATCCCTGGTGTGTGGGTCACAGTCAATCCATCAATAGCTGGACACTTTAACCCTTGGTGCTTATACTAGCCCAAGAAAGCGTTACACTGACATGACCCTTGTCCCCACAGATGACACACACCTTTAGGGAGCAATCCCCTGCCAGATGCCACCTGGTACCACATTTAAAACAGACATTAGGCTGCCTCACATAAAAACATGATCCCCTCTCTTTCCCAATGAAAAACAAATTAGGTAAATGGTTTGCAACGTTATTATGGACAATCAGCCTTACCTACACCGTCCATCCCACCACCCAGAAACCTTCCTCGTTGTACAAGTGAGTGAAAGGGAACAGGACAGTGCATTGCCTCATATCACACCATGACATCCTCAGGCGAGACTCATTCTTAAAGGTGATTGTCACATTCTTAACCTCAGGCTTAGAGACTGGGAAAGTCTTAAAGCCATTCCACTCAAGGGAGGCCTTTTTCCCCTCATAGAAGCTCCAGAATTTAATACTAACCTCCTAATCCACATCAGAAATTTTGATAAAGGCAAATATATCATCCACAGAAAACCCCGTTGATTCTTTAATTAGTTTCTTGCAAATGTATCTGCTTCCTGGCATTTGCTCGCTCTTCCCCATCTACTGGATTTTAGCCACATTACGTCTTTTTAATACAGGGGTGTCTGCAAAACCCATCTCAGAAGGTTTTGCTTTGCTTATCCTATTCAGCCATGTTCCCTGCTCATATCCCTGACATGCCTTTCCCCTAAACCCACATGATCCCTAACCCTTTCCCGCACATTCACTTTCCCATTCACAACCAGCTTTTTTGTACCTTCATTACTCCCATGCAGACCCTCATTCAAAGCAGATTCATGCTCCTCTCCTCCTACCTCCTCAGCCACACCAGTCATACTAGAGTACATAGCATCGGACATATTATGGGATATATCATGCGCATTATCGATAACAAGATTTAGTAATGTTTGTTGAAAGCGATCTCTATTACTATAGATCTCTTCCCAGGACTTACAGTCACATTTCTGTTTATTTACTCCAATACTCTATTTAGTGCTGCTACCACTTTAATCCTGCTCTCTCAGAAGGTTTTGCTTTTCTTATCCTATTCAGTCACAGTCCTATTCAATCCGATCACCCACCTTGACATACAGTGCCTTCTCCCCCAACCTGCTTTTTTGTACCTTCATTACTCCCATGCACTCCTTCATTCAGAGCAGATTCATGGTCCTATCCCCCTCCCAAACCTTAAGTTTGCTACCCCTTTAGCAAACTTAGGGTTATTTAGTCTTTTCTCAGTGTCTCTCTCCTGCTCTTTTCTTGCTCCTCAGTCTCTCCATAGCATTGAGAACCTTTACCATTGCTTCTGGATCAACTTAATCTTCTGCACTACAGTGAGTTACAGTTACACACAAGCCAACAGCAACATTATCAGAGTATTTAGCATAACCATGTGTGGCCCTTACCTCTAGCTTTCCCTCTAATTCCTTTGGAGCCCCCTCATCAAGTTCAGTTGCCAACAGTCCTGCACCAGCCCATCATTTCTGCTCTGGTTATTCACTCCTTCCGCAGCTTCCAGCCTGGTCTCACAGTACCCATTTGCTCACAGAGTACTGCACACTGGGGTAGTCTCAACTTGGCCAGTAGTCTCAGCATTGCCGTTATCTCTCCTCCTCACCTTACACTGCAGTAGCCATGTGCACCTCCCCCGGACCACACAGGTGTTGCAGGTTCCCAGGTGAATCAGGGCTCTGGTCTCTGCAGGCTGCATTCCTTTGTACAGCTAAAGGCCCAGTAACCAAAACACCAATACCAAGCTCAGCAGCTCTCTCATTCAGTGTTGGACTGGCCCACTAGGAAAACTCCCTGTGGGTCCAGGTATCAGTGGGCCCTCTTGCTTCTAACCATTTAGCCTTTTTCGTGGTCATTCCCTGTTACTTTATGGGAAATAAATGATTAATAATGGAAGAGAATAGTAAGCAGGTATAGAAAACTAGGAAGTAACAAGGTTGAGCGAGCAAAGGAGGAATAATAGCTGGAAAATGGGTCCATTGTCAAAGCTTTTCTGGTGGGCCCCTGACAATCCAGTCCGGCACTACCCACCAATCATTTTACTGAAAAGCAAGAGTGTAACTATGGAGGATCCTGCAAATGCTGGGGGGCTCAGGGACTATAGCAGAGCTGCCAACTCCTCTTCCAATTGTTTCAGGTGTTACCAGATTTATGTGGTCTGTTCCCCAGTCTTCCATTACTCAGTGCAGGAATTGCCAACTGTGGGGAGCGGGCCCACAAGGGTCCCACCAGCCCAGTCCGACCCTACTCTCCCTGACTTCCATAGGGGCTCCTTCCTCTGCAATCTCAGAGGCCACCTGGCCACACTTGTATTTTCCTAATTCTCCATGCCATCAGCAGATTTCACTGTAGTTTAAACTGAAACTTTCCTTTTTGTCACCTTCTTTCCAAATCCAAGTCGCTTTGTACCACCTGAGGTAGCTTTCCTCCCCTTTTGATGAAAAATATAAGGGGGAAAAAATAAAGCCTATAAATGAAAGGCCAAAAATCCTGCAGAGTTATATAATTCCTGCACAACTAGAGACTTTGAACCCTCCTAGACCCTTACTGGGCCAAATTTCCACATGTAAGAGCTCCCTCAGACACATCTGTTCACTACAGGCACCACTGTGACAGAATGCTCTGTTATACAGATAGCTAGAATCACAGCCATAAAGCAGGGCAGGACTGCTGCTTACAATGGGTTTCAGATAAGATATGTGCCACTGGGGCAGTAGTCTCTGTTATTAAGACACAGTGTAGTCATAGGGGCAGATTTACTATTGGTCGAAGTGCGAATTGAAAAAAAAAATTTAATTTGACCATGGGAATAGTTAGGGAATTTCGAAGGATTTTACCGCAATTTGATTGGTCGAACTATCGAATTACCACAATTTGATTGGTCGAACTATCGGATTAAATTTTTTTTTAACAATTCGTTAAAATTTTTATAATTCGATAAAAATTATTATTATTCGAATCATTCGATTTGATCGAATCTACTGAATTCACTGGTCGAATTGACCTAATTTGCAAAATCGAAATTCAAATCTTTATGAAAATTCGATCAAATTTTGAATCATTCATGTGAATAGATGTGAATTTAATACATTTGCCCCATAGTGTAGTTTTCCCAGATTAATTAGGCATAATCAGAAGTCCATCCATGTCTTCCCTAATTCAAAAGTGATTCCACATACAAACACTACTAACCTCCATATTGCAGTCCTTCTCTCTGTTTATGCCTTTCTTTCACAGATTCTCTTGCTCATCTTATCCAGACAACTTACTGTATCTACGGTACCTTCTAACCTTAGTTCAGACATTTCTATTCATTGCCTCTAGCAGTTAATTAATCCTGTCTTTCCTATTTTCACTCCCCTATTCTGTTAAAGGGAACCTGTCATGGGAAAAAAAAAATTTTTCAAAACACATCAGTTAATAGTGCTGCTTCAGAAGAATTCTGCACTGAAATTCATTTCTCAAAAGAGCAAACAGATTTTTTTATATTTCATTTTGAAATCTGACATGGGGCTAGACATTTTGTCAATTTCCCAGCTGCCCCAAGACTTGTGTTCTGATAAACTTCAATCACTCCTGTGCTGTACTGCAAGTTGGAGTGATAGCACCCCCTCCCTTTCTCCCACCCAGCAGCCTAACAAAAGAACAATGAGAAGGTAACCAGATAACAGCTCCCTAACACATGATAACTGCTGACTGGTAGATCTAAGAACAGAACTCAATATTAAAATCCATGTCTCACTGCGTACTATTCAGTTACATTGAGAAGGAAAAACAACAGCCTGCCAGAAAGCAGTTCCCTCCTAATATGCTGGCACAAGTTGCATGACCAGGGGCAGCTGGGAAATTGACAAAATGGCTAGCCCCATGTCAGATTTCAAAACTGAATATAAAAAAATCGGTTAGCTCTTTTGAGAAATGAATTCCTGTGCAGAAGTCTATTGGAGCAGCACTATTAACTGACGCGTTTAAAAAAAAAAAATTTCCCATGACAGTTTCCCTTTAAATTCACATCTCCGAGAATAGTTACTATTATCTCTGCCAGACATACATAAATTTGACCTTTTCAACATAATGTAGTAGGGATGGTTGCAAAGAGCAGATTCTAATACTCCTCTGAGCTGTCAACTCTAAAACACCATGTTAAAGGAGTGGTTCACCTTCAAGTTAACTTGTAGTATATCGTAGAAGGGCCAATTCTAAGAAACTTTTCAATTGGTCTTCATTATTTATTTTTCATCGTTTTTTAATGATTTGCAATTTTCTTCTGTTTCTTTGCAGCTTTCAAATGGGGGGTCACTGACACCATCTAAAAAAAATGTTCTGTAAGGCTACAAATGTATTGTTATTTTTACTTTTTATTACTTATCATTCTATTCAGTCCATCTCCTATTCATATTCCAGTCTCTTATTCAAATCAATGCAGGGTTGCTAGGGTAATTTGTACCCTAGAAACCAAATTGCTGACACTGCAAACTAGGGAGTAAAAAGCTGAAGCTCAAAAACCACAAACAATAAAAAATTAAAACCAATTGCAAATTGTCTCAGAATATCACTCTCTACATTATACAAAAAACTCAAAGGTGAACAACCCCTTTAAGAACATGACCATATTTGTTACTAAAATACACAAACTGTACTGCATAAAGGAAGGAATATGTGTACTCTAACACATTCCTTAACCATAATGGAAAAATCTTAGCCTCCCAAGCCTTCAATATAGTCCTATGGGTCCACAATATCTAGAACTAGGATTACCATCGGTATCCATAGGATCCCATACTAGCAGAGTCCACCTCCATGGGTCCTCAATTATTATTAATATTTGGCTCCACACAATCATAGCATTTATTTGCCCAGCCATGCTAAAATTATGCAAATCATGCCCATAATCCATCCAAAACTTGCCAAAACGCTTCCCCTTTCAACCACAAACAGCACTTTTCAATTCTGGGAAACCATCTGCCTTAGAGCCTTTTAGGTGGATCTATCTAGGACAGAAAATAAGTGTACAAAAGAATCAAACCCTACCAAGCCTTCTGTCTGTGCTTCCATAATCCTCATATCTTACCCTAAGTGGCCCTCAGGCAATTTCCCTTTTAGCTACTGCTCTTGCCTCTTGTTGGGAGCTAACCCAAAGTTTGGGAACTGCTGTTCTAGATTCAGCATGATAAAAATATTTACAAAATTTCTGTGTCCCATCCATAATTTTTTAATGTTCTAATCAGTATGTTAATGTTCTAATCGGCATGAGACAAAGTAACATTTTAATTAATCAATTCTCCATTTTGTATGCCAGTTTGCATTTACAATCTGAAAAATTGTAAAGCAAATTTATTAGAAATACTAATAACAGAAATCTAGCATTAACATTATACCCATTATACCCATTTCTCTGTTCCAGGGTCATTGACATTAGCAGCTGCCTCACATTTCGCATTTCAGTTTGGACAGAGGCCAATAGAAATGCAAATTCTTGAGTTGCCATAAAGCTTTATTATTTTCCCCAACTATAGTCACACGGTGGAGCTTTTACACTTGGTAAATCTTTCTTTAATAATCTTACTTAATTTTCAGTGATGCAGGTATCACCTTTATTTGGTAACTATAAATATTTGAAGACAAATTCTCTACCGTTAAATCACATATTACGGCAAGGTGGATGCATTATGCATCTCTGCCATGGAATTGCTCCTTCATCAAACACATCTCAATACTTTCTTATTATGCCAACTTACAGCATATAAATTCCAAGCGTCTCGGGTGATTTTGTTCGAAACATTCTAAAAGCAGGAGTGTCTGAATGACCTTGAATGCTCATGAATTAGTTAGCCTGTGAAAATATTTTACATTTGTAATTGTAACTGAGGAGAGAAATCCATAATAACTTTGCATTCAGTCAAAATCCACTGCAAAAACCCATTGTACTGTCAGTTTTTGCCCAATTCTTTATAATGAATGATCATTTTTTTTTAATTTAGTTATTCCAGAAAAACTCATAGAAAGATTTTTGTATTATTTTCAAACTCAGAAGAACTTCTTCATATCTAACTTTACTTTGATTACTACTTTATTTTCTGAAGTGATACAAAAATGTACATTTTATGAATAATAATTAATTAAAGAAATCCTTGCCAACAGAGTTGAACTCTGCATCCAGCTTTTTAATTGTAATGTATAGTGATGAGTGAGTATGTCCTGTTTTGTGTTGCCAAACAGTTATTGAAACTCTGTGAAAATGCTGCATCTTGTTGCAGTTTTTACACAGCATCATTTTGCAGAACTTCACAAAAAATATTCACCAATGGCAAAATACAGAATTTTGCTGCAAATCCATACATGGTGAAAAATTTCGCTCATCACAGGTAAAGTATATAGCATTCTAAATAAAAATGAAAAGCTAAAATTATAACACTATGCTTGACATTCTTCTAGTAAATGGCATTAAAGAAACATAACCTTTTATACATATACATCTCTACTAAAGACGGCCCCAGTTAAGGAACCGAAATGTTGAGAATAAAACTTCACCTCTATTTTTCAAAATTTAGTCCTTGGAGTGTGGCTTGTTTGTTCACTGCATACTAATGTGTTGACCAGCACCCACCAGCTAAGCAACTGGGGGTACTTTATTTATTATAATACACACGTTTTAGTGAGTCATGTGACAGAAATGACATCAGAACTCACCGTTTATAACCAATGACATCAGAACTCACCGTTTATAAGAATATAATTTACAAGATATTCACAGCTTTTGACACTCTACAGTTTTCCCAGTGGTGTAACTACTCACTGGTGGGCCCTGGTGCAGGATTGGCACCCAGGCCCCCCTATCAGGCTCTCCCCCTATGAATTGCACATTGGAGTTCTCCTAGCCTCTCCAGTGGGCCCCAAGAGGGAGCGGGCCCTGGTGTAAGTGCACTACCTGCTCCCCTGGTAGTTATGCCACTGAGTTTTCCCACCTCACCATGTTAAATGAATTGCTTTTTCAATATTTGTTCTAGCAAAACTTGGCCATAGACATATTGTTTAGCCTTAATATATATTTGTGCTTTCTTCAGAGGTTTTTCAATTTTTTAAATAAATTAAAAATAATAAAAATACTACTAAAACTGTTAAAAACCAAACAGACAAAGGAAGATCATACACACATGGATGAAATGGAACCTATGATCCAGAGTTGCAAGGCAGCAGTGCTTACCATTGAAACATATTGATCGTTAAGCCATGGGTTCATTATATTAGCTCTCAAAATAATTTCTTTCTTTCTCTTTGAATGGGGAAGTATAATGTATGCTTTTTATAATGATTTACAAAATCAGTAGATCTGATTTATAGTGGCTCAAATCTTAGTTTTTAGAAAAGTAAAAACTGAAGATTTTGAAATCCAATGTCCTTCATTTACATATTGGTGGCCAAACATTTTGTATCAAAGGGGTTGTTCACCTTTAAATTTAATTTTAGTATGATACAGGGTGTAATATTCTGTGACAATGTGCAATTTGTTTTAATTTTTTATTATTTGCTGTTTTATATATATATCTTATTATTCAGCAGTTTTGCAATGTGCAATTTCAGCAGTCTGGTTGCTAGGGTCCAACAAGGAAAAAAGGCGCATAGGCTGGATCATATGCAGGGTAGATGAAGCGTAGTTCATAAGGATAAAAACACCTTTACTTCGGATCACTTAAAAACATCAGGGTAAAGAACAATCCATATATGCTTAAAGGAGGATGAACAGAGCATGGGAGTATATGGCTCTACGTGTTTCGTGACTGCAACTGTCACTTCCTCAGAAGCTAGGGTCCAAATTACCCTAGCAACCATGCAATAATTTGAATAGGACAGGAAGATGAGGAATAAAAAATAGTAATAACAATACACATATAGCCTTTCAGAGCATTTGTTTTTAAGAAGGGATCAGTGACACCCCCCCCCCCTTTTTTGAAAACCGGTAATAGTCAGTAGAAGAAAGCAAATCATTCAAAAACTATAAAAAAGAAAAAACTAAGGCCAATTGAAAAGTTGCTTAGAATCATCCATTCTTTATCATACTAAAAGTTATCTTAAATGTGAAACTCCTTTAAAAAGAGGTATGGTTACCCAACAAACATTCATAAGAATAACCTAGTTTTAGTAAAAAGAGAATCCAACAAAGCTCACAAACCGGGGTTTTAATTAACTGAGTCACAAAAAATTACCTGGTTAAAAAGTACAAACATCATGCTGACCTTTGAGAATATATATAAATATTTTTTGGTTCTAAATGTTACCAAGTGCCATTAATAAATTTCATCCTCATTTAGAGAAACTGAAGAATGTTTTTAAATTGTGTGAAATTATCTTCAATGCATTGAAAGAGTAATAAAATCTTACACAAGGAGAGAAATATAGGCAGGACAGCATTGTGTATAGAGTCATACAGAACTTTTCTGATATAGGATTTAAGGTTTCACCCTGCAAGCTAGTATTAATATTAATAGCATATTTACCATGAATCATTCAGGCAAAACAGTACAATGACATTAATCAGTCATAATAGCTAGGAAGAACTCATAGTTCATGACTAGAGTCAAGCTAATAGGTACTGGTTAAAACATAGGGCAATGCTATCTGTACTGTCACACCTCTTTATGGGGCATCAAGGTAGAACAAAGAAAATTATTCCACAAGTTTATGAAATTGGTGAATTTGTGGGATTTTGTCTTTTTATACTATTATATAAATCTATTTTGTTCATGTTCGTATTGCTACTTTAGAACTGTGAAAATTCCAATACAGTTATGTCTCGTTATGGCTTTCCAACTGGCTAAACTTTAGTATAGGTTTGGTAGACCTAGCTACAGCTTGGCCTAACCTTGTTGTAGTTTTAATGATCTTATAGGTCTGCTCTGGTACAGCTTAGCCTAGGTCTGTGAAAAGTTGTTTCTAAGTCCACTCTTGATGGACTCTAAATTGGTACACTCTTTATATAGCTTTATTACTTTGATAACTTAAAATATCTTAAAACAAAGGTAGTGTAGAGTGAGTGTTCTTTTTTTATAAACGCTAAAGGCTAGTAAGGAGTTGCCAAGGGCGAGCTAGAGCTACTAAGAGAAATTACAGTGGATTCATTCTTAGCAGTCCTGTTCTTGCAGGGTTTTTTTTTTTGCTGATATTTTTCTGATGCTAAATCTGTAATTCTTTTTACAGGGTTAAAGCTTGAGGGAGACAGTGATCCCCTCCATAAAATGGGTATAAAATGCACATTCACCTTCTTCTTCAAAGCAAGAGCCGCACTCCTGTCATATAAAATTACATCCCTCGGATTGTAAAACAACAGTTTTAAAGCTGGGTTCCTGGGGATCTTTCATGCCCTTGAAGCCGTATATGACACCTCACATTAGAATCAAGGCTCAGATGCACTTTCCTTTTAAACAGCACAGAGATGAAACTTCGAATCAATACAGCACTGTTATTATTCACCCAAAATAAGGAGATTTCAGCATCTATTGTTATGAACAATAAAGGAAAACAAAATTAGCATTGGATGTTGGTTAGTACAGTGCTGTTAGCTAGCACAGAAGCAAATTTGATTGGTCTTTCTCAGTTAAAATAATCTATTGAGTGGGCCAAGAAGTAATAATTACAGTCCTTTATTTGTATTGATTTATTGAAAGACTGCAGACATGATCTGAACTATAATAATACCTAGGCTAGGCATAGAAAAAAAGCTAAATATTTTGTAAAGATTTGAATTAAGTTCAAAAAAATAAAAAAATGTGTTTTATCGACCGGTCTGAGAAAAAAAATTCAGTCTGCACACCTATCTAGTATTATGTCAGCTAAATGAGATCTAGCAGAACAGTAGTTTCCTGGCTTTTTGTTGTTAAAGCCTCCATTTGAAATTCATAATTTAGATGCATAATTATTTTTGCATTCAAGTTTTGATAGCAATTTCAACAGCAAAAAATTAAATCACAAACTCAATCAAGCTGTTTTCTTTTTTTTGCAAATTCTTTATTTATA
>CM044448.1:47297317-47371138 GCA_024363595.1 Xenopus borealis
TCGCCCAGGAGTTTTGTCCTTGTCCGGCTTTGTTTTATGAGTTTTCCCCATTTTTTCGGTGCTTTTTAATGCTGGCGCAGGTCAGTGTTACGGAGCTCTCTCTCTATGCTGACATGCGGCTCCGTGTCAAGCCACGCCCCCCAATCAAGCTGTTTTCTTGATCACTAGCATATTTACAAAAAATTCAGCCACATAAATTTGAGGGACAAAGCATCTCAGGAGGTTGTAGCTGCCGAATTTTTCAATTATTCCCAAAATTGTTTGTTTAGAAAACTTGACTAAAAAATGATGTGACTCTGATTTGTCCCTAGCATTTTCTCAAACTGCAGAAATAAATTATCTTGCATTTTGATAAGTGTTTCAGATGAAAATAATGTTGTTATAGCAATTAATCAATAATTTCAAATATATCCAGCACAACAAATGAGAGCTTAGCTCTATATCAGAGACACTGTAAGGCTTACAGTGGGGAGCCACTGTAACTGCAGTTAACCCTTCCCTCACCTTGTTGAATTTGAAAGTGATGGATTCTGGGACTTAAAATCCCTCTGCTTTCCATAGTAGGTTTGGTCTATAGTCCCAGAATCCATCTATTCACAATGGACCAAGGGAGTGGTTGCATGACTTTGTGAGTCTAAGGGGGTATCATGGTTTCTGTTTACCTGTCGAATCAGTCATGTCTTTATATGAAATATGTTTTTGGAAGTTTAGACAGTGTTTATGCTGAGTTTCAACATAGCCCTAACTGAATAAGCTCATGTCAAAAACGTGGTATATTTTCCCTTTAAGACACAATAAGAAAAGGGACACAATAAGAGGCATTGACAGTTTGTCATGTTTGGAACATGCCTCCAAATCACGTGATTCTTTAAAATTAAAGGACAACCCAGACGTAATTGACAGCCACATTTATTTGAGTTGAGTTAATGACGTTATTTGTAATAAATTCTCATGGAATTTTATAGCTATGTTTTTGAATGAAAATTCATAACCTGCTATTATTATGTAAGAGTTTTTTTGGTATAAAAATAGAAGTATTTTTTCTTTTATGAGCTTTGTTCATTTCCATAATTGCTTTCTTGGTCTAGGAAATCTTCGAGCTGCCGATAAATGGAGAAGGCTGCTGTTTGACAGTAATCTTCTATGTAGAGCTGTATCTGAAATCATCTGTCACAGTCCAGCTAACAAACAAGACATACTATGAGTCATGCCCTGCAGGTTAAGTCATCACCACTCAGCTTTTCCCCCTGGATTGCAGGAGATTATGCTGTCGAGAGGTAGGTGATTATAAAAATATTATGGTCAGTTCTCTTAGACACCAAATTCCTTTTGACATGAGCACCTTTTGCTGTATAAACATTGAGTTTTACTATTTCAGATCTTAAAAGTGTGTTACATATTTCTAAAAAAGTTTATTCTGTTTCAACATTACATGAGTTTCTTAATTTTTTTACCTGCATTTTATAAAGTGAAATTTATCTTCATTGATGATGAAGATTATGACAAACTGGCATGTTTTTTATTTATTTCAATCTGTAACCACTTAGTTAGGGATTACAATGATATTGTTGCTAGGGTTCCACTGATTTTAAATATCAGAAATCTGAAATGTACAAGGTGGTCACACTTAACACTTATTATGTTGGTTACTGGAATTATATTTAAATGTTTCATTCTAATGATGTTATTGAATTTAATTGGTGCATCGATGGGTGCTATTACCCATTTTTTAATATTATTTTTATGTATATCAAATATGTGCAGAATAACCTCATTGCACAAAGCCCTGACCTCAATGCAGCTGAATTCCTGTGGGATAAACTGGAATACTGATGTGAGTGAGGCCTTATGCCAAAACATTAGTGTCCACATACTTTTGACCATATAGCATATTGCATCACTTTTTTTTAAATAGACAATTGTTGAGACACACATAAATTTTTCATTAAAAGTATTCTGTCACCAGAAAACATGTTTTTAAAAGAGCAAATAGATTTTTATATTTAATTTTTAAATCTGCCCATGGGGCTAGTCAGTCTCTCAGATGACCAGCCACGTGCTCTGATAAACTTTAGTCACTTTTAACTGCTGCACTGCAAGTTAATTGATATCAGAACAGCAGGAAAGTAAAACAATAACTCCCTGGCTCCTACATTACTAAAAATGAGAATAGTAAAACATCCAAGTACAACCACGACTCATCCAGTCACATTCAGTAGAAGAAACAATAGCTTATCTGAACACAGTTTCACTGTGAAGAGCTGGTTCTTTCTGGAAGCACAGGATGAAACACAATGACCTGAGATGGCTGCCCACATGGCAATATTACAACTAAAAAAATACATTTATTAGTTCAGGAATAAAATTTAAATAATATTTGAAATGGTTGAATGAATTGCACCATAAGGTGGCCATACAGGGGCAGATTAAATCTGCCCATATTGGTCCTTTAGACTGATTCAGAAGCTTATCTGCCCATGTATGGGGTCTTCAGACAGGCCAGATATTGATCAGGGAGGTTTGATTTTTCTTGGGATCAAGCTAGTTGATGCGGCCCTCATCCCATTGATGCCCATTCTCTTCATTGTTATCCGATTGTTCAGCCCTAGGGCCAAACGTTCAGATCATTCTGATATCTCCCTGCCATTGGTGGGCATAGTGGGGAAAGATATGCTCGTCTGGCGACCTCACCAAACAAGCGGATCTTATTGTGTATGGCCACCTTTAGGCAGTGTAATTATATTATAAAAACTACACCATAAAAATTATGACAGAATCCCTTTAAATTGTCGCAAGTTTCAGAACACACATTCATGACACCTTCCCATCCTCCTTTTGCCAATGAAGTGGATGAATTAGTCATGTATAATTCATGTGCCTAATTTATTCATGTATATTATGGAGGTTTAATGACTTATTATTGATTTCTCTTTATGAAAATGTAGGATGCTAATTTTAAATCCCATAACATGAGATCAATGAAGATGACAGCTTTCTTTCATGTAGTTGTGTAGGTCCATTAGAAACACAAATGAATACTTAAAATGCATTCTGGATAAAACATATGGAAATAATGTGTACTCTCGAGAAGCAATGATATCAATTGATGTTAATCTATTTCTAAGGATAAAGGGGCATGTGATATCTTTATGGAAAATGAAAAGCAGAAAAGTAAACAATATTCTTATGGTCACTCAATGATATTTATTGATATGTTGGAACTAGCCACCTGTATAACACTCACCCATAAGGTGTAAATCTTAACAGTCAAAGCTCGCTCCTGGCAGCTTGATTATCCTAGGCAGTGAAGTTGTGACAAAAATCCTCTTTATTAGATAATAAATTCCTCCTATTGACACTTTGGAACCCTGAGGCTGCCACCACCCTCAAATTGGCAGTACCTTTAAGGTTACCAAAATGGGTTGCATAAATAGGAGCAGCAGATTGCACCAAATGTATTGGATGCTTCCTTTTTAACATTCTCCGTTAATCCCCTGGAATAGCCACAGGATGGGTCTTTGCTACATGAAATGTTGAAGGGTGGATGTAGTTTAACTGCAACTCACTGATGCTGTGTGATTAAATAAAATTAATTAGACACCAGAAGGTTCTTTAACAAAATAAATAGCAACTGGGTTTATTCTCTTAAATGGCAACCTTGATTTTCATGCTCACAATCCTTTGAGGTATTAACCTACAGTACATGTCAGGTAACATGACAGCAATTCCGAGTCAGCATCTAGTGACATTCCTTTGTATATAGTGCACCAGATTGATAGAAGCCTCCTCAGAATATCTGGGCAGTGGATCCCACAGGGATTAAAGAATACACCTAATCCAGTTTTCCTGAGGGTAGGGCTACCCCTTTACAATCCATCCTAGTTGGAGCACAGGCTGCTCTTGATAACTAGTCCTATTGGCCTTACATTCCTAGAAAGTGCAAAAGAGGAAGACCTACCCTCTGCCCAAAACTATAATTAATACTATATATACACTGATGCTAACAACCTAAACTATATACATCCACTTCTGTCCAGCAGCTAGGGAATACAGAAGTGTAAGGAATTATAGCCATAGGGGAGCTTTAACCCTATGGGTCCCTACATTAGTCCCTACCCTGCCCCTATGTGTAAATTTGTCTCTCACACACTCCTTTGTAGTGACCAGTCAGCAAGTGGACAAGTGGGCAGAAGAGGGAGGACTGTTTTTGGTGTGCATTGGCCCCCTCCCCCAAGATTTTTTTTTGTGGGGGCCCAATGGCAAAAAGCTGTGAATTTCAACCTGATTTAAAAAAAAAAAAAAAAAGCATTAGGACTAATTGAGGTGAGTACAAGTGAGCCTGGCAAAATTACAGTGGAAATATGGATGGAAAAAACAATTGCTTGACAAATGGCTTAATATGATTTGCATCCAGAATTTTGCACTGGCGTTCATAAATGACTGCTATTAACCTTAACCTCTATTAGAGTGCCCTGGGTATTAAAGGGCAAGGAAAGGCAAAGAAATAAAATCCCATTTTTACTTTCTTTAATAAAAAGAAATCTATCTCCAATATACTTTAATTAAATAATGTCTGCCGTTTTTATAAGAAACCTGACTGTATGTAGTGAAATTCTCCTTTCATTTAGTGCTGTGGATAGGAATTGTCAGACTATCCCTAACTTCTGTCAGGGAAACAATCATACTTATAAACATCAGGGGGAGCCCCTGCCTTACTTACCAGCCATGCAGAACTCAAGCAGCTTTGTTTTTTGATAATTTATGACGATCCCTAAGAAGCCCAGATCACACTGAGCATGTGTATGTAGTCTAGTCTTGCAAAGATGTATAACAAAGTTACAAGATGACAGCCCCCTGTGGCCAACTTTGAAAGCATAAACCATTTGTTTGATTAGGCTTGTGGTGCAGTAAGTTCATGTTTATCTTTAGTATACAAAATACAGCATTTCTAGCCTTATTCTATTTTAGACTTCCCTTGCCCTTTAAATATTTTAAAGGGTGTTAGATTACAGCATTGTTGAGCTTTTATGCCGAACAAATTCTGGCGAATGGAAATTTCTAGACAGTGTGTAATTGTACTTCTGGCAATTTCTAGACCGAATCAGGCCCAGATTTGTGGAAAGGCCACCTAGGCCCGGGCCTAGGGCAGAAGGATGGTAGGGGCGGTATGCTGCCCAGCCACATTGGTTCGGAAACACAGGAGATAAATAGTTTTTTTTAATTTCCCATGTGTCAATCCCCATTTCTCCAGTCCTGATGATGAAAATTTGTGAATAAAGGGCAGAGCATAGGGGGTGACGAATGGCAGTGGGCCTAGGGGCGCCCGCTATGCAAATACGTCCCTGGACTGAATGTACTGCTTTTGTTCACTTGAGCCTTTTACATTGTTTGATGTTACACTATGATGTCATATCGAGCAAGATTTACTTCATGTTCTGTCTGAATAAATTTTATGAGTTTTGAAGACAAGTACAGGGAGGCGTTTGCTTGTGGTTTGTATAACTGCTTATTTGATTTATTTTGTTCTGTAGCTTTTTGAGAATGCACTGGAGAATTTTCCACCCGGGTGCTAACACACATAAAAGGATTCATTCACACTGTATATAAAGTGAAATATTCTTGCGCTTTGATAATCTGATAATCCTGGATTCCAACTCAGTCAGCATAAATGGAATGGTAACTGTATCATTTTCTGATGTGTTTGCAAGCTGAGCCTTGTTTCTTGCGCTGCAAGAGTGAGCTAGCAGCCTCCTCACACGCCCACCAATTGTAATGTTCTAAATAACAAAACAAGAACAAAATAACTCAGAATTACAGGTAAAGCTATAGAAACATAAAGCACCATAAGGGGCTGCTCTTCTGAACAAGAGATAAAAAACTAATTGGCAAGTTTTTTTTAATTCTATAGGGGTTATTTCCAATTCAGAATGAAGTGTGCAAAGTGCAAAAAAAGCTACTTTCTTGCACTTTGCTCACAGTGTTCAGCTTTTCCAGTATTGCTGTAGATTTCTGCAGTTTCTTCCATAAATACAGTGGTGGCTGCTTTAGTCAGAGGAGCAGACAGGAGAGCCACGTAAGTGCCCCCCCCCCCACCTGAAGGGGCAGGGATTCTAGATTGAATAAATCATAATACAATTATAAGATATCCAATGGCTCTTTGCTATATTTTTTACATTAATGTGATATTTAAATTATTGTCTTATACTTCAATTCTATTGAAATGTTTTCACTCTTTTTCTCTTTTTCTGGCAATTTAAATTTTATTGCATCTCTCAACCTGATCAATAGGTACCATTGTTTTGTTTTATTTCTCTGGTGATTTAATTTGCTGAAATCTATTTTCTGTGAATTTTCGAAAAGTTTAAAAACCCTTTAGGCATAATTGTTAGAATTATTCTCATCAAAGTTATTAGACTGCACTAAAAGTGCTTGAAGAGTGTTATGTCAAAATTATGTTGTCTAAATATATTTTCCAAATGAAGCTATGCCAGGAAGAATAATAGACCATGTTGACTGTGGCACTATAGCGTGAATTTGCTGAAAGTCTGTGGTGCTTGTGCATCATCAGATCTGGAAGAAAGGAGTGGTACAGCTCCCTCTTATATCTGTTCAGTTTCTCAGTGAACAGAAATGTACCAATCTGGTGATTTTTAAACATGGCAATCAAACATGTTTGACCATGGGTATGACCACCATTGTTCTCAATCTTATACTAAGAACTCGGTTGAAAAAAAAACACTAGTAGCTACTCTTCTACTATCACCTCTTATTGGTTAAAATGTATGGGTCAGAAGAAAGAGCAAGGGTGATACTCATGTTTCGGCCAAATGATACAGCATGGGAAAGGCATATAAATCACCATATTTCTATAAAATCTACGATGTCAGCTAGAATAACCCTTTGCGATTGGGGTTCAGAGGCCAAATGATCTTCTACCCTTGCATTTCTTGTATTATGTGCATAGGTTACATTTTTTAAACAACACATTTTTCATGTAATTGACCATTCTTCAAATCTTTTGATATTATCATATATTTTCCCAATTTATTTCTGTTATAGCCAGACATACATGTTCCACTGACTTCATAAAGTGAAGTGATTTCTAGCCAAGCTGTGAGCTTATCGGCCCCTTAAATTAACAATTTAAATGATCCACCAATGTCATAATGTTTGTTGGTTTTGGTAAAATGATGTATCACAACACAGTCTAAAATATAGAACCACTATGGGGAGAGTTATTTACTGAGACCTGTACTCAAAATGACACCCCTTATGTGGCTGTTCAACTTATAAGACAGTGAAATTGGTTTTGATTTTGTATTATTTGTGGTTTTTGAGTTAGTTGCTTAGGTCCAAATTACCATGCATTGATAAGAATAAGTGATTGGAATATGAATAGGAGAGGCCTGAATAGAAAGATGAGTAGTAAAATGTAGCAATAACAATATATTTGCAGCCTTACAGAGCATTTATTTTTAAATGTGGTCAATGAGCCCCATTTGAAAGTTGGAAAGGGTCAGAAGAGGAAGGCAAATTATTAAAAAAGATACAAAATAAAAAATGAAGCTAGGGCTAGTGATGGGCGAATCTACCCCATTTCGCTTTGCCGAAAAATTGGCGAAAAAATTCGCAAAACGAGTCGCGAGACTCGTTTTCTAATACATTTTGTGAATTTATTCGCCAGTGGTGAATCGTGGGAATTTGCTGCGAACTCGCCCCTGGCGAATAAATTCGCTCATTGCTAGCTAGTGCTTTTTGGCTCTGAGTGTGCTCTGAATGTTGCCCAGATAAATATCTGGAGTGTGTTTGGTACATGATAACCCAGCTCGAATCGAATGGTCGAAGTTTGCAAAAATTTACTTTGAATATCGAATTTTTTGTATTTGAATATTCACTTCGACCCTTAGTAAGTCTGTCCATTTATTTATGGGATGAACTCAGATCCATTATGTAGTAGCAATCCTTCTACCTGCAGGGCAAGCTGCAAAGTGAAATACATGGTGGACTGTGCCTGATTTTTGCACAGTGATTTTTTGAGTATAAAAAAATACAATCTTAATTGTAAGAAAGTTGGCCCCTAATTCTTTGGCTACTGTGGTCTCTTTCATCTTTCTGTACAATGTGCTGCCAGTAAAGTACAACATAAATCAAAATGGGGTACCCAACAGCTGCCATTAAATTTACATTCTGCATCATGGAAGCAGTTAAATGATCCCTATTTCTATGCTGTTTTCTACCTTAAAGGAAAACTATGCCCCAAAATGAATACTTGAGCAACAGGTGGTTTATATCATAGTAAGTGGTATATTAAATAATCTTACCAAACTGGAATATATATTTAAGTAAATATTGCCCATTTATATCTCTTGCCTTGAACCACCATTTTGTGATGGTCTGTGTGTTGCCTCAGAGATCACCTGACCAGAAATACTGCAACTCTAACTGTAACAGGAAGAAGTGTGGAAGCAAACGACACAACTCTGTCTGTTAATTGGCTCATGTGACCTAACTTTATAGTTTGTTTGTTATGTTTGTGTGCACCGTTGATTCATACGATCCCAGGAGGCTGTCCTTATTTTTTAAAATGGCTATTTTCTATTTAGGATGACCCAATGGCACATGCTACTAAAAAAGTATATTATTATGAAAATGGTTTATTTACATGAAGCAGGGTTTACATATGAGTTGTTTTATGCAATATCTTTTTATAGAGACCTACATTGTCCGTGGGGTATAGTTTTACTTTAATCCCTCTACCAATTAAACTCACTCTTCCTCATAACTGCCGCCACGACTCTAACAAAGTAATGTCACATTTCATAGACTCAGCAGACACTCCTGTGGTGTTTTTGTAATGGAAAAGTAAAACGCCTCTTCATCCTAAATTGCATTTAGAATAGCACACTTGATTATCCAAAATACTTTCCGACGAAACTCTTGCACATGACATTTATCTTGAGATTTTTCAAATGAGTTTTAAAATTGCTGCACAATGACTCTCGTAGTTTATAGGGCAATCTACCTTGAATATTCTTTGTAAGAAAGAAAAAAATAAATAAATTTAATGGCGATTGAAAGTCACATTGCGGTCTCTGTCATTGATGCATTAAATTGGCCGCTACTGCCATTAAGCCGCAATCTGTATGGTGTCCTCTTGACTTTTTTTTATCGAACAGCATGTTTTTATTTTAATAACATCTGCTTTGCTGCTGCTTAGTAATCTTTCCCAATATTATTTCCCTGCATTCTCAAAGCCTGGCAAATACATTTCATTAAAGCCTACTTTAATATTCCTTGGGTATATGTCATATTCACTGCTCACAGTTTCAGAATTTGTTCCTTTTGATTGTACAGCAATATGTTTAGAGCACAAAAACATGGCTGCAAAGTTATGTGGGCATTGTTAAAACTCACACAGGCGTGTTGGACAGATAATATTATTTTATAAAGAACAATTCCATTTTATTGTCCTGTGATAGGAGAATTAACACATGGAACTTTAGAGGAAATATGAGTGAAATATGTCACGAACTGCAAAACCTGTCCTAATGAAATAGTCATGTTACTGACTACTTTTTTAACGTATGGTAATGTTCTCAAGAAAGAATAGTTCACAGTGGTTCAAGTGGAGTTAAGAATAAGTACCTTTAAAGTGCAATGGTCCTAGTTGGTTCTAACCTGCAAGGAGTCTGTATGTGCTCACCATTTCTGTGATGGTCTGTTCCTGCACCAATACAGGCAGGTTAATTGTCTACTAATGATTTGTGGCCCCAGTCTCTGTGAATTTTGATAGGGATCTTTGATTGTAAGCCTTCTAGTGTAATCTTTTTCATACATAAAAGGGCCATAAAGTATGGGTGCCTTAAAACAGACAGAAATTAATTGTGATGCGATTAATTAAGATACAGGTATGGGACCAGTTATCCCGAATGCTCGGGACCTGGATTTTTACATGTAAGGGATCTTTCCTTAATTTGGATCTTCATACCTTAAGTCAGGGGTGCCCATAAGGTAGATATGGATTTGCCAGTAGACCTTTAGCTGGTGATCAGTAGATCTCAAGACAACAAACAGCTTGTCTAAATCACCCTCCTGTTTCATTCTTTTCATTCAGATATTTATTATGTTAAGGTTACATAAGAAATAGTTGTTTGTTAAATATAACAATATACATTCTTTCATAAATCAATATACTAGCAAGTAATATTTTCCATGGAACAAAATGCTAACAATGATTTTAAGGATGTAGATCAAAATTGGACAACATCTCTAAAACTAGACCTTACATTAGTAAAGTATGGGAACTCCTGATGGGAGATGGCATTTCCATAATTCAGGGCTTTCTGAATAATGGGTTAATGGATATGGATCCCATAAATGTATTTGCATCCAAACTCACTTCTGCACTTACAGTTGCCAATACATCAATCCTGCTTATTCTGTTGAATGGTGAACAACTGCCCATACTGAAATTTGTAAAACCCCAGAGCTACCGCAACCCTGCACCTGAACATTTTGAAAGCATGCTCTGGAAGATGATGCAACATGGTGCAGTCTGAAAATATTAGAGCAATTTAAAATTTTAGAATTTTTTAATTTTTCTAGTTCGAATCGAATTTTGGGCTATTCCATAGTCGAAGTAGCCCAAAATGACAAAGGAATTTGAATCTTTAAAATTTGAATTTTATTCGAATATTTACTTCGACCCTTAGTAAATGTGCCCCATAAACTGTAAAAAACAAACTTCCCCAAGTAAAAAGTTGTTGAGGTCTTATAGAAGTCAGTGGGAGCTGCACTGATCTGATTGGACCACTTTACATCAATCGAGACTTTTAGAGGTTTTGGGATTTTTTTTTAGTTATAAAATTTCTGAAAATCTTGAGTTTTTAGAGTATTTGTCAGCATATTTTTTGTTCAAACTTTTTATATTTGCATCTTTTAATAAGTTCAATGACAATCGTGAAGTTTTTGAGTTAAAGGTCTCCATACACAAGCAGATATAAGCTGGCAACAGATTGTTGGCAGCTTATCTGGACACTGTATGGGGGCCTCCAACGGACTTTCCTGATCGATGTCTGGCTGAAAGTTGACCATATGTCAATCGGACAGATCTAAAATTCCCGTTGGATCAGAGACCACCTTGGTTCATTAATGTGGTCCTCGATGTGACCACCCATATTCTGCTTAAAAAAATGGTGGCCTGTATCCCAAAATTCCACTTTGCACACTGTGGTCAAATGACTAACTATTGATAGGTAAGTTTCTAAACCTGACTGTTTTGCCAATCTGACTGTCCCAACTCAGCTTGTGAGTTAGGGTTTCTAATACAAACAGACTCCTGCTGCACAAATATGGTAGCTCCCTCATACTGGAAATAGAAGAATTACCCTCGCACACCCTGGCCCTCCGGATGATGGGATACCTCGGTGCTCAGCAGAAAGGGTTTGGCGACCCTCGTTAATAGTAGGAAATGGAAAAACCACCGGCACAACGAAGATACTGCTAGCAGGGCAAGCCCTTGCTCGTTTATTTGCGGATGCAACGTTTCGGGGCGTAACCCCTTTGTCAAGCATGCTTGCATCCGCAAATAAACGAGCAAGGGCTTGCCCTGCTAGCAGTATCTTCGTTGTGCCGGTGGTTTTTCCAGCTCCCTCATACTGCCACATGGGGCATCAGAAAGGTAATGTAAAAGCATTGTGCAAATACGTTATGGAAAAGTTATAAGTAGCTTTCAAAGGCAATATTGTACAAAGTTATTTCATTCCTGGTGTCGGTATCTCTTTAAGACTGAATGTCAAAATGAAACATTTTATACATTTATAACTCTTTACTCTCTGTCTTTTTCCTTCTTGAAATGCATATAAAGTGTGGAAAAGCTTTAGAATTGCTGAAAATACCTTCCTTAATGTTCACACTGTTCTATCTTCTCCGTAACCTTTAATTCCACTGTAAAGTAATTTTGCCTCAATTATATGTTTCAGTTTACCAAACAGCTCTCTGGTCTGATGTTAGGATATTTTCAATTATTTTTAATTACTGCTTCCTTGTTGTTTGTAATTTGCACATTGTTGTTTTGTTTAGTCTCGAAAGAAACAAGGGGGAAAAATGAATTACACTAGGGATAATACACCATGTACATTGAGATTTCATTTGGCTGGCCCAATAATATAAAATTGAATAGACTGAGTTCAGATTAATTTGTTTTGTTTTATTTTCTTTAAAATGCCCACAAAGAAGAAAACGTTACTTTGTAACTAGGAAAAGTCATTAGTCAGCAAACATTCCCCTGGTATTTGGAGTTTGGCGACAACTAATCTTTAGAGCTGCCAACTACATCTCCCTCATAGTATTATTCTGACAATTTTTGATTGTTAATGCATCTTCAGGGAAATTTATAACACTCTGCAGTACAATTATTTTAACTATATTGGACTTAGGATCAAGATTAAGATTGTGAGTTAATGATTAGACGTAGGACCAGTAATAAGCCATGATCGGAAAGTATACAAAAACTCTATATAATAAATATTAAGAATAGATAGCATAAATTGCAAACAGTCTGTAAGTATTAAAAGGAAAGATTTTTTTTAGGATTAGAACCAGTTTTTATATACCAGACCTGGTTCAGGTCTATAAGAATTCAAATTTGGCCAAACTAAATACAAACCCTAATTTAAATATACAATTTTTTTGGTGTTTCTGTTCAGAATTCAACCACATCCTAAAAATATGGATTCAGTGCATCCCTATTTTACATAAAAAAAACCTGTTTTGCTGCACCAAAAATTCATGTAACTGCAAATATTTCACCAAATGCATTGAAGTCTATAGATAACAAATGTATTTCACCTATTGGAGTCTATGGGCATCTTTTTCACAATGACAACTAGGTCTCCAGTCTGTTCAATTTCCAATCTTGCATGAAAAGTAGTGATGGGCGAATAAATTAGCGAAACGCCAGCGAAAATTCACCTGGCGAAAATTCACTCGCGGCAAAAAACGAGTCACAAACGACGCGACACGCATCAAAAAATGTGCCGCAACTCGTTTCGCAAAATTTTTGCCAATTTGCAATATCGCAGGATAGATTCGCCCATCACTAATGAAAAGTACTGTAGTAATTAATAGTAGTGAAGCAAGGGTAATGCTGTCTTAAAAAATGTCTTGTACAAAATTGTTCACCAAATTTGAGTTTTAGAAACATACAGTATGACATACCTTCCCCTTGGGTTACACTCCCTTTAAAACAACTCCTAAAATGTGTTAATCCCCTCTGCTGTTCATTCATTCCAAAGTTTCTACATGTAGAAAACAGTAACAGAATAGGGATTTCCAGGGTCAGCAGGGTTCTGTTATCCTTTGTGTTTGAGCATCTTTGAAGGTCACTGTGATTTCAGCTTGTTTTGGTGATTTTATGGAGTTATGTTACAACATGACTCAGCAGATCATTAAAGACAATGAGCTGTGTAATTACAAACTGCAGATGCATGTGCAACCAGTATACTAAGTCATTAAATGTTTTTAGGTGGTTATTTCAGGTACAATGGAATGAAAATACAAAAGTGCTTTCACATCAAAATATCTGCTCCATAATGTTCTCTATGCTGGGGAAGGCCTTCTTATAGCATACAAAGTGGTGTCATCAGAATCTTCCACAATGCACCTTTAATGTCTCTTTAAAGTCTTTTACAGATACTATTTTTAAAATATGCATCTAATATAGATAAATATGCCAATCAAGTGTAAAAATAGTATCCGAGTTTGGGTTCCTGTATACATAAAAAACAGACAGATTGTAAAGAAGTTTGAGAGGAATATTATGAATACTAACTAATTAATAATAATAATAATAATAATAATTTATTCAACAGGTTTGTCTTAAATGCTTTGATATGGCTACCAAAGACACATATTTGGATCTTATAGCTTGACGATATTAGTCAATCTTAGGTTATAGTTATATCAGGAATGACCTTGTGGCATTAGGTTGCATATAAGATTAATGACCATTAAAGATCATTCAGATGAATTTATTACCTAGACATAGAAGCAATGGTACCATCAGTATCTAAGTATGTTACTGGCAGATTAGTTCTAGATTCAGTCCTGATAATGAGGTCATTCCATATACCCAGTGGAATTTAACACCATCTATGTTCGGATTTTTGGCTATTTAAAATCTTGTCTGGATTGAAACTACTCATGTGTTTTTATTTGTCTGGGGATTAATAAACAATATGAAGGGAAAAACAGTCAAAGTCATATAACAACACAGAGGTACAGTCATTTGGTCAGTTGTGACATTATCTTCACATTTTTCAACTCTGGGGTTATATGTATATTGGAACATTGTGTTTTCATTTTGCTCAGGGACTCTGTAAAATAGTGAAGTCTTTCTGACGCTATAGTTTTAATTCAATACATTATTAGCAGCCGCCATATTATAAAAAAAAAAAAAAACCACGCCATTGTATGGTTATTGATGTGTGTAATTGATTGGAGATATAAACTGGTCCAGCACTTTGTAGCATGAAATAATGGATGTGCTATTTTCATGTATATATATAATAGCTCTCCATTGAAATACTCGCTGAGTGACCTTTAAATATTGAAGAGGCTAAGTGGTAAAGGACAGCAATAATGACATTTTAATTGATTTATAAATTATTGAGGAAGGTTACTGAAATATGCTCAACACTTCTGCATCCGATTTACTTGGCCGGACTTTAGAAGCATCTCCACAGGGATAATTATATAAGCACTAAGCAATCAAAAAAAATAGATACTAATGTTGGGGAGAGGGGGTGTCATTGACCACTGACCACTACTTTAGCTCTAGATGCCCTTGTATGTTTTATTAAGGTGACTTCTCTGTAGACAATACAACATGGTCTCTAAAAAGAATACTGTTTTACAATGAATTGTACAGTGTTGGATATTGGGCATTTGTAGGATTTATCAATGTGTATACACTCAACATTCTGAACACAAAAATTATAGTCACTGTTACCCCTAGTAACAAAGCACCTTTGAAATACTCTCCATGAGAAAGATGGGAAGGAAAAGGAAGGAAAAATACCAGGAAAGAAGGGGCTCATCCCACATTCAACTGTCCAAGCAGCATAAGAGTCATCACTATATATATATATATATATATATATATATACACACATTTATATATATATATATATATATATATATATATTGAACAGCTACCTACAGTATTAGGAGCAAATATTTTAAATATATTACCTTTATGTAAGCGCATTGACAGCTTATTCCTTGGGATTGCTTTGTTTACCAAATGCAAAGGGTTTGAATGAAATCAAATTTAAGCACACACTGACACTATTCAAAGTTGAACCTGAACCTATACATAAATTACTCACAAGTACATGGACTGAAGCAAGGGAACCCTGGAATTGCAATCAGTCTGGTTGTATCAGTAATCAAAACTAACTTGTTCCAGGTGAATCAAATGCCAATACCATTATTAAAGAGATTCTGACACCTGAAGTCAAACTCTTTTTTACCTCTATTATAATAACTGGCTTTGAAAGCTACTTCTAACTTTGCCATAAGGTATTTGCATGATGCTTTTGCATTACCTGTCTGATCCCCCATGTTCCTGTATGAGGGGGCTGCCATATTTGTGCAGCAGGAGTCTGTTAGAAACTGTAACTAACAGACTGAGATGGGACTGTTAGGCTGGCAAAGTAAGAGTGTCAGGGTGTCAGAGAGTCAGGCTTAGAGACTTCAGCTAACATTTATATACAAAAACAAACCTCTCAGCAAAAAATGATCAACATGACCTATAGGTAACAATTAATGTACATTCATATGTTAAATTTCATTTTTTAGTGTCAGTATCACTTTAACTCCATGCACCAAAAGTGATGGCATTTCAACACAAATTCAGAAGAAATAGCATATACCGCAACTTGGATGCAAATTAGTATTGTGCATTGGTGCTTTGCAAGTTGCAATAACATTTATTTAGTGTATCAGCAAGTTCGTAGAAATTCTTGAAAAAATAACTCAGTATTGTGAGTGAAAAAGATGGAAATTTCTGCTAATAAATACACTTAGAATATTATGCGAAGATGTTAAATGAGCCTTAAGCCTTGTAGACACAATCTCCTAATATTGGTTCATGTCTTATGTCTTATACTAATATTTTATTTTTTGATCTCTTAATTGGGGCCAGAGACTTTTAGGGAGGCTCTTAGTTTGATATTAGCCTAAACCGGCCACTCCTTCCATGAGCCAAGGTGAGAACCTTGATCAGGCGGCAATGAGTGGCCAGTTACAAGGGGCAGCGAAAAGCCACCTCTAGTAACTGTAAGAGACTAATTTCCAGCTTTAATTGGGAAATTTGCCTCTACTAGTACAGAGAGTGCTCCCATCTGAGGGGGGGAGGGGCTCAGGCGGGAAACTGATGCACAACCAAAACTTAATTAAGAGCACTGTTCAATTGGTTAAGTTCATTTAGCTACTTGTTGAGGTGTTTCCTATTTTTTGGGTAGCTGTGCAGAATGGTGTTTCTTCTTATTGCTGAGTCAGGTTGAGAGGTTGTAACAGGCATGCCCTCTTGAGCCTTTTAATTACTTATTGGACACATCCCATGTGTGTGTTTGGGACTGCCACTTAATTTCAAATTGCTAAGGGCAACGATTAGGATACAGCACATTACCTGCAACAAGTTGCTGCTTCTTTCAGACACAGCTAGAACTTCCCCACCTTCTTGTACTTCTCTGGTTAAAGCTATTTCAAGATTCATTAAACATGATTACTGAATTTAAATTGAAGCCTTTCAGACTGCCTTCATGTTAGCCTTATCAGTGGAACAAAGAAATAAAAGGATGATATTTTGGCTCAGACGATTAGTTTTTCTTTTTTTTCAGGTTTTCTCCATCATTATATTTAAAAACGCTGACCTCAGACAATGAGAGTATTTATAACACCGGAGCAGCACAATGGCTGGGAAAATTAATCAGTCACTTTGATTTAGCTGTCGGTTCCTTTTCCCAGTAATGGCTTTGTGTTACTCAGATGTTGCTATTGACGAAATGAACTTTCTTTTGCTTCCAGATCGATACAAGATCTAAAATGGTGATTTTGCATCTTTCTTGTCTCATACAGTCCGTCACCTTGTCACATTTTTCCTTTAATACTAAATATAAAATATTGAAGTTCCAACTGGGCATTTAGGTTGTAACCTTTGCAAAAACCTAGATACCACAAGTGACATGTATATTCAATAAAGACTTTCATCCCTGCCAGAATCAGATCCACTGTCATTCATCAATTCCATGCTGCAGAGTCAAAGATGGCATTTTTTTATTCCAATTTTTTTTTTTTTTTTTTTTATAGTTTATTGACTGAATGTTAACGAAAAGGAAAATAAACAGAACAATATGTCAGGAGTACACAATCACTTAAAAAGGTTAGTTTACTTCTAAATACATTTTTAGTATAGATGGAGCAGTTGGTTTTCATTTTCTATTGTGCATAGTTAAATATTACGCTTTCTATTCAGGCTGCAGTTAAAAAATGCTATATAAATGTTGGTGGTCACTGACCCCGGAAACCAAAAAAAATACGAGCAATTCTGTGTTAGAAAACCAAAGTCTACGTCAGCCTTTCTAGTTATATTCACCAAGTTCCATCAGTGAAGGTAGTAGAGGTCATAAAAAAATGCTACAGTAGTGGCATCTAAAAAAATAGGGACACAAGTTTAACATATATGTTATACTAAAAGATTGGATGAGCAAATACTGCGGGCAAAATAATGCCCATTGAATTCAATACCTTCAGCAGAAGAAAAAAAGTGACAAAATTTAATGCATTAGGTATAAGAAAAAATGCACACTAACTTTAATGCATTTGGCATGATTAAAAAACACACATTGACTCCAGTTAATTTATTTTGTGCATAAAAATTCCATGCAATTGCTATTGGTTGAAGAAAAAATGCAAGAAAACAACAACCATTTTGAAACAGATTAGTGAAGTGAAATGGGGCAGTTTCACAGTTAAGTCCTACAAACGAGAAAATGGTCTCATTTCATGGAACTGCACAACAGTTAAAGCAGTCAAACAACAGTTAACAGCCAAAAAATCTCAACCATTGGATTTTTTGAGAAGATATTAATTTTGTTTTTAATATTTCCAGGTTAATGGTTTTATACTGATAATAAAATAAATAACAATGTGATAGGCTTTCTGTTTATCTTAAATAAAATCTTAACCCCTGTGGATAAACACATTATGTAACTCACCTTTCTAAATATTTAATAGGTTATCTTATATCAGATAAGCTTTTGACAAATTCAAATGATGCGTTTGGGAAAGAGATAAGTGTATATATAAACCTGGACTATTAGATTTGCACAAGAAATGTGCCCCCTGATACTCTGGATAATAAAAGTCATTAATTTCGGAAATTAAAATTCTGGTGCAAAAAGTACACAAAGGGACTCATTAGTGTGTAATTGCTTATTTTGTTGGAAATTGAAAGCCATTTTCAGACTCGTTCAGAGACTGGTGAGAAGTTGTTGATTTGTTCATAATAAGTAATAAACAAAACATATTTTCTTGTAAAAACTTTCTTTAAAAAAAATAAAGATGGCATATGGACCATTGCTGCCCAGGCAGATCTGTGGACTCAAAAAACAAAAAGATTAAAAGGGGAACACCCAATAATGAATGTTTAACAAAAATGAAGAACGTACACCCAAAAGAATAATTCAATCTGTTTTATTGTATCCAAAAGTTAGAAAGATACACGTTTCGATCGTTCAAGGTTCTGTGGACTCATCTCTGTTACATAATGAGGTAGCATAATAATAACAAAATAATAGAGAAGGAAGCACTTGTTTGTATTATTATTTCTGTTGATCAGGCAAAGCCTAATGATATATTCTTGGGATAGGAGATATTTTGGAATTACTTTTTATGACTTTTTAGTTACAAGTTATTGGGTCATATGAAGTCAGTCCGATATGCCCATCATATAATCTGTGGCACTGTGAGTGGTCATGCACATACTTTAAGGTGATGCAACAATAATTATTGTTGGACACAGATGTAGGTAGATAACATGCGACCCAAAGCAAATCAGGAAAACATGCCCCCCTTAAATGAAAATGATGATGGTGAAAATAGTTTCAGACCGCATTTCTCTGGATCTTTTCCCATAGTTTAACTGTTGTTCTATAGTTAGAAATTAGTGTGGCTTAGTGTCTAAGGACCATGACCTTAAAGAAGAAGTAAAGCTTAACTAAAGACTTAGGACAGACATACATTATGCTTTGGGTTTCTGTACCAGCCCAAGGAAACTACATCCATTTACCTGTGAAGATTTGCACCACCAAAGATGTTTCATTGACTCATCATTGTCTTTATGCTGATTCACTGCACATGCTCTTTGCTTCTGTCAGTTACCAAACTTAGGGACTGATACACAAGATGTGTGTAAAATGTAAATGTCACAATATAATTAGTTGGTAATTAGCTGATTAGTCAATAATTACTGGCACATGGCAGCTCAGAAACCAGCATAATTAGCATCTGTTATGGCTTACATAACAGAGGAGCCTCATTTTCTGCTTGATGATTTGTGACTATTTGTGACTTAGCTTCTCATCAGCTAGTCAGAGCCCACGGAGCATGTGCATGTCACAGACACACTTAGCAAAATCCAAGATGGAAAACTCTTCGGATATCTTTGAAGCCCTGGATCATTACAACTATAGATATGTTGGACCTTTAGACTAAGTTCAATATATAAAATATGGTATTTTAATCCAAATTAATTTTTTGGGTTTAGTTCTCCTTTAAAACATTGGAGGCATGGACTAAAAATGTTTGTAATAAAAAGATACTATTTAAAAAGAAAAAAAGATCTTGCAAAGTACCATTAGAAAACATCTACGCAAGTTTGCCCATAACTGGTACAAAGAAATGCCATAAAATAGGTTAGCATAGGTGTACCCCAGTACATACATTTCTACAGACACAGCCTCCTAAGTATACATGATTTCTGATGTCTTCCTTGCTATTCAAGAATAATGTTCATTTCCTACCAATGCATTTCTTTACATTTACAGAGGTAATTCAGGTCCTGAAGAATCTGACTTTGTGGAAAAACAAGTGTGAAATATTCCTATATACATGAAGTGTTCCATTTTCAAGAGACTGTCAAGTTTCATGCATCTTTCATTGCAATGTGGGTTTAATACAGCCATAATTATATTGTTAGACATGTAAGATGTTGTTTGTGATTATAGCAGCCTTTCATGAAACAAGAATTTACTGAATATATTACATAAAATGACTCATAACATCTCAATTAGAAAACTACAAAGCTACCAGTCTTTTTTTCATACATAATTTAGGGACATCTGTATATCTAGTCACTTTTCAGTACTATACATAGCTTTAGGGAATGAAAATGCCATTAAAAACCTTGTTATTCTAAGCAAATCACATTAGAACAGTGGCAGTCTGATATAGAAAAAAAATGGTTTATTGATCATTCATCAATAGTTCTAGTTATATCAAAGGGAGCTAATAAAGGTTTGACAACAACTTCCATACAAATTGACCTTTTAGTTGGGATTTCAGAGTTATTGAGAAGAAATTTTTTTTAATTCTACCAAAATATTACCCTAAATGATCATCTGGCTAAACCCCCTCAATACATCTGCTTCACTAAAGCATTTGATACAGTGCCACACACAGAAGGTTACTAGTTAAATAACTAGTTAAATTAAGGAATGTTGGCCTGGAACATAGTATTTGTACCTGGATAGAGAACTGGCTAAAAGATAGACTACAAAGAGTGGTGGTAAATGGAACATTTTCTAATTGGACCAGTGTTGTTAGTGGGGTACCGCAGGGCTCTGTACTGGGTCCCTTGCTTTTCAACTTGTTTATTAATGACCTGGATGTGGGCATTGAAAGTACGGTTTCTATTTTTGCAGATGATACTAAATTGTGCAGAGCTATAGGTTCCTTGCAGGATGCTGCCACTTTGCAGAGTGATTTGTCTAAGTTGGGAAACTGGGCAGCAAACTGGAAAATGAGGTTTAATGTTGATAAATGCAAGGTTCTGCACTTTGGCAAAAATAATATAAATGCAAGTTATACACTAAATGGCAGTGTGTTGGGAGTTTCCTTAAGTGAGAAGGATCTTGGGGTTTTTATAGATAACTAGTGATGGGCGAATCTACCCCGTTTCGCCGAAAAAAATTAGCGAATTTTGCTGGAAATTCGCAAATTGGCGAATTTTTTTTCGAAACGAGTCATGGCGTTTGCGAATTTATTCGCCAGCGACAAATCGCGGGAATTCGCCCCTGGCGAATAAATTCGCCCATCACTATAGATAACAAGTTGTGGGCAGTGTCATTCTGTAGCTACTAAAGCAAATAAAGTTCTGTCATGCATAAAAAAGGGCATAAACTCAAGGGATGAAAACATAATTATACCTCTTTATAGATCCCTAGTAAGGCCTCATCTGGAGTATGCAGTGCAGTTTTGGACTCCAGTCCTTAGGAGGGATGTAAATGAGCTGGAGAGACTATCTTTTTTCAACCCAATTTAACTATGTAACTAACTATGTAACTCCCCTTATCTCCTGCCATGGCAGCCCCACAGTTTTGGATTCATTGCCTGATGAATCCTAAATTGTGGGGCTGCCATGGCAGGAGATAATGATGATGAGGCCCTTAAGAGACCCACAGGTAGTGACAATATTGACAATGGTGAAAGATGTTTTTCCTTCCTTTTGGGGGAAGTCTGCCAAAAGATTCTACTTTTACAATTAAGTTCCCACACCTTCTTTTTGTTTCCTAATGTTCTTCTTTGTGTCCTTACCTTCATGTCTTCAAATCCTGTACCCTCACAGCAAAGTAGTGGACCAGAATGCAAGAAGAATGAGAGAGTCGCAAATGTAAATGGACAAATATGGGTATTTGTTGTGGGTAGCCGGTGCAGTGTGCTTAAAAAATTCAAATTCATTTGCAGCTCACTACTACTCTTGCCTGAGTTGTGACTATTACATATATCCACTACTTGTGAGATAACACAAGTTTCACTTTCTTATGAGCACATTTACAAATTTTTTTTGGGCGCCATTTTCAATTGGACCTAATTCGATCAAATAGGTCGGTTTTCGATCAAATAAAAATTGTTCGATTGCATCATTCGATTAAAACAATTCAAACAATTTTAAAAAAATGTAAAATTCGAATTTTATTTGACTATTCACTTTGACCTGTAGTAAATGTGCCCCTGAATGTCTCAATATGAATATGATGGGCTACCAAAAAGCCAATCAGAGCTCTTATTTGACATCCCCATGGACTTTTTCATTCTTGTGTTGCTCTCCAACTCTTTTTTAAATTTAAATGTGGCTCACGAGCAAAAAAGGTTGGGGACCCCTGCTCTGTAGTCTTGGAATCCCCATCCCCGCCGCTTTCTTCTTTAAAAAATCGGTGTGCTCAAGCCTCGTGAAAGACAGCAGCACGGGCGGGGGGTGGAGGCGGATGCGCAAGCTGGAGTCCTTATGTGCACCGGGCCCTCCAAATCTTATCCTGCTGGGGGAGGGGTGCGGCACGCCATTGATAAGCCACTGATAGTAAGCCAAATTTTTTGGCCATTTCTGTCAGGACCGCTGGGAGCGCCCAGCGGCTCACCTTACCTTCCTGGCGGTCACGTCGCATTCAAGATGGCGGCACCCTTCAGCCACTTGTGGGTAGCGGCACTGGTGCAGGAATGCTGGCATCGGAAGTATAGGTTCTGTTTGTTAGCATCCCTGGGTGCTGTTATTTACTATGGGATTGATATTTGGACTTTGACCCTTGTCTGAACTTTGATCTTGTCTCCTTCTACCTGCCTTCTGACATTTGCCTGGATTTCAACTATGATTGTGCCTGAACCCTTGCCTGTACTTTGAACCTGGACTTTAACCCTACAGCTTACCCCTTGGTCCTGACAACTCCAGCTGGGAGCTAATAGGCCCCCTGAAATTTGCTAGAAGAATGCTCAGGTTGCTGTTTAATCAAGAACTGAATATGTAGATCTTTGGCCATCCCTATTAAAACAATCTTTTTTTTTTTCAAGAGTTATCCACTCAAGTCTGTAGAAGAGACCCCAAGATTCCCTAAATGTTGTTTTGGCAAATGCCATAGGTAGTAGAATTCTAAAGGGTGTTGTTTCTCGTAAACTATGACTTCAGCTCTAGTATATCCTTTCTACTGAAACAAAGTACAGAAAACCTCAGACAATGTTTTTTTCATGGCCGAGATAATGTCATTGGTCAAAGTCATTGCTTTTATTGACCCATCAGATTCCAGTTTGTAAAGAGCCAACAAATTATGCAGCTCTGTGCAATGGGTGAGGGAAACAATAAAAATCTGGTGATAAAACAAATTAACAAACAGTAAAACGAGAGGGAACGTGGGCCCTGCACATAGCAGTTTACAATTATTTTGAAGCAGCTGTTAGGGCCCTATACACAATGCAGCCCCTGGCAAACGTCTAACTCTGCTCCCACTGGGTGTTCCTCTGAACTGTAGTACATTTCATACAATTGCCTTATGTCTCAATCCCTGCATGCTGCCATGGTTTATAGAGGCACGTAAGTCTCCACCGGGGTAATGTTTTATGAGGAAAGAAAATAAATCTGTGATTAACAGTGGCTTAGCAAGCACAGTGGTATTAAATAAACTGGCGTGCATTAGTCGTCTGGACAAAAGATTTTCAGACTGAATTTTAATAGGATGTCAGCAATAACTCTTATGCAGAAGCATAAATAGACATCGCTTTTGCTGAATCATGACTAAATATTCAAGGAAAACAAAAGAGCAAGCAAGATTATGTTTTATACCTATAGAGGAAAGGATGATGGGTGGAGACAAGGCCTTTTTTTGCTCTTCAAGATATTCCTGGAAGCTTAGCATCAGGGAAACATTAGAGGGGGATATGGGAGTGAACACTTATTAACTGTTCTATATTGTATTGGAACTATGGCTGAATGGCTGGCATACCAATATTTTTTTTTATAGCAAAGCTGTGCTCACCACTAAATTAGGGCAGCGATGAGGCTGACACAACAAATTCATACAGACAAAGAAAAATGGTCCTCTGCACTCAACCCATTAGGGATATTAAAATTTTTTTGTGTATTAAAGAGGTACTAACACCATAAATGTTTAGTGCATTTTGTGTACTAAAGAGATAGATTTTGAACTTTTTTATATATATTATCCATTTATTATTAAAATTATAAACAGCATGCCTATGCATGTATCTTATACTTACCTGATGCTCCATCTGATTCCCCCATATTCCTTTATGAGGGGGCTGCCATATTTGTGCAGCAGTAGTCTATTAGCATTAGAATTCTAACTGACCGTATAAGAAGGAACAGTCAAGTTTAGGAACTTCAAGTATCAATCACAAAAGAAAGACAATCATCATGACCTATAGGTAACGTCTCGGGGGTTGTTTCTAAACTACTCCGACCAAATCTGCACTGACTTTTTCCTTTATTTATCAATAATATTTTCCAAAAATGTCTTGTGCGGTAAAAAAAATCAATAAAATTGTGAAAAAATAGAAACAGTACAAACTTTTCACATTTTTCGCCGACAACAGTGACTTTTTTGGGTTTGTCACCCGAAACCTGCAACTTTTTCAGACTTGTCGCACGCACACCACAAACTCTTTGGATTATTGGACAAGAGCCAACATGGATCATGATAGAAACAGGACATCTGGCATTGACTTCTACATGACCTCTGCAGTTCTGAGATCTGAGATGGAGTCCTTTTTTATTCAGACTTTTAACACCATTGGGGTAAATAAATCATGGAAAATTCTAAGTTCTTTTTCTACAAAAGAATTGTGGTTTTCCTGTTTGTCTGACCAGAAAAAACTGGATTTTGATAAATAACCCCATTAATGTATAGTAACATTTTGAAGGGTAGTTTTTCTTAATCATTATCCGTTTAAGCTGCTAATAAATGCCCTCCCCTTTCAATAAATCAAGAATTGTTTGTCCCTATATAGCAATATATTTATATATATATATATATATATATATATATATATATCCATGGTATGACCAGTCCTGCACTCAACTTTCATCTGATTCATTAAGAATTCTATTGCTTCATTATACATTTTATACAGGGACTTCATTTTACCTGCAACTTGCTTAGTTAATTCTGAGAGTTTTTTGCTCAGTTGCATTCCGTTTCATAATAAGACTAAACACTGCCCCCCTGCAAGCACACTCGGGAGATGAGCGCCCTCAGTGCTCCTCATATGTTGATGTCCTAAGCCCGGGCCTTTGTTGCCTTGCCACAAATCTGGGCCGAAGACTAAAAAGGACTTGTACCATGACTTTCTGTACTTACTGCTTGTGACTGAACAGGGTGATATCAGTTCCCCACACAATGTGTTACTCCACTTAAATTCTGCAAATTTAAGCAGGCAGATCAATTTGCCTGATTGCTTAACTTAAATTAAGATTGAAGAGTTTATTCCTGTAATGAATGCATTTTACTTGAAATAGGAAAATCAAGGCAGGGCGCATTATTCTGCATTTACAGTAATCTAGTAAATTGTGAAAATACCAATCAGGAATCAGATCACAGGTACAATTTCATGCGTTCCTTAAATTCATGAATCTGCTAATTAAATCTATTTATACCTGTTAAATCAAGAGCAGTAAATTTACATCCGTCGTTCAGACAGATGTGGCTGTGAGCTTCTGTCTGATTGTTCTTAGGAGGTAACATTTAAGTCTCAGTGGGAAACACTGTATCTTTAATACGTTAACACACATTTTTAGATTATCAAAATGTCTTCCCTAAAAGTGTCTGTAATACCTTAACAAACTGTCTGTATTTTAAGGTAAAGATAAGTTTATATCCCACATATGTTTCTTTGCTTTTAAATTTGGAATGTTGTAATGTATTCTAAGCATGTTACTGACAATCTCTCTAATAAGCTACAGGCCTAATTGGCTAAAGGATTGCAAGGGCTGAAAATGCACAAATATGATGGGTGAACTCTGGCACTTCTGTAAACTTCAGCACAAATCTGATACAGTATAGGGTGTTTGGCAGCAGGCCTGGACTGAGAATCAAAACAGGCCCTGACATTTCATGTACACAGAGGCCCAAAAAGCCCACAAAGAGGCCCAAACAGCCCCCACCAGCCCATTAAGGTGTGACTTTCTATGGCACCTCAAAGCAGCCCCTCTGGCAATTGCCAGAACCCACAGATTGCCAATCCGGGCCTGTTCGGCAGTGCTTTATTCATGAAGGGTGGAGGGAGGCACATAGTAGTCCCTAATACTACTAGCAGTGTTTCAGGAGCTACTGCCACCCTCTGCTACAGCAGTGAGTTCTATTGAGTGCTATTGCATTTGCTGCAGCTTCTACTGTATGTAACTGCCAAAACACTGGAGTTACTTGACTAGGAGCTCACATAACTTACTTAGAAACCTGTGTAAGTTACGTATCATGCAAGATACATGCGGAGAACCCTGACAGGGGCAACCCCCACTGACCACCAATATATTAAATAACTTGAAGGGATGGTTCACCTGTAAGTTCACTTTTAATGTCATAGAATGGCCAGTTCCAAGCAACTTTTCAATTGGTCTTCATTATTTATTTTTTTACAGTGCAACTATTTGCCTTCTTCTGACTCTTTCCAGCTCTCAAATAGGGATAACGGAAGCCATCTAATAATCAAATGCTCTGTAAAGCTACAAATGTATTGTTATTGCTACTTTTCATTACTCATCATCCAGGTCCTCTCTTATTTATATTCCTGTCTCTTATTCAAATCAATAAATTGTTTCTAGGGTAATTGGGACCATAGCAACCAGATTGCTGAAGTTGCAAACTGGAAAGCTACTGAATAAAAAGCCAAATAACTAAAAGAAATGAATAATAAAAGTGATACTGACACCAGAAATTAAACTCTTTTTTACATCTGTCAAAGTAATGCCTTTGAAAGCTACTTATAACTTTACCATCAAGTATTTGTATGATGCTTTTATATTACCTTTCGGATGCCCCATGTTCCTGTATGAGTGGGTTGCCATATTTGTGCAACAGGAGTCCGTTAGCATTAGATACTCCAACTGAGAGGCTGAGATGGGACAGTCAGGTTGGCAAAACAGTCAGATTTAGGAACTTCAACTAACAATTACTTACAAAAATAAACCTCTCAGCAAAAAAATCAACATGACCTATAGGTAACTTTTAATGTACATTCATATTTTAAAAAGTATTTTTTTAGAGTCAACATCACTTTAAAAACCAATTGTAAATTGTCTGAGAATATCACTTTATTTAAAGATGTGGAACCCCTTTAAGGTAATTCCACCCCCTGACTTTTAAAGGGCATGATACAATTTTTTTTGGAGAAAAAAAAACCTTGATTTTTTTCTGGATTTATTCAAGTCCGATGGTGTTACAAGTCAGATGAAAACTAAAACCTTGCTGAGAACAAATAAAATCAATGGCAGATGTCCCGTTAACAGTAGGAAGATTTTCTGAGTTGCATTGGGTTTCCTTAAAAATTGGGGTGATTGTATGAAAAAATCGTAGGTTTTGAGTCCAATTTTTTCATTATTTTGTCACACAAGAAAAATGTGTGAAAATGTCAGTGCAGATTTGATTGGAGAAGTTTTCAGAAAATAGTGAGAACTTTTTGGATTTTGATAAATAATCCCCTTTATATTGGGATCTACTAATTATAGAAGCATCGCCTACATGAATTTTTGCAGCAGTGGATTACTTTTTATTGAGCCCCACAGCAAGATCATTTGGCCCCTAGACTTGAGCAATTTATGTAACCTATGCAAACACTTGAATTAGTGCTTATTCCCATCAAAAATCATTATTGGCTCCGGGTCCCTCATAATTGCTAGACTTCTTGTGCCCTGATTCTTTATATAGGAGACTGCCACCATTTTGTCTGACCTTACACAGACTTCTCCCAAGATGAGTTCTGTGAACCAGCAATGCTCTGTTCTCAGCTGCTATGAGGGACCCCAGCCTGAGGATATGCTGTGGCAAACACAAAAGCTGAGCCTGGGGCAGAGAGAGCCTAAATTGTGCAATGTCCTGTTTATTTAATAAAAAGTGAATTAATGCTGTGGCCATTTTACCCCATTTCTCACTTCTGATGTCTCATTAAGGTATGTAACAATGGGGTTCAGTGGGATAGTTGAAAGCGAAGGGTCAGTTGAGGAGTCAAATAAGTTATTAAGCCCCACAATAAGATCACTGCCCCCCTAAACTTTGACAACAATGTATATATTGCAGGAAATTATCAGTTCCATTGGGTCCCCAAGAGTTACTGGGCCCCATTCCAGTAGCTTGGCCTGTTTCCTTTATTGTTGCACTCCTGCTTTTCAGTAAAATAATCAATCTTTTGTCCCAGCAAAACGTATCCATGTGCTGGTTCATCACTTGTGTAGAACACATTAAGAACATGATGAAGGATCACTTGATCTGAAACACGTTGTACATTACACAATAGAGAATGACTAAATTAGATATTTAGCTCTCCAGAGTAAACTTTGCCTGCTCATTTGGTTGATGAGTTTGTATTATAGTAGCTGTGGCTTGAAAAAAAAAAATTAAATCCTATATATCTGCTGCTTGATCACTACACTGCATGCTTGTGTTCATGGAGGGCTCCACATAAATAACTTTTATGGGCGCCAAAGTTTCTGATGGATGACCTGCTGGTCAAAAATAGGTCCTCTGCACCTCAAGGGAAGCATAACCTGTTGGGTACTTAGGCACTAATGGTTTGGGGATAGTGTGCTGTAAAATATATTTGTGTGTCAAGCTCTGGTTTAACCGTAGACTTTGGGGACATTGTACAAGAACTATTGCTTTTATCTCCTGCTTGTGTTGGATATCTGGGCAATGTGTGATGATTAGGGATGGCGCGAACAGTTCGCCGGCGAACTTGTTCGCGCGAACATCCGCTGTTTGCGCTCGCCGGAAGTTCGCGAACGTCGCGCGACGTTCGCATTTTGGGTTTGCGTCAATTTGGCGCTTTTTTTTTTGCCGCATTTTTTTGCCCTCTCACCCCAGACCAGCAGATACATGGCAGCAAATCAGTAAGCTCTCCCTCCTGGACCACCCCACACCCCCTGGACCACTCCCCTTCCCTATAAAAACCGAAGCCCTGCAGCTTTTTTTTCATTCTGCCTGTGTGTGCTGAAGAGCTAGTGTAGGGAGAGAGCTGTTAGTGATTTCAGGGACAGTGAATAGTAAGTTTGCTGGCTAGTAATCTACTGTACTTCAAACAACTGCCATCTAGCTGTGTGAGCTTGTTCACATTCTGTCTAAATATCCATAATATTACCCTCTCCAGAAAAAGCACCTGAGTGACTTTTTTCAAGCAGCCATAATATATTTTACGCAATCCGTATCCACCGGTGTAGTAGTGTATACGTTGACCTTGTAGGCATTATTTGCCCTGTAGCCATTTTTTGCCCAGTGTGTTCTTCAACCATCTAGCTGTGTGAGCTTGTTCACATTCTGTCTAAATATCCATAATATTACAGTGTCCACAACCACCTGAGTGACTTTTTTCCCTTTACAGCACAAAACGCAGCGCTGTGTCAACAATGGATTTTTCAGATACATTTTTGCCCTTGATCCCCCTCTGGCATGCCACTGTCCAGGTCGTTGCACCCTTTAAACAACTTTAAAATCGTTTTTCTGGCCAGAAATGTCTTTTTTAGCTTTTAAAGTTCGCCTTCCCATTGAAGTCTATGGGGTTCGCGACGTTCGCGAACTGTTCGCGCGTCTGTCGCAAGTTCGCGAACGCGTCCGCGAACTTTTTTGCGGCGGTTCGCGCCATCCCTAGTGATGATCATGAAGCTCTAGATGGCATTATACACCAGAGAGGAAGTTGGTGACTGTTTGAAGGGACACTAAACCCTGCTGCACTACATGGCTCAACCACACTTTACTCACTTCAGTAGTCCAGCATAATTATGGTTGTATTACTTAAAGTAATATTGCACAGGGCAGCATTAAAATGCAAAATATTAATCCAATGAGGACCCCAGCTGATCTAGTAAATCTGGTTTCTGTTCTTTGTTCCTTGCAATTGGAGCTGTAAATATTAAGTACAGTTTCCCAGCACTGCACAAGTCTGTCATTCTTCCCAATGTCTGATTCCAGTGTGGTATAATGATTTTTGTTTTATGTAAAATGACAGAGTAATCACATTATGTAAGATAAAAGCTAGATGACTGACGTGATGAGCAGTCTCATTGGTCGATTTTCTTGTATCTGTAATAAAATTTTTGGTCAGGAGAAGCCTCTTTGGTAGGGATGCACCGAATCCAGGATTCGGTTCGGGATTCGGCCAGGATTCGGCCTTTATCAGCAGGATTCGGATTCAGCCGAATCCTTCTGCCTAGCCGAACCGAATCCGAATCCTAATTTGCATATGCAAATTAGGGCCAGGGAGCTAAATCACTTGACTTTTTGGCACAAAACAAGGAAGTAAAAAATGTTTCCCCTTCCCACCCATAATTTGCATATGCAAATTAGGGTTCGGATTCGGTTCGGTATTTGGCCAAATCTTTCGGGAAGGATTCGGGGGTTTGGCCGAATCCAAAATAGTGGATTCGGTGCATCCCTACTCTTTGGTGACTTGGTTTCCAAGTGTAATTATGTGCAATGGGATAGCTTTATAGTTGAGCTTTCTGTCCCTTTAAGCCTGCAGTCATCTCAAGTGCAGGTATAGTAACTTCGAGGTGCAATGCCATACATTTTTGCCATCAAAAACATCATAAATGAGGCCTTTGTTCTCAAATGTCCATGTGGGACTTTAGCTCATTAATATAATAAGTGACCATCCGTGGGGTGTTAATTGCTGACTGAAAATGGTTTATTTTGTCGCTGTTGCAGAACCAGTTCTAGTTTGGTTCACAGCTAGAAAAGATATGAAACAAATGAACACTTTATCTAATGAGAAACTCAAGCACTAATACTTTCACAGTGTGAAGCTTTATCACTAAAGTATTTTAGCAGCAAGGAGTACAAGGATATTTTCCCCCTATTTTCAAGTACAGCATGTCCTGGGTACAATATTATTTAGAAGATTGTTGCCATAAAACTCTAATTTATTAATGTAAAACTTGTTTACAAAACTTCTCCATCAACCATTATTTTATAAATATTATTTTAGGGATATATAGCTTGACATAAAATGCAAAAAAGGGTTGTATTCCTTAAAAAGTAATTTAAGCTAAAACTCACATAGCACTAAAATATGAGAACAAAGAGAAACAATGATTTACAAAGCAATTGTGTCCAATCTACTGTGAAGTGAGATTGCAGTTGTGTGAGGTCAAATGCCCCCTTGCAAGTGCTAGAATTCTGGGGGAAAAAACACTGCATTATTGCAATTGCACTCAAAATTTGCTCATTGCAATTGCAGACTTTACCCTTTTGTCCAGGTATCCTGACAGTTTTCTGTCAGAACCAATAAATACCCCAGTTCTTTTAATAAAAATTTAAAATGACACCTCACTGATGCATTCGGTACACCAGGCCACATCCTTCCCATTGTTCTGTTGTTAGGCTGCTGGGGGGAAAGGGAGAGGGTGATATCAGTCCAACTTGCAGTGCAGCAGTAAAGAGTTACTGAAGTTTATCAGAGCACAAGTCATATGACTGGGGGCAGCTGGGAAACTGACAATATGTCTAGCCTCATGTCAATTTCAAAATGAAATATAAAAAAAATCTGTTTGCTCTTTTGAGAAACTGATTTCAGTGCAGAATTCTAGAACAGAACTATAAAAGGGGTGGTTCAACTTCAAGTTAACGTTTAGTATATTGTAGAATGGCCAATTCTAAGAAACTTTTCAATTGGTCTTCATTATTTATTTTTTACAGTGCAACTATTTGCCTTCTTCTGACTCTTTCCAGCTCTCAAATAGGGATAACAGATGCCATCTAATAATCAAATGCTCTATAAAGCTACAAATGTATTGTCATTGCTACTTTTCATTACTCATCAGTCAGGTCCTCTCCTATTTATATTGCTGTCTCTTATTCAAATCATCATAGTTTTTTAATGATTTGCAATTTTCTTCTGTTTCTTTGCAGCTTTCAAATGAGGGTCACTGACACCATCTAAAAACAAATGCTCTGTAAGGCTACAAATGTATTGTTATTGTCACTTTTTATTACTTATCATTCTATTCAGTCCATCTCCTATTCATATTCCAGTCTCTTATTCAAATCAATGCAGGGTTGCTAGGGGAATTTGTACCCTAGAAACCAAATTTCTGACACTGCAAACTAGAGAGCTGCTGAATAAAAAGCTAAATAACTATAAAACTATAACCAATAAAAAATTAAAACCAATTGCAAATTGTCTCAGAATATCACTCTCTACATTATACTAAAAGTTAACTCAAAGGTGAACAACCCCTTTAGCTGAAATTTTGTAAAAAAAAATATATATATATATTTTCCCTGTGATAGTATCCATTTATCCCTTTAAAGGACCAGTAACATCAAAAAATGAAATAGTTTTAAAGTAATAAAAATATAATGCAGTGTTGCCCTGCACTGGTAAAACTTCCTTCAGAAGCACTACTATTGTTTATATAAATAAGCTGTTGTGTAGCCATGGGGGCAGCCATGGGGGCAGCCATTCAAAGGAGAAAAGGCTCAAGTTACACAGCAGATAGCAGATAAGCTCTGTAGAACATAATGTTATCTGTTAACCATTACTTATCCTGTGCCATATAGCTGTTTTTCAATTTCCACCATTGCTACTTAGCAGCTTGTTTATATGAACTATAGTAGTCTAGTATAGTCTTTCTAAAGCAAACACATCAGTTTTAACAGCACCGGGCAACACTACATGATATTCTCTTTACTTTAAAACACTTTCATTTTTTGGTGTTACTGTTCCTTTAAGTTTATTTAGAGTGCCCATTGTTCAGTTTATATAGAGTATCCATTGTTCTGTCTTTATAGAGTTTTCCATTGTTACGTTTATATAGTGTGTCCATTGTTCAGTTCATAAAAGATATCCATGGTTTAGTTTATATAGAATCCACATTGTTCAGTTCATAAAGGGTGCCCAATATTCAGCTATACAGTTTGTATAGAATGTCCATTGTTGAGTTTATAATACCTACCAATTGAGGAGTTTACATGAGGTGTTGGTTGCCCAGTTTATAAACATTGTTTCCTTGTTCAGATTAAATAGAGCATTGCTTTGCCAATTTATCTAGTTTTAATCCTAAAACACTGGTTTTGTGTAGGAATTGAACCAATATCACAATAAAACTTTATAATTTTGATATCAGTCAGAAAATACATGGAGCTGCCACATTAAACATCGTTTCAAATCATCTCTAAGCTGAACACATCTGATAGTTTGCTCCATTATAATGTTGCACGCTGGTCTGTAGGGAGAGAGTACAAATGCCTGTTTTGCTGCATTCATCAATATTTCTAGAGCTAATGTGTGCTTTTCAGCAGGGAGCCTTTGCTGTGATTTATAGACTGTAGTACAATGTCTTTGCTGATAGACATGTGTTTCAGTAACAGATGGATTTGTCAAGAATATAAGTATTTGTCTGTATGTGCATAAAGATATAGGGTTCTGTTAATGGTCATTAAGATATTCGTATAATTGCCTTAGTTCTGTGTTTTTGTTTTATCAGCTGTTACTGAAAATGCTTTGTTTTACCAGCCAGTATCAGCCAATATATGTGTTTTAACATGCTGCAAATTAGATGCTGGAGTAACGGCAACCAGTCATTAATATGTTTATGATGTCATAGTTTAAGAAGATCCTGCCTTAATAGGTGGATAATACTGTATATAATGGGTATTCTGGATATGGGCAACAGGCTAGGGACCATTCTCTCTTATTTTTTCCAACTATATACTGGGGTGAAGGGGGTTCAATGGCTCTCTACACAGAAAGATTCAAAACTCCTGTTAAAACAGGAAATTCAGCAGCAAAAAAAGGACTGCCAGTATATGACCTTACATTGCTATGGAATCCTGTGGATATTATCTTTGTTGTGGTTACATTTTCCTTTCTAATCATGTCTAGTGGGATCTATAGAAAAAATAAAATGAAATGAAGTTTTAAAAAAAAAGCACAATTTCATTTGGAAATGGAAATGAAGTAAGTTCATCAGCATATATTATGCTCCTGAGGTATCACTCACTGACGTAACGGCAATCACAGAGATGGATGCAAACACATATTGGATTCTGAATAAGTCTAATCTGTTTGCACTTTAATTACACTCTTCCTGTATAGAGAGAAAATTGTATGCCCAGAAATTAATTAATGGTTTATCTGCACCTAGATGTTCAGTGACAATGGCCTATATAGAATGTGGTATACTTAAAAATTGTTATTCTTATGCTTTATTTAAATAGCCTTACTGGTGTGTAAGGATATTGTTATTCTTACGCTTTATTTATATATCCTCACTGGTTGGCTTGACTGTCCTACAGTGCTATGGTTCCAAGTTCAATTCTTTATATCTCGAAATTTGATTTAAAAAGACACAATTTAGGCCATGCCCCCAAACAATCTAATCATGTACAAATTTCGCATAATTGGGTCCAAACCCCACCCAGCTTTTGGTTAAAAAAAAATGCCACTTTAGGGATTAAATATTACTGTTTCATGAAAATTACGACCATAGCCAGGGTCAAAATGGGTCCTGCCATCCCAGACCAGCTCCTTCCACTGTCACTCTCCCGACCTCCCTCCTTGGTCCCTGCCACTATTCTGTCCTCCCAACTTAAAGGAAAAAGTACACATTGGGGGGTGGAGGGGGTTTGTCCCATTGATGGGGTGGCCAGAAGGGCTTTGCCACTGAGGGGGGGCCCGGAGTGGTATTAGGGCCCCCAGTCCAACTTGGACTATAGAAAGGTATGGAAATCTGACCAGTGTATTATTTGCTCAATGTCTTAGTGGGTTTACTCTGGGTACTTTGGTTTCTTTCCACCCCCCCAAAATATACAGGCTGTTGCAAGGACTTGTGTGACCGATAAAACATTTCTTTATCAATGTGTTGGTGCAACACAATTTAATGATATTAATCACCCTTAAAAAAGTAAAAGAAGAAACTCCTATCTACTCTATTGGACTTCGTCTGGTCTGAGGTGGCGAAGACAAGTCTTGCGCAAGTAACGTTCAGTAATATCAGCATCTTAGTGAATTAGTGTAGTTACATCCCTTCATCAGTGCGCAACTTTGCCTGGCATAAAGGATGCAAAGTTGCGCTAGAGTCTGTCTCCTTCGATAGCGAAGTTACTCCAGGGACCATTAGTAAATTGGCAAAGTTCTGAAATGACGTAAATTTCCCCCCGAGTGTCAAATGTTAAGGAAACAGAGAGGAAAGGACATCTTGAACTTACAATATAAGGGAGTGGACACCTTAAAGATTCAGATAAAAGGATAATAGGTATTCACAGTGGTTGGTCCATAAGTACCAAGACTGAATAATATAATATGTTAGTGCTCCAGGAGGCACAAAGTTTAAAGAGGTGGGTTCTTTATGGAAAACAAGAATGATGGTTATGGTAGCTTCTATTTTGGGCAGGTACAGGTCACAGATCTATAGATCATTGTTTTCCAAACTCCGGGATAGCATGGAACAGAGACTGGTGATCCCAGTCTGAAGGCTATTGAGGGTGAAACAAGGGAAGAATTTGCTGTCCTGGATACAGCTGAAAAACTAGCCTGGAGATAAGTTAAGCATACGATGAACTCCTAATTGCTATATATTCCTGTAACCATTGAAAATTGACTGGTACTGTATTTAAATACCTTTTATAGCTATATAGGTAAAGGGGCTCCAAACAAATTTCAAACTCCAAAAAAGGGGTTTAAATTAAAAAAAAAAAAATATATATATATATATATATATATATATATAACAACTCATTCAATTAACTTTAGTGGCTTAATATATAAAATTAGAGTGAACAAACCACAGCTGAACTTTACGTGACCATACTGAATGCTTTTCTTTGATCATATTTGAAGTACAATCAATAGTCTACATTGTTCGTTAATGAAAAGTCTGTTAATGAAAGTTAATTTCTTAAATGTGCCTGTCTATTCTAAAACCTACATTTAGATGATCATCTGTATAATGTCATTTATATAATAAGAGAATAATTGGCTTATTTTAGTCTCTGTTCGAGTGTCTGTAGTTTATCCCCTGGTATCTAATGAGACACTGTACATGTCTTAAAATGATTCATGAACCTGGAGTTGCATTTAACCTGCCTTGGGCTTCTTCATCTTTCTGTCAATCCAGGGCTGAGTGATGGAAGACAGTGGCTGGTTCTTTTTTACACCCAAGCCAACCGCAGAACAATTGACATTCTTATTAAAATAATTTGAACGGAACACAAGCATGGAACATGGATGTACAGGAAAGGGGAAGCATTGAGTGTAAAGGAGAAATTATTTCCCAGTGGGAAAAGAAACTGCTGAAAACTCAGTACTGGAAAAAGACTGCCGGAGTCTCTTAGCTAAATTTGGTCGTCAGGTGGAGGGTATGATTCATTGCTTGAAGTCTCTGTCATGTGCATAATATATCTAATAATATCCCTGTGAGTGTTGGGAATAAGGCAGGGGGCTTACCACACAGATGTGAGAAATGTATAGTTCTGATTAGTTACAACCTGCCGTTTCCTCGCCAAATTAGGAATCAGTGGGATTTTGCAGTTTATAAGCAAACTGTCATTTATCATGGTCCAGTCCTGATCAGCAGACTTGAAAGTTGGCTAGGGTTTGGGGTCCAATATGGTCATGGTTTAAATGAAGTGTGCTTAGGGCATACTAGTTACATTATCCTAGGAATGGTGGAAAGAGGCAAATTAAATGTTAGGGCTCTACTGTTTTTAAATCTTGTTTCCCCACATCAACATAAGTAATGATGGCACAAGTGATCATAAAGTCATATGTTTCATCATCATCATCATTTCCCAACTTGAACAGCTCAGCACTAGGATATTGTAGGTGGGTAAATGGGGTAGCAAAAAGATAAAGGAAGGGTGAAGCATGTCTCCTATTGGAGGGATAGTGGTATACCATGTAGAAATATATATACGATGAGATTATTAGTTTATGCGATAAACCACAATCATTGACATCTTGGTGGATGAACATTCACCAGAACACCTGGGAGCTTTTATTCTTTAAGTTAAACGTAATTTTTGTTGCAGATGTGTGCCAGTTTAATATTTCCACTCACTTTCTATCTTTAATACTTTAAGCTCAAAGTAAGTTTTTTTATAGCTGAATGCCCAGACTGATATTTCCCCTCACTCCCTAAGCTATTTAGATTTTAAGCTTTAGTGCTATTTTCACTGCATATTTATTTACTTTATATTTAATTTATATCTTGGAAGTTTATTTTTCTTTAGTATTTATTTGCCTTGATAGATCTGGACAGATTATTTATCAGAGAAGTTTGTGCCTGGGACACAGAACTGTTTGGCTAATTAGCAAATGCATCTGTTCAAACGATGTCAACATGATGCCCCTGAGACATGTATATTTGAAATAAATATGGTTTTCATAGTAATATTCACTGCAAGTTAAGTTTCCTAATGATTTCTTAGGTGAAAAGATTTATTATGAGCGCATTGGTGTTTACTTCATGTTCACTGCAACCCAGTTGTAGATTTGGTAAAGCATGGACCTGGTTAAAATGTACATATGGAGAGACTTTATTGCATGTAGCATATACAGTTTAGCAAATTGTTCATTATTCTGGAGAAATGGATATGACTGAGCCATATACTTTTGTTATATCTCTTTCATCTGTAGCGCCAGGAGACTGCTCCGGTCTCTTACCTCCCGGCGTGTCTCTCCCTGTCTTTCTTCCGGGCTCAGCCTGCTTTCCACCTAGGGGTAAATGACGCTGGAGCAAATTCGTCAGTAGTGATGGGCGAATTTATTCGCATGGGGCGAATTCGCGGCGAATTCCCGTGATTCGCCGCTGGCGAATAAATTTGCGAAACGTCAGAAAAAATTCGCCGCAAAAAATTCGCCGCTTAAAACGAGTCGCGCGTCGTTTTTGACACGACGCGCGCCGAAAACGACGCGACGCGCACCGAAAACGAAGCGACGCGTCGAGTTTGACGCGACGCGCGTCAAAAATGACGTGCGACTCGTTTCGTGAATTGGCGAAAAATTTTGTTGACGCCCGCGTCAGACGTCGTGAAGTCATCTTTCAACACCAAAATTCAACTTTTGCCACCAAAGATTCCTTAAAAATCCTCCTTTTCATTTAGCCAGTGCCCAAGCTGGCTTCAGTTCACTGATCCTGCCTAAGAATTACTTCTACCTATTGATCCACTGGTTTTGACTCCTGCCTGACTTCTTGATTCCGATTCCTGCCACCTGCCACAATACCTTTGCCTGATTTTTGACTACTCTTTGCCTAATCCTTACCGGTACCTTACTTTTGGATTTTGTCTCTATTTTTGCACAATCCCTTGTACAGTTCCGCAGCAGAAAGCCTGGGGCCCCTTAAGGGCGTTGGTGAACACCGGAGTCACTTAATTTAGCTAGATAACCCCAAACATAACAGGATTCATCAGTCTGCTTCCAAGAGATCCATTCACTACTTGGTGTTCTTCTCACTGGAGTCCTTGCAGTCTGGAGGTGTAATCTGGTGAAGCAACCCAGACTACAATCTTCTTATTGGAGGATGAACTGCTTTAGCTAGTTTAGGCACCCATATGCTTGAAGGAAAATGATACCCCCAAAATGGTTCTCCCTCTTTGGTCATCATTTTCTGACCCAGGTCAATGTGTCTGGGGATCCTGGTGTGAAAGGCTCAATAAAGATTTCTGCCATCTTGATAAAGTCTGGTAACAAGGTACCCTGTGAACAACGTATAGGGCTAACTTTGTTAGCAGTGTGTTCTAGTAATGTAAACTGGTAAAGCAAAGAAAGAAATAGCAGCTTTGTACTCCATCAAACAATTGTAGCTGAAGGTATCTCTCCTTTAGGAATCACCAACCTACAATTCAGTGACCACAGTATTGAATTCAGGCTTAGTATATTACTCACTGAATTGCTGAGCTGCAGGTATCTGGAGAATTAGTTAGTAGCCTTAAAGGGGTGTTCACACAGTTGTTCCTGGACTCCCTTGAGTACATTAGTGTCCAGGCTAACAGTCATATTGCTCAGCTCTGTATTGATTGTACCTGACTGCACAACTATTCTACTTCAACTGGTCCATGAGTAAACCTTGCTGTGTTTGACAAAAAGCCTTTTTTGTTTTATTTGCAAGAACCTCTCGTGTTCTATTTACTTCAGCAAAGCAGCAAAAATGTCTGGTCTCCTCCACTTAGTGAGGGTCCATCTGGGAAGAAGAGTCCATTGTGACACATAGGGTATTGTACCCTAATTAGCTGTAAAAGGCATTTTAGGGCAATATAGGGTTACAATAGCTACCTATCTCAAACTTGTAAATTGTGCTATGAAAAGTTCTATTCTATGACCCGCTACAGACCCTGATTCATTGAATCCTTTATCATGACCCCAACAGGTGTTTGGAAACAGATTTCGCCTTACTAAGGCTTTCCTTTTTTAGGCTTCTACTGAGGTCTCCTGCAGCTTCCACTACTCTACAGAGTGTTGTCCAAAACATTAAAAAAGATAGGATTCCTTACCTCTACAGACAAGAGAATACCATGGGCCAGTAGGAATACACTTATGTTACAAGGCCTATATTACATTACAGGGAACTTCCCTTTTTTAGACAATAAATACCCTGGGCCAACAGGAGCACATCCCTTCCACAGGGCATATGTTGTGCTATAGACGATTACCTTTTATAAACTAGAGAATAACTGGGTCAACAGGAACATAGCCCATTCTACAAGGTATTTGTTACTGTAATTTACTAGGAAATACCCTGGACCGATAAAATACAAACTTATACCGTGGTCGATAGGAATACATCCCAAATACAGAGTCACTTTCATAGTAGCAGATGTTACCTCTTTATACCACCTAAACCCACTAAACTAAGCTTTTTGATGCATGCATGGGGTGCACAAAACTGGAGGAAACTGGATGTTTTCTGCATGTGTTTTGGATTACAGTCCCACCCTGCCTTATACACTCCCTCTTCAGAGATAAAATAAAAGGTCTTACTTTGAATCCACATAAAACTTGCTTGCCCACACCTATTGAGCAATGCTTCTCTTAGGCAAGAGAGTACAATTATATTTTCTAAAATTATTATTGCTCAGTATTATGTCCTTTAAAATCCCAAACTTGCTGTGTGACAAAGAAAAATAAAAACAATAACGCTTTATGAAATGCTCATGTCACCAAATCGGCTAAATTCATCTCATGCCTAGGTCAAAGGTAAAGCCAACAGAGGCACATTGATCTTGTTTTTACTATTAGGCATCATCATCATTGAATGTTGAGACACCCTGTCACCTTTTTCTGTCAGAAACTTTTAATAAAGAGGAGAAAGTGCTGAGAAGACTACACAGTTAATCAAGGCGGGGAGGTTTGGTTGGAAAGGAACACAGTTCACATGTTGATCCCAAAAGAACGCCCAGGCTTTCGGAATTAGGAACACAAAGGGTGTGCTTTGCAAACAGAGTTCTAAGTATGGAGATTGCAGAATGTGTGGCACTAGCTATGCAGATCTCAGGATGAGACACAAGGGGAATGCAGTTTGGCCTTGTCAAAATGCTGCACTTTTAAAGGCACAACAGCATCAGGAAATACTGTGTTTTACCCACACTTACTGTATAAATGATATTTGCTCATTTAGATTAGTCTTATGAGGTATCCGTAGTGGTTGTTATTTAAGTCGCTACTTTCTTCTCAAGCTGATCATTAAGTTGCAGGACATTGAGAGGTTTTCAAGGGTTTCCAGATCACAGACTATTTACTCTAAAAAGAATCACATGAGTGAAAGCAAAAGAATTACAGAAATGGTCATTCATTTATAAATAGTAATTTGAGGAGCAACGGACATTGCTGTGACATCATTGTGCCAGCTTGTGACATCATCACGCATGGTTTTAACTCCAAATTGAAAATAAAGGAAGGCCAGGAGTCCTAGGTTCAATAACAAATATAGGTTCTACCTCTGAGTGTTCCTGGGTGAGCTAAAATTCTCTACTGACTGTTTACTGGATTCTGACCTCTTGCCTTTGACTTTTTGCCTGGATCTTTACCTTGAACTGCGTTAACCCCTTGTGTACCACAAACTGAACTTTTGCCTGCTAATATGCATTGCAGCTTCCTTCTTGGTCCTGACTACAATCTCTGTGTCTATTATTTATTCATACAAGTAATCTCATTAACCAAATGATGTTGTTGTTGTTGTTTTTAGGCAACAACATACAATGGCTGTATATTTGTCATTGCCATGGTGTTGCTCTTCCAGACTGTCTTCCAGACATTTGTATATTTGTATTTTGTCCCCCTAAAATGTAAGAGTATAGTTTATTATGTGCCCGGAACATTCCTTCTCTATATATATTTGAATTTATACATATGAGCGAAGCTGGCAAATTATTATCCTTAGACAGTAAAGTATGACAAGATATCTTTTACTGTAGAATTTTTCACTATAACTTCTTTGAAACTGCACATTCACCTTTGCATTTCAAACCCTGTTCTGCTTTTTGGGAATCATGGCAGGGTTGCATTGCCATATGTCCTATTATATTGCCATAATTTTGGTTACTTCCTACTTTTTAGAGTTGATTGAAATATATTGTGACTACAAATTAGGAATTTATTTCTGAACATATGCTGGATTCAGCACTGATTTAACTGACAGATTCATATTAACACCATCACCTTTGCCAGCCTTAAGAACAGACTAAATCCCAGAATGCTAAAAAATTAACAAGCCAGAGTCTTTGTTTTGTTCAAAAATGTTTACAGCTCATTATACAATAAGGTGGGTCAGAACTGAGCGAAAACTATTAAGGTGTTTCAAATGGTACAGTATTCAGAACCTCAACTTCCAAAGCATTCCAATGCAATTGTAATAATTTGGTGGCGCTGATTGTGTGAGTCGTGTGCATAAGGAATCAACCATGGCTCATAAAGTTCCTCTACCACCTATCAGCCCGGGCAGCCTCACATAGTCTGGCTTCTCATACAATATTGCCTTAACCTTCTCCACTGATTTGATTGGAAAACTCATTGTGAAATAACACCGTGCCAACCCTTCCTGGCAGAACTGCCACTAATAAAATCATTAAACCGAGAACTTGGCAATTAAGGTTTATGGCAGCGCTCCAGGGCTTCACACAGCAGCCAGGCAACAGGCGTATAATCAGATAGATTTAAAGGGCACCTATCATTCCAAGAATATAAAACCAATAACATATAAAAGGATGTTAATTTCATTTAGTCATATATATATACTGTATTTTAAACTCATTGTACAGTCACTGACATTATTTATGGTTAAGAGAGAGTTAAGTAGATACAGGCAAAGAGATACACATGTAAATAGATAGATGAAATATAGATCCTCCTGAATACAAAGCTGTATATCAGACTATTTATGTATTCCCCCAGTTTAATGCTTGCTGTATACTGGAAAATACAGAAAAATTTCATTACATGTGGACAGTTTAAAAGAATACAACACTGGGCCAATGTGGTTGCCCATCTTGTAATCCTTAATTCCAGACACATCAGCCCTCGTCATTTCTTTAAATTGCTATGCTCATGCAAATTAATCTCATTTACCCAAATGACAAGTAGGTGAAAATGAATTGGCCAAAGATTAACCCATAATGTGTTTATATTGAACAGACATGATAGCACAAATTAATATAAATCCCTAATTTGCCTCTATAGATCCCAATATTGTTCCTTTTATAAATCCATATGTTATTCCCCATATAAAAATCAGTATTTTCTACACAAATGCCTACATACGTCCCTTTATAAATCCCTATACTCGATCATATATACACCCCTATATTATTCCTTATATAAATCCCAATATATTTCATTCTATATCTATCCATAGTATTCCAGATATCTGTATAGGCCTTTTCATTTACTTGCCTAAATCAGTAATAGTTGTTCTACAAGCTGATTTCAGACAATTGAACAGATTGCCCACATTTTCTGCACTTATTATTAAGGCTGTTCTTGCCCCATAGAGGGGGGAGTGATGACAGGTGGAGAACTTGTTGGCACTGAAAGGTAACAGTGTCCTGCTGCAGAGAACAACTTTTTTATTTTGTGCCACTTAATGGGTGGATACAGCAGAAATCATGGTCCGAGCCCCATGGTCTCTTCCTGTCGCGACCACCCTTTGCTGGGTGAAAACATTCCTCTCGTACGCAGAAAGCACTCACACTGCACAGCTCTTAAAAGCACTCACGCTAGCCCGAAATGTACAGATTATTGCAGGAAACCCTACAACTACCATGATATCTTCAAATTGAAAATAGGACCCCTGCCACTGATTTTTACATGACCTTGACAGGTTGAAGATGGATTATCTTCGGATTCAGACTTTTTGCATCCTCTAGGTCAGTGATCCTCAACCAGTAGCTCATGAGAAACATGTTGCTCTCCAACCCCTTGGATGTTGCTCCCAGTGGCCTCAAAGCAGGAGCTTATTTTTGAATTCCAGGCTTGGAGGAATGTTTTAGTTGTATAAAAACCAGGTGTACTGCCAAACAGAGCCTTAATGTAGAATGACAATCCACATAAGGGCAACCAAATGGCCAATCACAGCACTTATTTGGCTCCCCAAGAACAGTTTTCATACTAGTGTTGCTCCTCAATAGTGATGGGCGAATTCGCAGCAAATTCCCGCGATTCGCCGCTGGCGAATAAATCCGCGAAGCGCCAGCGAAATTTCACCTGGCGAAAATTCTCCGAAAAAAACGAGTCGGCTGCCAAAAACGACGCGACACGTCGAAGTTGATGCGATGCGCGTCAAAAGTGTGCCGCGACTCGTTTCGCAAATTTTTCGCCAATTCGCGAATTCATCTGGAAATTCGCAAATTTTTCGGCGAAACTGGGGAGATTCGCCCATCACTACTCCTCAACTCCTTTTACTTCTGAATGTTGCTCATGGGTTCAAATGGGTTGGGGATCCCTGCTTTAGGTATATGAAATTTCTTAAAATCAAGGTTTTTTTTTCACTAAAAATTTGGATAGCATAAGTGTGCTCATAGCTTGTACAGAGAGATACCATAAACTATGAAAACATAGGTGTTCCCCTATACTAAGCACAATTTAGCACACTTTAACAGTCCCCTGACTTTACTCAAAGCTTATACAGAGAGACAGAGAGAAACATAAAACTATGGTAGCATAGGTCATGATATATATGAGCTAATCTAGACAGGACTGTGACTCTCTCATTGCCTCTTGATAACAATGTGATATGTGTTGCTCTCATCATGCACAGTAATCCATCAATCAAAGAGAATAGAATGTCAGCTCTTAGATTCTCTCTCTTCTGGGAGCAGTTACAGTTACATTGTGTCTTTGTCTCTGAACCTATTTTAATTTGACATCAGTCGGGATCATTTCACATTATGCAACATTCCTCTTTCTCAGGGCTATGGACTCAGACTTCTTATTTAATAGACGCAATCTTTGTGTAAGATTATGATCTTAATTTTGCTTAGTATAGGGGAATTCCGAAGTGTATAGGGTAACTTTGCCCAATTATATGAGTAATATGGTATCTATATTACTATAGCCAAATTTATTTTGTCCGCAAGATGACTTATGTTCTTGGTTTGGGTACAGGCCCGGACTGGCCATTTGTGGGTTAGGGCAAATGCCAGAGGGGCTGCTATAAGGTCCCATAGAAAGTCAGTGTTTAGTGGGCTGGTGGGGACTGTTTGGGCCTCTATGTGGGCTGATGGGCCTCTTGTGTACCTGAAATGCCAGGGCCTATTTTAATTCTAAGTCCAGTCCTGTTTGGGTAAGAAATATCTTGAACAGTCTGGGTAGAAAAGAAGTAGCAGATATTATGAGAGAGCAGTAGGAACAACACCACTGGCTGTAGAATTATTATATGGATTTATGGAAAATACTCAGATCAGATTTTATTCTGCAAGTCATCCTGCAGCCTTAAGCATCAGCCTTTCTGCATTGGTTTGAAACCATTTCCTGCTCTGCTAATTCTAAACCCCATTTTGTAGGTCACTGGTTGTTCTTTTTTTTGTCCAATCTTGACACTAATTCTGTGCTTTTTTCCTTCTGCTCAGAGCTCTTAAATTGTTGCTCTCATTCCCCATGACAGTTAGACTGCTCGCATGTTTGTTACTGTGCTATAATGAACCAGAACATTACTGCTGGGCTAATTTCCCTACAAAATCTATATAACGTGCCTCTTCTTTCCTTCTCTTATTATAGTCCCACCACCCCCACCACCTCTAGATATACAGTATACTCCACAAGCCTTCATATTGTCGACCAAATCTGTGCTTTAAGGTCATTCTGTGGATAACAAGGGATACCCGTTCCCCCTTAGGACAATATGAGTCCTGCAGTGGTTTGTGTACCCATGCATTACCTGCTGTTGTGTTTTGATAGCCGAGGATGAGCAGAGTATAACAATGCTTTATTAGCAGACTCATGAAGCCATTACATAAACACTCTTCACATGACATGTCCTTGGTCCAAGCAGGTAGTTTTCTGATTCTCTCAGTACACCTTATAGGTTCACTTTCTTCAATCCTATTGCAGTTGGCATCAGGAGTAGGAAAATGTCCCTCATCAAAAGGAGCTTTTCCAAAGTCACATCTAGCAGGCGCAAGACAACTTGCATTCCATATGTGTCCATCAGAGAGTTCATATGTGTATGGTCCTCGCTGGTGTCTCACTTTAAGTGGTGTTGTAAATTTAGATTGTCCTTGTTTCAGTATTCCTGGTTTCTTAATTCTGACTATAGATCCAGGATAAAAGTGCACTTCTCTTGCACCACGTTTTATGTCAGTATAAGCCTTGCATTTGGCTTGTTGGCATTTGACAATGTCAGCAGTACACAATGTTGTAGGCATAATATTTTGTGGAAGTTTGATGTCTGCAACATGTAACTTAGTGCACATCTGCCATGTAATATTTCAGCTGGGGTTGCTTTGGTTGTTACCTGGCATATTGCTCTGTAGTTATGTAGGAACTCTGTTGTAAATACTTTCCAATATTTCCCAGTAAGAGTTGCTGTCTGTAATGCTTCTTTCAGACTTCTATTGAATCGTTCAATTTCTCCATTTGCTTGTGGGTAATACACTGAAGATTTCCTATGCACAACATTCCTCTCTCTCAGAAAGAAGTTTAACTCAGATGAGACAAACTGTGGTCCGTTGTCTGATGTTAGATCCTTTGGAATACTGTCTCTGCTGAAGACTGTAGACAGAAATGTTATTGCTGTTAGAATGCAAATGCAATTCCACGCCATTTACTGTAATAGTCTATTAGAGTTATAGCAAATCTGTAGTGTATAGGAGCATCTGTAAAACGACCCACAATATCAATAGCAAGTTTTTCCCATGCTGAATCAGGGAATGCTACTGGTTGAAGTGGTGGTGTATGTGTGCTAGCTGTTGTTTGTATCCATACAAACAGTGAAACATTATCAAAAATAAAACAATTGTTTCCAGGACAAAGATCCTTAATTTTCTTTATTTAGTACACCCCTTGAATTTACTTCTCTTTTGCTCCAATGATGCATTCAGGGGACAAACACCCCAGAATCACTTTGAATCAGGAGCTCCCATATCTTTAAACCTCACTGTCCTAGAACATAAAATAGAGATAAAACAGTTATTTTACAACACAGACACATGTTAAAAACAAGCATAATAGTAAAGTCAGTATCAAAACACTTACTCATATAAATAATAATGGTGTATATTCTCTATTAAGGCTGCCCGGTGATAGAGTGCCCAATAAATGAATCCACAGCATCTCTAATTTCTTAAGAATTTGCTATCTATCCCCACCTCATCTAAGTGGCTCCACAATGTCAATAACCTGATAGGTGTGACACTGTGTGTTTCATTTCATGAAAATGCGCAGGTATTCGTAAATGTAATAATTTGCAGCATATATTTGATTTTTGTTGCTTAATCCTTTCCTTCACTTTTTGTGTTGTTTCCCCTATGTATGCCAAGCTACATGGTTACTTAATCAGGTAAACCGCATATCTAGATTCACAAGTATAGTATTTTTTAATTGCTATGCTTTTACCCATGTGAGTATGTGCGAAAGAATTACCTCTGGTGATATTGATACAGTGTGCACAAGATAGACACGGAAACATCCCCTTTTGGGGAGTACACAAAAATTTTGTTTAAGTTTCTTTTTTGTGGGCCTATATCCGCCCTCATCAAGAGATCCTTCAAATTTTTATTACTTTTATACCTCATTAAGGGAGGAGAAGAAGATCTGTAATATGTGAACAACCTGCCTGTAAAACCTGCCAGTGTTTTCTCAAGATATTCCTCACCTGATCACTAGCCACTGAATATTGGCTGAGAAAAGCCAGAATACTTTTCTTTTCTTTTGTATATTTCTTTTCGGGATTTCTTAACTGTGCGGGAGTTTTTAATTTTTATCAAATCTTCATTTCATTTACGTTGGGAATAGCCCATCAATAAACCGTTCCGACATCTCTTTTAAACAGACTTTACATTGTTGTTCATTGGAAACAATCCTTTTCACTTGCTTAAATTGTGTCATAGATAAAGATTTTAATAATGTTTGAGGATGGAAACTAGAATTATGTAATAAATTATCTGTATCCTTCTTATAAAGATCTGTATCCAAACGTATCCCATTTTTTTGTATAGTAATGTCTAAAAAAATAAATTTTTCCATATCATGAGTTAGTGTAAACTTTAAAGTGGACCCGTCACCCCAAAAAAATATTCAAAATCATATTTTATCACATTAGTCAAGCAAAATGAACATTAATTACACTATATAAATTATTTGAATCTTGTTTCCTTCAGTCTGGGAATTTATAATTATAACAAGCAGGCAGGGGCCATTTTGTGGACACTGTTATTAAGACAAGTCTTGTATCATCTCAGAATCTTGTTTGTGCACCAGAATAGGGGACCCGATGTCTATCCCCATGTCCTGGCTACACAATTAAATGGTTAAGAGAACTGGGGGAATGTGTGGGGAGCAGTGGCATCTAGGAAGTGCTGAATGGAAAGTGAAAGTAATTATCTGCCCCGCCTCTATGCCTAAGGCATAGAGGAGTGGCAGACAATATTTGATTGACAGTTGAGATTTTTAAATGAGCTTAAAACAGCTATGAATGCTTTAATAAAAATTTTAAATTGGATGTCATGTTTAATTTGAAAAGGACTTTTATTATAAAGATTTCTGTGTCTGGGTGACGGGTCCACTTTAAAGTAGGTACTACAGAATGGTGAATTCAGTAATTATTTCCACCGGCCCTTCCCAAAACACTATAATATCATCTATATAACGGTAGTACAGCGAACAATGTTGTTTATAAAGTATGTCTGTATAAACAAAATTTTCTTCAAAATCTGCCATATAAAAATTGGCATATGTGGGGGATACATTGCTCCCCATTGTCCTTCCCTGTAGTTGTTTATAAAACATCACCAAACTAAAAAAATAACTATCCTGAAGTACTATCTGTAATAAATGTAGAAAATATTTTTTTTCTTTGTCTGTATATTCTGTAGATTTTTTTAGCCAGTTACCAATAGCCGTCAAACCAGCTGTATGTGTTATAGAAGTGTACAGACTGTTTACATCCAGGCTAATTAACACCATCTGGGCAGTCACTTTAATATTTCCCAAAATATTCAATAATTGGTTAGTGTCCTTAAAAAAATATTTAGTATTATGGACAATGGGTTGTAACACTCTATCATTATAAATGGACAGAGGAGAGAAAACAGAATCCGTATTAACCACTACTGGTCGACCTAGTGGCTGATGCAAGTCCTTTGCATAGTATAAAATATTGGATTAATAGGATTCATTTTGTATAAATATTTACTAAGACCTTCATCTATCACTTTCTCACCAAATGCTAGTTCCACTACCTCTAAAGTGATCTTGTATATTACTCAAGGGGTTACTGGACCATAGATACAGTAATATACTGTTTCATCAGCCAACTGGGACTTTAGTTCATTAATATAATAATTTTTGTCAAGTATAACCAACGAACCCCCTTTATCAGCAGGTTTAAATATCACATCTTTAAGCTTCAATTATTCAGATAGGCTATCTCTTTCACTACCCATTAAATTATTTCGCATGCTGAACATCGGATTAGACTTTAGCCTGGATTCAAGTTTTTTATATCACCTTTAACCAATTTAATATAGTTCTCTACTACTGGATCCGTGTTAAATGTGGCAACTGTAATACCCTTTGCAATGGTTAAATCCTACTATAGGAGCAGTCTCTCTCTAATGCATGGTGAATTTATTTTTCCACTGTTTGGTCTCTTAGCATTTAATCTGTTTGATTCCCAAACTCACAGGTAGCAACCAGCTCTCTCAAAAAGCTGCTACAAATTGTTCTTTGGATTCACCATTAGGTTGTCTACGCTGGCGGATTTTATATCTTTCAGCAACCACATTTACTCTTGGCATGAAATTTTTTTTATAGCAGTAAGTGCAGTTCATAAGTTTAATCAGATAATGGTAATATATAGAATATACACTTTGCCTCTGCTCCCAGGCAGTAAATAAGTAAATCATGCTTTCTAGCAGCAGAAATCTTCCCTTGGTCAGCAGCAATAAAGTAATTTTCATCTTGTCTCTAATTTGTTGTGTTTTGATAGTCGAGGATGAGCAGAGTATAACAATGCTGTATTAGCAGATTCATGCAGCTATTACACAACAATAACATAAACTCTAGCACCTTAAGCAGTATAGAAAGTACTGTGTATGCACAGTACAACTCAAGTGCACAATGACATCTACAGACCATTTGTATAAACACCACACCTGCATAAAAAGCAAGTACCTTGCGGGATAAGGGTAGGATTTTCGAGTGCGGGTCTGTGGGTCTGGTTGCAGGTCTCATTTATAAAGTTACATAGTTACATAGTTAAATTGAGTTGAAAAAAGACAAAATCCATCAAGTTCAACCCCTCCAAATTAAAACCCAGCATACACACACACACATACACTCTTTCACACAAACCATATATGCCCATAGCTATACTAACTGTAGAGTTTAGTATCAAAATAGCTTTTGATATTATGGCTGTCCAAAAAATCATCCAAGCCCCTTTTGAAAGCATCAACAGAATCAGCCATCACAAGATTACCCAGCAGTGCATTCCACAACCTGTCTTCACTGTGAAGAACCACCTACGCTGCTTCAAATGAAAGTCCTTTTCTTCTAGTGTGAAGGGGTGGCCTCTGGTGCGGTGATTCTCTTTATGGGTTATGGGTTATATTGATATATATTAAAAATTTACAGAACGTGTTTCTGTCTCCGCCCATTTGATGTCAATTCTGGCCATATGATGTTACTTCCGGGTTTGCAGCAACAGCACTTCTTTTTTTTCGATCAGTGGGTTGAGGATCAGGTTGCGGATTAGGCAGTTGCAGGCTTGGTCAAGCAGGTAAATATGTGGCCTGTGAATCTACTCGTGGGCTGCAGGTTCTGGAAGGGTCTCAAAAAGATTTTCTGCTCAGGATTCCAAGGGGGCTTGAACTAAACACATTTTGCACCAATAAAAGCTTTAAAGGAGAACTAGCAGAAAATGTGCTCTTGGTATTCCTCTGTGCAGCCTCCGTCTCTTTCTCCCTTAATAACACCAAGGAACCTGTGTGGCACTTACAGTAAATACATTATAAATAATATCCTACAGCCTCTATGGGGACATTCCAATAACAACAACGGGGAAGAGTGTATGCAATGCAGTCAGTGTAGCCAAAGAGCAATGCTACAGAAACAGGGATTTGTACTGTACTATAGTGGGGTATACTGTATGTTGGTGCTTTATAAATTATTGTTCTAATTATTCTCAATGATAAATGGAAACACTTTAAGCCTCCAAAGACCTGATAAGTTCATGGTCAGACCTGAAGGAGCTGTCTTTGCTGTTAGGGTACCATTTCAGCAAGCCCCCTGAAACTATAATTTATTTATATATACGTATATTGTATACATAAGTTTATGTTTTATCTTCATAGATAAAAAGTATAGCAATGAAGAAATATAGTGATAGCTTACCTTTTACTTGTCATAAATGATATTGAGAGATTTCACAATGCTGAAATCTGCCAGGTGGTGCTGTTGAAGAGGAAGATGTCAACTCAATAAAAAAGGGACCTGCGAGCCCTGCAAGGTTGCAATATATTTTTAATTAACTGACTTTATTGTCTTTCCCTTTGGGTGCACCTTCCTCCTCTCTGTTGTATTATTATTTGTTACAGAAGGTAGGTTGCGCTCACAGCCACCAAAGAAAGATGTGTATAACTGTAGCAAAGAGCAATACCAATGTAAAGCCAGAGATCAAATGCTGAACAATGAGCAAGTGCAGTTGCTAGTTGGTATAGCCCACCCTTGGGTATGGCTTGCTATACTAGCAATATTACTGTGTTGACACCATACAAATTCCCAGCAAAATGCTGTCACAAGTATAAAGTGAACACAGATGTATTTGTCAGGATATGGGCAGAAATAAAATGGTAGTTAAGGCAAAAATAGAAACAGTAGGCAATAACAAAAGTAGTTCAATGCTGTAACTCCAGAAAATACTTTAACTACACCAGTTTTTGTTGGTCAACAAACATTTTCCCACAGTGGTTAGGTACAGTGTAAACTCCCTATAGCAAATAACCCTGAATTTGATGCACAGAATGTTCCTGCTGCAGACTCTGTCTGAGAAAACTGTATAGTACAGTTAATTCCCTGCAGGGTTACTGTGACAACACCCTGGTGGTGATACCTGCTGCATCTGTATCCTCCTGCGCCATACCGGTAAATGTGCAATTCTTCCTGGTTGCGCACTCGGCTATTTCTGGATTTATCCCGAAAGTGCAGAACGCAATGTCATCACTGGCAAGAAATTTTTATATTTAAAGGGCTCTTTGTGTAGTTTTCTTTGCCCAGTGTAATGGTCTGTTGGTAGTTCCTGGTTGCAATTTTTGTGTTTATAGTTGTTTTGTCACTGCCTAGTCCTGTCTTGCTGCCTGTCCTGATCTCTGCCTGTATTGGACCATTCTTCTGGATTCCGTATTTACGCTGCTTATTGTTATTGACCTGGCCTATTTACTGACTACAAACTTATCTTCTGCTACGGTACTACACAGCTCCTTTAGGACTGACCCAACCTTTGACCCGTCTGCATTCTTGTTTCCTGAATCTGTACCACTCTGCCTGTTCGGTATTGACCTAGGCTGTGACCTGACCATGCTCTTGTTTCCTGAATCTCTACCCCTCTGCCTGTTTGGTATTGACCCCAACTACGCTCCTTGTTCTCCATTTCTGTATAGCGTGCGGTTTCCTTGCCTGCCCAAAACTCTCCCCTGGTCCTCTCATATTAAGACCTGGCGGTACCCGGACAATTGAGGACTCCTCCTGAAGTAAAAGGTGGCTATTAAAGGCAGAAGGCTGAGCCGTGGCTGGGACCTTGAGGTTTGTTCTGGGTTTGGGCTACCAATCGTAGCAGTTACACTGGCTCACCTGGTTATGGATAGAATGGTCATTGACTGTCACTGATAACAATGTCTTTGAGTCAGTTAATATCCCCCAATTAAAGTAGAAATCAGTGGTCCATCCTCCACCAAATAGGCAATCCAGAAGGAAATTCTTCATACAGCACCAGTGACCATTGACTGTCACTGACCATGATGCTTTATAAGGACAAACACCAGGACAGTTATAGATGATCTGAGAGCACTTCTAACACTTACTGTACTTTTGTGCTGTCCTTTGAAGTAACTTGTGATGAATCAACAACAAGACATGTTGGTCACCCGATAATGGCTGCAACTGCCAAGGAATTCTGGGTAATATAGTACATTGCTCGATCAATATTGATTACTATTGTGCCCCACTGCACCCACCTTGATTCTGCCTAGTTGACAATGCACCAAACAAGCATGCGCCATGGGTGTTCTATTTCCACACTACTTTCAAAATAATTTAGAACCCTAAACTTAAAATGGACCCACCACCCAGATACAAAAATCTGTATAATAAAAGTCCTTTTCAAATTAAACAGCAATTTTTATTAAATCATTCATAGCTGTTTTAAGCTCATTTAAAAATCTCAGCTGTCAATCAAATATTGTCTGCCACTCCTCTATGCCTTAGGCATAGAGGCGGGGCAGATAATTACTTTCACTTTCCATTCATCACTTCCTAGATGTCACTGCTCCCCACACATTCCCCCAGTTCTTTTAACCATTTAATTGTGTAGCCAGGACATGGGGATAGACATCGGGTCCCCCTTTCTGGTGCACAAACAAGATTCTGAGATGATGCAAGGCTTGCCTTAATAACAGTGTACACAAAATGGCTCCTACCTGAATGCTATAATTATGAATTCCCAGACTGAAGAAAACAAGATGAAAATAATTTATATAGTGTAATTAATGTTCAATTAATGTGATACAATATGATTTTGAATATCTTTTTGGGGTGACGGGTCCACTTTAAGAGGTGGCCAAGGCCAGTCTTTCTTAACTTCAGACCCTATTACTAACCCCTATATAATGCTCCAAACCTCAGTAGTTGCTTCTGGAACTAGGGGCTAGCAGAAAAGGTCTGTGCCTTGAGTGCAACAGTTGGAGGGTTTGGGGGTGCTATTGGTGGATGTTTGAGTTGGGTCATAATCAGCACCGTCTATTAAATGTCTCATCTGCCATCAAATATTATGGGGGTTGTAAAAGTGTTTGGCTTTGTTGCTGTCCAGCAGAACAGAGGAAGCAAACAAGATATTGACAATATAAATCATTCCAATACCTTTCTGATAAACACATCAGCACTTTGGCCGGGGGAGGGGGGTGCTGAAACTGACAGTAATTACTGGCTCACAATATCCTGTCACCGACTCCTGTGCCCAGAAATACTTTCCTACTGTTCCTGGGAGAATCCAACCAACGGGAAAATAGAGGCGTCTGATCCAAGCACTGGTGATTAGTTCTGCTCTGAATATCCTCGTTATTAACTCTAAACTGTCAGAGGCTCAGTTCTCATCAAATGCTTGTTGCATTTGCTAATTGGCGATTATTAAAAAGAAAAGGTTTGATTCACTAAGGGGTGATTATGAGGCTAAACACAAACCTATTATTGGTAAATGTAATTGATCATTTATAGGCAGTAATTAACCAATCATTGGAGGTTAACGGGGTGATTTATATTCCATTGGAAATACTTACTCTTGTGGATATTGTCACATAAAATAATCTTTATTGGTTCATTTTGGTTTTCTGTGTTTATTTCTTGTTGTATGTACCTTTTAATGTGTATCTTGTTCCGATCCCAGAATTGCGTTTCATTGCTGGGTTATCTGACTCCCTGGGACCTATTTATTAAGTACAGGAAATGGGCTGTTTAAGTTTTCCAATCCATCAAAAATTGCAGTCTGTAAAAATTCAGGGTTTCATTTGAACCAAATTACAAAAAAAGTTTGCAAAACCTTTGCTTGTTTGCCCTGTGAGAAGGCAAGAAACATCATGCAGAATTCAATGCAGGGAAAAACATGCAGCTGCAAGGCTCCTGCATACATAAGAATAATAATTTGTTGGGCAGAGCAGGGACATAATGATTATTGCAATTAATAATGTCCCTCTACAGCTTGCAAGCTTTGGAGAACAGTTTCTGCCCCTGATGTCTACCGTGATAAAATGCATTGGACAATGTTGCATTGACTTGTAACCCTTTCTTGGCCAATATTGACCAAACCAACTAGCATAGGTAGAGCATTGGTTACACGCGACTCTTTTACTCTCAGGTAGGGCTTTCGCTAAGTGGAAAATCACGTGTGAGGTAGTTGAACTACAGCTCGATACTGCATATGGTGTGTAATAAAGGTTGTTGGACGCCAGGGGTTCTTTGTGCAAACAAAATAGAACAATTTATTTACAATAACAGCACAGGGTATTATATACTCACAGACAGTGGTATTATAGCAGATATGCTTAGTACAGGCACAGCATAGATTATACCCTCAGGTAGGATACCAGGATGGGAGTTGTAGTTGCACCAGCCAGGTTATCAATGCCCATGTGGTCCGGATCCCACCAGCAGGTTCAGGTGACTCAGGGTTAAATACTTTTCCTGCAGTCCCTATGTCTGAGGTCCCTTCACTTCAGGCAAGGTAGAGCCTGGGGGAGAGCTACTCCCTACTATCCTCCTTGATGGGGCTTGAGCTGCCCTTTCTCTCTTCCCTCTCTATCTCACCTCTCCTAGAGAGTGCTATGACAGGACTATCCTATCTCTGACTAGTCCTCATTCACGGGGCCCTGTTCCCCGACTTAATAATTATTATAGTACCTTTACAATACAACTTCTGGGGCCTTAACTCCAGGCTCAATGGATCTTGTGAGATGGTAGCTGCTGCAGGCCAGAGAGGAAATGCCCCTCCCTGCAAGTACTTTTAATACAGCACTGCAGGGGGTGGGTCACAACCTGTCACAATTAATGCTACATTATAGCTACCTGGACTTTAGTCCAATAGCAGGTAGTTAAGTAAGGGCAAGGGAAGAAGCCATAAGGGCCATGCTTCTTATGGGTCCCTACAGACTTTTGATGAGCTAATCTTGTAAGTGTAATTTTAAATGTATTTAAATTTGTGTGCAGTACAACACCGAACGCGTCCTTCTTTATTTACTTTGCAAAGTTTTGAACAGTTTGACCAATTTATGAAGAGGCTACGCCTACTGGATTATTAGCAGGGGCATAACTACAGAGGAAGCAGACTCAGCTGCTGCAGGGGGGCCCAGGAGGTCTGAGGGCCCCATGAAGCCCTAATTCATGTACAATTTCAATAAATATTGGTAAAACAGTTAAATTTTGACATTTTGAGGACCTGAAGAATAATTTTCTGTGGGGTCCAGTAATATCTAGTTACGCAACTGGTTATAAGTGACCAAGTCTGAAGAAATATACAATATTTATTACTTTAAATAAATTTATCGTTATTCCATGTAGGTTATTCCTTTGGGGCTTGAAATCTATTTCACTTCAGATTCACTCAGCTGCCGTTTCGTTCCTATCCTACAGTGCAGTGTGCTGAGTGCCACCAGCTTCCCTGCACAGCCTGGGAAAGGAGGCAGCATGAATAAGAACAGATGGGCAGGACTAGTAGAGTTTGTTGGTACCCTCTACCTACCCTCTTGATTTATATGGGCTTTAGGGTGGCCCCAGGGATACATATGACAAAGCTGAGGAGGCTGAGATGAAAAACCATGCTTAATAGCAAAGAAATAGATTTTTTAAAATTTGACAATAAAAATGTAGCTAATCCTCATATTAAATGGATTTTTGTCCAAAACTACGCATAACTAATTTACAGACGTGAAAGAGAGATTTTTACACTTCAGGATTTCAGTGCCGCATGCAGATTGTACTTAGAATGGGTTTGCCGCTGGTGAAACAATGTGTTTAATGTTACATTCCTCCTTTATTGCTTTTTTCCTTTATTTCGTGCCTTTTCAGCAACAAAAAGATATATATATCAGGTATATTGGGTCAGACAATAAAGTGGAAAGGAATTTAATATTGTTACTGGGGAGGGAAGATTAGAACAAAATCTGCTAAAGTAGCAAATTTCTCCCCAGCTACTCAGGAAATGTAATGTGTCTAGAGTTAAAAATCATATTATTTTATTCATTGGAAGAATCTATTCCAGTATTCCAGTTGCACAGAGTATAATTCACATACTCAATAAAGCTGACAGCGAACAAGTGACGGCTTTAACCATAATGTCCCAAAGACATGGAGGGGGTGCAGAATGAAGGGTTTTTTTGGGGGGAGCTTAGTCTACAGTCCTGCACAGGTCCATTTTTTGTGACCCGTACATGCAACCTGCAATCTGCAACTCAGACCTACATTCTTACCCAACTGGACCTGCTACCCGACCCACAAATACCTTATCCGCAACCGGGACCCGCTACCCACTGAGCGCCAAGAATCAGGAAGTGCTGTCATGCTGCCAATCAAGAATCAGGAAGTGACATCATCGTAAATAAGCGACCCGCAGAACCACCAACCCCCATCTATACACGCACCTGGAACTTTTGCCTGCAACCCACAGGGTACAGAAGGTTTTTGCAGGTACATGACCAGCTGCAAGACTCTAGCTTAATCTATTGAAGCCTGTCTAGACTGTTTGATATTCTTGGATAACACTTACTGAGTGTCCAGAACTGAAAGCTGGTAAAGGGCCACTGTTACAGCACTCTACACAATACACCCTTGAGTTTAAGCATGGAGGTAGCTGGTGAAGGGAGGCATGACAGCTGGAGTAGTGTTGATGCAAGTTGGTTATGCATGACTCACCACTTTCATAAACAAAAGCTCAGACGGGCCAATGGTCAGGAAAGGTGGAATGACAAGGAAAGGTGCAGGCACAAGTCTAACCAGATAATCAAAGTCCAAGCAAAGTATGAAAGTGTAGTCCAAAAGGCAGAGTCAAAAACAAAATCTAAGGTCTGTAATCAGGATTCATTTCTAGAAGCTCACAGGAACACAAGAACAGGCTAAACTGATGTCCAAGTGTCAGTTTGTTTGTGAGGCTAAATAATACCATTGTGTCAGTTCTGCATCAGGATGCTATAGGAACAGCATTGTGCCATATACAATGTTGCGCAAAATGTCACATATCACAATGTGCAAACGTCACAACATAATTGATGCTGCGTTACATACTATGGGAGCAGAGTCTGACATCCTAGCCCTATAATTCAGCAAGGATTTAATCAGCACTTATACTGTAAAATAACTCAAAGGGCCATTGTACTCTAAGACATAGGGGCTAATTCACTAAGATCTGAAAAGTCGCTAGCATTAGCTTCACTAGCGTTCGCCACACTTCGCCAGGCGAATTTTCGCCAGCGCTACGCGAATTTACGCTCAGGTCGGCGAACGGTAGCGTAGTTGCGCTAGTGTTACTTCGCTAGGCAGAGTGCTGTGACGCTAGCGAAGCCTAATTTGCATACAGCGGGAACTTTAAGTTATAATAGAAGTATATGTTACTGCCACTACATTCCACTACACAAGCCTAGGAAACCTTTAATAAATTATATAAAGTTGTCCTATTGCCCTACATGTGCCCCCTGTATAGTTGAGTTGCCATATATTAGGAAATGTAGGGGGGATGAAGGGTAAGCCCCCCAAAAAATTATCGATCTTTTTCAGACTATCACCCTCCTATGGTAAAATACGCCAGCGTTTTTTTGGGACTTAGAAAAAAATGTAAAAAAAAATTTTCAACCTCCTATCTATTGTATTGAACTTCACCTGGTCTGACCAGGCGAAGTAACGTCTAGCGTAAGTGCTAACATAGAGAAAAATGCTCATCTTAGTGAATTTGCGGTCCTTCGTCAGTGCGCAACTTCGCCTGGACGTAAGGGTGCGAAGTTGCGCAAGTGTACCTACTTCGCTAGTGAAAATTCGCCAGAGTCCGTGTTAGTGAATTTGCAAAGATGCGAAATGACGTCACGCTGGCGAATTAGCGCTAGCGTTAGACGCTTCGCGCTTTAGTGAATTTGCCCCATAGCCTGACTTGTTCTCAGTATAAGAGAATACTGTATGCTGCTTTAATACCTGTGCTGCCATAGTTTTACGTTATTACCCTGTACAGGCTATGATCAAACTTTTCTTGCTGAATTGTACTAAGTACAGGAGAATCTATTCTACAAATAGCAGTACAGATGAGCAAACAAAATTAGATCTCTTTTATAAAAAATGAAGGGAGAAAATAGCTGAACACCTGAGAAAACATTAAAAACTAACATATACTAGACATCTATGTAAGAGCAGGCAGTAACATGTCATATGATGACGATGATGTCACAGTTTCATGGCAGTGAGCGAGTAGCAAGTTGGGTTGTGACATGGCCATTATCTGGATAGTTCAAAGAAGAAGGTTGCTCTGATCAGCTGGCACAATGTATATAATAAAATATGTCACTGGGGAAAATTCCCAGAGATGTCCATTATTGTTTTGTTGCTCAAATAAAATTACCCACATTCACACTGCCTCTCCGATAAGTAATCGGCCACTCTCCAAACTTTTCAGAAATGTAGACCACAGCACCACATAGGCAAATTCAAGCAGGGAGAACCCCTGCAACTTTAGCGACGAATTAAGTTGCAGGGATTCGCCCAGCTTGAATTTGCCTACATGGTGCTGGTGTCATTACAGGAGAATCTCCATGTAACTGCAACCAATGACGTGAGCTGACGTGACTCAAAGAGTCTATATGCGAGTTTTTAACAGGAACATTGGTTGCAGTTACATGGAGATTCTCCTATTGAACAATTTAATGGACACTACGTCTTAAATGTCTATAAGTATCCCACTATACAAGTTGCCACACTGCATGGTTTGGAGTAACATATAACAGGATATACAGATTGAAATAGCAGAAAGGAAGAAGGGCACCAATCTCAATTGTAAATTCACCGAGTGGTGTACCAATATAATTGAAAAATACTGCACTATATTGGAATTACTTTTCTTGTTCCTTGCTTGTCTGACCTTGTGCCGCTAAGCACTGGTTTTCCTTCAACGCTATTGGGATTATTATATGATAAGAGACTGAGTGCTTTCATTAGTGAGAGTGCTGTATCTTGTCTTTATAATATACAGTATATGTACCATATATAACTTTATTATGCTTATTCCTTGTAACTGCACAAGGCAACTGGAAATAAAACTGTGCAAATTTTCTGAAGTTGATTTAACTGAAATCACCCACGGGACGGGGGCATAGCCACACCTGACAGCGGGGGCCTGGCAATGCCAGATGCCAAGTTATGGCTAATTACAGGTTGGCTAACAAAGTATTTCTTATAACCTGTGGTTGAAGCTCAAGCAGGGATTTATACACAAGTTCCCTGGCAGCAGAAACAATCAGGCAATCAGGGGAAGAAATGTTAGATACATATTTAAAGCCAAGGCACTATTCAAACACACTGAGCACAATGCGCAATCAGAGCATTTTTATGCTTCTATTTATAATGGAAAGTTAAAGGATTCCTAAATATATATATATAGTCAAAAACCATACCTGAAAGAGCTCATAGAAACAGTCTTAAAGGGGTTGTTCACCTTTGAGATAACTATTAGTATGATGTAGAGAGTGATATTCTGAGACAATTTGCAATTGGTTTTCATTTTTTATTAATTGTGGTTTTTGAGATATTTAGCTTTTTATTCAGAAGCTATTTAATTTGCATTTTAAGCAATCTGGTAACTAGGGCCCAAATTACCCTAACAACCATGCATTGATTTGAATAAGAGATTGGAATATGAATAGGAGAGAGTCTGAATAGAAGGATCAGCAATAAAAAATAGCAATAACAATACATTTGTAGCCTTACAGAGCATTTGTTTTTTTAGAAGGGGACGGCGACGCCCATTTGAAAGCTGCAAAGAACCAGATAAAAAAGACAAATTAATATAAAACTATAAAAAATAAATAATGAAAAATTGAAAAGTTGATTAGAATTGGATGTTCTATAACATAATAAAAGTTACCCTAAAGGTGAACCACCCCTTTAAAGACTGGATACACCTGCAGTAGGAGGAGAGCAGTCCAATTGCAATAGTAGAAAGCATTGCTATAGAGCAGGGGTCCACAGACTTTTGTTTTACCCCTTAGTCACATTCACAAAGTTGTAGAGCAATTACAAGGGTTTGGGACCTATGGATTCAGCATCATCATTCATGTGAATATGACTGCTCCACTTTGATTTATTTAAAGGTCCATGACAGGGTTGACCCTACAGTTATTGCCTATATAAACATATCTCTGTATGCTTGGTGCTGCATTTTGGCAGCTTATCCTTTTCATGTCCTCAATTTTGTTTATCCTTTTCCACCTTTTATTTCCCCCCCCCTTTTTTTCTGTTCTTCTCTGTTACAGTAATGGTTGAGGATCACTGCTATAAGGTATTAACTCTCACCAGTCCCATCAGAACATAACTGTTTGGAAAATCCCAACCAATAGGAATATTTCACATGAAGCTGGGTGCAACTTGTAGCACAACCTCAAAACATAATTAATGAACCCAGTAGGAGTGGCCTTTTGGAAGCCAGACAAAGGATTGGTTTGTTTGGGTCTGGCAGTCGTCCCTTTATTGTATTATCTAGAACATAAAAGGTACCACAACATAATGATGACATTTGATATCCAAGAAGTAGAAGGGTAAAAAAAACAAATGTTATTAGCTAAGGGTTTTTCAATGAGACTGGCTGTCCTTTTCAGCTTCAGTTATAAAACTCTCACATATAAATCTGTAAATAGCAACACATTTTGTGCAAACAATATGCAGACAATCCAAAGAAGAAGGTTTTAAAAGCCATCAACAGGCAAAAAAATAAAATTTTGAATCCCATCACAGCATAAATCCAAACGTTGCACCCAAGTGACAGTGGATAATGTCAGATCCATATGTCCAGGCAGAAGAAATGATAATAATTATAATTATCATCATTATTGGCAGGATAACTGCATCTAGTTGGCTTTCTTAAGAAAAACAAACAATTTGAACTTAGATATTTGTCTCCCATTAAAGGCTCTGAAGATGTTGATAAATAGCTGAATTAAGAGGTGGTCGATACTCCTTCCAGGAGCTAAAGGATTTAATAACTAGTCAGGGCAGGTTGGCCATCAGTGTAAATGCCAAACATGTGGCATTAAACAATCAGCCTGAGATATTCGATACTGTCCTGCTGGTTTCTTTAATCAGGCTATTATTGGCATGTTCATGGAGTTGCTGTAAAATGCTGCATATGAAGAAATACCTCCTAGTAATCTTATCATTTAAAGAGTATAATCCATGTTGTATGTTAGACAAATATGGTCATATTGGGAATAAATAGGTACAAATTAGGATTTGTGTGAATCTCTCTCCCCTTTAATTAATGTTGTACCCAGAAATGGCATACCCTCTTGCAAATTTGTTATGGAGAACAACTCTTAGTTAAAGTCAGAGCTAAGACTTGTGCTATTTTTTTCTAGACTAAGAATTCATGAGCTCAGCTTCATATCAAGACTACACCTGATAGAGGCATAGTAGGCTAAAGACCACATCAAGACCCACTTGTGTGAGACAAAAGGAACAGATATATAAAATAATAACCTGTTGGTACTATACACCTGAAAGATTACATAAATTGTTCCCACAACACTCACCTTTATGCTGGAGGAACTGTGGCTCACAAGGCACTATGCTGCACATTTTTTGGGAATGCCCAATAATTCGACCAGTTTGGTTGGAAGTAGCAAATCTACTAAACCAACTGCTGCAAAGACCAATACCAATGGATCCCATAATCCTGCTTCTAGGCAAACCCCTACCTATGCTACGTAGAAGTGGGCAAGCTCTGGCCAACCAAGTCTTAACAGCCACTCGCTTGGCAATTTCATCTAAATGGAAAAGTACAACACCACCAACTTTGGCAGAAATACTGAACAGGATAAACACCAACAGAATCTTTGAGGCAGGAATAGCAAAAATAACCAACAAAATGGACCAGTTTATATGGATACTTAGAGGGCTAGACACCAATACATCACAGGGCTCCCACCCTCCGCTTGTTAACTAAACTAGAAAGGCACCTTATGTTAAGGAGGCACACAATCAAAGAGAAGCTGTATGCAGGTTAAAACCACAACCAAATGACCAATCTCTACCAATGAGACCCGAAGATAGAGCCATTCTAAAGGTCTTAAATGGTCAACTAGTTTAATTTTTGTTACTGTATTTCTATTAAAATGTGACTCTAAATGCTTATATTATTTGTAAAATGCAGATGGAAATAGAAAAAATTGTTGCAGTTTCTTTTGTGAAAACAAATAAAAAATAAGTTACAAAAAAAAGACCACATCAAGACCAAGACATCAAAATAGGACACTTGTTTATCTTTTAGACAGATACATCTCTGAATGGCACAAGGTACATAGCTGGCGGGGGTGGGAGAGATGATACCTATGTGCCACCCCTCCCTTGCATATCTTGAAAGGAGTGCAACCAGCATTCCATTCATGGTGCAGCCCAAAGGTCTCTGTGCTCCAAAATGTAGTGCAGAGATCTATGGCTAATTTCACCATGTCCCATGCACTCGTTAAATTGGAAAAAAAATCTACAGCCTTGTTTTGCACTTTGAACACTGCTTGAGGCATAGTAACTGAACAATATTGATTGATATTGATAAGAGGCCAGATGTGAGGTAGAAGGGAGGTAAAGGACAGCATATAAGGCTAAACATCGGTCTGTTTCTAGGCTTGCAAATAAGCATGAGTATGCATTTCCATGCCAAAATATGCTCTGTAAATCTGCACACAGATCAACACAGCTACTGTGAATGCAGACACTGCAGACATGCAGTTAAGAAATTGTAGTTGAGTGTGATGGTGAAAGATCTTGAGAGGAGAAGTTGGATCACAGATTAGAGGATTGAAGTTATAAAGACAGTAGATGATTGAGCTCAGATGAAGCAGATGAGTGGACTGAAGCATACTTTGAACAGCAAACAAGTAGGTCGTAGAGAAGCCATAAGCCAAGGCTTTTGGATTGGCACAATGGAGATGTGGTTGCTGGGGAGGGGTAAAAAAAGTAGTGATGGGCGAATCTATCCCATTTCGCTTTGCTGAAAAATTTGTGAAACGAGTCGTGGCATGTTTTTGACGCACGGCGCGTCAAGTTTGATGTGCGTTGCGTCGCTTCAGGCGCGCGTCGTGCCGTTTTCGGTGCGTGACTCGTTTTTTCGCTGGCAAATTTTCGCTGGAGTTTCGCAAATTTATTCACCGGCTGCGAATTGCGGGAATTCGTCGCAAATTCGGGCCTGGCGAATAAATTCGCCCCTCACTAGTAAAAAGGACAATAGATGGGGGGTCTGGAGAAAAAATATGAAGACCTACATACAAAAGAGACATCAACACTAGAAACCTTGATACCTGAAAACATTTGCTCCCTCATTCAACCAAAGCAAACATAGGTATTTAGGTTGGTATACAGTCTATTTAGTATCTGAATGTGCGTGGTGGTGGGAGGGGGGGGATTTTCTAAACTGGGTCTGGAACTGGTGTAAATGTGTAAACCTTCCTTGTGAAGTGCTGAGTAATATGTTTACACTATTTAAGCTAAAAATAAAGGGGAGAGGCACCCTAATATACTGAAAACAATTCAGCTAGGACGTCACCTTTCCATACATATAATTACATAGTTACATAGTTAAATTGGGTTGAAAAAAGACAAAGTCCATCAAGTTCAACCCCTCCATATTAAAACCCAACATACACACACACTCTTTCACACAAACCATATATGCCCATAGCTATTCTAACTGTAGAGTTTAGTATCAAAATAGGCTTTGATATTATGTCTGTCCAAAAAATCATCCAAGCCCTTCTTAAAAGCATCAACAGAATCAGCCATCACAACATCACCCGGCAGTGCATTCCATAACCTCACTGTCCTCACTGTGAAGAACCACCTACGCTGCTTCAAATGAAAGTCCTTTTCTTCTAGTCTGAAGGGGTGGCCTCTGAAACTCTATATGGGTAAAAAGGTCCCCTGATATTTGTCTATAAAGAGGCATAATTATGTTTTCATCCTTTGAGTTTATGCCCTTTTTTATGCAGGACAGAACCCTATTTGCTTTAGTAGCTACAGAATGACACAACTTGTTATCTATAAAAACCCCAAGATCCTTCTCACTTAAGGAAACTCCCAACACACTGCCATTTAGTGTATAACTTGCATTTATATTATTTTTGCCAAAGTGCAGAACCTTGCATTTATCAACATTGAACCTCATTTTCCAGTTTGCTGCCCAGTTTCCCAACTTAGACAAATCACTCTGCAAAGTGGCAGCATTCTGCATGGAACCTATAGTTCTGCACAATTTAGTATCATCTGCAAAAATAGAAACCGTACTTTCAATGCCCACATCCAGGTCATTAATAAACAAGTTGAAAAGCAAGGGACCCAGTATAGAGCCCTGCGATACACCACTAACAACACTGGTCCAATTAGAAAATGTTCCATTTACCACCACTCTTTGTAGTCTATCTTTTAGCCAGTTCTCTATCCAGTTAAAAATACTATGTTCCAGGCCAACATTCCTTAATTTAACTGGTAACCTTCTGTGTGGCACTGTATCAAATGATTTTGCAAAGTCTAAGTAAATCACATCCACAGCCATCCCAGAATCGAGGTCCCTGCTTACCTTCTCATAAAATCAAATCAAGTTAGTCTGGCAAGATCTATTATGCATAAAACCATGCTGGCACAAACTCTTAGTATTGTTATTTGCTATGATGTCCAGTATCCTATCCTTTATTAATCCTTCAAAAAGCTTTCCTAACACTGATGTCAGACTAACTGGCCTATAGTTTTGAGGCAGAGAATGGGATCCCTTTTTGAATAGCGACACCACATTAGCAATTCGCCAGTCTCTCGGCACCATGCCAGACCTCAATGAATCCTGAAAAATTAAGTAGAGAGGTTTGGAAATCACAGAGCTAAGCTTGTTAATTACCCTGGGATGAATCCCATCTGGCGCTGGACCTTTGTTTATCTGAACATGTTCTAGTCTCTTTTAAATTTCAGCATGTGTGAACCATGCATCATTAGATGTATTATTAGAATTGGGACTATTAATAAGGAAACCTTCATTAGCTGGTTCCTAATTTGTGTAGACAGACGAAAAGTATGCATTCAGAATCTGAGCTTTTTGCTTGTTTTCATCAACCAGCTGACCCCCCTTTGATAATAAAGGTCCTACCCCTTCCTATTTCATTTTTTTACTATTAATATATTTAAAAAATAATGTTGTATTCTTTTTACTGCTTACTGCTATATCCTTTTCCTTATTGATTTTAGCTTGCCTTATAGCTTTTTTGCATGATTTATTGGCCTCCTTGTACCTTATAAATGATTTGGCTGTCCCAACTAACTTGAAAGTTAGTTGAGCTTCAGATGATATCTTCTCATTAGGTCTTTATACCCCACTGTGTAGATCTGCAAGAAACCAAAATGATTAGAGGGAGGGTACATTCAAACACAAGGCAAGAACCACACAGCACCTTATGAAGGATTTCATCGGACCCTTTGCGGTTGTGAGACAGGGATGAGTGAAGGAAATGCTTGAAAGCAGACATATGCTGTAAAAATTCATGAGCTCAGAGACCAACTCAGTGTAAAACATTTCGACAATTCACTTAAATTGCAAAGGATTTAATCCATCATAAATCTTTACGTTTTATGCATTGTAGATAAAGGGATTTATGGTAATTGGGAAGTGAGTGCATGGAAAGTGCAAGGTTTTTCATTTGTTTTCAGCTCAAATACAAACTATCTGCAATTCATCCCTGGGTAATTGGAGCAGGAGATAAGAAACAAGATTAACTATTAAATCAGTCTTATGGCCATGTATGCCCCATGCAAACATTATAGAAGGGGATGTGAAAAGACAATCTACTGTTGGGATTTAGGGACATAAGTGAGGGAAAATTTACCTTAAGCCTAAATATTGGATCACACAAAAATGCAATATTTATTATATAGTAGCAGAGACAGCAGATTGTTGGACTATTGTTAATTTTTTTGTTCTTGACTGAATATATGTGCAATACCTTTCCACATTTTTTTCAAATGATGTGGCTATAAGACTGGAGGGGAGCAGAGCCTTGTACATAACCAGGGATGGGCCAAGGGGTAGGCAGGGTAGGCAACCGCCTAGGGCACAATCACTGGGGGGTGCACTTCTCAGGGGAATTTTTAGTTTTTTTATTATTACTTTTCAGTTCACTTGGCTATTTAGCCTTTATTAAAAGCATTATAATTTATTACATTTGCATGTCCCAACCCCCTCTGTGGTTTGTTTTAGCCTGGTGTATCTGTACGGGCTCCCCCACCCTGGATCATAACTTGGCGCCTTCCAGTTCCATGCTGGCACGCTGGCGCATTGTTGCTCTGATGCATAGTAGGCTGCAGGCCTGGCGCGAGATGTCAGAGAGAGTCAGTCATTACAAAAGCCAGATCGGTTGGGCAGAGAGGACCTGCTATGTGCGCTAAAGGGGAGCAGTAACGCATCTCGGTGAAGAGACTTGTCTGCTCTCTCCTGCTGGGCTTTTGGCAGCTACACCTGCCTTTTACTTCTTGCTGGCACAGGTACAGATCATGGGGGCTTGGGTTGGCCACAGGTATGTTGGGGCATGGGCTTGGGGCCTGCAGCTGCAGACTGCAGTATAAATGGATATGGCTGGGCCTGGGCCCATTGTTGGCTACTGGCCTGGCAGTGGCACAGGTATAGATCATGTAGGCTTGGGCACAGCACAGGTACAGGTGGAGGTATGGGCTTGGGGCCTGCAGTATTAATGGTGGGGGGCCTAGGGTGCCCAGCCCTGTTCATAACACACTGCTTCTGTATAATAACCCACAATTGACTGCCATCTGCATCTAACACCAATGGCCAACAACATACAAAAGCAAAAAAAAAATGTCAACCAACAAGTAGGTAGCTGTTACTGTTCCACTGCCTAAAACATCTGATTTTTTACAAGACCTGGAGCACAGATGCCTGCTACTACATCTGAAACCAATGACTACAAGGGGTACCAGGGATATAGACAGTAGAGGGCCTCATGGAGTTCCTGATTGATGGGCAGTATCACAATACTGTATGTGTACTAAATAGGCCATCTTCTTAAAGGCTTAAAAAAATATGTGCACCTTGATTTATGACCCACCTATAGATCTTTCTACTGCTCTGGTAGGCAGCTAGTAAATCAAACCAAAGGGGTGATAGGGTTAAAGGGGTTGTTCACCTTTGAGTTAACTTTTAGTATAACGTAGAGAGTGATATTCTGAGACAAATTGCAATTGGTTTTTATTTTTTATTGTTTGTGGTTTTATAATTATTTAACTTTTTATTCAGCAGCTCTCTAGTTTGCAGTGTCAGCAATTTGGTTTCTAGGGTACAAATTACCATAGCAACCCTGCATTGATTTGAATAAGAGACTGGAATATGAATAGGGGAGGGACTGAATAGAATGATAAATAATAAAAAGTGGCAATAACAATACATTTGTAGCCTTACAGATAATTTGTTTTTAGATGGTGTCAGTGACCCCCATTTGAAAGATGCAAAGAAACAGAAGAAAATTGCAAATCATTAAAAAACTATGAAAAATAAATAATGAAGACCAATTGAAAACTTTCTTAGAATTGGCCCTTCTACAATATACTAAAGTTAATTTGAAGGTGAACCACCCCTATAGTTTAATGTATCTAGTACTTTGGGCCTAGGGGTGCAAATTTGCATCACTAACACAGTTTTTGCATCCAAAATGGCACCAGGAGCAACTCATATGTGGCAAGGAGCACTGTGGGCAAGAAATGTGTATGAATGGTGACGTGTCATGCATGTTGGTATGGCATTAAAAAAAATTGTTTTTGTGTAATTTGTTAGGTGCAATATGCTAAAGAAACCCTGGAAGTAAAATCTCCTTAGGGCAGGTGTTACCCTGCATTTTGCAGTTTGCTCCCAGTTGAATGCAATTCATCAAAGCAGGCTGAACTGGTGCATTGGTGTTATGTGCAATTTGAATTATACTTATATGTTAGTACTTACTTTAGTCTTTTGTTTAATTTTAGCCTGATCTTTAGTGATGTTTCCTCAGTAACCTTCTGAAGTAGCCAGCAAAGTCAATATGACTCAACAACAATAATTACAAAACACTCTAACTAAATTCAAATATACAATGTGCCATATCCTTGGGCTGTCATACTTGGCTTTCATCTACTGACATGTTAAGGATGAAATTGTGCATCTTGCTACATCTGACAAAGACAATGAAAGAGGATTTTCTCTTGACATGAATAATTGGAGCCTTTAACCTTCTTCACTTTTCATTTCTGACAGGATTGTACCCCAAGTTACGTAAGACCTTATTTGTGGGAGTTAGGAAAATCTGTGTAATCTCTCCAACAGTAAAAAAAACAGACCAGAAATGTAAAATTTCAACAACTGCACCCAAGTCATGCTTCACACCTGCAATTTCACAGGTACAAAAGTTTACTGCATGGACAGGGTCCAGCATCCAATAGTAAAATCCAGGTCCCACTGCAACACATGAAGTTTCCTTGAGTAGGAGAAACAACAGCCTGCTAGAAAGCAGTTCCATCCTAAAGTGCTTGCTCTTTCTGAAACCACATGACCAATCAAAATGACCTGAGATTGCGCCTACACACCAATATTGTAAGTAAAAAAAAATACACTTGCTGGTTCCGGAATGAAACATTATATCGTAGATTGAATTATTTGCAGTGTAAACAGTGTAATTTAGAAATAAAAGCTACACCATAAAAAGCATGACAGAATCGCTTTAAGTCTAAATAAAGGATTGGGTTAGAAATATGAAATGCTGTCAGTAGGTGAGCAGTTTATGTAAAGCTTTTTTATTCTGATCAATATTATCATTATTATGATTGCTGCAAGGGAAGAGTTAATGCTGTTTTCACATCTCATTATGCTTCTGATTTTTAACCTTCCCTTGATCAGCAACATTGCACATGTTCAGTGGGCTCTGCTTTAATGTAGCGCAGTGGTTCTCAACCTTCCTAATGGGGCGAGCCTTTAATACAGTTCCTCATGTTGTGGTGACCCCCAACCATAGAATATTAACATATTTTCATTGCCAGCCCAGAGCGGATTGTTAGGAAAGTACAGGAGACAGAGTGGCTGCATTAAGGTTTGTTTTCCGTGCGTAGTGCGGAAATTTTTTTTTGCCACACCCATTTTGTGGTCACATCCCAAGTACCATGTTAATTTTACAAATTTTAAATGGGCAGGGAGAGCTGTATGGCAGTCCCTACTAAGGGGATATAGAAAGTTGTAGTGCAACTGGCTTCCCTACACAGGTTACTGAACTACAACTCCCAGCACCAACACCCAGAGAGCTACAACCTTGCCCCAGGGCTAGTGGGGAGAGAGATGAACCTGCTCCTGGAACCCCTTAAGTGACCCCTGTGAAAGAGTCGTTCAACCCCCAAAGGGGTCCCGACCCCCAGGTTGAGAACCACTGATGTAGCGGATTAGTGAAAGAGAATCTGCTGCGGTGCAGCACCTAGCAAGGCGCACCATGACTGCAGGGAGAGAGGCAGTAGCCTTTTCTGCCCCCCATTCCCTCCGTGCGTCCGCCGGGCGGTGATGACATCACCAGGCATCGCTCTTTACAAAAGAGGCACAGTCTAAGGGGAGCGCAGCATTACTTTGATTATGCTGTAAAGCTTTTCATTATGTTACTCTGTTAATGTATTATTATGTTACTGTTCTGTAAAGTGATTGTCACAGCAAAAAAGGTTTGATCCTTGACTTAGCATTATTTGGAAAAGAATTGTTCTCTCATGCCCACTGCAATGGCTGGCATTGGTGTTCTTTGTTTTGAGCTGAAAATGATTATAATAAAGGGTTTAGTTGGTTATATAAATATGTGTTTATAAAATGTGCAAGGATCATTTGAATAAAACACGATAATAAAGCTGTGGCCAACCTTCATCCACAAGTTAGCCTCTGAGTCTTTAATTGGGCAATTCAAAGAAAGAGGGGGAGATGGTTTCTCTTCCCTGCAGTCTCAGCACGAGTGATCCTGCCTGCCTTGCGTTGGTCTAAGTGCAGGAGCGTTATGTACAAGGTGATAAAGGGGAAGCACTAGATGTTAGCAGGGCTGGAACCACCTTTAATATTGAGGACTCATTTATGAACACAAATGTGAGTAACACTTATCAAGCTGAAAGGGCTCATTTGCATACTATTCTGGTAACTTAACCAGAATGCAGCATTTTTCCCATAATTCCAATGCAATTTACAGCTGCCAAAGGCCAAAATGTACTGAAAATATTTGGACAGTATCATTTCAAGGGCGCAGAATCAACATGGCATCTGAGATTGTTCTTTTAGGTGCAAATATTGTTCACATTTTAACGTTGACCTAGAGTTAATGGTAGCTTCTTGTTTTGATGCTAAAACAGAGTCAGACTGCGGGGCCTGGGGCCCATCGGGGCTGCTGTCACAGGGCCCTCCTCCCAGCAGTCCCCATGGCCTCTTCCTGAACTCCAGCCCCCTGCCCGCCTCCACAAATGCACCATACACACGAACACCAAGGACGAATGTGCATGCACTGGATGTCTAACATAACAGAATACAACACAACATCCTGCTTTTCAGCTCCCTAAATCTGAGTTAGTCAGCGACTTGAAGGGGGGCCACATGGGACATAATTGTTCAGTGAGTTTGCAATTTATCCTCAGCATTCAGCTCAGATTCAAAAGCAACAGTTATGACCAGTGTGGCCCTCCCTCAAGTCACTGATTGGTTACTGCCTGGTAACCAGGGAAACCAGTCAGTGTAAACAAAAGAGAGCTGAAAAGCAAGAAGTAGTGTTCTGTTCTGTTATGTTAGACTTAAATTCACTCCAGCCTTTATACATTACATTTTTGCCTAACTAACTATGTTGAAAACATTTTTTATTTTGCACAGCCTATCTATTTACCCAGTTTTTACTTTTATACTGAACAATTCCTTTAATAACAGTGTCCACAAAATGGCTCCTGCCTGCTTGCTAGAATTAAGAATTCCCAGACTGAAGAAAAAAAGATTGAAATAATTTATATAGTGTAATTAATGTTGATTTTGCATGACTAATGTTATAATAAATGATTTTGAAAATTTTTTTGTGGTGACAGGTCCACTTTAAGTAAATATTGCCCTTTTACATCTCTTGCCTTGAACCACCATTTCAGGAAGGTCTGTGTACTGCCTCAGAGATCACCTGACCAGAAATATTTCAACTCTAACTGTAACTTGAAAATGGCAAGTATCTGTTTCGTATTACCCAATGGCACAAACTACTAAAACAGTATATTGTTATGAAAAGGGTTTATTTACATGAAGCAAGGTTTTACACATGAGCTGTTTTATGAAATATCTTTTTAAAGAAACCTTCATTGTTCGGGGTATAGTTCTCTTTTAATAGCCCCTATAGCTTTAAATCCCTACACTTTCTTTTCTTCCTCACAGCAATAACAATCATTCAACTGCCTCAAACTGCGCCCCCCCCCCCTTTATGGCATAACACTTTATTCCAACAACAATTTCAGAGTCCATTTTACAATGTATATTTTATTTGAATCTAGAAATATGTTCTGAAGAATCAATTTTGATGTGTCAGTAATCGTCAGAAACCAGTTAGCAACCAATCTTCAGCTGCAAGTCCAGTAATGTTTATGCCATTTTTGCACCGATCAATATCAGCTGGCTCCAGTCAGGACAGTTCCGAAATACTATTTGTTTAGAGGAATATAAAGCTGAAATGATATGGAAATTCACTATATGTGTCCCATTTTTCATTCATACTTGAGAAGTGGAAATTTACATCTTTAGTTCTATCTCCCCAGCATGCAGTATTTCCGCTCATACATCATGAAGCATCTTAACTTATTCGCATGCGGCACAAGCGACAGATCCCTTACTAGTAGCTGTGCATCATTTTTACTGATGGAACTGCTGGAAATGACAGACGTGTAGCAGCGGTTGATGCATATTTACCCAAAACACTGAATATTCCCATAAAAGTATCTTCTAAATGTTATTGATGTGGAATTTTATGGACTGCAAAGCATTTTTATTGGCTCTGCATCAATCGAGGTGGAAATTTTAGTAAATGGGACATATGGAAAATAAACTATATATATGCACTAAAAGAGAATTACCTCCTGCACACCCCCATTTTCATTTTTTGTACAATACCTGCTAAGCATGATATATACATGTACATGACATTCACTGCCAGTGTTCCAGCAGTGTATACATGATGTGGGGTTTCTATTGGAAAGTGCTACTTTCCCTACCATAAAGGAGCAGGAAAGCCACCAGTTTATTGTCAAGAGATTAGCCACAATAGTGCAAGCTATAACACTATATTAGTAGAATGCTTTACCATACTTGAGTAAACAGCTCTAGAAGCTCTCTCTGTTTGTTTAGGATAGAAGCTGCCATATTATATAGTTGTGACATCACTTCCTGTCTGGGTGTCTCCCTATTCATAGCTCTGAGCTCAGATTACAGCAGGCATGGGAGGAGGTTGGAAAAGGACGGAGCAAGAACTGAGCATGCTCAAGCCATCTGGCCCACTTTCAGCCAGCTATCAATTGGGGAAGACCATTGGAGGGCCCCATACCCGGAACAATAAGCTGCCAAAAGAAAGGCATCCCCTTCAAACTAAAAAATGTTTAGAAAGCACAAACATATTCATAGGTGAGAGAATAAATACAACTACAGGGAAAATAATGAAAAAGACAGAGACATAGAAAACAAGATAATGAGACAGCTTGTCCTAAATGAAAGAGAGAGTATACACAAAGCTGAGTGTGTGTGTTTATGCATGTCTATGAGACAGAGACAGAGAGAGAGCATTAATAAAGCTGTGTAAGTAATGCCACGGATAGCAACAAGGATAGGAGGAGTGGCAGCATGACCCTGGCTTCACA